>CM070821.1:44402078-45132208 GCA_036326025.1 Chrosomus eos
TTTGCATTTTAAACATACAGACGACAATGTCAAAATGACCGCCGTTCACACGGATTCGAGGAAACGGCTAAAAACACTGTATTATTCATGCCAGGCCAGTAGTTGGCGATATGACTTTGTAACAAAGTCATATCGCCAACTACATCACATGAATTTTCACAAATTCACATTTTTTGTAGTTTACATGGAGACAATATCGGTATTGTTTTCAAAAACATGCACTTTCAAACCCATTTTCAAAAGTTTGTGTTTTCAGGCCGGCAAAACGGTACATTTTTAGTTGAAATCGTTGTTGTATAACGTCCTTTGTTGTTTTTTTTTCTTTATCTCCAGCAAAAATGCATCAAATAGTCAGAATTAAATAGCCATTTTTTTGTGTAACATATTATAAAGGTATAAAAATAAATAAAAGGTATTTTATTATAAAAAAAAAGGATATTTGCCTGTGAATTGAATCACTTTGAAGCCAGAATGTCAGTTTAAAACCCATTAAAAATTAACTTGGGAGAAAAACTTCTTTCCCAAATGCATTTGATGTTTTAAGTGAGTCAAAATTCCACAGCAGAGGCTTTGTGACCATTATTGTCTAAAACTTTCCTCAGGCTCACTTGTCATGCAAGCCTGACATTATTTCTTTTAATTGTGACTTCTATCTGGAGCACTGTTTTCGTTTTTTAAAAGCATATGAAAACTAGCAACAGTTTGCACCTTAGACTCAATCAAGTTGTCAGACAGCTCACATGGCAGGCTTCAAAAACCACTGTGAACACAGCGCACCGTCACGTCAAAGTCTTAGAAAAAGGAACATTATGCTTTGTGTGGTGAAAAGAAAAGGCCACAAAAACATGAAAGAAATTCAATTATCCTTCTTACAATACTGCAATAAACCTCATTTTACTCAGGGACATGCATCTAAACAGTCTGGATGTCAGTCAAATTGACGCAGCGAAACCCTGCGAGGGACGCCACGTTACTGCCTGACTGTGAAACCAATAGAGATACTGAGACTTCATCGGTAGGAGACCCAGCTGGACCTAGATGCTGTAGAATCATCAATTCATATTGATCCACTGATACCAGCCCTCTTCAAAGTTTTATTCCCACATTCCAATTTTCTACTCTTGGAGGAGGAACAATCCATTCTTGAAATACCTCCCTGACTTGGCAAAGAGTCCACCTCGGATCGATGCCAAGAGCGAGCCTCCGCTCCTCTGGCTCGAACACACCGCGGCTCAGCTCACACTCATTCAGGAAGACCAAAGGTCATCAACTTTTAGCGACAACAACTTATAAATATGACACTCTGACATCATCCTGGGAAAAGCATAGCCGAGGAGGCGAATAGGAAAAACTGCTAAATTTCACCTCGTTGACCTCTCTCTATATAAAACGCTTACTGCCATGCATAAATGGGATTATTTTAGACACAATGCATAAAAAGGGGAATTATGTATTCTGAATCAGGGTTTTTTTTAAGCATAATTTTGTCATTTTATCTATATCCCCATTCAACCTACTGTGTAAACCTTCATTCATCTTTGCATTGGGATGAATGCTAACATAGTGACTCATGAAATCTTTATAGAGCTGAATAATATTAAGTATGTGGGCACCGAAAGTAAGAATTAGTCTCAAGTGCTTGCTAAAGGCTGGAATATTTTAAAACACTAGATATTATACACTTGCCAGACTTTTTAATTTGTTACTAAGAAAAACTGGACTGAAAATCATACGCTACCAGACTTCTAAACACAGACTTCTAAAGTCCTTCTAAACACAACAAACTCATGCAGAAACATGCGCCTCGGGACTATAGGAGATGCATGACAAATAAAAACAACATATGTTCTAAAATTAGCTTAAAATGACAAACATGTTTGATGTCCTCTGACTGGATAGAATCAAATAGGGCTGAAAAAATAAATAAGAGCCTGTGCCCATTATACACTAGGCCTGTATGATTTTCTGCTAAATCATTCAACTCAAAACTGCAGACTGCCTCTGACTTTCAGCAAGTAGCGTAGATTCCTCCAAACTGTAAATTGTGGCAAAATATCTGGGCAAAAGTCAGTGTAGTGTTGTGTATTCCAGCCATGAGGCAAATTTCAGTATTACTTTTTAGCATTACGGTTTTAAACAAACCTAGCTTTCATTGTTACACTACCGCACACTCGTCAATGAATGATAGTTCAAATCAAAGGACCTGTTGAGGTCAAGTGTTCTATTAATTACATTTATAACCTGGCAGACTATGAAAACAGCCAAAACATCCCTTAGATATAATCTGCGGTCACATTAGCGACATTTCACTAGCAAAAAAAGGTCCGCCCAGCCCAGTCCGTTTCAAACCAACCAGCTTTCTGTTGCTCAATGTGGTGAATTGGCATGACCAACTTGAACTCAAGCAAAATCTGCAGGGACAACTTGTTTGCCCTCACATGAAACTCCAGATTACGTGGATGCTAGCATGCTAGCTGACAGTCGGCTGTAGTCCTTTCGGTGTATTCGGTGGGTGTGTCCGTTTGGTGTGTCCTTAACCCTGATCAAACTGAACAAGCTAATCAAGGTCTTGAGGATTACTAGGGCGGCATTTAACTCCACTTTTAGGGGCTGTTTACACGATAGTGTTTTCAACTATTTAAAAAACTATCTAACAATTAAAGGGTACCTATTATGGCATTTAAAATGTTCCTAATAATGTTCTGGGAGTCCCCAACAACAGTTTTACATGCATGCAATGACAAAAAACACTTTTGTTGTCTTATAATATGCATTTATTTTTACCTGATTTGCTCACCGACTCCCTAATGATTCGTTTGACGACTCATTTGTCCAAACCCCTCCTTTGCGTGACGCTAATCGGCGGTGATTGGTCAGATGACCCAGTCAGTTATATTTTGCGTTAGCCCAAAGCTTAAACATATTGATAAAGCACTGCAGTACTACAATACGCTTCACATAATTTCACATATTTCAAAAAACAAAAAAAATGACATTGGAGACCTAGAAGCTGCTGAGCGTAACTCTCACTCTCTCACACACGCACACACACACACACACACACACACACACACACACACACACACACACACACACACACACACACACACATAAAAGCAACAATTATTAATAGTACTTACAGGTTGTGATGCGGAGGAGGAAGCTGATCTAAATAAACTTGGTATTGAACTTTCCTATATAAGCCGACTCGCGAATCCACACTTTAAAGCATTTGTGTTTGTGAAGCGATCGTCATTAAAATAACGCGAACACAGCTCAAGGTGGCTATACTTGTGTGGTATAGTTGTAAATATAAACTCTAGCCACTGAGTCTTCACATGCTTGTCCCTGGGCAGTGAAAAAAAAAGTTTGCTTTTGATTCGCACTTCAGAACAGAGTCTCGTCGACATGATGTTGTCAGGTTTCTCTGTCTGCTCGGCGCGCGCACTGAGTGGGCATGTCGAATTCAAATAACTTGTACAAGCGACGTACGAAAGCTAGAGAGAAAGCATCGTTTGTCTATCAATTCATATCAGCGACTCAGAGTCGACTCTTACTTTTGAGAGACAATAACTTTGTATACGGTGAACTTTCATATTTAAAACTTTGCAGGATGTTTTTATTCACTTAGATCTATGTTACACACTACATGAAAGGTAATTTTCAAAATTCCATGATAGGTACCCTTTAACACTAGGCGATTTCCCAGGCAGATATTGACTTGGGACTATATTAGGGGGAAGCACAGGCGAAGCACTGCTGCTTAGGCGAAGTGCTTCGCCTGTGCTTCCCCCTAATATAGTCCCAAGTCAATATCTGCCTAGGAAATCGCCTAGTGTTAATTTGCATCGCTATTTGTACTTGTTGTGAATACGCATGCCACAAGAAGTAATTGCGTGGGTTTGTTTATTTTTTTTAATCACTTTTACTCCGGACATGCTAGCTGGCAACAAAGGATTCCATTCATTGTGCTAAGCTAAGCTAGCGCCGACCCTGTTCAACTAAAACAATGCATGCACTGAGACAAAAATGCATTTGCACACATATCTAAATGTAGGAAAGAATGTGAATAAGCCCTGTTTCAAAAAACGGTGGAGTGTTCCTTTAAGGGAAGTTTGCGAGAGTCTGTCTAAAAGTGGAGTTAAACACAACCTAGAAAGTTACAGGCACATGGAAGTGCTGGCTGGGGTTCTGGCAATCCTAGCACACGGTGACATATTAGAAACCACTAAGCAACCACGTTACAGCATTCTGACAAGACTCTAGCATAGTGGCGGTGACTTGTTTGCTTAGGCAAGCACCAGTTATCTCTTCAAAAAAGCTGTTCTATTTTCCTTGCAGGCTGTTAAGTCGTAGAAATCACTACTGCTCCCATAAGCTGGTATGTAGATCTGAATGAATGACGTTGTACCTCTTTTAATATTGATTTATTTCGCGAACGTAGTGACGGGTGACTTTGCATTGCTCTTTTGGGCAGCTCACAGACCAGATTGTTCTATCCAAACCTAGAATATAAAAGATATCCTTGAGCTTCTGTCAAATAGAAATGGTAGATTCTGCCAACAAGCTCATCCAACTGGCTCATCAACATTCTGGCTTTACAAAAACGTTCATGTTCCTTGTCGGAGGCTTCAAGGAAATGCGTGTGTTTGCGATTTTCACAGACCTGTTTGAGAGGTAATGAAATCTTGTTGCAACAGCTAGGATGATTACAATGCTTTATTTAGGCCGGTACACCCCCCCCCCCCCCCCCCCCCCCCCCCCATCAACACTGTATTCTAGACTGCAATGAAAAACGCCATGAATAATCTTGACAAACAGGAATGTTAATCAATTTGAGGCCGAGTTGTGAAATGCTGACACTTTGTTTGCCTTCAAAGTGTTGCGAGACACTGGAATTCATTTCATCATTTTATTTTTTTCCCTGGCTCAATCACAAAGCACCTTTGTGCTGTTAAGCAGCACTTCTCCTTTTATTTCACGTTAGGACCCAGATTTGACTTTGAAAAATAAATGGCAACAGTACTAAAATTGTTTATCATTATAAAAAAAAATTATACAGAAATGTCCTTTAAATGACATTAGTTTTATTGGACATTTGGCCTCCGATGTCAACATCAAGATTTAAAAATGGACTTTCTAACCTAATGATTATATGATTCGTTGCATTTTATTATTTTCATTAAGCATTTTTGCTCTTCTACCTGAACAAAACTATTTCGGGTTGTGACTCGCCAGTTGAGAACCTCACAACACGTTTCGCAAGCCGAACTACATGGTTAACATTTTTAATATGCAGGTTTAATATGTCAAAAATGAGAGGGACAAAATGTGCTCTCCTTTTGTCACCTTCCCTTTGGCCACATATTAATGAAGCACTCTATTTTCCGATTCATAATAAACACAATGGCGTGCTCTTACGCTCTCAGATTTCCCAGATCACGTCAGATGAGCGTAAGCAGAAAGGATAACATCTTTAAAGCTCCAGATCCTTTGTTATATCTTGAAAAAGAGCTGAAACTGGCTTACATTAGTGTAAAATATGGAAACGTTCATTAAAGCCATTTAGCAGTGGAACAAAGGGGATCCCAGCCTACATATAACCCTGATTCATTTTACTCTCGTGCTGTATTCATAAATATGCTCTCTATGTTTTGTTTTATCCTTCAAAATGAGCGCAGAGAATTATGGCATGAGAATGCATTTTTATCCTTATGATATCTGTGAGTCTTTTAATATACTTTCACTCAGAATCGAATAGGACGTTACATTTTAGAATGCTGGACAGAACATCATATTTTAGAAACATTTCTGAAACCATATTCATAGCTCTCCCACGATGTGCAATATCCACGAGTTTTAATGTGACCTTCATGTAAAAAATAAAAACTCTGTTTATCTGTTAGTTTCAGTATAATGAACCCCGTAGCTGAAGAAGCACCCACACGTGTTTTTTCTGCAGAACTATTTCTGCTGTTATTACTGCAAATACTTCAACTGCAGATCTAGGAAATATTAGGGATAATTTTAGCAACAGCTGCTATAGATCCTGCAGCAGAGATAAAAGAACAGGGAGGGGTTTGAAGCTTTGAAAGGCAACTCATATAGCAGGACTTTTTTTCATATTACACTGAGTTCTATGCAGATACTATACAGTTCCATAACAAGATCGACTAAAATACTATTAAATTAAATACAATTTTTGCAATCAAGTCCTGGGTGTAAAACGGTGATCATCAACAATCGCCTTTTTTTCCTGGCATAATTGCAGATCTTTCTAAAGTTAACATTTAAATCACAGTTATTTGAAATATTACATTCTCTCAAATCACCCCCAGGGCTCTTTATTGAACTTTAATTAATTTTGAGACATCATTTTTTATCTGCTAGTTTTGAGTCTGTAATAATCCTTATTAAGACAAAGCAAAGAAGATAAATGCGTTCTCATCAAAATACATGCCCCAGACATAAACCATGGCAAACTGCCATATCAAATTCATAATTCTGTTAGTCTGATGAAAAACTCCTGCTATTGTTCGGATGAAAATATTTTGCATTCTTAAATGTCATTACCATAATGGTAACTGCTTTGGATTTATATTCTTCTATGAGGCTAATCTTTCAAAAATCTGTTAGTTTGGGGAAATGTATTTAAATTGTCCATAAAGTATAGGGTTATTTGAATCTTAATTTTCCAACCAGAAGTCTCAGCGTTTATGGAGAGCTCTTGCATTTCACAATACAGAAGTTGGTCTTAAATACATAAATGCTGAGCTTAACAGCTCAGGTAAAAGAAAAACAACAGATCATAACACCAAACCCTTTCATGAATAACATTAACAAACACTATGCTTAAATGGATAGTTAAAGCAAAATGTATATTTTTTTTTTATCATATAGGCTACTCACCCTTGGGTCGTTCCAAAACTTTTTTGATAAGGGTGAATGTGGTGAATTCCGGTTAATATAGGCTACCATGATTTTCATTTTTACTGATTTCTTGAACAGATAAATTCAAATAATTCGAAATTTTAAGGACATTTGATTCATATATTTCCCTTAATATTCACATCGTATCTACTGATATATTAAGCATTATGTGATATTTCCATCAACAACAGTTGCTAGTTTTACCTCCACAAATCACCAGTTAACG
Source organism: Chrosomus eos (assembly GCA_036326025.1). Classification (NCBI taxonomy): domain Eukaryota; kingdom Metazoa; phylum Chordata; class Actinopteri; order Cypriniformes; family Leuciscidae; genus Chrosomus; species Chrosomus eos. The sequence continues at coordinate 44,409,235 of CM070821.1, forward strand.
TGAGTCTAATGCGCATCAGCGCCCTCTGTCTTCACGCAAAGGAACTGCACTGACATTCCAAGCCGAATATCTTTTTGAGTCGCTCTTCCTTGAGTCTCATGGACTCAGCCAATCTGAATGCTGTGACGAGGAGAGGCAGGATCCCAATATTTAACACACAGGGCACTGATACATCTACACCTGTCACTGACTGCTCTCCGTGAAGAACTAATGCACTTTATCTCCCTCTTCACATAGGCTACTGAAGAAATCCACACATGGGACTGTCGATCCGACGTCTGTGCGGTTCTTGAGAAGTCAAACGGCGGTTTCCGCGCGTTTTGTCATTATTTACCAGGACATTTGTACAGATGCGCTTTATCATGATGAACTGAAGGTGTAAGGATGCGACTCCACCAAAATCAACTATGCAGAAAATAAATATTTCTTGATAGGCTACACCTGGAAACAGCAGGATGCAGAAGAAGATTTTTGCACCTTTTTGAACATGGATCTCATATCATAAGGAGGATTACAGAAGGACACCACACAATATCCTTTATTATAGCCCGGCTGTATCATATTGTGGCAAGTGCTTTAGGTAGCCTATAAAGATGATCCTTTTCCGTAAATTTCGCGTGTTGATTTTAATGGTGTTTTTGGTCGCCTGCACTATGCACATCATGATAGACCTGTTACCCAAACTGGAGAAGCGCGCGGCGGGCTCGAGCTCCAGCGCCGGAGGAGGCGGCTGCTCCTGCCCTCACACCCCCGGCGAGGAGCCTCGATCCTGGGCTAAGCAGCGCGCCAGAGCCGCCGCCGCCGAACCGGGCTGGCCTAACAAACACTCTTTGAGATTACTGCAGGATTTCAGCAATGAACCCAACTCCAATCTCACGTCGCACTCACGGGAGAAGGTGACCGAGAGAGGCGAGTCTGAAAAGAGAGTGAGACAGCTGCAGTTGGGCTCAGAGAAGAGGGGTTTGATGGGAGACTCAGCGAGCGGGCAGAAGCTGAGAGCTGTCCAGGGTTCCTCTAGACTGAAGGCGCTCTATGAGAATCCGCTCTATGGGACTGACCTGCCTCATCTCACTGAAGATGACACCCTATTCAACCTCAACGCTGATATCAGATTCTACCCCAAAGCGGCCGGACAACAAGAATGGCAAGTGCTACTTAAAAACCTGGCGTATTATGTTATCTGTTTAAAAGTGAGCTGTTAAGTCCCGGGACCGGGTCTAGTTGTACTGTAACACACATGGAGGTTGTCAATATTATGAAAAATAATCCTGTTGAAGATTACTGATTTTACTTTGAAGATTTCATTGGCTATTTAAAAAAAATAAAAAAGTATCACTATATATTTGGTGTCTTTAACTACTGTACTTCAGTAAACAAAAATTGCTACACTGTAAAAAAAAAAATTTATTTTGTGAAATCAACTTAGATAATTTATGTGGTTCAGATAACATAATATTTTGAGTTTCTGTTGATTAAACCAATCTCCATTGTGTTAACAATTTTTTTTTATTGTAAATGAACTTAAAATTGTAAGCCAAAAAAAAAAACAATTGTTGGTTTAACTTAAAAAAGGTAAGTAACCTGTACTTGCTTTTTTAAGTTAAACCAACCTCTTTTTTTTTACAGTGTAGGTACAATGCACTTATTGTGTTGATGTTGCGTTGCAAACACTTGTATTAGGGTGGATACTGGTAATGTTAGGGACATGTTTGGTGGAATGGGTAGATTTAAGGGTGGGTTAAGGTGTAAGGGAAGGTCAACAGTGTAATTATAGATTTTAGTTGTAATTATTTGCAGACATTTCAAAAAAATAAGTAGAGTGTAAAAACATGTACACAATTAGTGCATTGATAATCTAATCGTTAGTACAAAGACACTCAATATAAAGTGTCTTGCCCTGGTAAATGGTTTGATTTGTTTGTTGACCAAACACTATATGTTTATACAGTAAACAGAAATTACTTTCAATCATAAACCTATCCTGATAAAAAATCCCAGCAATAAAAAAAGTGTTACAACTTGCCCCAGTCTTGCTTTTAAAGAGATTATATTTTAAAAAAGCATTGAAAGTAATTGCTTAGATATTTAGCATTAGGAAAAGAAGAATAGAAAAGTGCAAGTTTAAAAGGCTGTTATACACGTGAAACAATTTGTCCCAGTTATATGCATAATTAAAATGTTAATGGAGACTGGAAAGTTGTCACAACTATATAATGCCAATTAAAAAAAAAGTCTTGCATGTTGTTACCAAATGGCATATTATGATAATTGGGACCGTTTTTGCTGATCTTGTTTTGTTTCACATGTTTCCTGTTTAAATGTAGCTGAAAATTAAGTATATTAGTTTGAAATGTGTTTTAAATGCACACATATTGTGGAGAATTTCTTTTTCACTATAGAAAATAGATCAAATAATTTTTTTAATAAACTTGAGGTTCCCATTGTGACTAAATGCCCCAATATAGCTTTTTAATGTAGAACCTATGGTATGTCCCTTTACAGAAAATGTGTTTATCCAAAAGCAACAGTATATTTCAAGAATGGCTAGAGCTAAGAAATGTTTCTCACATCACACCTAGGGCCATAATTTTCTCATTTTGTCTAATTAAATAATCATAAAAAAGTCATATTCTCAATGGAAATCAAGAATGATAGCAATGATTAAAAAAGGGAAATACATATCTTTGTCTAGAGCTAAAAATAAGAGCGCATATGTTGTGGAACGACGTGATACTTTAATAATTTCCAGCTGATTCTGACTCATTGTGAGTGTTAAAAGCTTTGCTGCTAGGACTCGTCTCTGTTCCTCTGGTGTGATGGGTTGTTTTCTTCAGAACTGTCAGATGCATTAAGCTGAAGGGTTTTTTGTCGGTGTCATGCCCTTTGTTTGTTCCTGCATCCTCTCTTTTCGCTCTTCACCCGGCAAGCTCTGGCGTCCTCAGGGATATATCTCAGCTGATTCTCTCCGCCTTTAACTATGACTGTATTAACTAAACATGCCTTTTAACCATGCCTGACTTATCCAGATCCAGATTAACTAAACAGGAGTAGTTGAATTAAAGCCCTTTTTAACAGTGCTTTGTTAATCACTGAAAATGCATGTGACAGCTTGTCATGCTGTCACATTACGGTTTAATATTGCTCTTCATGTTTTGATGGAACACATTTTTCTTAATAGACAACACTCGTGTATTTTTTTTTTTTTTTTTGCTTGTATGTTGTTGTGAGGTTAGAGGCCTCAGGGAAATGAAGTACAGCTGATGTATTCAGTCATTTCACTGTCCTCACAGTATTTTGTCATCAGTCCAGCCAACACATTCAACATGATCACCTGCATTTCAATGTTTTAAAATAGCTTTCATAGTCATCAAACTGTATCCTAAATGGTTGGATTCCGTAATGGGATTCATTGAAGCTAGTATGTTAATATCATTTAAATAAATAAATTAAACATAAAACTCTCTTCAGATAAATGTAGAGTAGATTGAGCTCAAATGAAGCACTTTTTAAGCACGTATGTGGAATCTACACAGAAAACCCTCCAGATTAAGGTTACGTTTAGCCTGACAACGATGTACTAAAAACAGAAATGTTTTTCACATACTCTTTAAAGCAACACTATGTAACATTGTTTACCTTGAAATAATGTTTCCAAAATCGTATCAGTGGTTCATCAAGTCGTAACAGAGTGAAAGGCACGTCTGCCATAGCCTGACAGGGTCTGTATCGCTTTTACTGGCACTATGTAACTTCGGGTTTCGGGTAGGAACCCGACCACAAAAAGAACTACAAAATTCGACTGCTTTACGTCAAGCGCTACAATAGTCATTATTTCGTTTTTCTTCGTTTCTGATGTCGCAATACATCATCCTTTCATGAAATCATGTAACATACTCTACCTTGTCTGTGGACATAGTTCATAAAGCCGGTGCTGGGTAAACAGCGAGCGTGCGTGCGACGGTAGGCTAAATTATTTACGACAGCGGAAATGGACAATTTCGTTTCCAACCAGTAGGGCGACCGAAAAGGAAAAGTTACTTAGTGTTACTTTAACGTCATTAAAATATGAATCATGAATCATTGCTGTATTATTCATGCCAGGCCAGAGGTAAACTTGAAAAGAAACATTACGCACCTACAGACTGAGCACGTAATGCGCATGACATCACCGTTTTCTCAAATTCGCGTTTTTGCAGTTTACACTATCATTTTCAAAAAATTGCACTTTTAAGTTCCCGTAGTGGTGTACATGAGCTGTAAAAACACACACTCCATTTTTAGTTGAAAACCAAACCTCAGACAATAATAAAGTCTTGCCCACCCCTTGCGTGTTTTTATTAGGCTCTTTGTGAAAAGAAGTATGATAAATGTACTGAATTTGTGGTGTAATTCAAATCCTGAAAGTGTTTTTGAGTATATAGGCTAATATTAATTAAATAAAAGGCCAATTAAGTGCACTTAAAGAGAGCACACTTTCATGACTATGTTTCTTAACACACTTAAGTACACATTTTAAAAGCATAGTTTATCATAAATGCTTGTCAGTACATTCAGCAGTAACTTTAACCATAGTTCAAAGACTATAACTAATTAAAAATAACTCTAATTGCATTTAATATAAATTTTAACTATAATAGTTTCATTTAATTGCAAATAACATGCAATTAAGTGTCTGAAAACATTCACACTTAAGTATATATTTTTTCCCATGATAAGTGCACTTTTTTTAAAAGTATGCTAAAATGTACTTTTTCACAAGGAGTATACTTTATGTCATTACTGAGCCCAGATTCCACCTGGGCCTATAATAATATAAATACTAATCAAAGTCCTGATTAAGTGTCTGACTGTATAATAACTGTATAATATTTTACACATTTACGCTCACAAAGTTGCATGGCTTTTATCTCACTTTGAGTTTTAATACGCTGGGTTGGTAGTGTGCTGGTAGTGACTAATGCCGTCCTCTGTCCTTTATCAACAGGCATAACGAGGGAAACGTGGAGGAGGAGTACAGTCCGGCAGGGGAGGCCTCTGCTGAGTCATATCCCAACTGGCTCCGCTTCCACATCGGGATTAACCGATACGAGCTGTATTCCAGACACACCCCTGTCATAGGGGCCCTGCTGAAGGACCTGGTCTCCCAGAGGATCACCAGTGTAGGTAGGTACAGGTACAGGACCTGCTCCTGTTTAATGGAACAGCCCAGGTGAAGTGGGATGGCTCTAGGTCCTGTGCTTCGATCCCAATTATTGCCAAGTGGTTTAGAGCCATTACAGGAATGAAATGAGCCAACTAGGTCAGTGGTGTGCAAAGTTTAATTTTGGTTGAATTACAATGAAATTTGGAGGCTAAGGGTGTGTTCACACCTGGCCGGTTTGGTTATATTAAAACAGACTCTGATTCGATTGCTCTGTTAGTGCGGTTCATTTGAATAAGTGTGAACACTGCCATCCGAACGCTGGTGCGGATCAAGTGGACTGAGACCCCTGAAAAGATGGGTCTCGGTCTGCTTTAAAACTAACTATGGAAAGGTTTGACTGATTTATGATTGCAACACAGACCAATGACATCTAAATGAACCAAAACTAAGAGGCGATTTCACAAGATGTGAGCCTAAAAAGGACAGAATGCTCACGCAAACCTGTTTTTCTCGTTTTTCTCATAGTGGCAATGTTGACATCACAGTTCGGTACAGGCGTCAGAACATCTTCTCCTCACAGCAGATCTTTGTTTGTGTGTGTGACGGAGGGATTCCCGCCGCTGTTTTGACTTCATTTACACATTTTTAAGCTCTTCACGAGTTCTCATCTCCATCATATCCACACACAGCGAGCACATTTAACCCAGCACACAGTTTGTTTTGAATGTTCGACAAGTTCCGTCATGAAAATGTACGTCAAAAAAAGTTTTGGTTTTGTATATTTAGGTTTGGTGTTAAAAATGACAATGTGTGCACTAAGTGAACCAGGGCTAAATGTTTCATTTACTTTTTTGGTCCAGACCAAAAGAACCAAGAGAGCCGAACTACAAGTGTGAACACAACCCTAAAGGGTTTTATTGGATGCAATGTGCATGTTTAAGTGGATGAGGAACATGAAAATTGGATGAGGAACATGAAAAAACAAACTGCCTAACACGGTGAAAAACTGACCGATGACGGGGCTGATTATCCCCCCAGTTATTCCAGGGAAACCGGGTTGGTGGTATAGTATTGGCTTTAAGTCTATTCCGACCACTTTCCTAGATGTAGATGCTCTCCTTTTCAAAATGCAAACTGCAAACGAAAGTGCTGTTCCAGAGAATATTAAAAGAAGGCCCCTCATCCCTCTTTATTAACCTAACCCAAGACTCCCAGAGTGTTTCGTCCTTCGGGAAAAGCGTGAAAGCTGAGGTATGGCTGTCTACGTCCTGAAGCAGAGCAACCCGGTACACTACAACAACAGCTGCGGGTCTAGCCGTTCGTCAGTAAGGTAAACGTTTCTATGGTAACAGAGAGTTGGACCAATCAGCAGACGTTGCTGCTACGCTTAGGATTGTGGGTAGTGTAGTTTTGTTTTTTCATAAGATCGCGGATAAAACATGTTTTTCTTAAAATAAGGTTGATTTCATACGAACTTATAGCTTTTACAGGAGCCAAAACCTTCGTTTCACAACCTCATAGCTCATGGTCAGTCTACCTCGGAGGGTTTAGACATTATGGCTGATAATCTAAATCCTTATCGAGAAATACTGTTGACCGGAAGTTCTGTATCCCTACTCCGCGTTCCGGAAGCAGGAAGTGTGACATAGGCCTATGAGCAACTGTCAAATCAAATCAACTGTGGCTGTTACCAACGCTATTGTAAGAATAGCTGGAAAGGTTAAACAAATTAGTTGAATTTAATAGTGAACTACAAACCTCCTACTTAGTTACTGTATTTAGGTTACCAATTGAGTGCAACCAAATACAGAAACACTGCAAATACTCACAATGCAACCAAATAAAGAAACCCCTGCAAATATTTACAACGCAACCAAATACAGAAACACTGCAAATACTCACAACGCAACCACATACAGAAACCCCTGCAAATAACTCACAACGCAACCAAATACAGAAACATTGCAAATACTCACAACGCAACCAAATACAGAAACCCCTGCAAATACTCACAACGCAACCAAATAAAGAAAAACTGCAAATACTCACATCGCAACCAAATACAGAAACCCCTGCAAATACTCACAACGCAACCAAATACAGAAACACTGCAAATACTCACAACGCAACTAAATACAGAAACACACTGCAAATACTCACAATGCAACCAAATAAAGAAACCCCTGCAAATATTTACAACGCAACCAAATACAGAAACACTGCAAATACTCACAACGCAACTAAATACAGAAACCCCTGCAAATACTCACAACGCAACGAAATACAGAAACCCCTGCAAATACTCACAACGCAACTAAATACAGAAACCCCTGCAAATACTCACAACGCAACTAAATACAGAAAACTGCAAATACTCACAACGCAACCACATACAGAAACACTGCAAATACTCACAACGCAACTAAATACAGAAACACTGCAAATACTCACAACGCAACCAAATACAGAAACACTGCAAATACTCACAACGCAACTAAATACAGAAACACTGCAAATACTCCCAACGCAACCAAATACAGAAACCCCTGCAAATACTCACAACGCAAATAAATACAGAAACACTGCAAATACTCACAATGCAACCACATACAGAAACACTGCAAATACTCACAACGCAACTAAATACAGAAACACTGCAAATACTCACAATGCAACCACCTACAGAAACACTGCAAATACTCACAACACAACTAAATACAGAAACACTACAAATACTCACAACGCAACCAAATACAGAAACACTGCAAATACTCCCAACGCAACCAAATACAGAAACACTGCAAATACTCACAACGCAACTAAATACAGAAACACTGCAAATACTCACAACGCAACTAAATACAGAAACACTGCAAATACTCACAACGCAACTAAATACAGAAACACTGCAAATACTCACAACGCAACCACATACAGAAACACTGCAAATACTCACAACGCAACTAAATACAGAAACACACTGCAAATACTCACAACGCAACCAATACAGAAAAACTGCAAATACTCCCAATGCAACCAATACAGAAACACGATGCAAATACTCACAACGCAACCAAATACAGAAACACTGCAAATACTCCCAATGCAACCAATACAGAAACACGATGCAAATACTCCCAACGCAACCAAATATCGAAAAACACAGCAAATAATCCCAACGCAACCAAATACAGAAACACACTGCAACTCATCGACAACACCACTGACGAGTAGTCATTGAAGAAATTGATCCCATCTGTGTTTCTGTATTTGGTTGCGTTGGGATTATTTGCTGTGTTTTTCGATATTTGGTTGCGTTGGGAGTATTTGCATCGTGTTTCTGTATTGGTTGCATTGGGAGTATTTGCAGCAAGTTTCTGTATTGATGCAAACTCACTGATGCATAACGCACACAAAATGTGCAACTCTTCAGGATTTTCAAAGTCGTCATCCGATTGGTTGAATTGTACAGGATTTCCGTGAGACGTGTGTGTCACTTTCTTTAACAGTCTGCCTGGAAACAAGGATTCCATGATGCCAAACCCCCTCATTGAAGAAGAAGAAAGCCATCGTGTGTACAACTGTGACAATGAGCAGTACTAAGGATCAACTAAGCACTGGATTTTCAAAATATTTGGAGACTGATGTGCTATTGTCACAGTAATTTTGCACATTGTTTTTGAATGAATGAATTTATTGGTTGCATGCCGGTCTGTTAATGTGGGGACATCGACTTTCCCACCCCTAAACATGATGGTGAACAAAACGACCTGTGATTGGTTCCTTTAGATGTCAGTCAGACGTTCTCTTGGGCGGTCCTTGGCTAATGAATACCGCTATGTAATCCAGACCTTCTGCCATCAGTCTGAGGGTCTGGCTACGTGAGATATTTTGGTAACAAGGTCTCAGATCTCTTAAATAAAATAAAAATATTCAGTGAAGAAGTCCTGACCTCCTGAGGTTGACATTTTTGAAGGTTAAGCATGTCCTTTCACTCTTCATTTACTAAAAAAGGGGGAAAATGCAAAATTTTAAAGAGTTTCAGACCCCTATTTTATCCCCTATTCATGGAAAGTGCCTTTTATTTAGAAGGTTGTGTGGTGTACAGAATGATCCACATAGACATGTTTATGTGTGCATGCACTCAGGCACTTGAGATGGCTAGTGAACATCAGGGCCTATTTCTGTAGGCAGAATGATGGCAGAAGTGGCATGCACACTTACTTTTATTCCCTAGAGAGAGTGTGATTGACAACTTCTCTTCTTCCATTAGTCTGAAAGTACACCTGAAGATGACACTTTTTTCCAGCCCTGGGCCGTCAACGTCCGTCTGGGACATGTGTATTAAGATGCTCTTATAAAAACAGTCTGTAACTTAAAGGATTAGTTCACTTAAAAAATTACTCACCCCCATGTCATCCAAGATGTCCATGTCTTTCTTTCTTCAGTCGGAAAGAAATTAAGGTTTTGATGAAAACATTCCAGGATTTTTCTCCATATAATGGACTTCAATGGGACCTAAACGGTTCAAGGTCCAAATGACAGTATCAGTGCAGCTTCAAATGGCTTTAAACGACACCAGACGATGAATAAGGGTCTTACTGTATCTAGCGAAACCATCGGTCATTTCAAAAATAAATAAAAAAGTTTAAGTTTTATTAGCACAAATGCTCGCCTTGCTCTGTTCTGTGATGACTCTGTTCTAGTGATGGGTCATTCATGAACGATCCGTTCATTGCGTCTGTCACGTGACAAATGAACGAAAGACTCGGAAGGTAAATTAATTATTTATTATTTATTATCATGTTATTTGCAATTAAATACAAAATGTATTATACACTAACATTTCTGGGCTGTTTCAACCCCATGTTTGGGTCAAATATGGACAAACCCATGGTTTAAACCTGGTTAAAAAATTGTAATTAAATTTTGAAACCCAACAGTTGGGTTTTTCCATATTTGACCCAAACAACAAAGCTTTTTTTTAAAGAGTGTAGTTTAAATGTATATTAAATGCAATCAGTTGAGCTTAAAGGTGCCTTTTTTTTCCAACCCAAATAAGTAGTACACCTTTTATAGCAATTTCATATTAATTACTTCTATTGTCTTTGAAACATGGTTAAATGTACTACTGGGTGTACTGACAAACATTTATAGTAAACTGAAATGTAATATATTTGTAATTACACATTTGTAATGAAGTTGCAATTTATACATTTACAATGTACTTTAAAGTTAAATTTGAATTTGATATTATTACAAAGTACACTTTTTAGGTGGTTGAGAAACAGTCATGAAAGTGACCTTATGCAAATACAGTTTTTTGAAATACTTTTCAGATTTGACATATACTACAATTGCGTTTTTAGTGTTGCAGAGAATATTTGAGTTCACACTTTTCTCTAACTTACAAATGGCTTAATTAGTTTTCTACATATTAAGCAGGCATGGGAGATGGTATTTAACTTTTTTTTTTAAAAAAATCATCTCTATACAGTACAAATTGTTCAAATGTGGCTCAATGCAGCCTCTGGAACAAATAGCACCTGCTGGAGGTAATTTTAGTCATATTAGGATTAATTAAGGTTATAAATTCAGCACTTGGTGAAATACTCTGCAGTGATTGCAGCGCTTTCAAAAAATTATACTAAAATAGTGTTGCTGGAAACATTCAGGGCTCATTTAATCAAATAAATGGAGCAGTTCTCTGGGGATTGAAGCAAATCAAAAGATCTGCAGTTAAACAATACTTGTGTGTGTATGTAGTAGACCTAGATACACTAGATGATAACACTTAGAGCTACGGCATTATGGCTTTGATCCAACTGACATGTCTCTGCTCAGCTAATGAGTTCAATAAGACTTTACTGCTGCAGAATTGCACAGGTGCTCTCTGGGGAAATATGATACAGATTTTTTTGGGATTACTCAACGTAAAGCTGTGTCAGCCATCTTTGCTGTCCAATCTCATTAATCAGTCTGACAAAACATGTGTTCTGCTGATCTAAGGTCAGTTTTGTGACTTTTCTCATTGTTAGGACTTCCAGAACTAGACTTTCTGGATCTAATACTTAGAAAGAAAATGTGAGACAGGCACTGACACAGCCCTGGCTGGAAAAGCCATGAGAAACATGACTTCACTCTCTAGACAGTACGGTGTAATTTTGGGGGATTATTCGCTTTGTTGTAAATATGACTTGTTGTGACTAAGTTAAGCTCCCGAAGGCGTATGTACACACAAACCACTTGTGCACACTTGTGAGGGACTTTATTTAAACTTCAAATATATATATATATAATATATATATATATATATATATATATATATATATATATATATAATTATATATATATTATATATATATATATATATTTATATATATATATATATATATATATATATATATATATATATATATATATATATATAATGAATTCATTCATAAATATCCCATTGTATCCCATTTTTTGACTTTTTTCCCACCCAATTTATGTCCAAATTAAATTGAATGCAGAAATTTAAAAACATGTTCTTCATTGTACTGCAATGCATGTATGCATCCGTGTTATTTTAGTATCAGTGTTATTTTATATTTATAATCCTATTTTGAAGTAGGTTGCTATTTTCATTTTTTATGTTGATTTTAGTCAAATTTAGTAAAAAAAAAAAAAAAAAAATTGTGTCTATAGATATAGGTTGTGTTGATTTTTTTCAGTTTTAGTTCAAATAAATTAAAACGAGAAATGAAAACTAGCTGAAATAAAAGTTTATGTTTTTATATTTTTATTTTCAGTTCATGTTTATTTCATTTCAAGTAACGATAATGCTTTTTTAATGGTTTGAGTGTTTTAGTTTTAGTTAACTATAATACTTTTAAATATAGCTGCAAGCAGCCATTACCGGGGCCAAGCGCAAAAAGCGGCAACAGATGCCATCATCAGGGTTGCCAGGTCTGCACAACAAAACCAGCCCAATTGCTCATCAAAACTAACCCAATCATGGCTAAAAATAGTCAAATAGCGTTCCTGGGTGTTTCCCCAATAACGATCATGTTCCAGTGGGTAAAACAATCGCGTCAACCCGTGCACTACAAACAAACAATCCGCGGAAACAGTGCAGGCATACGGACCTGGCAACACTGGCCATCATGGGTGGGAGTGGCAGACCAACTGCAGCAATGAGCAATTAAAGACATTTTAAGAGAACTTTGAATAAATGGCCAAAAAATCATATATACAGTAACTTTTAAGATGATTTAATGGTTTATCACTTTTGACAAATAGGTGGCGCAGTTACGAAATTTATGTTATGGGGTCAGAGTGAGGTGACAATGACACATACAAAGTTTGCTGTCAAAATGTCAAGGCATTGCGGAGATAAAGACTGAATAGTCATTTTGGCAGAATGCCTCAAATTTGCTGATGCGGTATACAAAAACAGTTTCGTCTATCGTCACGAAATCCATAACTTTTAGTCGGCACGGTCTGGAGATGATACGATTCGATTTTGGTGAAAATCGAAGAAACGGTCTAGGAGGAGTTCGAAAAAGTAGGTTTTTACTGAAAATCAAGATGGCGGACAGGAAGTTCGGCCAAATAAGGAAAACCTGGTATCTATGTTCTCAACTTGACCCAAGGAATCTATTAAGACCAGTGGCATTTCAATAGGCAGATTTATTCAAAAGTTATTAGCCTTTTTGGAAATTTTGTTATAACTTTTGACCACTAGGTGGCAATGTTTCGAAACTTCTCAGGCTCCTTCAGGGCATCGTCCTGATGACCCATATCAAGTTTCGTAACAATTCGTTCATGCGTTCAGAAAATTTGGCATTTTAGCACATAATTCAAAATGGCCGATATGGGAAAATGGCCGATATGGGAAAATTGGATATCAGTCGACTCGGCATGACGCCCTGAATCTAACAAGACCAATTTTTGGACAAACTGTTCAGAAGTTATAAGCAAAAATAGCCATTTTTCATATCTCCGGATCAGTAGGTGGCACTGCGCCGAAACGCAGCATGTAGCCTCAGGTCATGCTTGTGATGACATGTACCAAGTTTGGTCTGAATACGATTAAGCGTTGCGGAGATACAGCCTTAAGTTTGTTTTTGCAAGAGATACGTAAAATTAGTTTGCGCGTTTATCAAAAACGATTTGACGAATCAACTTGAATTCCATAAATTTTTGTCCACACTACCTGAAGATGATCTGGTGCAATTTTGGTGAAAATCGGAGCATCGGCCTAGGAGGAGTTCGAAAAAGTAGGTTTTTCTGATAATTCAAAATGGCGGGAAAATTTGCATGACGGAAAATGACGTCATATGGTGCAATCGAATCGTCATGAGCTCAGGAATCAGAGGAAAAAAGAATTTTGCTGATAGGCCTTACGGTTCAAAAGTTATTAGCATAAATATGAGTGAAACTTTGGACAGGTGGTGGCGCTAGAGGGAATGAGTTAGAGACACCAAAATTGGTGTACTTAATGTTGGGACTGTCCACTATCAGAATGTCAAACTGGAACAACTTTCCCGGACATGGTTCTATGGGCTGCCATAGACGCCCAGTCGGAAGAATAAAGAATAATAATAAGAACGGGAACAGTTACAATAGGTGCCTCCGCACCTTCGGTGCTTGGCCCCTAATTAAATGAATGCCACGTGATTGGCCCTTGATTATTTGTTTATGCACAGCAAGTACCCTGAGATCATCATATCACAAATATCTGCATATTTCAAATGTTTTAACCCCTTCAACTCTTTGACTCTCATAAACAGCAGATGGTTGCTTAGTCTTGTAAATCTGCATGTGTTCATCATGAGATTTGCTGACAGCCTGACAAAATGCACTAAGAAATCACCACTGCTGTTTACAAAACTGACTCCCAAAACATTACAGCTAATACATGGTTGTGTGAGTTCAAGCGAAAGCTATTTAGCATGAATGCTGGAAGAGAAGGTTGTGTTAGTGTGTGGGAGTGTGTGTGTTCATATTGTCTTGTTTTTAGAAAGCTAGTCGGCTGGTGTTACAATAATTATGTTCTTTTCACAGCTATGAAGTCAGGCGGCACTCAGCTGAAGCTCATCATGTCATTCCAGAACTACGGACAAGCCCTGTTCAAACCTATGAAGTAAGTGATACTGCAGTCTTTCATTTTTCATGAATGCATTTCCAATAGAGAACCAGTTTTTTCAGAAAGTTCCCGGCATACTTTCATTCCAAGTGTACTTAAGAGGCGTGGACTAAGCCTTTTGTGTTTCAACAAAAACATGTGGTTCTGCTGCTGGATGTTAAACCAGATTTATGGTTCATGTCCTTGCAGACAGTCTTTATACATGTGTAAAATATTAAAAAGTATGTTAAAAATAAAATGGGTCAAGAAATGTGGCACGCTCGAATCGAATTCCCATCGCCATTTGAGTACTAGCACTCAGTGCTCTAACTACTGAAAAGGATAATTCACCACAAAAAAAGAAAATTCTGTCATCATTTACTCACCCTCATTTTGTTCCAAACCCATAAAGGCCCGTTCACACCAAGGATTATAACTATATCAATATAGTTCTCAACATCGTTCTAAATAAAGAATAGCAGAGTCCACACCACAACTAACAATGAGAAATTGAGAAATTATATAGATGGAATCACTTTTAGAATTATTTTTTTCCAGCTGATGAACAATACAAACATTGACAGCCAATAAGAATCCATTTAAGCATTTAAAGTGGCAGCATACACATATAATAAACAGAACAACATTATGTGGATGCTTATATAGTTACAGTTATAGTCTTTATATAAGTATAATATATAAGAAAAGATAAGTATAAGATTATAACAAGTATAATATTTGGTCTGCATTGGAAGTTTGTGTTCTACATCAGCCAAATTACATAGTGGTGTGCCACAGGGTTCTATACTAGGACCTATTTTATTTTAAGGTTCTGTTGACGTTTTTTAAAGTTTGCATGGTATTGCCACAAAATACTGTATATTGTTGACCTTTTGATACCTTATCAAAATACAAGAAATATGAGATCTTCTAGTCAGATTGTTCTTTAAACTCTGTGGCTGCTTCACGCTTATGGAACCCTCTTCCAAAAGCACATTAAATATTTCCCATCTGTGGATACTTTTACGTCTAGTTTGAAGTCGTATCTTTTTAGTATGGCTTTTAGAGCTGATTAGAGTGAACAGGTTTTAATTTTGTTTGTGTGACTTAATGAAATTACTTATGTTGTATTAATTATGCCGGAAAGCAGTTTGGTCAATAACAGTTGTTTTAATTGTGCTATAGAAATAAAATTTGTATTGTATTGTAGTGCTTCTTTATGGTTATCCTGGTTGGCGTGAATGGGCCTTAAGACTTTCGTTTATCTTTTGAACACAATGAAGATATTTAAAATATGAGATTTCTGTCTCTCCATTGAAAGTCTAAAATCTGAAGCTCCACAACTTTCATAGATAGATCATAAAAGTAATCCATATGAATCAAACAGTTGTATCCTAGTTGTCTAAAGAGACACAGTCACTTTATATGATGAACAGATTTAACTTTTATGCGCATATAAACATTGATTGGGCGAAAATACAGATAGTTTCGTAATACAAATACGAAGCTCAAGCATGAGAACCAATGAGGTTCAATAAATGCCCTTATTATCAAATTGAACAAAGCGAAGATAAACTTAGTATGCAGCTATTTACCTGAAAATCCCCATTGAAATTTTTTTTAAACCCACTAAAGATTGCATCTGAATTGAAGGATTATTAGTAACTCCTCAGTTGTGTTCGGCATTTGTTGGCCGGCAGCATGAGCGTCCGTAAGATCTTTCCGGGTGGGAAATGATCAGTCTGGTTTTAATTAACATCGCCAAGCTTACGCATTAATTAAAAACTGCGAGACACTATCACACGCTCTCAGGGATATTTGCCAGAAGGAGCTGTACTAACCGCACATAAAACAGGGCGGATCGACGGAGTGTGCCTGCCATATTCCCTCTGTTGAAACAACACTGCCAGGGCTACCTGACTTATTCGTGATCAAATAATTACTAGGTGATGGTTGATTGCTTCCACCCAGAGGAAAACCTTTTTTTTCTTTTCGTGTTGTTGTTTTGTTTGATTATGCTTTGTCATTTGCCATCTGTGATTTCTTAGTCTTTCTTAGTGGGTACAGACACAAGCATTTGGTGGATAAACACACACACACACACACACACACACACACACACACACACACACACACACACACACACACACACACACACACACACACACACACACAAAGAGAAAGAGAGAGAGACAGACATTACAGTAGCATTAGGAGATGCACAATTCACACACCAGACAAGGTGGCTTATGCATGTTTGGATTAGTGCTCCCTGCTGAAAAAATCACAGGCTTAGGCCATGATGAATTACTGCTGGGATGTACAACATAATACTGTGCTAGATGTCCTAGATGATTTTAAGATGTTTATTATTGTCTACCAGTGGGACATGTCAGTTTACATTTCCAAACAGTTCTTTTGCTATTAATTGGACAAACGAACCGAACGCATCAAGGGCCAGATTAACTAACATCTTGCGCTAGCGCAACACTTTTACACTAAAAAACTACTAAAAAACTACTGTCAGGATTTACTAAAGACATGCAATGAAAAATTAGCGCTGAAAAGGCGTCAACAGGGTTATGACTTGCCTTATTGCATATGCAGGAGTTTCTCTTTCAGACGCAAAATGATGGGAGGACAGTTTTTAAATGAATCATGCAAGGTGATTTACTAAAGTTTGGCATTGTCAGTTTACTGGTATTTGCGCCATTATCTAACGACCAAAAAAAATCATGTCTTAAACCAGACACTAATTTGCACTGCTCTTGGAAGTTTGCATCGGTCATTATGTAAATTATCCAGCTGCATCTATGTTCTTTAATTTGCGCGTTGTCAGTAGCCTGGTCCCACCAGACTCTCATACATTTCATTTCTTTTCATTTGTACATAGAGTCTGGCACCACTCCATTGACAAGCGTTAACTTCCGTGTAGGTGGGAACTCTATTGAAGTCTAAAACTATTGGATCTGCCCAGAGTCACTCTGGATCTGCCATAACCAATCGCTAACGTTTGGTCGTGACATATGTATTTCCCCGAACCCCGTGGGGAGGAGGACCACCAACAAAACTAAGCAAAGATTGTTATTGCTCCGGCTTTAACTTCTTGATATGCGGCAGCGTTGCCACAACGGAGTGAATGGCTTCGCTCGCATCTTTCTCCGCTGCTATTTCTGAACTATAACTCAAAATAACGCACAAGTCGACGTCATCGTTCAAAGCCACTCCCTCTGTTCGCTGATTGGCCTAGTAAAAAATTGATCGGAGAAAATCGCATTCACCCATGGCGGTGTCAGCCGTGCAAGGCGCCATGCAGCTCGTCGGGAGCAGCTGGGGTTAGGTGTCTTGCTCATGGACACCTCGACACTTGGTCAGGTGGAACCGGGGATTGAACAACCAACCTTCCGGTTTGTAGACAACCTACATGAACCACTGAGCCACTGCTGCTCAGAATTTATCAAGTTAGGGCAACATTATTATCATTTTCTCATGCTCTATTGCCAAGTTACTTGAGTTTACAGAAATTACTAGATTTCAAAAATTCAAGCAAACTAATATCTACAAAGAATCTACATGAGAATGGAGAATTGGCCAGTCAAACTTAACAATGACACTCCGGTGGCGCTAGCCAGCTAGCGCTACATGCTAACGTATTTCCAAAAAACGAACAAACATGAAATATTCATCACAGGTTATGTTGACGGATAATTTGAGATGGAGAGACATTAGACAACTGCACATAGTGCTGAAGGAAAATGAAAATTGAGCTGAAGTATGAAGGAGGGCGGAGTCAGGCTACGTTGGCAGTAGATTACACTCAGAACTTTTCACTCCCATCTGCGCTTTTTTTGGAATTGCGCTCTCACGCTAATTTGCCCTGTTTAGTAAATCTGGCCCTTAGTTCGATGCCCTGGTCCGAACCAGAGTTCGATTGCTCTCTATGCGGACTCGGGTACAGTTCGGGCACTGAAGTTCGGAAAACAGCGTTCACATCATCCAAAAGGAACCACAATCTAATGTCAATCGACCCCGGGAAAGCAAGGAAGTGAGGAATTCGGACAGCCGCTGAGCATACATCGGTTGTACACTCGTTATTATGGTGCTATGTGGGATTGAATAAGTGCACTCAATAACGTCCACTATGGTTGCAGACACCACTACAAATGGTTGTCCCCTCAAATAATGCCCTATTTGAAGGTTTATGTGGCTATTTCGGATTCAGCCAGGGTGAATGAACTCGATGTCGAACAGGTGGCAACTAATTAATCAATAACCATGGTTACAAATGAAGAGCGGGAAAATGGAACAAAGGGAACTGAAGAGAAAGAAAATTAGAAAATTTTGTATTGCACATGCCTATTTTGCACATGCTAGTCTTGTTTGTGGACCAGTATAGCCATTGGGTAAACTTGATGGTAAACTTGAACTTGGTCAACCAGTATGGTTTTATTTAATAATTTAACCTGACATGTCATATTCAGAAACTCGTACGCTGTACCTTACCTTTTCTTCTGACATTCCTCTGATAACAGCGGCACATAGAAAATGAACAGTGTCTATTGCATGTTTCTGTTGAAATCCCAGCTTCCATCTAGTTCTCAAGAGAGATCATGAAAGGACACAATATTTTAGTGGAGCGTTTGGCAATTAATGTAATAAAAGCAGTAATCAAACATAATCTCCGACTAGACAGAGACAACAACTGAAAGACCACTGACTAACACAAACAGAGTTCTCTTTAGCTGTGTTTCACAATGTTGAGCAATTACACCTTGCAGGTGTTAAAACATTCATATTATGCAATGCATTTCTCGGTTTCTGCTGTGAATAATCATCGCTAAAGAAAGCAAATATCTTGTGCTAAGCTTGAAAAATCATCTATCCATCATATCATTGACATGAGTTGCCTGCCATATGGTCCCACTCAAACCATTGAACATCCAGAGCACACGGCCACCCTCACCACAGCAAGTATGCACTTTTTCATCCCGAATAAAGCTCTTTCCCAGGCTCTACATCCATCTCCCACTACGAGAAGGCTATAGATATATCCAGCTCTAAAAGCTGGGAGTATTTCCCAGAATCCTTGTTGACGGCACGGGGCCACCCTTTCCCTCACCTGCCCCTCTGTGTAGCCGTACTGAGCATCAAAGCTTCTTTTGATGTGCTGCTGCTTTGAGTCGGATGCTAATCTATCTGCCGACGCATGGAGGGGTAACTGCTCCGGTTCCCGCAGTCTTAGAAAGCCACGCAGACTGCCGTGTGTGTGTGTGAGGAATTTATTGAACTTGAGTTATCTGACTGGGATCTTGGTCCAAATGCAGCAATAAATCATTGTGCAACCTTTCGCTCTACCTTCTCCATGTTCAGTCAGAGAACAGACCGGTGGGACATGTGCCACGGAAAAGCACTCGTCCCATCAGGATGAGAAAGGAGTAGCTGTGCAGGGAAGCCCTGCTCACTGAACGGTTTATTTATGCCACACCACAGCACTGAATACCGATGATGATCAAAGAACGAGGACATCAAATTAAATTAGAGAAAGACAGAAAAAGCCCCTGTGTAAGTTAAGTAGCTCAGAATTTAGCATACTTTTAAAAAGAGTGCTTTTTACGGAAATAATGTACTTTAAGAAATGTACTGAAGTGCGAATTGAATGTAATGATTTCTGACACTTAACTGCATGTTATTTACAGTTAAATGAAAATGTATCATAGTTTAAATTTATAATATTTGGAATTAGTTACATATTACATATTTCATAGACTTCTATTGCCTTTTAAATGTGTTTGAAGTTCACTGCCAAATACACAGGCAATCATTTACTGTATGGTAAACTAAAAATATACCTTAAAGGGTTAGTTCACCCAAAAATTAAAATTATGTCATTAATTACTCACCCTGATTGTACTGACAGTGATTGGTTAATTGGAATGTTCCAGGATCATCAAGAGTGCTGCTTACGGAAAATGTCCTACTTGGATAAACCATGTTATGAACCCTCAAAAAGTTATCTTTGGCTACGTCTACATTAATCCGGATAAATTTGAAAACGGAGTTTTCGTTTAAAAACGCTCTCCGTCCACACTAGCGTTTTCAGGCGTTTTCAGACGTTTCAGTGTGGATGAGAAACTTATAAATTCACCTTACTGCGCATGCGTGAAACCTCACAAAAGCTCACTGAGATGATACAGATGGAAAAATAAATAATAAAGGTATCGCGCAATTCTTCTAACATGATAATTTTATTTAGCAAAATATCTCACCATTCACTGATGCTTCCAGGTCGCACTCAGTCACCATATTTTGGTCTAAAACGCAACTGCTCTCCTGTATTGACGCAGGACAGCAAATGTGAGTACATTTTCTGTCATCTTTGCAGTAGGCTACTGTGATATGAAGAGTGTGGAAAGTAACATATTTTAGCAACATTGTAAAAGTGAATCGCACATAATTAACAGGCACAATACCGGTAAACATGAATATCTATTGGTACAACATGGATCACATGACTAAACTTACGTCATCGTTTTCAAATACCTCCGGCTTCATAGTCCACACTACAACGCGAAAACGGCGTTTTCAAATTTATCCACTTTGGAGAGCGTTTTCCAAAAGCTACGTTTTTGTTGACTTAAAACGCCGTTTCAGTGTGGACGGAAGGCCAAAACGGAGAAAAAAATATACGTTTTCAAATGAAAACGTATTAGTGTGGACAGGGCCTTTTACTCACAGGCTGGAAGTTTGGACTGTGAGCAGCTCTTTAAAGTCTGTGCCAGACTAGATGTGTCTCAACAGGAGCGAAAACTCTCATACAGCAAAATAGCTTGTGGATCTTTAAGCTACGAGCCAAGTTTGAGGTTTCCACTCCTTTGATGTTAATGATTTTTTTCATCGAATTGGTTCTGAAATTGCTGCTGTGCTTTGATATGAACTCTCACAGCAGCAACGGCAAAAGTCTTTTCAGCTACAGCTTCCGTGCATGCAACGCTGTAATGTAGAATATGTTCATGTCATGTAGACTATTACATGCATATCACTCAGGGAGATACAATCACATGATTCCTACTGTTACTGAGTGTGGCTTCTCTGTGGTACCAGCTTCCAGTAAGAGCTGTTGTAGGCTATTCGCACACTTATTGTCTTGAATTGGTGCGTATGAGGCCAGATTGGATCTGTCTTTACCTTATTGATGCATGTCAGGTAGATTTCTGAAATAGGAAATTATTTTGCTAAAGCACAATGCATGTAAAAACCTGCGCTTATGACTTTCAGAGTAAACAGGGTCTGTGTTGTTTTGTAATGCAGATGAAAAACCCAGTTGGAAAATCTAGTTTTATTTCCAGCTTAAAAAAATAAATAATAATTTTTGATTGAAAGTGTGGGCAGGAAAAAAAAAAGATGCATGATAAAACATGTTTTATGGTCAATGGATAAGTGTATTTAAAATAAATAAATAAAAACACTACATTCGCTGCATTACATTGAATCTCATATTGAAATATTCTGATATAGTAAAAGAGGCTTAGAATGTTTTAGGTTAAAATCCTGTTACGGCAGTTCACATGTCAAACTCCATGAAATATGACAACTGGGGTAATGTTTAGCGCACACTGTCTGAGCCTTCAGCCGTAGCGGGAAGTTAAGCTGAAGTGATGCATTTATGTGTGGAGAAGGGTTGGATTTTTACGAGTGGCAGACGTGGGACCTGCTGAAAGACACGATGTTTAGGGATTACAGAATGTCAAATCTGACTAAAAGAGATTGTTGATGATGCAACCGGATCTAGAAAACACAAAAATTCTTGTTAACCCTAATGAGAAAAGTGCTAAATGTTTAAATTTAGGACCAAGGGGTCAAAGTTTTGCTGGTTAGCATGGTTACCATTAGCATTTTGCTCAATTGATGGCCTTTCAAAAGTATATACAGGTGTTCTGGGTTTCTTTTTAAAGCAACTTTAAAATCGCTTAAACATTTTATAGTAGTTTTACTAGTGACCAATGTTTGTTCCAATGGACTTGGCTATTAAGATTAATGCCTAACTGCTAACACATAATTATAGACCTCCTTTATGAAACTGTGCTTTTTTGTTGTTTTTAAACCACTTCTTTAAAAAGGAAGACAAATGTTATTATTAGATTCTTCTTGCTTCAGTTTTGACAGTTTATTTTGCTTTGCCTTGCTTGACACAAAAACAACCCACTAAAGTTGTTGGTTAAACCCAAGCCATCCAATCGTGTCTGTATGATTTCCAAGTCCTCCAAGCAGAAATCATTTATGCCGGAGCCCCTGAGGAGGGTCAAAGAAACTTCCATTAATGCATGCATTTCTGAAGCGATGCAGGCTGCTCGTAGCCAGCGAGCAGTGAATCAACATGTCAAAGCACATTGTATACCTTATTCCTGACAGCTGTTTCGCACAGCTGCACGGCTTTCTGCACTGATCCAGGGTCTGTGCACAGAGGGAAGTCTGTTTCTCAGCTCAGATGAATGGGGACTTAGTGTGTGTGTGTGTGTGTGTGTGTGTGTGTGTGTGTGTGTGTGTGTGTGTGTGTGTGTGTGTGTGTGTGTGTGTGTGTGTGGTGTGTGTGGTGTGTGTGTGTGTGTGTGTGTGTGTGTGTGTGTGTGTGTGTGTGTTTATAGTTACTAATAAATTTGAACATTATGCTTTGGTTAATAACAGATAGAAAAACCTTTAAAAAAACAGACCCTGATAAAATGTCTACTATTTAATAAAATAGCTGCAATATATATGTGGTTTTCCATTTTTAGATGTTTTTCCTTCTAGTGTAGTTACAAAATCTACCAGCAAGGGGCTAATGCTAACCAGCCCCACCTTGACACCTTGGTTACCACAGATTTAAAGTTGTTTAAATACCTGTTGCTGAATCTGGTCCTTCTCGACTGCTCTGCGCGGGATATTAACCAGAATCAACCGGCATCAGAAAATAAAGGATGCAGACTCTAGCGTCAGTTGCTAGTGTGCCACCTGTTAGCAGAGGAGTGAGGTTTACCAGAGCAGCTCTATTACTCTCAGCCCTTGAACGCTCACTCCCATCGGGGTCATGGCACCACTGAAACTGGTCCTATTCTCACTGAAATTAGTGGGATTAAACCAGCATGGGAGGCTAAAGGACACAGCCTGTAGCTTTAGTTGCAAGCACACCTTGATGACACGGGACTGAGGTTCACCTGGACAGCTCTTACTATCTGGCATCCACTACACGTATGCCCCTAAAGCTCAATCACTTATGGGTCACGGCACCACTGAAACTGGTCCTACTCTCGCCGTAATGGGTGGGATTTGAACCAGCATTAACTGGCATAGGAGACTAAAGGATGCAGCCTCTATTATCAGTCACTAGCACACCTCTTGAGTCCAGGGGAGTTTATCTGCACAGCTCTTTCTATAAGGCCTCTGTTACACTCAGCCCCTTAAAACTCCCTCCCATCCGGGTCACGGCACCAATGCAACTAGTCCTACTGAGGGGGATTCATACCAGCATCAATTAGCAGGGGAGGCATATGCTATAACAAGGATACTAAAAAATTACACAGCTTCTAGCATCAGTTTATTGTGTAGTGGAGTGAGGTTTACTTGCACAGCTCTTCCTAGTTCGCCTCCGTTACATAGTCTCTATGGTATTTTGATTTACGGCAAATTGTGGAATACTCTATCACTGTTGCTGATTTGATTACATCATTTGCATTACTTCATGAGCGGTTCATTGCCTCGTGAAATACATGCACAGTCTTGTACTGTACCTTTGTCTTCTTGGTTTATGTATTTTGTTTCTTAAATTAATCATTAGTGTTTTTTTAGCAAATCCCTGTGAAAATGAATGGGAATATAGTTGTAGAACTAATGCCATTGTAAACGTGGGCAGTCACTGTTGCGCACCACAGCTTAGTGACTCAGCTTAACAATGGCAATGGGGAAATCTGATGCTAGCTCTGAATTCGGTGAGCACTAGCCCTTGTTCTTTCAGTTCCACCTCATCTTCCTCCAGAAAAACCACAGTACAATTTATCTCCCTGATAGTATGTTGTTGTGCACCAGGGAGCCATCCAACAGGAGCTGTGCTATCAAACAGCACAGAGTCAGATTTCACAGACGATTGTCCTGTTAGAGAGCTTTTGCCTTACTGTCAGGGAACTAGTCGCTCACTGTGGCTTTTCTGGGCACATCAGGAATCGATTTGTTAGTTCTGACTTTTATGGTGCAAAACAAACTTGTTCAAAAACTTCTGGGGTATCACCTGGGATTGATTAAGGTGCATCTTCTCACTTGGAGCCAAAAACACGAAGGGAGGGGTGGTGGATTATTTGTTGTGGGATGTACCATGTTGTGGGATGGTATTACTTCCTAGTTATACTATCAAGAGAAGAGTGTCTTCTGTGTGTTTGTGAAACTCCGTCCTCAGACGAGATGTCATTAAAGAGCAACGTGCAGGTTGAATTTATAACTGAATTAATACTTGATATTGTCTGAAGAGGTCTTTTAAAAACACATTATGTAGAAATTACTAATAAAATCTCAGTTAATGTAGAGATTTTGATGAAAATGTGCTAGGCTCTGGAATACGCCTTTCCCGCTAGCAACGCGTCATATGACGTAGGCCTAACGCACATTTCACTCCGGAGAATTATAGACCTGGAGATTTTTTGCATCACAGACAGATGGTTTAATTAATACAGCTTTGCAAACATTGCATTTTGCTGTCTTGCTCTGCTGTGTTTCCAGTGTGAAGTATTTACACACAGCGAACATGTTGGCAGCTCAATGCTATCCTGCTTACTGGCTGCAAACTGCGGAATGGATTTCCTGAGGGGGGTCTCTGTGTCTCATTGAGCCGCGCCTCCGTTCAGGAAATCCACTCCACAGTTTGCAGCCAGCTTGCAGACTGTGAATCACTTTTGGAGTCATTTCAGCAGGATATCGGATATCTCCGCAGGTTGGATCGGGAAAATTCGATACATGAATTACACTGGTATCTGTCCCGATACCGATACTGGATCGGATCGGCCCCATCCCTACCTGTGGACTATCATAGGCATGCTCGTCAACATCAGAGAACTCGGTTTCTTCATTCACATCCATTGTAACCTGACTTCGAACTTGACCAGACTCCCTCGCCCATCGTCACTTCCGGTCAGTGCTTTATAGACGCGGAAGTTATTTTATCACAATTTATCTCAAAATATCGTTAATGGCTAAATATATATTACTCCAGTTCAGAAAATCTAGTTGTTTTATCATCAACATACACTATGCTATATAGGGGTGTCCAACCTGCATGTTGCTCTTTAAAGGGCACCTATTATGGAATTTTGAAAATTACCTTTCATGTAGTGTGTAACATAGATCTAAGTGAACGAAAACATCCTGCAAAGTTTTAAATATGAAAGTTCACCGTATACAAAGTTATTGTCTATCAGTCGACTCTGAGTCACTGATATGAATCGATAGACGAACAATGCTTTTTCTCTATCTAGATGACGTCACCTCGACAAGTTATTTGAATAAGATACGCCCACTCATTGCGCGCGCCGCAGACACCAGTGAAACTTGAAAACATCATGTCGACGAGACGCTGTTCTGAAGTGCGAATCAAAAGCGAACTTTTTTTTCACTGCCCAGGGACAATCATTTGAAGAATCAGTGGCTAGAGTTTATATTTACAACTGTACCCGAACCTTGTGCTGTGTTCGCGTCATTGTAATGAAGATCGCTTTACAAACATAAATGCTTTCAAGTGTGGATTAGCGAGCCGGCCGATACTGAAGGAAGGTTCAGTACCAAGTTTACTTGGATCAGCTTCCTCCTCCGAATCACAACCTGTAAGTACTATTAATAATTGTTGCTTTTATGGGTTTTGTAGCATGCTCAATATAAGTGTGTGTGTGTGTGTGTGTGTGTGTGTGTGTGTGTGTGTGTGTGTGTGTGTGTGTGTGTGTGTGTGTGTGTGTGTGTGTGTGTGTGTGTGTGTGTGTGTGTGTGTTGTGTAAGTTACGCTCAGCGCAGCTTCTAGGTCTCTAATGTCATTTTTTTTTTAAATATGTGAAATGTTTGTCGCTGTTATTGGAGTTGTCATAAAGAATAGAGCGTATTGTAGTACTGCAGTGCTTTATCAATATGTTTAAGCTTTGGGCTAACGCAAACAATAACTGACTGGGTCATCTGACCAATCACCGCAGTTTAGCGTCACGCACAGGAGGGGTTTGAAAAATGAGTCGTGGAACGAATCATTTGGGAGTCGGTGAGCAAATCAGGTAAAAATAAATGCATATTATAAGACAACAAAATTGTTTTTTGTCATTGCATGCATGTAAAACTGTTGTTGGGGACTCCCAGAACAATATTAGGAACATTTTAAATGCCCTAAATAGGTGCCCTTTAACTTGAATATGGCTGGTTTTGATGTTTGAAACATGTTAGTCACATTTTATTTTGGTCAGATTCCCCCACCCCTCCCCCATGAGTCATGCTTCACACGCCGCATGTAATGCTGGGAACCGCGTCTGCTGTAAAGTTGAGCGGTTCCTGCTTCACAATCTCAGCATTGTGTTTTAGTTTCAGTTTGGGCTGCTCAGCGAACGTGACCCTCGGCCCACCCCCTCATCTCTCATTCCCCTCTTTGTGATTCCATCTGTAAGATGGCAGGCAGTCAAAACACGCTCGGATAACAGCCCTCTCTCTTTTCCTTTCTCTCTCTCATGAGCATACGCTCACTGACTTTGTATGACTGTCCTCTCAGTTCCTCTTTTCCTCTAACCTCCTGTCTGCCTCACTCTGTCCTTGTCTACCTATCTCTCTCCATGTCCACTTGTCTCTCTCTCTCCTATCCTTTTGACCTGTCTTTTGTCTTCTCTCTCTACCTGTCTTAATTCTTCCCTGTCTCGCTCCCTCGCTCGCTTCCCCCATGTCCCCAAACCGTCATATCTCTCCCTCCCTTTTGACTTGTCTCCCTTTCTACCTGTTGTGCTCACATACTTTCCCACTCTACATGTCTTTCTCTTTTTCTCCGATTCTCTACCTGCCTCTCTTTCCCCAATTCTTCCTGTCTGTTTCTTTTTTCCTCCCTCTCTACATTTTTCTCATTCTACCCATCTCTTTTTCTTCCTGCCTCTCCAGATTCTTTTCTCACAATCTCACACTGTTTTTATGTCCATCTCTCTACCAGTCTCTCACCTTCCCACTCTACATATCACTCTCCATTCTTTTTTTACTTGTTTCTTTTTCTCTACCTCCCTCTCTCTTCCTTCCTCTATTCATGTCTGTCTTCCATTGCCATTCCTGTCTTTCTTCCTCTCTCTCTACCTGTTCATGTCTCACTCCCTCTCGTTTTGTATCTCTCCTTCCCTTCCCCTCTGCTTCTCTACCTGTCTTTCTCTACCTGTCTCTCTACTTATATTTTTCCTCTCTATCTGTATCTCTTTCTCCACCTGTGGTTCTCTCTACCTTTATCTCACCCTCCTAGTCTACCATCACTCTCTCTATTCTTTTACCTGTCTCTGTCTTTCCTTTTAGACTGTCTCTCTCTTCCTTCTTCTCTATGTCTCTCTCACTACCCCTCTTCCCGAATCTCTTCCTCACTACCTGCCCATATCTCACTCCCAATTATTTTGTCTCTCTACCTATCTCTCCTTCTCTGTCTGTCTCTCTACCTGTCTCACTTTCTGCTTTTTTTCACTACCTGATAAAAAACTTTAGCGATCTTTCTCTCCATTCATCTTTACCTGGTTCTCTTCCTCCCTCTTTCTCTCTTTCCAGTCAGTTCAATTCTACCTGTCTCTCTCTTTCTCCCTCTGTACCTTTCTCATTCGCTCGATATACTGTATATTGTCTCCCACTACCTCTCGTCTTGTCTCTCTCCTTCCCTCTCATCCTGTCTCTCTCCTTCCATCTCTTCCTGTCTCTCTCCTTCCCTCTCTTTCTGTCTCTCTCCTTCCATCTCTTCCTGTCTTTCTCCTTCCCTCTCTTCCTGTCTCTCTCCTTCCCTCTCTTCCTGTCTCTCTCCTTCCCTCTCTTCCTGTCTCTCTCCTTCCCTCTCTTCCTGTCTCTCTCCTTCCCTCTCTTCCTGTCTCTCTCCTTCCCTCTCTTCCTGTCTCTCTCCTTCCCTCTCTTCCTGTCTCCTCTCTCCTTCCCTCTCTTCCTGTCTCTCTCCTTCCATCTCTTCCTGTCTCTCTCCTTCCTCTCTTCCTGTCTCTCTCCTTCCATCTCTTCCTGTCTCTCTCCTTCCCTCTCTTCCTGTCTCTCTCCTTCCCTCTCTTCCTGTCTCTCTCCTTCCCTCCTTCCTGTCTCTCCTTCCCTCTCTTCCTGTCTCTCTCCTTCCCTCTCTTCCTGTCTTCTCCTTCCCTCTCTTCCTGTCTCTCTCCTTCCCTCTCTTCCTGTCTCTCTCCTTCCCTCTCTTCCTGTCTCTCCTTCCTCTCTTTGTCTCTCTCCTTCCTCTCTTCCTGTCTCTCTCCCTTCCCTCTCTTCCTGTCTCTCTCCTTCCATCTCTTCCTGTCTCTCTCCTTCCCTCTCTTCCTGTCTCTCTCCTTCCTCTCTTCCTGTCTCTCTCCTTCCCTCTCTTCCTGTCTCTCTCCTTCCCTCTCTTCCTGTCTCTCCTCCTTCCCTCTCTTCCTGTCTCTCTTCCTTCCATCTCTTCCTGTCTCTCTCCTTCCATCTCTTCCTGTCTCTCTCCTTCCCTCTCTTCCTGTCTCTCTCCTTCCATCTCTTCCTTCTCTCTCCTTCCTCTCTTCTGTCTCTCTCCTTCCTCTCTTCCTGTCTCTCTCCTTCCATCTCTTCCTGTCTCTCCTCCTTCCCATCTCTTCCTGTCTCTCTCCTTCCCTCTCTTCCTGTCTCTCTCCTTCCTCTCTTCCTGTCTCTCTCCTTCCTCTCTTCCTGTCTCTCTCCTTCCTCTCTTCCTGTCTCTCTCCTTCCATCTCTTCCTGTCTCTCTCCTTCCCCTCTCTTCCTGTCTCTCTCCTTCCATCTCTTCCTGTCTCTCTCCTTCCCTCTCTTCCTGTCTCTCTCCTTCCCTCTCTTCCTGTCTCTCTCCTTCCCTCTCTTCCTGTCTCTCTCCTTCCCTCTCTTCCTGTCTCTCTCCTTCCCTCTCTTCCTGTCTCTCTCCTTCCTCTCTTCCTGTCTCTCTCCTTCCCTCTCTTCCTGTCTCTCTCCTTCCCTCTCTTCCTGTCTCTCTCCTTCCCTCTCTTCCTGTCTCTCTCCTTCCCCTCTTCCTGTCTCTCTCTCCTTCCTCTCTTCCTGTCTCTCTCCTTCCCTCTCTTCCTGTTTCTCTCCTTCCCTCTCTTCCTGTCTCTCTCCTTCCCTCTCTTCCTGTCTCTCTCCTTCCCTCTCTTCCTGTCTCTCTCCTTCCCTCTCTTCCTGTCTCTCTCCTTCCCTCTTTTCCTGTCTCTCTCCTTCCCTCTCTTCCTGTCTCTCTCCTTCCCTCTCTTCCTGTCTATCTCCTTCCATCTCTTCCTGTCTCTCTCCTTCCCTCTCTTCCTGTCTCTCTCCTTCCATCTCTTCCTGTCTCTCTCCTTCCCTCTCTTCCTGTCTCTCTCCTTCCCTCTCTTCCTGTCTATCTCCTTCCCTCTCTTCCTGTCTCTCTCCTTCCCTCTCTTCCTGTCTCTCTCCTTCCCTCTCTTCCTGTCTATCTCCTTCCATCTCTTCCTGTCTCTCTCCTTCCCTCTCTTCCTGTCTCTCTCCTTCCCTCTCTTCCTGTCTATCTCCTTCCATCTCTTCCTGTCTCTCTCCTTCCCTCTCTTCCTGTCTCTCCTTCCCTCTCTTCCTGTCTCTCTCCTTCCATCTCTTCCTGTCTCTCTCCTTCCATCTCTTCCTGTCTTTCTCCTTCCCTCTCTTCCTGTCTCTCTCCTTCCCTCTCTTCATGTCTCTCTCCTTCCCTCTCTTCCTGTCTCTCTCATTCCCTCTCTTCCTGTCTCTCTCCTTCCCTCTCTTCCTGTCTCTCTCCTTCCATCTCTTCCTGTCTCTCTCCTTCCCTCTTCCTGTCTCTCTCCTTCCCTCTCTTCCTGTCTCTCTCCTTCCCTCTCTTCCTTCCATCTCTTCCTGTCTCTCTCCTTCCCTCTCTTCCTGTCTATCTCCTTCCATCTCTTCCTGTCTCTCTCCTTCCCTCTCTTCCTGTCTCTCTCTTTCCCTCTCTTCCTGTCTCTCTCCTTCCCTCTCTTCCTGTCTCTCTCCTTCCATCTCTCCCTGTCTCTCTCCTTCCCTCTCTTCCTGTCTGTCTTTCACTACCTCTCTCTCATCCTCCCATTCTACCTCTTTCTTTTCTTTCTTCTCTTCTTTCCTTTCTTCTTTCTTTTCTTTCTTTTCTTTCTTTTTCTTTCTTTCTTTCTTTCTTTCAGGTCTTTTTTTGTCGCGTATCTTCACTGCTCCCTGCCCTCAGATCTGCTGAATTGTATGTGACAAAGGGAAATGTGTGTCAGAATTAATCAGTGGACTTGAACAATAAAAACCTCAGCAATCTCACCCCTGCAGACAATGAGTTGAGTAACTACTGAAGCACAGAAACAGCAATGCGGACTTAAAGGACTCTTCATCCCTAGTCCTCAAAATGCGCTTCAAAAATGTTTCCAGAACATTAAAAAGAGGATTTTTCAAGCAAAGTTTCAAGCATATTTGTTATATCATTATAGCACCCACCCTGATCCATCCGTGATCTACCCATCTTAAATGATGTCTGAGAAAGCAGATGGTCCATTGTGTATTATAGCTGCATTAAGATTGATCTGTCCGTCCTCTTTCATAACAGCAGACGCCAGTCAAACTTGCAGTTCTAATCATCTTGTGCTACCAAAAAAATTATCAATTGAAACTCCCTTCCATCCTGCTTTTTCTTTCTGTGCCATTGAAAACAGGACGTGTTCTGGCTAAGGTTTTTTTGTCAACTTATCTTTGTTTTCAAAGATAAGTTTTCATCTCTGTTTGAGCATCACAGCCCGTATCACCTCGTCCAAATCATTCTAAACTATTTATATTTCTTTTTATATTGCTAGATGTTCTAGTTTATGAAAAGCAATGCCGTATATAGTTGTACCGCAACTACTCACACTTGACTATTGTTCTAGTGTAAAGCCACAGAGTGTTTCTGGTGGCTTGAAGGAATGCTCTGGGTTAAGCTAAATCGACTTTATCTGCGGAATGCTGCTGATTACCACAGAAAACTATTTTGAACCGTCTCTCAGTTTGTACAAACAAAAAACATGTTGACAGAAATACACTTACAGAGGTCTATGGGGAAGTGTTGTGCATTTACCCGCATACTTCCGCTACAAGTACTGTATAACCAAGAATGCATTCTTTGTGTGTTGGCATCTGTATAGCGCAGATGTTGATAAAGATGATAGCAAAAAAAATCTGTCTTACTTACTCTTCATGTGGTTCCAGATCTAAATGTATTTTTTTTTCTCTTTTCTTTCAATTGGAGATTAGAAAATAAATAAATGCATCATGACTGTACTGCTTTTTTGACTCTGCACTCTTACAAATAAAGGTTTTTCATAGAAGAACCATTTTTGGTTCCCCAAAGAACCTTTCAGTGAACAGTTCTCAAAAGAAGCCTTTTTTGTCTTAGTTTGAAGAACATTTCAATCATCTGAAGAACCTTTTTCCACTATTAAGAACATTTTGTGGAATGGACAGGTTCTATGGATGTTCATGGAACCATCGATGCCAATAAAAAACCTTTATTTTAAGAGTCTGCATTTTAGCAGCTTCAAGAAACTGAATGAGAAAAGAATGGAGCGTATAATAATGGCCCACACGAGCTGACAAATCGGTGATCTCCCGGCTTTGAGTTTGAGATTATCTCCAGACAAGTTCATTAATCCTCTCATGTTAATGAAAAGAACAGATACAGCGTCCCTGACAGCATGTCGAGCCCCGGTAATCTGGGGTGTGCAGAAAATGTGCAATAACCTGCACGTTCTGCCTTAGGATCGAGACTCTAAAGGAAAAGGAGATAAAGAACAGTAATATCTCACAGAAGAGACAGAACCACTTTAAGATCAACTCAAATTGAGGCACTTCACATTGTACCATACATGCTTTATTAAAATTTCAAACAGTAATTGTCTCCTAATTGTGAAATTTAATGTCTCGGATTATGCCACCCTGTTTTTGCAATTAATTGTGCATAGGTGCTAAAAAAAAATTCACTTGTGTTTCCGCTCAGGCTAATGATACATTCGTTTAGATGTGTGGCTTCTTCAATTATAGTAAATGTTATAGATGGATAAATTTAAATTAATCAAGCTAAATTTAAGAGCACATTAGGGGAGAAAAAATTATTAATTCCCGCACTTTGTGATCATTAAATCAGTGCCATGGTAGTAGATTTTACTTCAAATCACAATTTACAAAAAGAAAAAGCATTTGAATATCTCTAAACGCTGTTGTACCTCCAATTAAAATGACAAAGTACGGCTTTAATAAATGAAGGAATTCAGGAACTAAGAGCGATGTCTTAACAAAGACTTCTCAAAGTTACACTAGTACTGGAATATGCTCCAGCTACATCTTAATTATCCCTTTTTCTCAAGCATGAATGAGTGTAGCAATCATTATCTCTACACAAACCCTTTGTTTTTGCTCATTCTAGCCAGGATGTAGTCAGATCTCAGATCAGCAGGTCATGTATCACTTGGTCAAAACTGAAGAAATGTAATCATACAGCTTGGCTTTTGAACCCTGCTTCTGAAGAGCAGCAATTAGTGCTGGTTGATCAAGCTAAAAAAAAAAAAAATCTCAATATGTTTTAGTTGTTTGCTGATATTCAGTATATATTAAAATATGTAGCCTTTTTAAAAAAAATCAGATGAACCACTCAACCAAACAGCTATACCTAGATTCATATTAATTTAGAACAAAAACAGAATAATAATATCTAGTTCAAAATAATCATCTAAAGCATGCTTTCCACAATTTTTTTAATAAATTAAAACAACAATCGGTTACACTTTATTTTGATGCGTCACTGAGTAATATTAGCTGCAGTTTTTCTGCACATTTAGCCATTGTTATTGTCATGAACTGTTATGCTTGAAGGTATAGCTGAACTGCCATGGACAGAGAGGCTTTTTTCTTCCTAACTCAGCTCAAGAACACAATGATGTGTTATAATGGTGCTAAAGCCCCTCGGCCATCTTGCCTAAATGGCTTTATTTGAGAAGTGTTTCAGTCCTTGCACACAATTGCCGACAGGTTCTCCAAGCACACTATGCCTTTTCTTGGAACTATAGGAGAAAGTTGTGCTGTAATCAAGCAAACACCATTGAGAGGCCTAAGAGTGTTACTTGAGTTTGGAGAGTGAAGACTGAAAGACCTTCCAGAGATCTTAATGTAGAAGTATAGCATTGATACCTGCAAGTGCCTGAAAAATCCTCCAGATTCAGTTATAGCAGTAAACGGGTCTCAGTATCCCAAAGAGAAAAACAAGCATAGTCTTTTTTTTTTTTTTTTTAAATCCCTTTATCCTGGAGAACTACGACTATCCGCCCTCATTCCAGAATGACCACAATCCACTAAAAGTTGTTTATGTATTTGTTATATTTATGAGTTAGATACAGTTTTAGAAACCATACAGAGAAGATGATGGGTTCACTAACATTGTATCACCGTTTGGGTCCCATTGAAGTCCATTATATGGAGAAAAATCCTGGAAAACCTTAATTTCTTTTCGACTGAAGAAAGAAAGACATGGACATCTTGGATGACATGGATGCGAGTAAATTATCAGCAAAAGTTTTTTTTAAAAGTGAACTAATCCTTTAAGAGGAGTTTGTCTGAGAGGATAACTTTAGATATGATTGACAGCATTTAGATTGATCAGCAGCCAACCAGCTAGTCATACGAGTTAAGTTAGTAGTGTAATGTCCAGCTTTTTGCAGCTGCATTTATTGCTTTAAAACCATCCTATATTACAGAAGTATTAGACAACATGAAACCGCATATGAGATGCATTAAACTTCCTCAAAGTGGTGTATTTCTGAGGGAAACAGAATAACACAGGGAATCATATTTAGACTGTACATTTCCACTTACATATAATATATTTCCAGCACAACCTTGGTTACATCAGCATAACGTATTTTTAGAGGGAGAGAAAGTTGATTACATTTTGATAAAAGAATGTGAGAAACATTTTTTCATAAGAATAGCATGCGCTGATTAATTTTGCACAATAATACCAAGCGACATTTATGAAGAAAGGAAATTGTTATGGTAATTCTCTGTCCCTCTCCTTTTCTCATCCTCTGTTCCTAATATGTCCGTCCTGTCCCTGTGAACCTGGCAGGCAGAATTTACATCTACAGTGTCTGTGTACTTTGCAGTAAGAACTGTAGCCCAATATCTACGGCAGCGAGACAGTTTGAGACATGTCTATGTATGATTTTGAGTTGCGTGCTCCTGGCAACAAAGACACCGTTAAATTGGAAGCGTGATGGAAGTGTTCCTCCGTTTTGACTGTAGTGTTTTCTCATTTAACCCAAAATGCTTGTGAGATTAGAATGTGAAGTCAGCCTTCAGGTGGAAGAACATGGTGCGTTTTATACTCATTCTCAGCGGCTGTCAAGCTCAGATGAGCCCCTCGCAGATCCAGCAATTTCACCAGACGCAGCAACTCGGTTTGCCATCAATCCCTGAAACCGGTGCACACTGCATGCTAAAAGACCGCAACTCGATATACAAGACAGTGCAGGGAGACGAGCTTGATAAACACCAATTGATTTTGTGTGCTGGGAAAGACACAGGAAAAGTGCTTAAGATGGCTATCAGAGTTAAGAAGCTGGAAGTGGTCGGGCTAGTCATCATTAATGCTCCTGATCACTGCTCACCGTCTCTCTCGGCTTTTGTTGGGCAGGGACACACACTTAAATTGTAATACCAAAGCTGGCTGTTATCCCGGGAAGTAAAGCTAAAACACCGCCGCCTGCCCCTCTCCTCCTCTAGCACCTCATCCATCCTTCTGTGCGCTCTCTGAAGCCGTGAAGGATTGAGGCCTTTGACTCCGGCTCTCGGGAGGGGATTTCTTCTGGATCTCGGCTGCCCATTATTACGGTAAATCTGGCTCTGCGCACCAAAAGCTAAGGAACGAGGAAAAATGACCAGCCCGTGGCGCTCTTAAACCGTGATTGTGCTTTCATTATCTGTTCCTGCTGTAATGGCTCGCTTGTGTGTATCTTCAATGGACCGCCATTCCCTATATAGCTGACAATACACATCCATTAGATTTCCAGCAGCGTCTGTTATTTATTCGCAGTGCCGCTCAGTGGAAATGTTTTGTTGTTGGAGTTTGTGTAGTTCATTGGAGTGATTACAGGTGCAAAGCAGAAAAATTATCTAAGAAATAAATAAGTCAGAGTAATGTAAACAGCTGGGGGGTTTTAAAGCCCCCCTAAAAAAGCTAAATGTATGTTTTTTTAGCTTTTAGTATGAATATGTTAGCCTTAATGTTATGTTCCAAAACAATGACAAAATTAGCATTTAGGAGATATAAGCATTCAAAACTTACAGTGTCTCGTTTAAATGTTAATCGTTAAAATGGATCATGGGTTTTTATGACACTTCTCATCACATCTTCTGTCCAATCAAATGCTCTCTAGAATCTAAAGCTCCGCCCCCTATGCTATAAATAACACCTGGCCAAAGAGACCTTTAACACGTCACGGAGCAATATGGGTTGGAGATGTGTGTTCGGTTGCTCAAACGCTCGAGTTTTATTCCGTTTTCCAACTGTACGTTGGTTAAAAATGAAATGGCTAAAATTTATTCACACGTCTACTATTGAATCCAGCGTATCATCAGCACTCGGATTCGCTTCCATGGTGCTGTCAAGTACGACTTGCCGTCTGTGAGGGAAACTAAACGCTCTTGGCTATTTGAAAAGGGGGAGGAGCCATTCAATATGCCCCGCCTTAGCTTCCTGTTTCAGTGGAAATAAAGTCAACACATCATTCAAAGCTGCTCGTTCCAAGGCACTTCAGTGGGACTTTAATATAAGGATCTGGGAGGCTGCAGTGTTGCTTGTACTGAAAATGTAGTCCCCTCAGTGTTTTGCATTTTTAATGTTTTGAATAAATGAATACAGTATATCCAAACAAAAAAAAAGTGAGCGTTATGCCATTGACCCAATTCACTGATTCTTGTTCTCCAGTGAGCTGTTACCCACTACATCGAATAAATCAATGAATGAATTGTTCTTTTAAGCCGCTTCTTTTAAATAAAACAGTAGATCTGGTTCACAAACTTGACTTGACTATCACAGCGGTTCTCAATGTAACATCACAATGGAGGAAACTGGAACAAATCAGATGTACAATAGTACAATAGAAGTAAAATATTAGGCTCCACTGACCAATAATGCTCCTCAAGTGTGTGCTGCAAGTGTTTGTGTCCAACAGCAAAACTAAAGGCTGGCAGTTATCGGCATTCACTAAACAAAGAATTTGATCAACTTTAATTTGATCCCTCACTGATTGGTTGCAATCAAGAGGAATTTGCTTGCACTCTTATTTCCATTCACTTGTCGAAACCGTCGGTAGCTCATTCAAGGCCACCTTGGCTTCCACTCTTTGCTCTGTGTGCTGCCAACAAAAGGGGAAAAAAAATTTGTCACCGCTGCCTTCCAAGAAATCCATTTCAAGATGAGGATTATGAATTATGGAAAGGTCTCTGCTGAGGATATGGTGCACAATATTTCCTCAGAGATCGAAGAGGGCCTGTGGTAGAGAATAGGAACCTGTGAGCTATAAAGAAGCTTTCATAGGATTTGATATTCTCCAGCAAACCTTGTGAACAGTGTGATGCAACACGCTTGAGTTTGAAGTTGTTGAAAAAGTTCATCAATTCTCACAGGATGGAACTAGTTGAATCATTTCTCTTACAAAGTTCTTCAAATGTCCTGTGGATTTTTCCCCGTCTTACTGGATTCCCTACTCACTCCTTTTCATTGTGAAAGCAGGGGGAAGAAATTGGTTGCGCACTGCATTTAAAGGTAAAGAGGCACTTTCAACTTCGGTATTCAGCAACTTGACTTGCACTGATGAGCTACACTGGTACACAGTTAAACTGCACATTTTTAACCCTGTCATTTATATGCATCACTTAACCAGTTCAGTTTTGGCAAAAAGTTTAGAAAAATATAATGAAAGCATGACAAGCTGACTAGAATTTTTTAAGAATATTTAAGCAAAAAAAATAAAAAGAGAATGGTCTGTGTGGAATAGACAATGGCCAGTCTGTTCTTCGAGTTATTTCTGAAACTGACTGTGAATTGAAAATTAGCGCGTTGAGCCTCAGGGGTCTGCAGTGCTGAGCAGGAGTCTGGCTCTGTCGCCTCATTCATTTTGTTTTTCCCCTCTCAGATTCTCATTCTAAGTATTCATTCTCTCTTAATTAAAGAGACCTTGAGAAGCATGTCACCCATATGTGCTCTCACAGTGGCACACTAGCAGAACAAAAGCTTACTGACATATGCCCAGGCTTCACACTCCTCTCAGGGGGTCGGAGAGGATGCTGGGACGTCTGGGGCCACTCCACTTTACACTAGTGGGATTAGTTTGTTTACACTGATCCTTATAGCCTGCTGGTCTGGTTCCTAAAGTAGTGGCAGACTTATGGTTGTGTTCGCACTTGTAGTTTGGTTCTCTTGGTTCTTTTTCTTTGATTATCTTCAAAGAAAATAATGAATTTAGTCCTGGTTCGCTTAGTGTTCACACTGTCATTTTTAACACCGAACCTTAAGATACAAAAAAACACACAAAAAAAAAAACAGCTTATGATGTAGGCCTATTTGTTGCGTCTGAACTTTTCTGGACATCCAAAACTATGCTGTGTGCTAGGATAAACAAGCTTATTGTATGTGTGTACATTTCTATTAGCTGAGAACTTGTGAAGAGCTTGTAAAATGTGTAAAGGATTCAAAACAGTAGCAGGAATTCCTCCGTTGCGAACTTTATTTTGATGGTCCCTTTAACATTATAAGTAACGTTGCACCTGCATTTCTACTAACTCTAGACCACTTATTTGGACTACCTCTCATTAGAGTGTTATTAGAGTAGAGTAGACTGGTAGGGTTAGGGTTAGAATAAGTTGCAAAGTTTCTTATAGTCAGTCTGTTGGAGGAGCATCACAATAGTTAGCAGATATTAAGCAGACAGTCTACACATTTTCTAATGAGAGTGAGTTGACATGTAGTTGCAGAGTTACTTATAGTCAACAGAATTTTTAAAAGGGACCATCAAAACAAAGTAATGCCAGAAAATCTGTTGCGAGGAGACGCGCTTCTGATGCCTGTACCGAACTGTGATGAGCAACGTCGCGACTATGACGAGAAACCAGGTGTGCTTGTCCATTCTGTCCTTTTTAGGTTCAGATTTCATGACATCACTTCCTGGTTTTGGTTTGTTTCGATCCCAGACAGCAACATAGTGTTGGCCCAGATCCGGGCCACATCTGGTACTGGGCCGACACTATGTAGCTGTATGGGATGTCTTTGGTCCTTATTGCGAATCTCACCAAAGTTCGGAGTGGACACCCAGCGTTCACACTTATTCAAATGAACCGCACTAACAGAGCAATCGCACCAGAGTTTGTTTTAATCGAACCAAACATGCAAAGTGTGAAACATCCTTAGAGAGAACACAAAACACTTAAGTCAATGTCGACAGACTTGTTAGAGGTGACAGAAGGAAACACCTTCAGGCATGCTGGGTGGGAACTGTGACATGTTGAAAACACTGGCAGAAGCTTGAATCTCCACCCATCAGGAAAGCTGCAGCCTGGGGAAAATGTCAATTATATTCTGGGAGAAATAGGTTTAGTACGGCAAGAGAGAGAGAAATTAAATCAATGCGCTTTAATCTTCCTAGGGTGCCCTAGGGCAATTCATATTAAAAAATCACAATGACCCTTAATTCTCTTAACCCTGTAATATAATTACTGCAGTAAATTGCACAGTTTCTAATTATTATCATGTGTGTGTGTCTTAAGGCATGTTAAAGTCGCGAAGCAAAGTGTTTTTGCGACAAAACTGTCAGCAGAAACATCAGCTGTTGCAGGATCTACTCTGTACTAACCGCTTCACTATTTATTAATCAAACGTTAAGGTTGGAGCCTCGCACATGCTTACGAAACTTAATTGGATCTCAGAGTTAAATTAGACTCTAAAAATCATTGCTGCTTTAATTACACTGCTTATGAAAATGTGTCAAGTTTCATTGATTTCCAAACGCACTCACTTCGGTTATCCAAACATATGGCAGGCATCATTCCAAACTTATTTCGTTCCGACAAAAAACTTGTGTACAACTAGGTTTAGATGGTTCCAAATATCTATCTAAATGAAAACATTAGTTACGCATAGTTCACTGAAAAAATATCTAGTTTTTTATGTAACAGCAATGGGCACAAAAACTGTTATACACTAGGAATGAAATATGTGTTTGTCTGAATTAGGATGGGAACCTCATAAGCTGATAAAACTGTATAATATGCTTTGCACTGGTAAGTCCTGGGTAAGCCTTCTGAAGACACTAAATGTTTTGGCCTTACATTTTTAGGCCTTTTGCTTCTTTGCTCTTGGTTTCTGAGTTGTTTGATCTGTCAGTAATGACCCTTTGTCATTCTAACTCTTTGGTTGCTCTCTTGTGTTTTTGTCATACTTGATCTTTAAGTATATTTTCTCTAGGTTTCCTTTATGCTTGTATTCTGCTGTATCTCTCTTTCTTCTCATGACGTGAAAGATGGTGAGCTCAGGTCAAGCATGAGTTGCTAACCTGTCCCCTCCGGCACAGTCTAAACGTGGTGCTCTAACAATCAGTCCTGTCGGGATTGCATCCGAATGAAAGATCCTGCCTGCATGAGTAAGGACAGGATTTAAGGAGGTTCTGTGATAGCAGTTCGGCTCAGGAGCTCAGGCCTGTGTGTTTGAGAGCTCAGGGAGAATTCACGACCTGCTTAAAGGTTTCAGGTGTTGGTTACAGTGTTGAGGTGTTGCCCTTGGCCCCTCCTGCACCGACAGCAACATGGGTCACTGAGTTTGAGCAGGTGGCACTGACTTCTTAATACCTGTGGGAAACGCTGTGAGGACACTGCAGAAGAGTGAAAAAATAATTTGGTGGGATGAAGCTAGTAATGGGCGATATAAACGATATGCGATATAAACGATATAAAATTGGTCTACGATAGAGATTTTAATTCTATTGCACTATCGCGATATTGCATGTTGACGCAATTTTCCCGCAAAAATTTAGAGCCACGAGCTGCAACCGGCAGCAACGCATCATCATATTCGTCATCTTGAGTAAACATGCGTCTGAAAGCGAAACGGAGGACCTGGTGAAAAAGACCGGTGCAACATCCATTATTTGGATTAGGTTCGGATTTAAGCCGTCCGACGAACAGCAGCAAACTATACTCTAGGGGCAACAGTTCTGGCTAACACCTGTTTCACACATACTCCGTGTGCAGTTCATATGGCATATGCGGTGTGTATTTTTTCCGTACCCATGTTAACAGGCCTGCACGCGGATGTGGTGCGGCAATGCGTTGAGATCGTTTCAGCACAGAGTCTGTGCTGCACGTGCTGAATTAAAGTGACAGCGCATGGCTCGTGGTCAAAATGAACACGAATTGATATGAAAATATAGTAATCTCTCCTTAAATGCATTTATACTACTATTTTTCAATCATTTTCTTTTTAACTTTAAGCTCGGGGTAATAAGCAAGGAAAACTACACAGTTAAGTTACCTCAACAACGCGACAATAATGGATGTTTGTCTCTTGTGGAGGTGGAAAAACAAGTTCTTTGTGACCGCAATATTTCTTGTAAAAAAGATTTAAATGCAAAAGAAAAGGTATGGTAAGCTGTTTTTGTCAATTGTGTATGCTTTAATTTAAAATGTTTGCAATTTTAACATAAATGTAGTAAATGTAGTTGCTTTTTAAGCTTTTTCTTTGTTAAAGTCTCTGCAGCTAGTGTACTTGGATTTTATTCATCTGCAACATTATGTTGTATAATTACAGTTTTGCATAATAAATGTTCTCAAAACTACATACGTTTCTTTTAAAACAAATAGCCTACATAGCAGTTTGACTTTCCTTATGGTCTATCTAACCTGTTCTGAAATTGTTCTATTATAATTTATATATCGCGATATATATCGTTATCGCAAGAGGCTGCAATGTATATCGCAATATGGATTTTAGGCCATATCGCCCATCCCTAGATGAAGCTCTGACGCTCTCAATGCTTGGTTTGGGACATCTGTGGCGGGATAAAACCATCTGGATGTGCTTTCGTGTGTTGCTGATTTAGCTGACTGACAGCTGTCACTACTCATAACCCTGCTAACGTCCTAGTTAGGTTTCTATAAAACACTGTTATGGATTGACAATGAGTGACCGGTTATTTTATGAATTACGTCATTTTGTTATGTCTAGATGAATTATCTTTGGTCCAGATACAATCAATCTCCTTTTTTTTAAAATACATATTCATGGCCTGTTCATGATTTTTCATCAGTGTATGTTATTCTAAAGAAAAAAAAAATGTTCTATT
Organism: Chrosomus eos; assembly: GCA_036326025.1. Taxonomy (NCBI): domain Eukaryota; kingdom Metazoa; phylum Chordata; class Actinopteri; order Cypriniformes; family Leuciscidae; genus Chrosomus; species Chrosomus eos. The sequence continues at coordinate 44,451,049 of CM070821.1, forward strand.
TCATCAAAATGCAATAGCTTATCTTTTCAGATGAGCCACCATCTCTTCTTTTTCAACCTCTCAGACCACTTCCACAATCCAATCAATTCCAATGGATAAAATCGAGTAATGTTGTACATTTTTACTTGTTGAATATCCTGTTTCACTCAGAGGTACATTGACTTTAACCTGGACATGCCATCAAAAAAAAAAAAAAAAAAAAAAAAAAAATTATATATATATATATATATATATATATATATATATATATATATATATATATATATATATAACTATATATAAAAGTCTGTTGTGATTGGTCTACTCTGCTCTGCTCTGATTGGTCAGATGGCCCAGTCTGTTGTGATTGGTCTACTGTGCTCTGATTGGTCAGATGACCCGGTCTGTTGTGATTGGTCTACTGTGCTCTGATTGGTCAGATGACCCAGTCTGTTGTGATTGGTCTACTCTGCTCTGATTGGTCAGATGACCCAGTCTGTTGTGATTGGTCTACTCTGCTCTGATTGGTCAGATGACCCAGTCTGTTGTGATTGGTCTACTCTGCTCTGATTGGTCAGATGACCCAGTCTGTTGTGATTGGTCTACTCTGCTCTGATTGGTCAGATGACCCAGTCTGTTGTGATTGGTCTACTCTGCTCTGATTGGTCAGATGACCCAGTCTGTTGTGATTGGTCTACTCTGCTCTGATTGGTCAGATGACCCAGCCTGTTGTGATAGGTCTACTCTGCTCTGATTGGTCAGATGACCCAGTCTGTTGTGATTGGTCTACTCTGCTCTGATTGGTCAGATGGCCCAGTCGGTTGTGATTGGTCTACTCTGCTCTGATTGGTCAGATGACCCAGTCTGTTGTGATTGGTCTACTCTGCTCTGATTGGTCAGATGGCCCAGTCTGTTGTGATTGGTCTACTCTGCTCTGATTGGTCAGATGACCCAGTCTGTTGTGATAGGTGTACTGCTTACAGTGCATGTCGGAAACAAATCGCCTATTATCACATCTGAATTTCAGCAGCAGATCTTTCCTCAGCACTTGTATCAAAGTAATACAAACAGTAAAGCTGTCTTCGGTTTTACTGTATAGCCTGAGTTCTAATCCTTTAGAAGTCCAGCAAAGTGGATTTGCTTTTGTAGCACATTTCATGTCATGTCATGTCAACAACACAGACCAAACTCTTCCAGGCCTCAACAACAACTACAGTGTTTGAGGGTCAAAGTAGACGTTGTTCTAGTGCAGCCAATGAAGACCGTAGGCTGGCATTATTCAAATGTGTTACAAACCTATGTAGGTTTATGCAGTAAGTAAGACTGCATTATGATGACTCATTTCAGATCGTTCAGAATCACTTCTTTCTTTTGGAAAAAAGTACTTTTCTTTTTTATAATGAAGGGATATCTAAAGATAAAAAAAGCTAAACTAATGCCATTTTCACATATATTAGAGAATTTTGTCAAATTATTAAGGGATTGAATTCATGAAATGAGATGTAAAAAAAAATATATAGGGTTTTTGAGTGCAGACCATTGCTAAGTATTATTTAAGTAAGTAAATAAATTGCATACACTCTTAGACATCTAATGCCAAAATATTTTTCCTAAAAAGTGGTAAAAACCAATTTATAAAAATAATTGGTTTTGGTTTAAAAAATATATTTGAGGGGTAGGAGAAGAGAGAAAACACACTGAATGTTGAATAAGTTAAAAGCATCTCTGTTTGCTGATGTTGTGATATTCAGATCTCGCATATATTACTGTCCAAAACTCAGTTGCAAAAACAAGGATTCATACATTTATTTTCTTAAATTACGTTTTGGCTGTCTCAGTCACCTTAGTGACACTGCAAAAATATAATTTAGTTAAAAGTCAATATCATTTATGACTTCCATTCCATATTCCTTATTGTTTTCTTAGAAAGATTGTTTCCAGACTGGCGATTTTATTAATATTTTAGTTTACAGCCAGTTCAGCATCTTCTATTCACATGTTTTTTGTTTGTCTGATTGACCTGGCATCCCTTCTGTCTATCTCTCCCACATCAAGAGATTTCCCCATCAAAACTAAAAGGACTTTAAAAGAGGATTAATTGCTTAATGCATTTTTTCTGTCTTAAAGAGATAGTTCACCCAAAAATGAAAATTCTGCCATAATTTACTCAACCCTCGTATTGCAAACCTGTATGACTTTCTTTCTTCTGTGGAATACAAAATAAGACATTTTGAAGAATGCTCTGTCATTCTGCTCTTCCCGACAAGACAGTGACCAAAAATGAGACATGACGCACAGCTCACACTTCTAAAACAAGAAGCTTTCTGTTGGTCAATCCAGTGACCAAATTGAAAACGTTGTGAAATCTACATGTTGTGATATCTACATGGGGAAATCATTCGCCTTGACACAAAATCCACAATCACATGGATTGCTATTGAAATGACTGGATTTCACAGATGAAAATTTGCGGAACAACTGTAAATGTGACCTCACCTTAAGTCATTTTCATTAAGAGTTGACCTTTAACTCTTTAACTCTTTAACTCTTTAACTTTAACCTTTAACTCTTTAACTCTTTAACTTTACCTTTAACACTTTCCCCGCCAGTGTTTTCTGAAACAACAGACATTTTTTTTAATCATATTCACAAAACTTTTATGGCCCCCAGAATATTTTGTTGTATGAATATGTACACATTCAAGATCAAAAGAAAGAACTGAGCCTCTGCTTTAAATTATTTATTTTTTAATCTAGCTTCATTTGTTATTTTTTAGCAACAATTCAATGTGGGTAATAATACTTGTAATAATCAAATCAACAACATTTCAAACGAGATGTATTGTTCTCTCAGAATATCGGTAATAGTGCCCCCTACCAAACAACAGTGAAAACCCGGAAAGCCGGAAAAATGTGTCAATGGTGGGGAAAGAGTTAAAAGTTTTAGTAGATAGTTGTAATCTGGGTATTAAAAAAATCGTAATCAATGTGTTAGATGCAGGAGAAATGGGCAGGAATAAAGATCTAAGCGACTTTGACAAGGGCCAAATTGTAATGGCAAGGCGACTAGGTCAGAGTATCTCTGAAATGCCAAGGAAAGTGTTGCTTTCGGTCACCAGTGGTTTGAATTTACCAACAGTGATCTGAGGAGGGACAAACCACAAACCTGCGATAGGGGGTTGGGCTCCAAAGGCTCATGAGGGCAATGAAGGCTATCCCGTCTGGTCCGAGCCAACAGAAGGTCTACTGTGGCACAAGTCAAACAACAATTTAATGATGATTATGGGAGGAATGTGTCACAACCATAGACTGTAAAAAAAAGATTGACGAAGCATCTTACTTCCATTGTAGTAAGTTAAGCTGCCAGTGTCGCAATATGGCGCTGACATCTTGAGTCTCGAGTCTGCGCAGTGGTGAGCGCAAAGTGGCGCCGCGATATCAAGGCCCCGTCCACACTCACGCAGAATCGGTTAGCACAGTTTATGTAGGTGTAAAATGAACAGTTATGGAAATGTAGAAATTAAAGTTTAAGCTCCAGTCACCTCCCGAAAAAAAGCTACGAAAAAAAGTCAGTTGGCGCCTCAGTGACTTACTTCCTCAGAGAAGCTGTCAATCTCAGCTGTCAATCATGACTCACATCAACATTTGTATAGCATCAAATTACTAAAACTTAAAAGAATGAACACTTGAACTAATTTGCGTGATTAAAAGCTGCCTAAAATTACAGTAACCATCTTTTGAAACAAAATGATAAAATAAGTGTAATTTGATTATTTAGTTTGCCTGACGTTGCGTTACACGGAGAAGGCAGGGTTTATGACCTATACTGCATGCAGCCACCTGGACGTGATCGAGACGCTTTGGCTTCACTTTTCAGGACTTGTGTGGAACGCTTTGGTCACAACACACGGTGCATTACACTCAGCGTAGACCAATCAAAGAGCCTATGATGATCCCTGTCCATCATAGAAAGCGCCTACAAATGGCACGCGAGCATCGGAACTGGACCTTGGAGCAGTGGAAGAAGGTCGCTTAGTCCAATGACTCCCGTTTCCTTTTAAATCACGTGGATGGCCGTGTGTGTGTGTGCGCGTTTACCTGGGGAAGTGATGTAATTAGGATGCACTGTGGGACGATGACAGGCGGTGGAGGAAGTCTGATGCTCTGGGCAATGTTCTTCCGGGAAACCCTGGGTACAGCCATTCATGTGGATGCAAATTTGACTCATGCCACCTACCTAAGCATCATTGAATACCAAGTACACCCCTTCATGACACTGGTGTTTCCAAGTGGAAGTTGCCTCTTTCAGCAGAATAATGTGTCCGGTCACACTTCACACATTGTTCAGGAAAGGTTTGAGGAACATGATGAGGAGTTCAAGGTGTTGTCCTGGTCTCCAAATCCAAACGAGCATCTGTGGGATGTGCTGGACAAAGAAGTTCAATCCATGGCGTTTCCACCTAATAACCTACAGAACCAGAAAGCTCTGCTTGGTGCCAGATACCACAGAACATTTTCAGGGATCTCGTATAGTCCATGCCTCGACGGGTCGGCGGTATTGGCAGCACGCAGAGGACCAACAGCATGCTAGGCAGGTGGTTATAATGTTTTGGCTCATCTGTATATATACAGTGGAACATGACACAAGTTTCGGACTCAGCCAACTCTTAACGTTATTGCTGGCAAGATGATGTATGCGGCATGTTATGGAAATGGTTTCAGGTGGCTGCCATGATGATGTTGACTGTTCGTCAAAGCAATCTGCCAGAAAATAAAGCCTGTTGTGTTTCCATTCGTTTTTTGTTTGTAAAGTATACGTAACATCAGTTTTTCTGCACATTTTAGTGACAGGACTTAAAGCAAAATTACTCTGCGGCAATATCAATTAGACGGCTCTGCTATGTGGTGATATGTTTTATGTCAGGATTGTCACAGATTGTCCCTGAGGGTTCTCAGCAGACTGCCGTTTAACTGTGAGGTGACCCGGTTTTGTTTACCTGTGCGGACAGAGACTCGTGTATCCGTTTTGAGTGACACACATATTGCAAACAACAAATACGCTGGCTGTCTCCTGCTTTTATTGGCAATGAGATTTATATCAACATAATTGATCTGCCCGTTTTTCAGCAGAAAAAAGCACATTTATATGGCTCGACCGCTGAGCGATACACCCACCAGCCCCTAGAGCCATGAGCTGTCGCACGTCAAACTGCCAGGACTTCTTCCCAAATTGGAGGCTGAACGCAGGGTCAGGGTGACCGTGGCAACCCTCCTGTCAATCACAGCCCAATAAGAGACAACAGCGCGTCCAGAAAAGTGCTCTGAGCGCTTTTTAGCCACGGCACAAGGTGCCGGAGACATAGAATGTCAAGAGCATTTGAAAAAAACGTCATTTGTGTTTTGTTATGGGGGATGTGAAGACATAATGAGAAACAAAAAGCTACTTTTTACAGCTATTTTGCATGTTAGGTATGCAATTGAGTCACTTTCCATTATATTCCCCTCTGCTGCATTTGCACAGTGCTCATAAATATACAGATATACATTAATATACATTTCAATATCATTTATATTCATGTTTCACTTGTTTTGACTCGTGCTGTGGTTTTGCAGATCTTCGAATCATTTGCAGTCTTCTCTTGACTATGTTGCTAATGAAGATGATTAAAATACTAAAAGAATAGGATAATAAAAAGATCACTTATGTGGAATATACAAATCAAGATACAGTTTCAACTGGAATTTAGTGGGGTTCAAAACAACATTGGACCCTTGATAAAAAAAAAAAGTACTGTACACTTTAGCATACTTTAAAAAAAAAATTTAAAAAATAAATAAAAGGCTGGGAGAGTTAAAGTTGCCAGCCACCGCTAGCATTTTGATCATTTTCACAAAAAGTTTCATATCCCCCAGAATATTTTGTTGTATAAATATTTCTGAACATACAAAATGTCAAAAGAAAGAACAGAGCCTCTGCTTTTAAACAAACGAACCAACAGTGCAACAACAGAAAAAAGTATTCTAGCTTCATGCATTCTTTATCAACATTTGTATGTGGGTAAGTTTCATAAGCAACATTTGCCGAGAAAAAAGACTACATCCAAATGGGATTCAGAACGATGATCAAAACACAGATGGAGTAGATCAAGTCCATCAACACCCCAAAAGCTTCACAGTCCTGTAGCTCGTCCTGGGTCGAAATTTCATTCAGTAACAGGTAGTTTTGATTTATATGCTGTTTAATGCTGGTGATTGTGTTATTTTACCTATGCATATGCACACAAATGCTATCGCTCATGTCTGCTTCTTTTTCGCCTGTTTTTTTTATCAGGAGATCCTGTACTCTTTTAAAGGAATCGTCATACTTTAAGTAGTCAACAGTGCTTATGGACTCCCACTGGCTGAATAAAATCCCGGTTCAGGTTGTTGCACAATGACACTTCAGTCACTTCCTGTGTTACTCATTGCATTCTGGGCCGAAAGCTTTACCCCCCATTCCCTCTCCAGAGAGGTCGTCTGAATCTGCAGTACATTTTAGGCCTCATCTGGCAAATAAAAATCCATTAGTTCCCTTTTGATCCAGGAAATTGAGTGGATCATAACGGTGGAGGAGGATTTCAGAGCGAAAAGCTTGCTTTGTCCCTCAAATGAAAATATATGAAGTCACAGAAAGTCTTTTCCATTAGTGTTTTGACAGTGGCGAGAGAAGAAGATATAAGCAGCACTTAGAGTTCATAGCTAGATGAAAATGGGAATTTGGGGACTAAAAAGTTAATATAATAACTTACGATATTGAGGTCTGATGGCCGGATTATTGTAAGAGCCAGGCTTCCTGTAGGAAATAAAAATCATGAACTAGATCTCTTTAATATCTCAATTAGTTTTCCCATGAGATTATAAGAAGATGGATTAATATCCTGAGTAAATGACCCAAGTAATCTCACATTATTCTCCTCTGGGTTTCAAAAGAGATCTCAATGATGATTTCTTATTGAGATTTCTAATGACCAAATGATCTAAATTTCTGATCCGAGAATGATATCCACATTTTCATACCACTATAAATAATTCATTTTAATTTCATTCAGAAAGAACAGTGCTGGCTGAGACAAAGTTCATACTTAAATTAAACTCTATACAGTAATGAGCAACCTTTAGGCAATACAGTTTTCCATCCGTGTTTGTTAGTCCACTAAAAGTTGAAGTATGCTAAGTGGGCTAAGATTAGCTTAGCATAGCTGGCTCTGATTTGCCGTTTTCTGTGATCACTCCGTAATACTCCGTGAGGAAAGATCTTACAGATGTTTCAGGGAAGCACCATGTAAGAGACACCATGAGTTGTTGAGAACGATTTCATTGTATGTGATTGACAGTTAAGATCTGTGGTTTAGTGCATGTCTGTTTGGATGTCATGGCTTTTTTTCCTGCGCCTGTCTGCGTGAGTCTTGTAATCTGTCTGTCTGAACGCACATGTACGTGAAGAGAACATGCACCTGCAGTTAGTCTCCTGCCAAAATCTGTTGCACACACACACACACACACACACATTCTTTCAGTTGCTGATCCAGCCACTCGGCAGACGTCCATGTGTTGGTGTTACAGCTAACTGAAACTAGCATAGCACTACCTGAAAGAAATTGACCGCTGGAAGCCGCCCTTTCCTTTTGTTGCAGGAAAATCGCTCTTGGTTGATAAGACATATTATTGCATTTACATTTGTAATATGTAATACAGTGTGATTAAAATTAAAAGATGAAATGTTAATATAATAACAACTCAAATTTAATTCAGTTTTGTGCATAAATGTTTACATTTTCTTACCAAATAATTAGTCAAGAAGAAGCTGCACTGTGGAAAACAGTATCTGCAGTATTTTCTGTTTTATACTTAACATTATGGTAAATAATATGGTCACCCAGCTGTTTAATGAATACAGAATATATGGATATAAATAGCCTACTGAATAATGCAGAAATAATATGCAAAATATGGTAGTATGTTATCCAAAATATAGCCAATAATCAATATATGTGGTTAAAGGAATAGTTCACCCAAAAATGAAAATTAAGTCATTAATTACCTCACGCTGTACAAACCCCGTAAGACTTTTGTTCATCTTCGGAACACAAATTAAGATATTTGTGATTAAATCTGAGAGCTGGATCACTCCTACATAGGCTTCTAAGGGACTGAAACCTGACAGCCCGGGGTCATACTGTCTAGAATGAAGTATACAGTATAAGCTGCACACAGTAAGCTATACTCTTGTTTTGCAATCTGAGACTGTTAGGTGTTAAACAAATATTTCTGCTGTAGTACATGTGCAAATTGCCTCTGATTCTGCCAGAAGCTCATTGCCAAACAAGCACTAACACCAACCGTGTTTGTTGTTTCTACTCTTTTCCTCTAGACAAACCAGAGTACAGGAAACACCCCCAGACTTCTTCTACTTCTCTGACTTTGAGCGGCACAACGCAGAGATCGCTGCATTTCATCTGGACAGGTAAAACACCAGCCGAGAGAAAGAGAGAGAGAGAGTTATTTGCAGGTCTCTTACAATGGCCAGTGAGTTTGGGATGAGGTCTTTACGCATTCATAGTTAAGTTGTTTTATTTGATAACTGCATCATTTCAAGTTATTATTATGGTATTATAAGTTATTATACCTGCCTTCAATTACATCTACAATTGATTTCTAAAGTGACAGCTTAACCCACCCTTAAACCTACCCATACTACAACCTGTCTCTAACCTTACCTGTATCCCACCTCAATAGCACAAGAGTTTTGCTATGCATGAACACAATAAATATAAGTACAATGTAACAACATGTATGTACACAATAATTGCATTGTATCAAATAATTCATTGTTCATGTTAGACATGGTAGTTAAAGATATAAAACGGGTCCACATAAGGAGGACAGATCTGATTGAAGTGCTTTGGGTGTAGTACATATAAATGAAAATATACAAATGCCTCCACTCATTCATTTAAATTATTAATTGTTAATGTTAATACATAGTAGTTAAAGATATAGTCCACATAAATAGCTAAAAATAAATATAAATAAAAAAATAGCTATAAATACCCATAAAGTGGGTCCACATAAATAGCTGATCCAAGGTTTTTGTTGGCTGTATTCCTTATTTTCTTGTATATTTGACTGTTTCAGAGACAAACTGGTACCATCTGAATAACAATGAGATCATGTGACCTTAAACTTTGCCAAGAATTTATGCTTAGCCTCCCACTGTGTTTACTTTGTGTTTACTCTGCCTTTATCTTCGTCTGACAGAAATGTTTGGAGGCGTTTAGATATGATGGGTATTTGATTTTGTTTTAAGGTGTATGACATTAATGATAAGGTTGGAAGAGACAAGATCAGATTGCCAGTGAATTTGACAATGTCATCAGTATTGTCTGAACTTCAAATTGTATTTCTCATTATTGTAGATAACTTTTTTCCTGATTTTTAATGTGGCTTAATTGTATTTACACAACAATCAATAATGTCTTTTGCACCTGAATGTAATATAAGGTCTAGAAAAAAAAAAATCCTCTGATTCCTTGGCTCACGATTCGATTTCACCCCATGATGTAATTTTTCGTCATGAATTTTTTTTTCCGGCAATTTAGTTATTAAAAGCTTTTTGAAAAATGTTGTCGAATAATGGCGCAAACTAATTCGACGAAGAGCACGTAAAAATGGATGCAAAGCTATATCTCCGCAACGCTTTAGCGCATTGAGACGAGTCTGGGTACATGTCATCACAAGCAAGAACTGAGGCTACTTGTGACTTTTCGGGACAGCGCCACCTACTGGTCTGGAGATATGAAAATGGTTATTTTTGTTTGTAACTTCTGAACAGCTTCCCAAAAAATCATAAAACTGGTCTCTTTTGATTCAGTGCAGCATACCTAGTCAAATGATGATGGTCATTTTGGACGTCGGCCATTTTGACTTATGTCGTAAATATCTGTATTTTATAAACACATTAGCGTATTGTCACGAAAATTGATTTGTGTCATCGGCACCGTGCCCTAAAGGTACTCAAAAAGTTTTTAAGACAGCGGCACCTTGTGGTCAAAAATTATTGTGAAATTTCCAAAAAAGCTAATATTGGATTAATTTAGTCTATTTTAATTAAACTCACAATGTTACCAATTTTGACATATTCAGTTAAAATTGCTGTCTGCCATTTTGATCTTTGAAGACCTAATTATAAGTCCTCCTTGACCGTTGGTCCAATTTTCACCAAAATTGCCTCAGATTATTGTGAGACCATACCTGCAAAAACACTTATTAAAAGCTTTTTGATTGACCTAACCCTTCTCGAATAACACATCAAAAAAATTGTTGGCATGATGCCAAGCTGTGACTACAACCCTTTGGCATTGTGGCACGGAAGTTTGTATGTTTCATTGTCACCTTACGCTGACCCCACAATATCAATTTGGTAACAGCGCCAACTATTGATCAAAAGTGATAAGCAGTTAAATCATATTATTAGTATAAGTCACCTAAAATAATCAAAAAATGTCTTTAATTACTCATCGTTGAAGTATAATAACTGATTATGCCTAAATTTTGACCCCTTAATTGTTGCTTGCAGCTATATTTATTATTATTATTATTTTCATGCACAACCAACATCAAAAGCAACACATGCTGATAAATTCCAGAAGCAGCACATACATTCTGTTATTTTGTTATATAAACATTGAGCACAACTGAATTCCAGTGAAGCACTGTTTTTTAGTAAATAAATTAAATATAAATGTTATTAAGAAAACACCATTACTTATTTGAAAGAAATACTGTGATGTTAAGTTATAAATTCAAAAAGTCTGGTTGTCTTACAATCTAGTAGCCTGTGTGACGGCTCATTTAAACCCCATTCAACCAAATAGCCTTTAAAGGGTTAGTTCACCCCAAAATGTAAATTCTGTCAGTAATTACTCGCCCTCATGTTGTTCCAACCCCGTAAGACTTTTGTTCATCTTCGGAACACAAATTAAGATATATAAGATATAAGCTGGATCACTCCTCCATAGGCTTCTAATGGATTGACACTTGACAGCCCCAAAAAGTTATTAAAGAAATCGTTAAAATAGTCCAAGTGACTAGAGTGCTCAATCTTAAGTTTATCAAGTGACGAGAATACTTTTTGTGCGCAAAAACAAACAAAAATAACGACTTTATTCAAGTATTCATTTCCTTCTCTCTTGGCCTCGAAATTGTTCACGTAGAGTAATTGTGTAGAGCTTCTGGTTGAACGTCACACTCATGACCAGCGTCGGCCAATAGTGAGGCTACGTGTGACGTACAACACAGACAGTCACTTGGACTATTTTAATGATTTCTTTAATAACGTTTCTGGGCCTATGGCCTATGGAGTATATGGAATTTGTGTTCCGAAGATAAACGAAAGTCTTACAGGGTTGAACAACATGAGGGAGAGTAATTACTGACAGAATTTTCATTTTGGGGTGAACTATCCCTTTAATAGCCCCTCACAGAGACCTTCAATTTGGCTTTGACCCAGTTATTTCACTGAAAACACCTGTAGGACTCTGGAATGGACGTGGGCAGGGGAAAAGAAACCAAAACCACACACACAAACATCTCACATTTATGCACGAGATCGCTTGCACTGTTGTGATGTCAGAAAGCCAAACCAACTCTTATTATATTCCCGCCACTCTGTGCATGTCACTCAAGACTTTTGGACAACGGCCTGAAAAGCACTTAGTGCTATAGAGTCGATACACCTTACGGTTACACGGAGAGTAACAAGGTGCATGTGAGTGCAGGCAGACGTCAGAAGAAAACTCCCTGCTGACTTTAACAAGAAGCCCCACAGAGGAAGGCTTTGTGGAGTCAGAGAGCTAATTGAGCTTGTGAGACCCACTTGATTTCCTCCAGAACGTTGTTAACTGTCATGTCCATGATGTATTTTATTTAGGAGAGAAAAAGCGCAGTATGATATGCCAATTTATTGTCAGCTGAGTGATAACGCTGAGAGGTTGCTTGCTAGTGAATTATTATATTGATATTACATTAGCATGAGAGCATGTGAAAACAATTGAATTTGACAAGAAACGTTGTGCTACTGCAGTATGTTTAAGGTAAGTAAACCACTTCCAACGGCGGTTCCTCGCTGTTATAGTTTATATCCACGAATGTCCGTTTCTAGAATGCAGTGTTTCCACACTGGGCTCTTTGTCGCCTGCGTCCAGAGTTGCTTTGCAACTTGCGACCCCTGAGTGGTTTCATCTCAAAGGCTTGGGTTTCTGTCTCTCAGGGGTCTGGAGCCCATGCGTCGTTGGAGGTTGAATGTTGAAAGCGCTCCCACCACACGATGCGAGCTTTTCTCCGAGACGGCCCACTGCACACACAGACAAAGACTGAGAACTGAAAAAACCCTCCACCATGGGTTGTGCACCAGTCAGAGTTGAATTTTGAAAGACTTTTACATTATAATTCAAATGTAAACAGGGTGCAAATTTAAACTGTATGTCACACTGTGTGGCTGTAATTAGCGCACAAGGACAAAATAGGCAGTCTTTTAATAATAATCTTCACAGAATAACATGACCATATAATACTAAAATGACAAGGAACACAACTGAGGAAACTAAGGACTTAAATACAAAAGAAGTGGTAATGAACTGAACAAAAAAAGCAGCGTAAGGAACTATGGAAACTAATTGGGAACACAGACAGGCAAACAGGAAAACCAAAACACCATGATAATGAAACAGAACTAAACAGAACATAAACTTTATATTGTGATTCGAGTTTAAATACAAGAAAGTTACACGGAATGGGATTAAGCTGAAAGAAACTATTCTAACTCTTCTGTTATTAGTAATATGTTTAATTTGACCTATGAATTACTTCTAAACATATTGTCATACACACAACATGGAGTATATTTCCAGAAACATCCTATAATGCTGTATTAATAATCAAACGTCCTGTAGACATTTATATTTAGTGTTAATTAAATTAATATTAGCTTATTGGCCATGGTAAGATGTTAAATGTGTTATATTTATATTTATTAAGTTAACTTTCATTAATATTTTTATTTTACTTTTGATGCTGTATAGCAAAATTAAAATGTGTTTTGTATGTTTGGCAGTTGTTTTGACATTATTGACCTTAATTTTGGGAAATATCAGAAAAAAACAAGATGTATATTTGTAATTAAAATCCAATTGAATCTATAATGTAAATACAAATTATAATATTTATTATCCTCTTTAGGGTCAACAAATGTATATATATATATATATATTGCAATTTAAATAACTCAAACCCCCTCAGAGACTGTAATAATTTACAAATGTAGACTTTTCTAAAGATACAGAGTTTTATAATAAAAAATAAATATATAACAGTTTAGTGGCCAAACAAAATTGATAGTCAATATATAATGTAATTATTTTGAGTTATAGGATTTTTTGTAATACAGCTAAGTCATAATTATTCAACCCCTATTTATCGCTGCTGTTTTTAAGTCACATATTTTTATGCTATAGTACAAAGCCTTTGGAAACTCTATAACAAAACTGAATTAGCTTGTTGTAATGATACACATACATACATACATACATTAACTTGCATGTGCTAAAGTTGAGTAGCAAACATGGCCAAGTTTAAAGAGTTCTCGTAAAAGCTATAGAGAACAAATTGTTTTATTACATTAGAAAGTCTGTGGCTACAAGAATATTTCCAAAACACTAAAAGTGTGTAGAGACACAGCTGGCAGCCTTATTCCTAAGTTTAAAATTTGTTTTACCAGAAAACCTTTGAGGGTTTTGAAGAAAAAGCACATTAAGGGGAATAAAATGTTTGATCAGAGCAACTGAGAGAGAAAAAAAATGACTGCCAAAGATCAGCACAATGACCTGATGAAAGGAGGAAAAAACATTTCAATGCAGGGTATAAAAAGAACACTAGACACGCTATGCTACAATTCATTTGGATAGACCTGTGGAGTTGAAGAAGAATGTGACCAAACTCTAACTTTTTAGGATCCATGGATCAGCAGTATGTCTGATGCAAAAAAGGCAAAGCTTATGAGCAGAAGAACACCATCTTCATGGTCCAGTCTTTTTATGGGGTGCTTTGTTGTTGTAGGAAGTGGAAATCTCGACTGTATAAAGGACATCATAAATTCTTTGAAGGATCAAGCCGTTTTGGCTGAGATTGTGATGTCTTCGGTGCAGAGACTGACGCTTGATGATCAATGGACTTTCCTGCAGGACAGCATCCCAAAGTATACATCCAAATCTACTGGAGCTTGGTTCAGGGATCAGTCATAGAACGTTCTTGAGTGGCCTGTACAGTCTTCAGATTTACATCTCATTGAAAATATTTGGTGGAAATATGAAGTAAGCAGTGGTATCGTGAAAACCAAAGATTATCAGTGATCTGGAGGCTTTTTCAAGCGAGGAATGGGCCGAGATAGAGTAGAGCAGTAGAGAGGTGACAGAAGCTTCTTGCAGCGTTTATTGACGGACGTTATAAAGAATAAAAGATTCTGCACAAAGTTTAACTTTTGGGGGTTGAATAATTCCGAACATGAATGTTTAGAGCCAATTTGATCAACTTTATGCTCTCATAATCACTCAAATGTGTATTAATATTTTCTATAATTGTTTACTGATGCCTTTGTTGAATTGTTTACATAACATTTTGTTTTTAGCAGCAAAATGTCTTGCAGGTCAAGGGGGTTGAATAATTTTGATTGCAACTGTGTGTATATACATATATATGACCATAAAGAGGATAATAATTGATTAATTGATTTATTATCATATATTTTGTATACATAAATTAAATTCAAAATTCATTTATTTTTTTCAAAATCAGTTGAAGAAAAACATTCTAGATGTTAAAGGTGCTCTATGTAACTTTTAGCGGCCTCTAGCGGTGATGTTTCAGATTGCAACCAATTTTTACAAGAGCGCTCGTGCTCGAACTCATAAACAATACCGTCTATTACGCAAATATCTCGGTGAATACTAGACGGATTCGGCAAGCACCAAGCTCGTTGGGACCATCTAGTCGAGCTGAAAATAACCATATAAGTTCCATAGTTTTTGGTGGTGTTTTCGCGGAGATATTAGCAGAAAACCATCGGGCGCGCAGAAAAATTGCGGACGCCGGTGACGTCACGATCTCAGAAGAAAATCGCTCGTATCTCTGGAACGCAAAGACCGAGAGAGCTCAAATTCGGCGGAGGAGGTCCCAGGGGGACCCTTGCCCGAACGCTAGAGTGGCGGGCCTCAGGGATGCCCCCTACCGGATCGCCGTTCGCTGGGACCCCCGATTCCGAACGGCTATAACTCGGGGAGCCGGGCGAGTTGGACCTCGGGGGTGGGCTCGTTCGAAAGACCCTGTCCAGCACTACGAACGATTCGAGTCTTGGGAATATTGATCAAAGATTGACCGAGATATAAGCCGAAAAACGTGCGCCTTTAACCGGACGTAACTCCCTGACCTCCCTGTATATAAGGAGAGAGGCTCGGGAGCGCACATGCACGTCACATCCGATGGATTTCGCCGTAAATCCGACCCGGAGACTTCACATAGAAATAGGAATACTGGCCTTCAGAGGTAATAGCAAAACTCGACAAGTGGATCATTGTAATGTGTGATTACAACCCCTTCACACACAGGCAATAAAAAAGGATTCATTTTAGTAGAAAAGTTACATATAGCACCTTTAAGGGATAAAAAAAAACATATCATTATAAAAATTAATAATCTAAGGTTGTGTTTTACAACAAATCTTGTGTTAGGTTAATGAAATTCCTCTGTTGAATTTCTTTAAATTGAATTGTGGGATGTGTTGCTCATTTAATTACAAATTCACATTCTGGAATAATTGAAAAGGAGCCAATTCTGACTTTTGCCCAAGACAAGTACACAAGAAAGACGAAATGAGTGAGAAAGTAGAGGCCATTTATATCCTGCGGTCTGTGGCCAGATGCTAAAACGCCAGTAAAAGTCTTTAAAGAGCTAATAAAGAACAATCACAGAGTTGTCATAAAGCTAGTGAGTAAAGAGTGGGCTCAGTTGCTTAGCAGTAGCACCTTGAAGAAAAAATCGTTATCCAGCCACTTTAGAAATTGCTTTATTCTATGGATTTTCTGCACTCTTTATTGTTTGCTTCCTCATTATTGAATGCGACAGAAGATTGAATGTCTGGTGTCACCGTTCTCATAAAGCAGCCTGTGAACTGTGCAACGTCTGGATGAAGAAACACCTCAGGTGTTACATCTGATAATGCATTGCAAATGAATAATTGACACGGTTGTTTGTTTGTGGCGCACAGAATCCTGGATTTCCGGAGAGTTCCCCCGGTGGCCGGCAGGTTGGTGAACATGACACGGGATATCCGAGACGTGACCCGTGACAAAAAGCTCTGGCGGACATTCTTCGTTTCCCCAGGTATGAGTGGCTTCCATGTGGCCTTTTCTTCTATCCCATCACGCCATACTTCCCCCCCCTCCTGATTGTTAGCTTCTCACACATATAGAGTTCAGCACAGCGACAGAAATTGTATCACTACATGCTAAAAGTATGCAATTCCCTGCCAAATCCTCAAAATAATTTACACTTCTGAGCACGAAGTAAGTCGGATTTATGACAAACTTCCAGATGCCTGTATTGTGTTGAAGTGTTAGCATTTAGCTACACTGGTTGCACGGCCTACATAGCGTCAACGTTAGCCTCTTGCTTTACATTTATAACTGCATATTCCTTTTTTCAGCATCTTAAATCCACAGAGAACCATCACAAACATCTACAGCCAATATTTGCAACCCCCAGCCAAGATGCTAGGCTAATTACAGCCTTTAATTGGGGAGTAACAAGCATGCAATAACACACGTGCAGCAAGTTTGGCAACTAAATTACCCACATTTAGATGATGTAAGTGTTCGGATGAGGCACACAGATTGGCCATATTCTTTCTCTGCAGGGCTATCATTAGCATTCTGCCTCCACTTTTCATGACAAATGTGTTTTTGTGGGAAGGAGTGAAAGGGCTCCTCTTCCCCCGGGGAGCCGTGTCAGGAAACATTTGAAAAAGGCGTTATACACAATGATTCATCATTGGCTAAACAGCAGCATTTAATGAGCCCTTGGTGAATCCGAGCGTTTTAGATCACTGACGTCCCTTCATCGCATAAAGGCACATCTGGAGAAGTCACCTATTTCAAAAACACGCTCTACAAACTCTATTAACACTATAAACAAGGTTTCTGCACAAAAGATTGTCATACTGTAGATGCTTTCAATGTGTTTACCATCATGATGACGGGGGTAGGGACGGGTGGTATGATGCTATATAACTGTATGTGTCAACCTTTTTTTTATGTGGCTATTACTTAGGGCGGCTGCTTTCCCTTATTTATATATAAGACTGATTAAGAAACATGGAGTGAAGCAAAAATACAGAGCAGGATGTGTCTCAAACAAGTCAACATGGCGGAAAATAAATCCAGGGGCGTAATTTACGGGTGAGACGGGTGGGACATGTCCCCACCACTTTTTGCCAGGCTCGATATTGTCCCCACCACTTTTTAAAAGTAATTGAAAAATAGATTGCGGAAGGTATATTAAAGAAAAAGCACAATCTACAAATCGGCATCCTTCATAATCGAATTCATTAATTTAACACATTTTTCCGGCGCTCAGAAGCTTTTCAACGTCCTCAATGATGAATATCTTTTGTGATTGCGAATAAGTGCAGTGTCTTGTGAGTGTAAAATGGGGCAATTCCAGTGTTATGGACGTGACATTTGCAGTCAAAACTTGAAATATAAATTCTCAGAAAATGCGTTTAATACAGAAACGTCTGTTTATATATCCATAGGCTACTCTCTTAATAAAGGAGTCAAGACATTAGAAAAATATCAGTCTACACGTGTGTTTTATATTTAATATGAGGGAAATACATATGAGACATGACACAAAAAATCTTTAACCTTTAGGTGTCTAAATATTTTTTTTATAATTCTATGAATCCTACACTGCGCAAAACAAAAGTAGCCTAATACTAACCGGATGAAGAATGGTCGGCCTAACATAAAATATTATTTTTATTTTATTTTTTGTGTTCGCATTTATGAGGAAAAAAACAGTTACGGACGTGACAGTTCTCCGTTACAGACATGACCGCTCTGAAAGCGACTTTAAAACTTTTTTCAAAGTGAATTGAATTTCAAAGTGAATTTCGGAGGAGTTTTGAGATCTGTAGTCAAAATAGACTTGACCCTTCCTTCGCCAGTAATACCTTTTTCTATGACCCTCCAAAATGATTGTGAAAAAAGGCATGACCCTCCCCGATAATTTATTGATTAGCCTACGTTTGCGCTTGGCAAAGATGTTCAGATAGCCATGACAAACGACTAAACTCCTGCTTTCTCATCTTAGTAGGGCTATGACGATAGACCAAATCTACAATTCGGTTCGAATCACGATTTTTGATTTTAGATTTGAAAAAAAAAAAAAAACATGTTCTCGGTCAGGCGTCATCACCACTGCTTCAGCACCGAGAACATGTTTTTTTTTTTTTCAAATCTAAAATCAAAAATCGTGATACGAACCGAATCGTGATACTCCGTAAATAAGCTATTACCGTTGTGTGCTTGAAGACACTTAAAGGATTTCTTTGTCAGGATATGTCTTTCTTACTTCCGTCAAAAAGAAATTAAGGTTTTTGATGAAAACATTCCAGGATTTTTCTCCTAATGGACTTCAATGGGACCCAAACGGTTCAAGGTCCAAATGACAGTTTCAGTGCAGCTTCAAAGGGCTTTAAACATACCAGACGATGAATAAGTGTCTTATCTAGCGAAACGATCGGTCTGTGATGCATGTTCATGTGACGTCACGTAATACGCAATTACGTTGAAAACGTCACGAACGTGCATCACAGAACAGAGCAAGGCGAGCATTTGTGCTTATAAAGTTTATAAAGCTTAAACTTTTTTATTTATTTTTTAAATGACCGATGGTTTCGCTCGATAAGACTCTTATTCATCGTCTGGTGTCGTTTAAAGCCCTTTGAAGCTGCACTGAAACTGTCATTTGGACCTTGAACCGTTTGGGTCCCATTGAAGTCCATTATATGGAGAAAAATGCTGGAATGTTTTCATCAAAAAACTTAATTTCTTTTCGACTGAAGAAAGAAAGACATGGACATCTTGGATGACATGGGGGCGAGTAAATTATCAGCAAAAGTTTTTTTTTAAAGTGAACTAATCCTTTAACCCCATGTTACACCAGAGGGTCTTTCCCTCATTAGTGGTCCATTTTAAGACCCTTTCTCTTTCCTAAGACCCTTTCTTTCTCACCTCTGCAGCCAACAACATCTGCTTCTACGGCGAGTGCTCGTACTACTGCTCTACAGAACATGCCCTGTGTGGGAAGCCCGACCAGATCGAGGGCTCCCTGGCTGCATTTCTTCCTGACTTGGCACTAGCTAAGCGCAAGACCTGGAGGAACCCATGGCGCCGTTCCTATCACAAACGCAAGAAAGCTGAGTAAGCTCTTTTTCTCTGCTTTATCTCAGGTCTCCACGCACCAACCCATATCTTCATTAAACTACAGTCTGGCTTTATCAGCAAAAAAGACTTCTGCGGTTCTCACTTACTCTCAGCGAAATCCTATCTGTGCAGTAAAACAATGGGCCATCCTGTTTGAGATGGAAGTCGTACTCTAGTAGGGTTATTTACGAGAAGGGGCAAAATGCAGATCAAATTCAAAGGTGAAGTGAGTTTCTTAGTGGTTTTCTCTGTTATAAGGTGGGAAGTGGATCCGGATTATTGTGATGAAGTCAAACAGACTCCACCGTATGACCAAGGCACACGACTTCTGGACATCATGGACATGACTATCTTTGACTTTCTAATGGGTAAGTGTTTAAAATTGTTGCAGTTTTGAATTGAATATTTGTAGTCTTGGATAAAACTGAATTGACTTTCGTGCAGGAAAAAGATACAGTTCATTAAACACCTTTTGTGACAACATAATAACCTGTACATTTTGTCTCCTAGAAGTTGTGTAATAGCCAGCCAATCAAATTGCTTAATATGGACTATGAACTATATGAAAGCCTATTTCTGCCTTAGTGTAAAAAATAAATAGGGAATTGTGCATACACTGTAGGAAAATTATATGATCATTTTTTACATTGCTTTAACTCATCAAAATAAGTTGAAAAGATTCAACTAATTTCAGTTTAATATCATTTAAGTTGAAATGACTGAAACGGCCAAGTTGATTGTACATAAAATTTTAAGGCAGCAATTTTTTTTTAGTGAAGTCACATTACAAGACACAAAGTCAAACTGTATGATAAAAAAGTCCCATTGTGAGATTACAAAATAACATTTGGGAAGTGCAGTCACATAGCTTTATAAAGTCATGTCTCAAGATAAAAAAATACATTTGGCAGATATGAAGTCACATTGCAAAATAGAAAAACGTACACAGTGACATACATTTTTATATAAAAAAAATCACATTTGGGTGATTTACAGTCACTGTGAAATTGAAAAAAAGTCACACTGTGAGATATGGTCACCTTACAAGATAAAAAAATATATATATTATATAATTATATGTATATAAGTGTATATAAAGTCAAATTGTAAGTTGGTAAGTCACAACTATATAAAATAATGTCTCAAAAATAACATTTTGAGATACACAGTCAGGTAAAGTTAAATCTTTGTTACATGTAGGCTACTTGCTGTTGTAAATTTTGAAAAATAACATGCAACTTACCCTAAACATAACTCTAATATTAAGCAAGTAAATTTTGTTCATTAAGATTACTCTGTATCTCCCAGTTGTATCTTTATATCTTTTAGTGTGACTTTAGGTTTACACTTTATTTTAAGCTGTCCTTTCAGTGTAATTATACACTTAAGTACAAAGTTAGGAGTATAAAGTCTCAGGTTTTGAGAAATAAAGTCACAAATGCAAGATATGAAGATGTAAAAGCTCCAGTAGTGATCAGACTGTGGGTGGTCTCCGTCTGAGATTCAGAGTATTTTGATCCCGTCGTCAGCGAGGCTGTTCTGGTGGGATTTTCCCTGTTCATCATAAGTCCATGCTGCTCTTCTGTGGGGACATTGTGTGAACACACTCATCCAGCCCTGGTTGTGTGTGGATAAATACTGGGGGTGTCTCAATCAGCTCACTAGTTCACTAGTCAGGGACCTGATGAGGGCGTCTGCCATTTTAAGGGCTGTCACAATTGCAAAATCTTTCCCTGAACGTTCACCCCCTGAAAAATCCCACAATGCACTGCGAAAACCAGGGAACATCGATGCATCTATGCTCCTTTAACGGAAATTATGTCGCATTTCTGAAGCGCAAAACATAAAACGCACGAGCCAACTCAATAAATATGGCGCGCAATAGAAGATTTGAAAAGACAAACTGTTTTTTATATATATGTCAGCATAAACACAAATCGCTAGACAGGTTGTGAACACATCTAGTTAACATTTATAATATTCGGCTGAAATGTTGTAAGGATATGTAACAGAACAATGTGTTTATTAAACAGCATAACAAATAGCCTGATTTCCATAAGATATGTTTTACAACATTGTATGTACTGGTAGTCATGTCGCCGGAAATTGAGTTTCTGTCTGGGAGTGTGTAGTGAACCAGGGTCCTTTCCAGTGCCCGTATTATAGGAATCTAGGGAGCTAGAGAGCTGATTACGTACCCATAGAAACTGATTCAAGTGTTTACTTATTAGTCATTAAGACGACTAAAATTATCGACTCTAAATCTGGACTTTGTGAATCATAATTTAACCCCTTAGATGGTTGTATTACTTTTTTTATTTATTTATTTTTGTATCATATTTGGCTTTTATGGCTCATATTAGAGCCCTGCACGGGCCTCAAATCTAGGCCCTAGCCCGGCTCTGGCCCGAGACGCTCAGGCCCTAGCCCGGCCCGTGTCCGACAGCTCATCAGAATGATCAGCCCGAGTCCGACCCGAGCCCGTTTATAAAAAAAAAAAAAAAAAAAAAAAAATATGATAATACACAGCCTGCCCTATGTTGCAGTCAGTAAACCAGATATGTTTCGTTTTCAAAGGCAAAGTATTTACCGGTAAGTTTATTTTCATTTCTTTATAAAGTTAATTAAGAAAAAAAATGTTTTTTATTTTTATGACGACCAAGTAGCCGACAGCGAGTTAAACATGTTTGATCCATTGATTTATAGCCTCTCAAATCAACACTTTACTTGGCTACAATAAAATCCATAGATATAAAACAACTTAAGCATATCACACAGACAGTAAACGTTAGTTTAAACGTTTGTTTAAACGTTTTTTGTCATTTTTGAAAAGCTGAGGCAAACTGCTCTGCTGCTCAGAGCAACAGCGCTCACAAACTAAATGAGTTTATACAATAGGCTAACAATACAGAGAACGCAATCTAAAAAAATCAACATAAATTACATTAAAAACAACCATGCAGGTTATCTTACCTCAAAAATCAAGTCTTCACTACAGAACATGGCCATTCTTATTTCCACCTTACATCCTTGTTTCCAACAGACTCATGAAAATGAAGTCAAACAAAAAACAGCCTCCAAACATGGCTAAGAACAGTCTCAGAGCATCGTGAAGAAAAAGCACAGCACAGCATCCACAGTGAAAGGTTTTAATCCAGTCGTACTTTTTCCAGCTGCGCTGAAGTCACGCTCGCTACCGGGACTCTAAACACAGAACGAGCCGGTCGCGCGAATCTCACATCGCGCCGCCGGGAAACCTGTGCGCGTGCGTGTGTGTGTGTGTGTGTGTGTGTGTGTGTGTGTGTGCGTGAGCGTGAGCGTGAGACAGACTGTCATGTCAGTCATATGTCAGTGTGATAGGTTATAAAACGTCTTTCTATGTTTGCGTTTAATCGTCATCTTCTCATATTTATTTTAATTAATGTCTAAAATATGCTATAAAAAAGATAAGCCTAAAACCCGGCCCGGCCCGGCCCGCGTGTGAACTATGACGTGAAAATTGGCCCGAAGCCCGGCCCTAGGAGCGTAAATAAGTCGGGGCCCGTCGGGCTCGGGCTGAAATGCAGGCCTCTAGCTCATATAGTATGATATAGTCGGTGAGAATATAAGGCTCACACTCAAGGAGGACAAACACCTCACTTTTATGTTTTAGTTTGGTCCAGATGTTGATATATGACTGAAAAGTAAGATGAAATGATAGCTTGTAATGTAAATCATTGAGATAGTATAGCAGATATAAAAAGCATATAACTATTAGTTGTCTCTATATATCTAAATGTATCTATATATATATATATCGAGAGTTGGATTGATAAACGTTTCTCAAAAGCCTGATAGATACGTATTTGATACTCACATTTTAAAAACATGTCATAAGTATAATCAAGTAAACTTAAAGGATTAGTTCACTTTTAAAAAAACTTTTGCTGATAATTTACTCGCCCCCATGTCATCCAAGATGTCCATGTCTTCCTTTCTTCAGTCGAAAAGAAATTAAGGTTTTTGATGAAAACATTCCAGGATTTTCTCCATATAATGGACTTCAATGGACCCAAACAGCTTCAAAGGGCTTTAAACGACACCAGACGATGAATAAGGGTCTTATCTAGCCAAACCATCGCTCATTTCAAAATAAATAAAAAAGTTTAAGAACATTACATTATTTCAGGTTCTACATCCCACGTCAATCCTCCCCAATTTCACTCTCTCCATTTTTAAATCAAACAGGCAACATGGATCGTCACCATTACGAGACTTTTGAGAAGTTTGGAAATGAGACTTTCATTATTCATTTGGACAACGGCAGAGGGTAAGCCGCCTTTATAAATGTGTAACGTCCTGTCCTCCTCATGACTCCACTCACAGGCCCTTCCTTTAACACTGAAACCATGGAAACAGTGTTTTTCTATCTTAAGAGGTGTGAATAAGTAGATGTGGAGTGTAAGGTCAGATTTTGATGGTGTCGTGTCGGGTGTAATATGTGTGCAGTCGAAGGACTCACGGCGGTATGAAGTCACACAGGTGCTCACACAGATAAAGGATTTTGATTAAACTGACATTCTGCTTTTCATTCTCATTTGTTGGTGAAGCAGGCCGAGCCGTAGCTCCCTCAATGCCAGATTAATCTAAGGCCTGGCTTAAATTTGCATTTGTTTTCTTCAATTTGTGTGAAATACAAACACAGATCTTCTATGGGGTTTTACCGCTTCAAATATGTTGTAAATGTCCTGTCACGTGGTTATATGAAGGACTACTCTTTATTTGTCAGTATTTTTGTTGAAGTTTACTGTTCTGTCGTTACTTGTACTTGGCAGTTTTGAGAACATAACTGTAAATGTAAGGTATGGCCTCTGAAAAACACATTTCAGCCCCACTCAACCGCAAAAGCAGTGTATACAGTTTGACACACCAATATGAAAGTAATAGCGAAAGATGAATATAGGTGATTTAATTTTTCATGTTATGGACTGCGTTTACTTTAAAAAAGCTGAAAGTGTAATTTGCTGTGTTTTTCATATTCCAACTTTTATGACTTCTGAAAATTGAAAGAAGTTTTAGACTGAATCATTTCCCTGAGTGTATGTTGGAAATTGGCAAATAATTGGATTAAATGCTTGGTTTGAGAAAAGATATATGTAAAATGTTTCATATTGCTGTTCTCATTCAGCAATAGCTATGCTATGCTAATGCTATCAAAGCATTTTGTTACCAATTAGCAAGTTAGCATTTACTTTATTTAAAGCTACACTGTGTGATTTTTACCCCCATCTAGCGGTGAAAAGGTATATGACCATCCAGTGAATATTAGTTTCTGTTCCTCTCAATTCCGATTTCGTTTTAACTCCTACGGTGGCAAATGTAGTCCAAGATTAACATGGCTTCCAGTTCGAGTGTTAGGCAGTTCGAGTGCTAACCCACGCGTGTTAAAATGCGAAGCTTGAATTAAGGGGTATGTCCCTCTTTGGTAGGGTTGCCACCCGTCCCTTAAAATACGGAATCGTCCCGTATTTGTGGAATAAACAGCGCGTCCCGTTTTGAATCAATACGGGACGCGGTATTGTCCCGTATTTCCGTGTTGTCTTAAACGCATCATCCCATGCGAATCATTCCACCCGCATTCTGTGAAGACTCGTCCTATTCTACCCTTGATTGGGTAATACTCGCTGCCATTGTTGGTTTGATTGGTTTGTTTAATACCATCACAGGTTCAGGGCCAATCAGAGAGGAGGGCGAGTCTTTTGGCAGAGAGTTGATAGCTCCTGATGCCCGTTTCCGCAACGAGTCTATTTTTGCTGTGCTTCAAACGCTGAATTAAAGTGACAGCGCATAGTTTGTGGTCAAAATGAACACCAATTGACATGAAAATGTAGTAATTCCATCATAAATGCATTTAAATTAAATAAAAAAGATGACTGTAGACAAGAATAGTAGTAGGCTATTTAATTAAATGCATTTATGGTGAGATTACTAAATTACATTAAGACTGGGGTAAAGCAAGGAAATTACAATTTACTTAAGCAAGGCGACTAATGAATGACACTTGTCTGATGATTAATCTTTAATTTTAAGATTATCTTATTATTAATTTCACGTCTAATAAATCATGGACTTCATCATTAAATGAATCGCTTCCTGGGGAATATTGATTGTTTTATCTAATTGTTTTTGTTATGTTAAAAAAAGTAAATGTAAACTATTTATAGCCTACACCTATGTCATTATAAGTAAGTATAAATAGATTATTACAATTATTTACATAACTATAGTTTATAATAAAAGTATTTGTATTAATGGGTTTTGCTCATAATTGCTCGTTTTGAAAATGGACATTTTCAGATGTGTTGAAAATATTCTATTTTCTAATCTACAGAGATTTACACACACACACACACACACACACGTATTTTTAAATAATACATTCACGGGGTTTAAATATTTAACCATGCCCCCCCCCTCCCCCCCCGTCGTCAGGCGTCCCTTATTTTTTTGTATTGACGGTGGCAACCCTACTCTTTGGCTAATGTACTTTCAAGATGGAGGGGCAACATGGCGACCGACATTAGAACCCCTTACCCGTTTTTTTTCAATGGCATATTATACACTCACGAGAATACTTTATACACGAAGTAAATATACATTAATGAGCACATATATTTTTGAAAGAACTAAGTGTTTTTAGCTAAGAATAAACTAAAAAAGTTACACAGTGTAGCTTTAACTAGTTAAAGCTTGGCAAGTTTCCACTACTAAAAATATTTAAGTTGAGATCACATGATAATTTAATTAAGTCCCCCTGTGGTGAAAATCAGTTGCGGTTTGAAATATCTGGTGTTTCTGACATCACAAACTACCTTGTAATCAGGTCAACGTGTGATCGTCATCTCTGAGCTGGTGTGAGTGAGTGGAGGTGGGGATCATTTGCATATTGATAGAACCGCATATACTAAATGAGGCAAGGGTGGATACAATTATTGTCTACAGGGGGACTTTAAAAGTATGTATTAGCTTACTCAAATATTTAAAATTAAGAGCAATTAAAATGTAGTACAAAATAAAAATCTGTCAGTTCTGCTTAAACTTTGAATTTATTAACGGAATGTAATGTTTTTGTAAACTTAATTGCATGATAATTGCAATAGTTGAACATTTTGTAACCCACTTTTGTAGGACATAATTACGTCTTTATATAACTCACAATTACTTCTATTTATGGTTAGAAGTTCGAAAATTTATGGTCTATACGGTTAAAGTAACTGACAAGCATTTACGGTGATACTAAAATATACTTTAATGTAATTTTAATTTAAACTTGTATCATGTATTTAAATATATTTGTAATCACACATGTTTAATGCTGAGGTTGCAATTCAGTACATTTAAAATATATTAACTTTAAACTGTCAATAACACACTACAGTTAAAATTATAATCAAGTACTCTTTAGTATGTGCTTTAGTATGCTAGTCAACACATCAAAATAAGGGTACTTCTTTAAAGCACGACAGAAGATTATTAAAATGATTTAAAATGTACTTTAAATTCAAACTTTTAAAGGTGCAGTATGTAATATTGACAACTAGTGGTTGAAATAGGCACTGCAGTCCAAATTCAAAATATTGGAGAGGGTTGTTTCTCTCGCCCCGTCCTCCTCCGACTCAATGCTCACTCAGGTTGCCAGATAGAGTACATGTAACAGGAAGGAGCACAATTCACAATGAATAGTGACAAGCCTTACACTGTAAGTTGATTTATCCATTTTAATATGCCTCAAAGAGCTTTTTAGTGGCTTCTTTACTGGCTTCCATGGTTATAATACACTGTGTTTTCCACCAATTAGCAACCCGGGGGTCAAAATACTATTGAGTAAATTGATAGTGGGCGGAGACACACATTTAAAACATTCCAACATGAAACTCACATTTTAAAGTAGAATAACTGGCTATAGCATTGTTAGTTCACAACGAGTATGTGAATTTAGCATGTACCCTAAATATCTGCAAACATATTATGGAAATTTTGTGCTTTAGTGCAGTCAGAAAAATACATACAGCACCTTTAATTTGACATAAAAAAAAATTAAAGTAAAACAGTCCTGAGAGTGTGCTGTCTTTAAGAAAACGTAAGTAGCTTTTTATTTTACTAACATTTTCTGCAAGTAAAGTTTTTTTTTTTAAATATATGCTTTTAAGATTTGAAGTACACTACAAGCGCACATTCAAAAGAAGTAAGGGCACTTCAACATTCAAAAATATAAAATATCAGACATTCGACTTCTGTTTCTTTCTAACCCCTCAGATTTGGAAAGCATTCACATGATGAAATGTCCATCCTGGTCCCGTTGACTCAGTGCTGCAGGTAAGATTGTTTTTCTCCTCTTTGAGACATTTCTTGAATTGAGGCAATAGCTTCCCAACCGAGAGAGTGACTGCAGTGCAGTAATTCACTATAGCACTGACACAAACACATCCTGCTGTCTCCTGTGCTCTGTTACTGCAGCCATTTCCTTTATTGCACATTTACATTTATTTCCTGTGGCTGATGTTTTCTTGCTAGAACAATCTATATAAATGGTTGCAAAAAAAGCTGGCACACCAATTTGCATGCTTCTACTGTGTAAGCAGCATGCTATAGACTTTGTTGCTAACAATTTGTCACTGTGAGCATGTGGCTAGATTTAATAGTCCAAGGGGCCTTTCACACAGAACAAGTTTTTGCATCACACTGCACTACTTTTTCATTGATTTTCTATGTAAACATGTGCTAGTTGGATGTCTTTCACCTTTTAAAAAATGCATCTTTGAACTTTAAAAAAAAGAATCTTGAGATTTCCCATTTCGTTTTTAAAATGTAATGAAACTTTTTTCACACATCAAAGGTTTACTGTTAAAATAAAAAATAAAAATTGTGTGATAATGGGTTTATTATTTTTAGTGTTATTATTAGTAGTAGTCGTAGTAGTAGACGTTGTAGTAGTAGTAGTCTAGTAGTAGTAGTAGTAGTAGTACGTATAGTCGTCGTATAGTAGTAGTAGTAGTTAGTAGTAGTAGTAGTAGTAGTAGTAGTAGTCTAGTAGTAGTAGTAGTTGAGTAGTAGTAGTAGAAGTCATAGTAGTAGTCGTAGTAGTAGTAGTATAGTTGTTGTTGTAGTAGTAGTAGTAGTAGTAGTAGAAGTCGTCGTAAGTAGTAGTAGTAAGGCAAGGCAAGTTTATTTATATAGCACATTTCATACACAATGGTAATTCAAAGTGCTTTACACAGGAGCTAATAATCAAAACAAATAAGAGTAATTAAAACAGTTTAGAATAAAAAATAAAATAAAAAAAATAAAAAATAAAAGTACAGTAAAGTAGTAGTAGTTGTAAGTAGTAAAGTAGTAGTAGTAGTAGTAGTCGTAGTAGTAGTGTAGTAGTAGTAGTAGCAGTCGTAGTAGTAGTAGTAGTAGTAGTAGTAGTATAGTAGTAGTAGTCATAGTAGTAGTCGTAGTAGTAGTAGCAGTTGTAGTAGTAGTACAGTAGTAGTAGTAGTAGTAGTAGTCGTAGTAGTAGTAGTAGTAGTCGTAGTAGTAGTCGTAGTAGTAGTAGCAGTCGTAGTAGTAGTAGTCGTAGTAGTCGTAGTAGTAGTAGTAGTAGTAGAAGTCGTAGTAGTAGTAGTTAGTCAAAGTAGTAGTAGTCAACACGACATCATGACTTTTGCGTAAACATACACGCCACTTTCAAGTCAAGTGGCGTGTTATCTATAGGCATTTTGAGCTATCCGCGTGTATGCGTGTATGTCTACACTGTTAAATGTCCGAGTGATTCCGCATGTATGTACATGCCGTTAAATTTCCGAGTGAAACGAAGCAAAATGTAGATCTACATCTGGGAGCGATATTTTTTTTCCTAGGATGGTAGGGGAAGACTCATAAATGGTATCAACCCCAGTGACGGGTAGGTTTGGCGACGGGGTTGGGGTAGGTCATATATATATACAGTAATGTAACGTTAAGTCAACAGCGTTCATAAACACGTTGAAAAGCGATTATGCGTGTTGATAGCACGCCAAAAATGGAAATACGAATTGGCATGTCATACATACGCTATGTCATGAGATCAGTCTGTAGTAGTAGTAGTAGTAGTAGTAGTAGTAGTAGTAGAAGTCGTAGTAGTACTAGTAGTAGAAGTTAGTAGTAATAGAGTCGATATAGTATAGTAGTATGTAGTAGTAGTAGTGTAGTCGTAGTAGTAGTAGTAGTAAGTCGTAATCGTAGTAGTCGTAGTAGTAGTATCGTAGTAGTAGTAAGTAGTAGTATTGTAGTACTATTGTTGTTGTAGTCGTAGTAGTAGTTGCGTGTAGTAGTAGTAGTTGTAGTTGTAGTAGTAGTTTGAGAAGTACATTCTACTGTAGCATAGTAATATATTTCTGTTGTAGCTAGTTCCTTCAAGTGAAACCAAACTTTTAATTTGCCAAGTTGAGCTAAAGACATGTGAGTTTCTGTGTGTATCTGATATAGTTTTAATGAAATGTAATCCATGTCCAGATCTTTCAGGAAAACTGCAGATTGGCTTTTGATTACAACATGCCCAGTGCATTATGGGTGTTAAAGTTTCCCTACCTATTTGGTAATGCGAAAGAAAACAGCCAATTGTCTTTGTTTTCAGGTATTTTTTGCCTTTCTGCCACAAAGGCTGCCAAGTTTTATTGAAAGCCCATATTGCCAGCTGTGAATTACTTTTATGTGTACAGCCCTAGGTTGGATTTATTAATCCAAAATTTGCCAAATTCCATGACATTCCACATTAGACTGTAAACTGTAAAAGAATGCTGTAACTTCACCATAGTTGTACCTATTATTTCTCTCTCTCTCTCTCTCAAACACACACACACAGAGTGAAGAGGTCAACGTACCTGCGGCTACAGCTGTTGGCTAAAGAGGAGTTCCAGCTGAGTTCACTAATGGAGGAATCGCTACTGCAGGACCAGCTGGCGCCCATCCTCATCCAGCCCCACCTGGAGGCCATGGATCGTCGCTTGCGCCTGGTGCTTAAGGTGCTGTCGGACTGCGTGGAGAAAGAAGGCTTCTCATCAGTGGTGGAGAACGACCTGAATGGACAGCCCTCTTCGCACCACCACCAGGCACACGGAGGGAGGTAGTGAGGCCTGAACCTCGGGTCCATGTCAGTCAGTCCCCCACCATGAGCCCCACCGAGGCTTGTGCTCGAGTCCCACTCTGAATTCAGTGAATTCCACGACTAGCCACCAATGCCTCTGAGGAGCCAACCTATCCTGTGTGTAGATGCGTGATACGGATGTACAGAGACGCAGCTATCAGAGGAACTCTGGGATGAAAAAAATATTTGGTATTTTTGGCCAAGGCTGTTGCTCGGAGCTGAAGTACATAATTTTCTGCTGCATCCTGATTTGTTTGACAAGTCTGCTTCTATAATTTAATACATTTTGAGTTGCTGAGAGACTTTACAAAAGGAACCAAAGTTGGAACAGAGATCTATATATTCAAGTACACAACTGTTATTTACTTTGCTCATTTAGGCCTTTGACATAAGGGCACGTAAACGAGCTTTAATGACAGTGCTGCAGTGCAGTACTACTGTGCAAGGACACTTAGACACATGCTCCTCTGTGCGTTCACAATTCAACATCATTTCCTGTCATCTGAATTAAGCCATCGTTTAAATCTCACATCGTGCCATCAAGCCTTCAGTCATTCGGCACATTATTTAGGGAAATTCAGAGGTGAAGTGCACGCTTCATTTAAGGTTATTCAATGGTGAAGCACGTGTTTAAACATCTCCATGGAAAAAGAGAGAATGACGCTGATTGGTTGTTCAGGTGTCCTATTCCCGCAGTCAGTGTTTCCCATCTCAGGCCCCATGCTCTCTCTTAATCAGAACGATAAGGACGAGCTGATGCTATGCTAGCGGAAGTTCATAATGTTGTTAGTCGTACTTCACGCTGCACCTATCTTGTGTCTCATCTGGCAGAGCAATTTCAGCGGTTGATTATAGAGTAGGGCACAGGCTTGAGGGAATGAAACAAACCAATCGAACATGTAGGGGAACTGACACTGTGTCCTAACTATAACCATGTTCACACCTGGTATTGAGATGTGTTTTGTTCAATCGGATCACGAGTAGATGAGGGAGACACATTCCTGTTGAAGAGAGGCTAGGGAAAGCGATACAGAGAGCAGCAGCCAGCTTTCATTTCTGCTCTGATAGCCTCAAAAATATGCCTAACGCTGTGGGATTGTGTTAGAATCAGGACTGGTAAGACAACATTGGGCTTGTTACATTTTTTCACCTTCAAATAGAGCTTATGATTTCAGACGGCAAAGTGTAAATCCCATCTGGCTCATTTTTATGCATTAGGTCAGTATGCGGAGAGTAGGCGGTCTTTTGTGGCTGTTCGAACACATTCGACTACATGAGCGTTTACACAACGAAAGCAATCTGTTACAAAGCGTTTTCGACTACCTCTGGAAGTGGTCGAAAGTGGACAACCTCAAAAACTTGTAGACTCCTTTTACACCTGTTTTGACTGTTGGCTACTTGTGATCAGATCGACGAAAATAAATCTTAATACCAGGTGTAAAAAGTCCATAATATCAGTTTTTGTCCTATCCAGTTGAGAGCACGACAAGTGACAAGACATTTTGGTTGGTTTGTTTTTCTTTTGAGTCTGTTTCTTTTAGCGAACTAGCACTGGTCCTAAATCCTGCTCCACATAACTGTGTATTATGCGCTCCATTCATAGTCAAATGTAGGTTATTCATATTTGATATCTCTGATAGTTTTGCAGGTGTTGCATTGTCTATAAAGATGTGTCCTAGAGATAAAATTGGGGAGGTTGCATGATGGTACGCAGTGCAAGTCTGCTGTTCTGCGATTGTTGAGAGATGATCAGTCATAGTGTTTCCTGAGAACCTGGGAACTTTGACTCGTTAATGCATTTTAGTAACTTATAATTGAATGTTTAGCATTAACTGTGTGCATCTCCCTGTGTGCCACCATGCTTGTGTGATCATACACCCATATCTATGTGCACAAAGTTAGAAGTTGGAAGAGCCGTTCTATTGCACTTTTCCAAGTAAGACATTGGAATATTCGACTTTGCAGGTTAAAGGGAATTCGTAAATGTTCTGGGGCCGGATTCACATAAATGTTTTTAAGAAAAAAGGAATTTCTTAACCCCTTTCCCGTCAGCATTTACTAAAAAAAAAGATGCCAGCCAGCACATTTCAAACAAAAAGCTAGTTTATGTAGATCTTCTTCTTCGCTAGTTTTTGGATCCAGAGATGCTGTACTATTCGAGAAGATCCATAACTGTGCACCCTATACCTTATAACAGTGAAAACATGGATTGCCGGAAAAACTCATCAATGGTGGGGAAAGAATTCGAAGAAGTTTGTAAGAATGTTTCTAAGCGCAATTCTTAAAAAATTCCTATGAAGTTCTCAATTGTTTTCTTGTTTTTTTTTTTTCCTTAAGAAAACCACTGGCTTTGTTGTTATCTGATTGTGCTGATCAACTCTAAGAAAAACGACTGGCTTGACGGAGTTTAGCACTCTGCATTACAATTTTTAATGTGCCGTGTATTTTAAAAAGATGCTGTCTCAAGATAGACCCGTCTGTTTAATTTATTTGTACTCTCTTTTGAGTGAACGCATCCTGTGAATGGCATTGACTGAATTGTCCGGCTTTCTGTGTTTTCACTTTTATATGGTAGGGGGCGCTATTGTGTAATTTTCTGAAAAAGTACTGAATCTCCTGATCAAAACACAGGTGAAGAAGAAGCTGAAACAAGTGATATCATATGTAAGCATAATAAAATAATAAAAGTAAAATAATACAATCATCAACATTAAACAGCATAAATCAAAACTGCTGTTGCTGCTGATGTTACCGAATGAATGAAATGTCGACCCAGGACGAGCTACAGGAATGTGAAGCTTTTGGGGGTGTTGATGGACTCGATCTACTCCATCTATGTTTTGATCATCGTTTTGAACCCGATCTGGATGTAGTCTTTGACAAAAACGCGATTTTTTACTCAAAAGGTTACTTTTTTCATTAAACTTACCCACATTCAAATGTTGTTTTAAAAGAAAGCATGAAGCTAAAATATTTGTTTTAAAGCAGAGGCTCTGTTCTTTCTTTTGATACATTGCATGTTCAGTTATTTATACAACAAAATGTTTCATAACATTTTTGTGAAAATTATCAAAGACTGTATGTTGGCGTTGGCTGGCAACTTTTTTCAAAAAGGCTGGCGGGGAATTACAATGATTTATAAGAAGAGTTTTACATTAAGGAATTTAGATTCTTCAAGTTTTCTTTTTAGAATAATTTTAAGATAAACGAAGAACACTCTTAAACAGGCTCTATGTAGAATTCAGAAATTGTTATGAGCGACACCGGTGGCCGTTAAGTGAACTGCAGCAACTTATTGCTCATGCTCGCACTCGTGCACAAGTAACGTAAAAGAGACTTAACGTGATTAAAGGCCTGATATTCTCATGGCGAAATTATTTTTCAATTTCATGTGTCATTGAACAGTAGAGAGGTTCTCGGGAGTATGTAAACGTCACATCCTTTGGATTTTGCCGGGTAAAACGACCCGATTTCAAAGGCTTTCATAGACAACGTAGGAAGTCAGGGAAGGTCTCTATTTTTACATTTCGTTACAAGCTGTTCACATAGTGGCAATAAGAAAGAGATTAAAACATGAAAATTCTTACATATAGCCCCTTTAAGAAGCATGGGAGTACAAAATTGTGAAGAAGACTAGAAGAATTCTGAAGAATGTTTTGTGAATCTGGCCCCAAATAACTTGCTGCTGGAAAGTTGTATGGTGATAGATCATTTTATTTTTCAGCATTAGTCACATATTTTCAGCAGAAAAGTTACTTGCATTGCTCTGTATAAAGCAAGTTGTCAGTGCTCACTCATTTTGTATTGTGTAAACTACAGCCAAAAAGGCAGTAGAGTGCCTTTAATCTTCTAGCAGTGGTAATCGCCACTTCCAGTCTCATTCATTCACTCATATTCATGCCATAACATTGTAGGCTAAAGACATTTTAGTTAGTCTCTAAATGAAACCTTTTTAGTCAGTCATGTGTGTTGTATGTTAAAAGCTCACATTGCTATTTATTATGAGAGAGTGCATTTGTGAGGAACTTTTGTGGGGTTTTAGGTCATATTTTGCATTTTGAGATTATTTTCGTGCTATAAATGAAGTTCCTGACAGACATTATAAAGATGATTTGATAATCTGACAATACAGCTGAATCTTTTAAGAGGGGCCACGTGTGTTTTGTGTTTAACCCCAGTGCCTGTGCAATGCTCAAGAAACTTGAATGTTTTGGGATTATTCACAAACTGAGCTTTTAGTGGCCCATGGCCTGGTCTCAGAGGTGGGTTTTGTTTTTTGTTTTTTTTTCTTGTGGGCAGTGAGGAATTATGGGATGGTCAAGGCTTAGCCAAACAGAATCATAAACGTTCCCAATACTCTCAGTGTTTCTGTAAATAGCTGTACGATAAATACGATACGATGATCCAAGAGGCTGTTTTTGGAGCAAAAAAAAATGCTTCAGTTTTCTTTTCATCTCTTAAGCATTGTTACTGTGAAAGATCTGTTTGCAAAATGATAAAAGTGTGCAATAAATCAAGCTATGTTGTTGAACTCTTTTATGTGTAAAACGCAAAGCAAATACAGATTGTGAAAGATCAAAAACTTAAATAAATGTTCCGGGTTCAATACAGGTAAAGCCACGTCACATGACTTATCAATCTTTTATTGGTCACACATCTTCTCGTGATGCGAATTCACAGGTCAGAGTTAACCTACAACTTTGAATGCAGAGAAATTTGCATGTGCTTGCGTTTCCGGTCATTCGTACGGGTATGAATGGAAGTCAATGGAACGAAAAGTGTACCGGGACTGTCCCTTTAAAAGGGCAAGACAGCATAAAGGTATTACAAGCAGACGTGAAGTATGAATATTTTTGTTGAAAGGCATCTATTATTCTGTAATTATTTCTTAAAAGTATATTTTTTAAACTGTACTTGCAAATTATAAAATGCTAATAAAATAAAAGGCCACTTAAGTGCACTTAAAGAGACCACACTTTCTTAAGTACTTAAGATTGTTTCTTAAATAGACTTTTAAAAAGTGCACTTTATAATGTCAAATTAAAAGTTTTACTTTAAAGTACATTTTGAATCATTATGTTTTAATCTTTTGCCATGCTTTAAAGAAGTGCAATTATTTTGATGTGTTGACTAACATACTTGTAAAGTACTTGATTATAATTTTAACTGTTTGTTACTACATTTCAAGTTAATATACTGTAAATGTATTAAAGTGCAACTTCATCATTGCAAACGAGTAATTACAAATGGATTTAAATTCAGTAGAAATGACATTAAAATGTAATTTACTATAAATGCTTGTCAGTACATTCAGCAGGAACTTTTACCATATTTCATTCATATAGAAGTAATTAAATTACAAAGATGTAGCCTACTTAAGTCAGTCAAAAAGCACTCAATACATTGCCTTTAATATAAATTTAACCTAAAGTGTTTTGTTTTATTTTTTTTGTTCATTTAATTGTAAACAACATGCAGTTAAGTGTCTGAAAAAACATTGAATTCAGTTCACACTTATATACTTTTGAAAGTATATTATTTCTGTAATTACTCTTTTTAAAAGATAATTCCGGTATTTAGCACTTTGAGTCTATTTTCTAGTTTGTTTGGATGAACTAGAGTGGTGGACACAGAAATGTTGACGATGGGTCCTGTCTCGACTTTTTGACTCTTTTAGGATCGCCTCTGAGCGCTTCAGAGTGGCTGTCTATGGGCATGCACAAACATGTCCTTAAAACAACCCAAAGTTCGTTTTCAAAACTGTGACACTCACCGAGTGGTTAGTGGCGTTCGTTGATGATTAAAAACAAATATATCGGCGCAATCAATGTATAATTTCAATCCGTGTTATTTGCTATAGTGGAACTATTTTTTCAGATACCTCACAACCGCGTATAAACTTCCGCTTGATATTTGAGTCTGAAGCGTTAGCACACTCCCGACCACTTGATGGCGACAACCACTTTGCCGCAGTTGCTCTGCTCACGCTAGCCTTCTGAGAGACGGAGAACCGAGCGAAAAGACTACAACCAAATGTAAACAGACCCCTTTCGGTATCCGGTAGCGCAGTAATATCAACGAGCACTGAGTCCTCCAACAGACATCAATGCGATTTTACAAAATGCCAAATAAAACACGACAGAAACTGTATTTCGCTACGCTACTTGTTTTGGATCATCAACGAACACCACTAACCACTCGGTGAGTTGCACAGTTTTGAAAATGAGCGTTGGGTTGTTTTAAGGACATGTTTGTGCATGCCCATAGACAGCCACTCTGAAGCGCTCAGAGGCGATCCTAAAAGAGTCAAAAAGTCGAGACAGGACCCATCGCCAACATTTCTAAGTCCACCACTCTAGTTCATCCAAAACAAACTAGAAAATAGACTCAAAGTGCTAAATACCGGAATTATACCGGAAGTATGCTAAAGTGTACTTCTTTTTCACAAAGGGTTAAATAAAAAACTGTTGGATATTTGGATGTTTCTCTAGAGCTTAACCTGTATCCAGCCTGTATGATTCCAGATAAATATAATACATCTCAAGTGAAGTCTATGAAGAAAATATTGTGGCTGCATTTGAAACTCACAACCTGGACTATCTGTAAAAGAGCCCTGAATGCAGGCAGATACAGTGTATCAGCGCTGTGCTTCTTCAGATATGTGCTCTCTTACTCTGACATTCTGCCAGGTCATTTACAGACATACATTTAGAGCCGATACATAATACCCCTCTAATCCGTAAACCCTCTATCTCTCACACCCATATCCTGCGTTTTTCACTTCTATTACGTTATAATCGTTCACATGCTGAGGCAGACACAGGACACGCAGGAATGTCACTGTGACCTTAAAGAAAAAACCTTCCAGAGATGAAGTTCAAGTCTGCAATTACTGTACATCAGTTGGTGTCTGTCACCATTTGATAAAGAGCAAAATTTACTTGTTTTTAAAATGTAAAAAAAAAGCACATTACACAAACCCCATTGACTTTCATGGTATTTTTTGGTAACCGGCATTCTTAAAAACATCTTCTTTTGTGTTCAGCAGAAGAAAGAAATCCATACAGGTTTGAAACAACTTGAGGGTGAGTAAATGATGACAGAATTTTCATTTGTGGGTGAACTATCCCTTTAAATGTTATGTTTACACAACAGCGATGCACCAAAAAAGGGAGTTTTTCATGTACAGACGACAACATTGTCAAAAACGATCCCTGTTCCCACGGATCAGCGAAAACAAGTAAAAACGCTATTTTTCGTCCCGGTCCAGTAGTTGGCGACGTCACTTTGTAAAGAATCACTAGACTGAACGCGTAATACACATATGAATGACACCACCTTTTTTTTTACAAATTCAATTTTAAAAAATATTTTTTTTTACAAATTACATGGAGACGATAACAGTATCATACTAAACTTCAAACTTTAAAACCTGTTTGCATTTTTAGGTCCCCAAAACACCATTGTCATGTAAATGAACGGGCAAAACGCATAAAACTGAAAACTACGTAAACGGCCCCTGAATTGTATTGAATTTCCATCCATTTAGATACAGTTTTAATACAAACTACTTGCGTAGTGTATTTGTCAGTCATACATAAATGAATAGTGTTGGGGAAAGTTACTTTTTTAGTACATTGTAATATTTTGTTACTCCCTAAAAAAGTAACTAATTGTGTTACTTAGTTACTTTTTATGGAGTAATGTGTTACGTTACTTTTGCGTTACATTTTCTCACCTGGGCTGGCTGGCTTGTTTGTATTTTAGTAACAAAAAAAGTTCTATTTTTGTCAAAGTAAAGGACCTTTCACACCAAAATTGAAGATCACAGAAGAATAGGACACAGGATAAGAAAATTCAACACACTTACTTCAACAATATGAAATGCAAATATGATGTTTAACTAAAGTCATTTTTGCTTATGGTTGAATTTGATTATCAAAGATCAGCAGCAAAACATTGGTTAATAAAGTGAGATTAAATACAAAAAATATATTTGTGTTATTTAAAGTCCCCCTGTGGTGAAATTCCAGTTTTTAATGTTGTTTATATGTCTATGTGGTGTTTTTAATATGCTTTAAGACAAACCATGTACAAACTCATAAGTCAGCATTGCTGAGTATTTTCTCCTTAAAACTGCAGTGAACCAAAGACAGTCTCAAAAACACGGTTTGAAATCGCTGGTGTTTCTGACGTCACAAACTACATTGTAACCAATCAGATCGAAGTGTGATCATCGACAATCACAATTTGGAAAATGGACTCATGATGTACTCACTTATATCAATTTTGTTCATTTTGAACACAAAAAAAAGTTACGGACTGCAGCTTTAAAATAGCTTCGAATCTGCACAAATCTGTTCATTGTAAAATGATTCAGTCAAAGTATGAACACTGTGAAACAAGCAAGATTTATTCGTTTAAATAGTAAGAGATTGAAAAAATAATGGTAATAAACCTGGTTATGGTGTATTTAAAACACACTCAGTTTATTAGTACAATTACAGAAATCGTGTACGTTTCATTAATGCATGATTGACAAATATGCAATTCAAATACATAAATCTTACATTTAGGACTCTATCCGCCGGTTTCCCAGACTAAACTGAATGTTTGAGCTGTTTTAAAGCTACACTATGTAACTTTTTAGTTTATTCTTAGCTAAAAACACTTAGTTCTTTCAAAAATATATGTGCTCATTAATGTATATTTACTTCGTTCAAGTAATAAAGTATTCTCGTGAGTGTATAATATGCCATTGAAAATACATACGGGTAAGGGGTTCTAATGTCGGTCGCCATGTTGCCCCTCCATCTTGAAAGTACATTAGCCAAAGAGGGACATACCTGTTAATTCACTTGAAGGAACACTTATGGACGAGGTCGAACTGGAAGCCATGTTAATCTTGGACTACATTGGCCACCGTAGGAGTTAAAACAAAATCGGAATTGAGAAGAACAGAAACTAATATTCACTGGATGGTCATATACCTTTTCAGCGCTAGATGGGGGTAAAAATCACACAGTGTAGCTTTAACTGAAAGTATCTTGCACTGACACATCTTAAAATAAATCAGTGCCATTGTTTTGTCTGAAGAGTCACACCAGTAATGTGTTTGATTTTTTCTTAGGCACGTACATAAAAGCTACTTAAATGTCCTAATTAAACTAAGACCATAACTAATCTAAGCCCAGTCTGTGAAACCAGGCTTATACGTGAGTGTATCAGAAACAGAAGGACGTGCAATTTATTACTTGACCACAGGATGGCAGCAACTACCAAGTAAAGTC
Source organism: Chrosomus eos (assembly GCA_036326025.1). Classification (NCBI taxonomy): domain Eukaryota; kingdom Metazoa; phylum Chordata; class Actinopteri; order Cypriniformes; family Leuciscidae; genus Chrosomus; species Chrosomus eos. Next base: position 44,491,040 of record CM070821.1, read on the forward strand.
CCTGAAACATGCCGTATTACACAATTACGCTCCTTGATGCACAATAGGATGCAATGTGCAAAATTCCAGGCTTTCCTCTCACTGCTTTACATTTTCAAAGTTTAGTTATTCCTTCACAAAGAAAAACCATCCGCAGCCTTTCATGCGAGGAGTACGAGTATGAGGTGTTCATGTCCTGAAACGGACCCCTGTAAACCCGCGTCCCGCCGAACGGATTAGACGACGAGATGACGGAAGAGAATCTGCTGTCTCCAGGCAACGGCTTGTGGCGCGCTGAGGCAATCTCTCATGTAAACAAAACTGAGACGTCGATGTCGCATTCATCCCCTATTGCCTCACAGCAGGCTGCATTTCAAAGGGGGAAAGCCTTTTTCACCTTAAAAAAGCTCTACCTGCAATATCCAAGCTCCCAAAGCTGATATTTCGCATAGACTGAAAGAAACATGCATTACTGTAGATTTCGATTTAGGATTGAAATTGAAATATACACGTCATTCATAAAGGTCATTAGCAATATGCGGCCCTGCTCACCCTATAATTGCATTTTCCAATAGGCTATAAGATCTAAATTACTTTTGCAGCGAATTTGAATTTCCCTGTCCTACAGATTAAATTTCTCAAGGAGTGTTATTTTGAAGAGTTTAGTGAATTTAGTATGGGATTTGAGGGGTCTGATTTGGAGCGCACATGCCGTGACAGTGAGAGATTAATATACAAATTATGTATGCATATTCATCTGACAGACAGGTGGCTTGATTGTGTAGTGTTTGATTAATATACTTATGAGCTTCATTTACATGTGTCATCAGCCCCGAGGGTGTATTTGCAAGCAATTGAAAAATGATAGTTCTATTCATTCAAATCTAAGAACTGCATGTATTCTTTCTTTGGTAAAATTCACACTTTTAGTCAGGATTTACAGTATAATGCCTACATGAGTAATTCGTAAGTACAGATGCTGGTCATATAGTTAGAATATCATCGAAGTTGATTTATTTCAGTAATTCCATTCAAAAAGTGAAACTTGGATATTATATTCATTCAATGGTTCTTGAAGCACTGACTCCAGCTGCAGTCCACTATTTGTGAATCCCCCCCCCCCCCCCACACACACACATTTTTGAATGGGTTTTGTTTCACAATCCTCTCCAGGGTGCGGTTATACCGATTGCTTGTACACTTTTTTTCTACCACATCTTTTCCTTCCCTTCGCCTCTCCATTAATGTGCTTGGACACAGAGCTCTGTGATCAGCCAGCCTCTTTAGCAATGACCTTTCGTGTCTTGCCGTCCTTGTGCAAGATGTCAATGGTCGTCTTTTGGACAGCTGTCAAGTCAACAGTCTTCCCCATGATTGTGTAGCCTACAGAACTAGACTGCAAGGCCTTTGCAGGTGTTTTGAGTTAATTAGCTGATTAGAGTGGCACCAGGTGTCTTCAATATTGAACCTTTTCACAATATTCAGATTTTTTGAGATACTGATTTTGGGGTTTTCATTAGTTGTCAGTTATAATCATCAAAATTAAAAGGAATGAACACTTGAAATATATCAGTCTGAAAATAATATCCAAATTTCACTTTTTGAATGGAATTACTGAAATAAATCAACTTTTTGGCGATATTCTAATTATATGACCAGAACCTGTATATAAAGTCACCATAAAATTGACAATTCTTATTTTTTACAGACTACTGTAGTGTTTTTTATAAATGATTTATCCGTGCACATCATTATTTTTTCATTTGGTATATTAATGTGCCCTCGTAATCTTTAATCAATATAAATCCCCTCCATCTTGCAGCTCTTCTCTTCTCTTCGTTTACCGGCGTGAGGCCAGGGCAACCTCCAGAGAACCCAGGCAACGACATGTAATTTTGTAACAGAATAGTAGTTTATTTTTTTTACAAATGTAATTTTACACTTTTTTTATTAATGTTTTTACTCCACATTTGTGCAGTTTTTGGAGGATTTGTGATATTTAAATGTATTTTCTTTATAGCTTTTTATGTTTTGGAAAATGTTGTGTTAAAAGTAAAAAACGATCATTTTAGCCACTAGATGGCTATAGAGCTCCACTATATGCTATTTGCTATTTGACTAACTGAAAGATATCTTTTCACCAGTTTTTCCAGTTGGATTCATTTCTAAATATTATGAAATCACAATTCTAACAATAAAAATTTGTTTTTCTGTCAAAGTTTAGCATTTTTTTGTAGTCTTAGTTTACAATATAGTCTTAGTTACTATAAGAACACATGCGTTTGTTGGCCCGAAGTAGCCAGTGTTTATAAAATACTGGCTAAATTGTTAATTTAAAGTCAATTAAAAATGGTCCAAACTACCATTATTCCTGATTACAAGAAACTAATTCAGCTGTGCCTAATTGTTTAAAAACCATTTAATAATCGACATGGTTGAAACTCTCGATACTGACAGCAAGTCAGGTCTGATGTGAGACTGGTCGATTTTTAGAGCATGAGTGAGTAAATGTGTTTTCATCAGAGATGATGGAGAACATGACACTCACTGGGTCAGATTACCAGAAGCAATTATATACAATAATTTAGTATACTGTAAACAATTATATGATAAATAAGTTATGACAACATGTGTTTTTTACATTGCTTCAACTCATCAAAATAAGTTAAGCAATTTTCAACTTTTTTACAGTATGTTATACAAGATTCAGCTATTTTTTAAGTCAGTTTATTGAAATGTAAGTTGATATGACTTTAACATCCAAGTTCAAGCGCATGTGGATTCAACGCGTACCAGATGTGAGCCGGATCTGGGCCGACACTATGTTGCCGTCTTGATACCTTAAAAATGCATATTCTCTTTATGCCCATCAGTATTTACCATTATCTCAATAATCATATAGCAGAGGTGTTTGTGTTACTTTTGCTCAAGTTTTTATTTGGCTAAAAGTAATAAAAATTATAAAATACAGTATCCATACTCTAACGTACGTGTAGCCTATCTGTGTCTCTAAAGAAGTCAGGGTAACACTTTATTTGAAGGGGTGTGCATAAGACTGACATGACACTGTCATAAACATGACATAACACCTGTCATGAACATGAAGGAGTCTTTATGAATGTTTATGACTGTTGTCATTAAGTGTCATTCGGTAAATTATGACACTTTTAATGCAAAGTTGACATTGTTTAAAATGTCTTTGTTATGACAACTTGACATTACCCAAGACAAAAATGTCTTGATTATGACAACTTGACATTAACAAAGACAGAAATGTCTTTGTTATGACAACTTGACATTAACCAAGAAATCATAACCTGTCAACCTGTCACAAATATGTCATAACAGGTCTAATTATCAAACTTAAAGCATTTGGCAGTGTAATAACCCTTAATGACATCTTTATAACTAGTACAATGTGTTCCACTTTACTTGAGGACAGGTAATATTCATGACACAGTTATAATGGTGTCATGACGGCCAAAGTTGTGACAGGTTGACAGGTTATGACTTCTTGGTTAATGTCAAGTTGTCATAACAAAGACATTTCTGTCTTTGTTAATGTCAAGTTGTCATAAAGACATTTTAAACAATGTCAACTTTGCATTAAAAGTGTCATAATTTACCGAATGACACTTAATGACAACAGTCATAAACATTCATAAAGACTCCTTCATGTTCATGACAGGTGTTATGTCATGTTTATGACAGTGTCATGTCAGTCTTATGCACACCCCTTCAAATAAAGTGTTACCGAAGTCAGTATAGGTGAAACTCGAACAATTAGAATATTGTGCAAAAGTTATAATTTTGATGATTATGGCTTACAGCTTATGAAAAACCCTAATTCCAAATCTCAGAAAATTTAAATAGTACATGAAATCAATTTAAAAAAAGGATTTTAAATACAGAAATGTTGGCCCTCTGAAAAGTATGATCATGTATATTTATATAGTTAAATAATAAATATATTATTTTAAATATATATAGAAATATATAGTTTTACCTTTTAATTTGAATTACTGAAATACACGAACTTTTGCACGATATTCTAATGTTTCGAGTTTCACATGTACAGCCATAGTGAATCTCTTGTGATTTTAAGTACTTGCCTTGTATCTCCACTAGATGGCGACAGAAATCAATTAAAGACATCATTCTTCTAAAACTGGAAGCGGATCAAACCGGAAGCATCACGTGAAGTTACGCTGGCTTTTACAAATTACAAAATTTATAGTATTACAAGTATTATTGTATATACAAGATAACTTCATATACATTTTGTCCAAAGCAGTCTTTTTGAGTTGCTGTTCTGTCTGCTAAAGGACGATCCAGAGTTTTGCCCTGGTTAGATACGAGTTTGACTCAGGAGAGAGAGAGAGAGAGAGAGAGAGAGAGAGAGAGAGAGAGGAGAGAGGAGTGGGTGGATGATGTAGTGGTGATGGTGAGTGAGTGAGGGTGGTGAGTGTGAGATGGTGAGGAGTGGTGGGAGAGGGAGTGTGTGTAGTGTGGTGTGTGTGTCACCGCTAGATGGCAGTGCTTCTGTTATTGTTGTGTAATTTCAGCTGTGTTTACTTGAGCTGGCGGTGTAGTAAACATATTCACATACATCTGCCGATGAATGACAATATCACGAACGGATACTCTGAACATGACACTGAGACGTTTCGTGTTTCACTGTAGTACAAAGGCAAAAAAAATCGGATGTTCGTCAAAAGGTTGAATAGTTTAGATTAGCCTACCTATTGCACTAATGGCTCACATTTACCTCTACCTCAGTACAACCGTGTCTTCTGGCTTGTCTGAACCCCATCTCTTATTTTCATGCACACCAGCGTTTATAACCTTTCCCACCGCTTGTATGAGCATCCCTCCTGCCCAACAGTGATGTTCAAGACCACTGTCCTCTCGTCTCTATGGTAACAGTGAGACACCCTCTCCCCCAACACACACACACATTGATCATGTGCTCATGAGAGTATCTGACCCAAAGATTCTCTCTCTCTCTCTCTCTCTCTCTCTCTCTCTCTCTCTCTCTCTCTCTCTCTCCTCTCTCTCTCTCTCTTCTCTCTCTCTCTCTCTCTCTCTCTCTCTCTCAGCGCTCATTAACATGATTCCTCTGTGTCAGGCATCCATTCACCATTAAAGTAACGTAAATGGAGAAGAAAGCGACAGACATTCATTAATCGCGGCGTGGGGCTTCATTAGTGCGTCCCAAAAAGAGGCATGTGACACAATCTCCCCCTCAGCAAACCATTAATGAACCTGTTTCTACCTGCAACATTACTATCTATCTATCCATCCATCCATGCATCCATTCATCCATCCGTCTATATGTCTGTCCGTCCATCCGTCCGTACTCCATCCATCCATCTATCTATTCTATCTGTCTATCTGTCTGTCTATCTATGTCCATCCATCCATCCATCTGTCGTCTGTCTGTCTGTCTGTCTGTCTGTCCATCCATCCATCCATCTATCTGTCTATCTATCTGTCTGTCTATCTATGTCCGTCCATCCATCCATCCATCCATCCATCATCTATCTATCATTGTCTATCTGTCTGTCTGTGTCCGTCCGTCTGTCCGTCCATCCATCCATCCATCTATCTGTCTATCTATCTGTCTGTCTATCTATCTATGTCCGTCTGTCTGTCTGTCCGTCCATCCATCCATCTATCTGTCTGTCTATTTATGTCCGTCCGTCCGTCCGTCCATCCATCCGTCCGTCCGTCTCGTCCGTCCGTCCGTCGCCATACATCCATCCATCCATCTATCTGTCTATCTATGTCCGTCCATCCATCCATCCATCCATTCATCTACCTGTCTATCTGTCTGTCTGTCTATCTATGTCCGTCCGTCCATCCATCCATCTGTCCATCCGTCCGTCTGTCTGTCTGTCCATCCAGCATCTATCTGTCTGTCTGTCTGTCTATCTATGTCCGCTTTTGCCTTGCTTAGTTGGGGACATTTAATTTTGAATTTAACAATACTATTACAACATTATTTTCCTGTTATCTCTGTAAAGCTGCTTTGAAACTATTTGTATTGTAAAAAGCGCTATATAAATAAAGGTGACTTGACTATCCATCTATCTATCTATCTATCTAGGTTTTGCATTCTAAAATCAGGAATGATTGTCCTATGTAAATCAGATATTTTTTAATAATAATAACAAAAATAAAGAAATATGTTCAATCCATTAGAGAATATTTAAAGGTACAATATGTAGGATTTTTCACCACCAGGGGTCGCTAACCTCTTACAAAAACAAAGGCGTATATTGATGACGTATATTCCGCATTAAGCGTAATTATGGACCTTGTCGTCAAGCTGATGGATCATTTATGGATGAGTGAATACATTGATGTTTTTAACATGACTGTGGTATGAAGCAGGAGCGATTGCTAGACGTATACAAGCGCCACACGCAACGCGAATCCCGCATTTTCCTATTTATTTCATTCCACCCAACTACACACAAGTGCTGAATTAATACTCACACAGGTCAGTTTATTAGACGAATGAAACTTGAGGTAACGCAGCGCTGTTAGTCCTCTTTTCGTCTCAAAGTCTGCTTGCCATGGTCCATAATGTTTAAACAAAACAACAACAGCAGTCAAACCTGGCAGAAACCGAGGCTAACGCACATCATTGACTGGCGACTCCTCACCCCTGCTAACACGCCCCGTGTCCTTGGTTAAAATCGCAATTTTCTCACGATTTACAAATAGTTGGAAACATTTGGGATATTGTAAGTAATCAACTAAACAAAATATATAACATTGGCCTAGTGGTTTTTGGGTATTTTACTGCAAAAATCTTACGTATTGTACCTTTAAGGCTGCATCCTAATCTAGTATTTACCCCAGTGCCTGAATGTATTTGATTTGTTTACTGTGAATTTTATTTTATTTTATTGCATCTCATTCTTTTTTTAAGTGTGTTGCCAACTAAAAATCTACAGCAAAAGAACAGTAGATTAATTCAAAGAATTGAATCACTTGATATTCTAGAAAGGAAATCTGCATGTAAAATATCAGTCTAGTCGTGTGTGTTCAAGGTCGCACAGTGGCGCATTTCTGGAGAGAAATGAAATCCCAAATCAATCGGAGAGAAATACTGTCAGGCAGTGTCAGAGCACGGTCAGAAAAGTCCTTTAATATAGACTGGTTGTTTAGTGTGATTGCTGCACTTCCGACTGAGATGAATGAGATATGAAAGTTGTTGTGCAGTGATATTGATGACTGCGTTCTGGACTCTGATTTGATGGTTGGTAGAGAGAGTAAAAAGAAGAAGTGGACTTGCAATTAAAGGCAGAAAGATATTAGTATGCTAGGCTTATTTTTATTCATGACACAATCTGTGACACACACACACAACACACACACACACACACACACACACACACACACACACACACACACACACACTTTCATAGTCACTGGCACTCTGCGTCATAAAAATCTCTCCAGCCTGTGTTTCTCCCCGGAGGAAAACACCTCAGGAGATCTCAGTCATGTCTTTTAAGTATTTACTTTATCTCAGATGTTTATCCTTAAATGCCTTATTAGTTAAAAATAGACCCAAATGAGATTTGTTAAGAATATAAAGGGCTTTTAACATAACATAGCTCTGATAATTTGGTCTTTTATGTTAATTTGAGAATTTTGAAACTTCCCTTCTGAAAAATAAGTACTCTTTTAAAACCAAATGTAATGACACTAAATGGTAAGTGTCTAAATATAATGATAATTGACATTAAATGAAAATATATTATAGTTAAATGTATTATTAAATGCAATTAGTTGAACTTAATAGTGGGGTTTTTTGCCCACTTAAGTACATCTTTGTATGTAATTTCATAATCACTTGTATTGTTTTTAAAATATAGTTAAGGTTTACTGCCGAATGTACTGACAAGCATTCACTATAAAAAATAAAATCGTAAAAAAACGGTCAAATGACTGTCAGCTACGGCTGCCAAACAAAAACCGTAAAAATAAAGTAAAATATCCTAATTTAAATTGAGTGCAAAAATTTTTTCCAAACTTTTTCCTTAAATGTTTTACAGAAAAACACTGTTATTTTACAGTTATTTCCTGAATTATTATGATAAAACACCTTCACTGTGAAAAAAAGGTCAAATGACTGTCAGCAATGGCTGCCATACAAAAACCTTAAAATGAATGTAAAATATCCTAATTTAAATAATAAATACTATTGCAGAAATCTTCATTAAGCTTTTTAACAGAAACACAGTTATATCAAATATATACATTTACTGAATTTTTACTAAAAAACATATTCACTGTAAAAAGTAAATATCTTGCTATAACTACATGCGTGATTTACTGTGTTTATGATCAACTAAAATATGCTTTTTAATTTCTACTGAAATTTGTATATAAACACACATTAATGTGAAGGTACAATTCACCACATTTAAAATATATTAACTTTAAATGTAATACCTAATAAACACATACAGTAAAATGATAATCAAGTACTTTACATGCGTTTTAGTATGGTCAATGCATCAAAATAAGTGTACTTCTTTAAAACATGACAAAAGATTATTAAAACAATGATTTAAATATGTACTTGATTAAAAGTCTGTCAAGAAAAGTTTATTTAATTAACATTATATGAACTGCTGCTAGTCCCATTTTCTTTCAAATATACTTCACGGTGTGAAGTACACTACAAGTTCACATTCAATACAATTGAATTTTCACAAGTGATGGAAAATCTGAGCACAGTTTAAACTCTTGAAACTTTAAGGAGACAAATGTGAGAGATTAAAGATCACATGAAATGTCTTGAAAGGGGCAGCTTTCTTACTTGAGTTGATGTATTTCCTTTAAAAAAAATTCCTTTATTAATTTCCTTTAAAAAAAAACATTTTTGTTCACATTACAGCCTTGAAACAAGTTTTGCTACTGGCTTTGCTAATCAGTTGCAGGTGACAAAAGGGGGCGGTACGTTCTCCCGCTAGAGATCACCTGATTGGGCAAAATTGGACATACGCCTGTGAGTGCAGTATGAGTCATCGGCCGAGTACGCTGGTATATAAATGACCTCAAATCTCCCATTTAGATTTCACAGGGTCTCCATTTGTCCTCTGTTCAATTCTCAGTGCTGCCAAGGAAGAAATAATTGAAATATTCAGGAGATCTCGCTTGTGATCTTTCTCATATGGCTCTCTCCTCATCTAAGCGAACTCTTTCAACTCCCGGCTCATTCACACCACACTCTTTCCCTTGACGCGCGCACACACACGCGCGCGCACGGTGCGTTTCGCCGCTCCGATGAGAGATCGCCAACCTGTGAGACAGCCTTTGAAGCTGACATCTTTCCCCTCCATCTCTGTCCTCTCTCTCTCCCCGCTAGAGCAGGTGGTCTCCCCCTTCACAAATCAGCATTCACACACACATTCGCTGGCTTGCGAGCCCCCCTGAGCTAATTCCATTATACATTCCGTCTGGAAGTAAGAGAGGACTGCCCTCTAATTGCTTTCTTATCCCCCTGAGCCCCCTTTCTCTCCTTTACGCTCGTCTCTTCTCCTCCAAACAGAACCCCCAACCCCGTTCGGTCCACCCCCAGCCCCCGCCCCAATCCGAACATGGCAGCAAAGGGAAGGAGGAAAGTGAAATAGAGCGAGAGAGAGAGAGAGAGAGAGCGAGAGAGAGAGAGAGAGAGAGAGAGAGAGAGAGAGAGAGAGAGAGAGAGAGAGAGAGAGAGAGAGAGAGAGAGAGAGAGAGAGAGAGAGAGAGAGAGAGAGAGAGAGACGAGTCTGCCACTGACAGGGAATATCTGCCATTTTCCGCGTTGCAGGAGGACCTGATCCAGAGGACCGGGATCCAGGCACAGGCACCGCCGCCGCAGGTAGAGACGCATGTTTCTCCGCATTTAATGCCCTTAATGTCAGTGCGAGCGGATGGATGGATGGGTGAGTGCCTGGGACCGAGCGCTGCTGTGCGTCTCCAGAGCCGCATGCATGGGGACAGGGGGGCGTGTTGGATAACAGGCTGCACATGTGTTTGCCGTTGCGCTCAGAGTCTGATCTGAGTTCAGTTTAGTCCTGCACTAATCCCGTTCCGTATGTATATCTCCAAGGTAAACTACGGCACTGATCTGAAATCTGCCAACTCTTATTATAGCAACAGATGCTGTACGAGAGGGATAGTATATGTGGCACGAGCTCATACACTCTTAAAAATCAAGGTTCCAAAAGAACTTTTTTTTACTATAAAGTGCAATGGAATGATTTCATGGATGTTAAAGGTTCTTCGTGGAACCCTCGATGTCAATAAGAACCCTCTATTTTCAAGAGTGTAGCTATGAGTGTTTGGTTATTAAAAAGCTACTTTTTAATTTCAATCTAAACGTGCAAATTGTCCATGGATCCGCTGAAATGTGAGCTATATTTGTAGCCGAAATCTAAAGCAACGCGAAACTATGACGTGCTCTTGTGTTTATATCGAAGACGCATTATGCAAATGAGGAGTGTGTTGCGCTTTATGAAAATGTGTTTGTGTGATTCTATGAGGGAGATTTAGTGATGAAAGCATCGTGTCACTCATATGCATGGATCCGCAGACGAAATGTGTGTGTCAAAAATAAAAAAAAAGACAAAACTTCAGCCATAATTTCAGACTTGACATGCTCTTGTGTTTATGTTGAAGAGACGCATTATGCATATGCAGTGTGTGTTGCGCTTTATATGAAAACCTGCGTTTAAATGTGATCATTTTGTGATTGGTGTTTTCGGGAAAGCATTGTATCACTAATATTGGTTTGTTTACATGCGTTTCGAGGGAATTCGTCGTGTTTTCTGTGTGTGTTGTTTTGCATGCATCATGCCCTTGATCAGGGAAACTTAGGGGTATAAGACAGCTCTAACCTATTAAACGCTGCACTGAGACTGCAGTGTCACAGCTGACTGATATTGATGCTCTGGACGGCCCCTCTCCGCAAGAATCCATTTAGAGACGCGCGCGTGTGTGTGTGTGTGTGTGTGTGTGTGTGTGTGTGTGTGTGTGTGTGTGTGTGTGTGTGTGTGTGTGCGTGCGCGCGCGCGCATGGGGAGTATGACTGAAGCCTTGTTTATACTCGACGCGTCCGCACGAGCGCGAGTCTCCGCTGACTGCGCGCGCCCCTCTCCAAACGGGCGAGGCGTTTATACTTGACGCGCTCGCCGTTGTGCTATTCTGTGAAACGACAGGGGGCGACTCGGAGTAATTCTCCTCTAAACCACCAGGAATCAGCAGTGAAGAAGTAGTTTGCCGTTTATTAGTAGTTTATTAATTGCTGATTCATAAAAGAGTAATAAATGCAGTAGGTTTATTGTAGCCTACTTTCACTGCATGTAAAATAAACAACTGAAGCCTTATTGAAGAGTGTTTAAACCTTAATTTCAGCAGGACTTACTTCTGTTATTGTATGCTTATTTTGTAAATGTAACCATTACTTTATACAAGTGCAAACTGGGTGCTTAATGCAAATGTGTTCCTATTCACAAAATGAGAGGCTTTTATGGTCGCCCATCAATGCAAATGTATCTGTGTATAGAAGGATCATAAACATGCTGGTACAGACGTACCAGTTCGGCCAGATTCGGCTTGAAGTCGTTCATCTTCGGATGCGGCGCCGCGCGCGAAGTTACAAAAAGTGCCGTGCACACCGCCAGGCGAAATGGGGTCTTGCGCACCCAACGCGCACGACCGCCCACACCGCAATTACGTCATTTTTGCCGCGCGCGCTTCGCGCTCTTGCGGACGCGTCAAGTATAAACCAGGCTTGACAGGCGGAGAGCGCTGTGTGTGCGAGTGCGCGCGCGTGTGTGTGTGTTGGTATGTGTGAGATGGACAGATACGGAGTGGAGAGAGGTGAGATGAATATGAAGGCGGGGAGAAAAATGGAGGGATAGCATGAATATGTGAGTGAATTACAAAAGAGGAAAAATTGATACCAACATCTGCAATAACATACTAGACGCATCTACTGAAGAAGAAAAAAGGTCGCAACTGTATTCCCAAGGTTAAGAGCGTCACTCTGCATGTAAAATAACCCAAGACATCAGCAGACTAGATCATGTGCCAAACGCTTGCTGGGGGAGGCGGGATGATGATCACAATCTTATCACAGTATGAGTCATTTTATATTATGGTAATATAATGTATATTGTACTGGAATTTATTTCTAATATCATTTATGTAACATTTAATATTATTATTTAATGTTATATAAATATTTAATATTATTAGGCCTACATACCACCATATCATATCACTGACTATTTCTGGATGATCCAGTAAATTAAATATTTCACAAATGAAAGGTATTTGATACCTTTTTTCATGTTTTTCCAAAACTGTAAACTGCAGTAAAACATATTTTGATATAAACCTATATTTACCTTGATCTGTTTTTGGTTTCCTTTAAAATATTTAAACATCATAGCCTAGGTTTGATATCTAAACAAGATATATTTAACTGAGAAGCAAAATATTCTGACATTTCAGAAAATATATCTTAAACAAAAACCTTACTGTTAGATTTATGCTTAAAAATAAATAAAAATCATTATAGTTGAAATAATAAATAAAATTAAAATTAAAAACGTACTAAATTTTTCTTACTCCAATGATATTCTTATTTTAATTACAAACCTTACTCTATTTTTACCTTATAATTTATGCTTAAAATTAAATAAACTAAATAAATATAGTTAAAATAAATATTAAATAAATTGTTTTAAGGATAAAAGTTTACTACTTTTTTTACTACAGTTTCTTACTGAAAGACATTCTCAAAATTCTTGAAATAAATAAATGAATAAATTGTTTTAAGGATTAAGTATTACTAACACTTTTATTACATTTCTTACTCCAATGACATTCTTATTTTAAACACAAACCTTTCTATATTTTTACTTTTTGATTTATGCTTAAAATGAAAAAAAAAAAATATATTATATATATATATATATATATATATATATATATATATATATATATATATATATATATATATATATATATAAAATATATTTGATAATAATATATTTGATATATTTGAAATAAATAATTAAGATTTACTACATTTTTACTACATTTCTCTTCATCCAATGACATTATTATTTTAAACACAAACCTTACTATATTTTTTCTTTATGATTTATGTTTTAAAAAAAAATAAATACTGGAAAACAAGGAAAAAAATAACGATTAAGAAAATGATTTTGCACTGCAGTGCCTTTTTTAGAAAATCAAATGAAAAATATCCAGCAAATAAAAACAAATCAAATGCAAATCAAAAGATCAGATTATCACAAATGAATAATACTTGTGGTTTCCGTGCAAACCCAGCTTCACAAATAAACAGACACACAGAGCTAAAACTGACATTAATGACTCTGAATTCTGATTGGATGAGCCACATCAAAGCTGTTCAAAAATAGCTGATATAAACACTTCCAGTGAATTCTATATTAATGCGGCAAGTTGTGACGTTGCCATGCAACCATAAACAGCTAAACCCAGGTAAACGTTTTTCTGCCCTTAAAAACAAGTTCTTGGGCATCTTGACTGACTCTGTGCAGTTTTCCATGTTTTCTCATCATGTGTAAAATGTAAAATCCGCTCATGTGAAATCTGTAAAAGCTTATAAATTTCAACCGCCGCACAGTAGGCTATAGGCTAGGCTATACCATCACATCGCCCAGCCCTACATGGTGCTATATCGTTTTTTGTCAGTGACTATCGTGGAGGCTGATGCAATCCACAGAAACTGTCACACACCTGAGGGTCAGTCAGAGAACAACCATGAAAAACAGAACGAAAGGGAGCGAGAGAGAGAGAGGGGTATCGGAAACCGCCGGCTCTTTCAAGAATAGAAGGTGATGGGAAAGAAATTAGATAGAGGCAGAGGGAAAGAGTAGACCGAAAGAGAGAGAGAGAGAGAGAGAGAGAGAGAGAGAGAGAGAGAGAGAGAGAGAGAGGAGAGAGAGAGAGAGAGAGAGAGAGAGAGAGACGGATATGAGGTGAAGAGAGCAAAGACAGCAGCACCCCTCCCCCTTCCGCTGTTTTCTAGGTGCGAGAGTCCTGAGCAACAATCTGGCTCGGCTCAAAACAGATCCATAAGGTCAGGACGGGGCAGAGCGAGCGAGGGAGGAAGAGAGGAGAGGAGCGATGGAGGAATTATTTATCTCCAGATGCCGCTGTCTATGCAGCACTGGGCTCAGCAGTCTTTGCTCCGAAAGAGCGGAGAACAGGAAATGAATGGATGAAGAGAAGAAATAAACAACAAACTCGACGGTCAGGGGGTCAGATGTGTGACACCGTAATGAATCGGACGCCACAGGAACGTCTCACATGTGCAACAGAGATGTCTTATTATAACTGTGAGATGTCATATTTACAGATCTGAAGTGTAAGTGTGATTTCTGCTAGTAGTGGCAGTGTAAAAAGTAGGCTAATCATTGTTTCCTAACAAGTTTCCATCTGCCATTGGCCAATCAAACAGACAGTCCCGCCCTATTGGGTCAATGTGCACCACTTACATGATTTTATATAATATACACTTTTCAATTGTAGTCTTTTTAAAAGGTGTCAGAAATATAGATTTTTCAATGCATACTGAAATATCTGAAATGCTTCTAATGCTCGTTTTCCGCAGAATAGATATCAGCTGCGCTTTCTCTCACTCTCTCATCTCTCAGACTCACAAACCTGCCTCTCACTCACTCGCTTCATTTGCTCCGGATGAATATTGTTGCTGTTACAAGGCTTGAATTTCGGCATGGGATTGCGTGTATTGTGCCTAATTTTACTCATTCCCACAGATCTTGTGCTCACACCCGAAGTGCGCTCACATAAAGCCACCTCTCAGTACTAAATATAGTTATTTTATCACTGCTCATTGTGCTTAAACAGTCAAAAACACAATGTCAAAATGCAATTCTTGGCGATTATTCAGTCAGTTGTTTTAAGTGAACGTAAACAGTTGAGAAAGAAAACGCATGTGTAACAGTATAATGGATCTGTGCATCGGCTCTTAAAGAGACAGCGGCCTAATATACCTGCTGCCAAATTATGAAATAATATTAAAAAAATATATATGGCAGCTTTTCCCCATGGTATCAGTCAGAATTGTGGCCAGTGAAAATGCTGAGTGGCTTGTAACTTTGGAAAACCACTTGCAACAGTGACTGGTGACCAATAAAGTTAGTCAAGCCCTGTTTGTACGGGTAATTAAGTAAAAATGATTCTTTCTCGGCACATATTGTTGGTTCAAACAACTGTGATAATGATAAAGATATAGTTCTAAAAATTTATTCTCAACACAAAAGAACAGCAGTGTTCATGCCACAACTGTAATGGCACAGAGAAATAATGTTGGTGATATCACTTTCAGAAGAACGCCTTTTTACAGCTGATTAACATAAAAATATTGACAGCCAATCAGAATCCATGCTGCTTCAAAGACCTCAAGCATTAATGCGACAGACGACAAAACTGCAGCACGAGCAGAACGATGTCATCCGCTGCTGTTGACGCTATTAGAGTTATCTTTATTGATCTCTTTATAGTTATCGTTCTTCTGAGTGTGAACGGGCCTTAATGTGGGATCTGGCTTAATCTGGCATGTTCATGTTACTGTCTGTGTGTGTGTGGCTGTGCGTTATGTTTTTTACTCTAAAAACGGCTGGGTTGTTTCAACCCAACTTTGGGTCAAATATGGACAAACCCAGCCGTTGGGTTAGAATTTTACATTACATTTTCAACCCAACGTTTGTCTATATTTGACCCAAAGTTGGGTTAAAACATCCCAGCATTTTTTAGAGTGTGTGCGTGTTTACACCCTCATTTCCACGTTTGTCTGAAGATACACACCTGTGTGCGATCGTGAGCGCGTGACGCATGGCGTTGGTTGTATCCTGCACGGTGAAATCGCTTAGATGTCATCCAGCTCAGTGGAAGGTCATCTAGCGTTTCCCCAAAATAGATCCAGCCTTCATTTCCACTCCACAGCCGCTGTATTTACCAGTCCACTGGCCCAGAACGCGAGTGCACACACACGCGCGCACGCAAACACTCCTGCTTCCTACCACGCTTCACTACTGACGACCCGATTGCTGAGAAACGAGTCCTTAATAAAACTTAAAAATAAAAAAAAGATGCATTTATTTTGAGATTCACTTAATTTGTTATGAAGGAAGTATTTTCCAGTGCTTTCCATGGCTTGTGTTTAGCGCAATTGTACTGAAAAAACTGCATCACTCACATGGGCAATAAGTGTTTGAGTCCAGTGTGTTCTAGTGTGTATTTTTATATAAAATATTTTTTTTTATTTTAAAATAAAAATAAATAATTGTTTTAAAAAAATAACTAATTTTACAGTGAAAACTGAAACATAAACAAATTAAATTATGACTTCAGAGCTAAGTAACATTAAAAAAATGTAAGTTTATAGTTTCATATTTAGAAAATATTAATGTATATTGTAAAACTTTCCATTAAACATGATAATACTACTAGATAGCAATAACAAAAGAGTTCAACGATCAATTTAATGCTGTTAAACATTTTTAAATTATACCAGTTAACTTTGGCAGCCCTAAATTAATAAAACAATAGTAAAATATTATTAACAAATAAACATGATTTAAAGCAGCACTATGCAGAAATTCCATTTTTGTCAAACAGTGACCCCTAGAGTCGCTGTGGGATACTTGTACTGTCGTAAATAGCACACACACAGAGATGTCTCTGCACTCACGGCCGGATCCCCCTGTACACCGGTACCTGTTCAGTATGATGAAAGCTGTAAGGAGTGGAAATAAGGTGTGGCCCCTTTAAGAGCTGCGCGCGCCCTGTTTAACTGTCGGCAGTCTGTATTGTACGTGCGCCTCGAACACCACATGTATACTGCGCCGGGTTATTTCTGTTTGATGATCATTTTAGCAGATCTTTTTTGCCATAAAGCAATTCGTTACATCACGAGACCTGATATCACGCGACACTTCCTGATGCTACGGCCGGCGGCCCGCCGGCTCAAAGTTGCAAGTGCGTTTTTTTCCGCTCACATGCGATAGGGGGGTGCGAAACGACCACCATCATTCAACACGAAAAGAGTAATATAACCATACCAATGACTCCGAAGCTGATTGGTTGAGGTAAAAAACCTGCATAGTTTACCTTGAACAAACATTATATGATCATTTGTTTTTTAAATAAAAAAACGGGTAAAAAAAAAAACAGAAAAAAATAAAAATAAAATGAAAACAAAACAAAACTGAAAATTCAAGCATAGCGTTAGTTGTAGCAGGTCATGTTATCCATATATATATATATATATTAGGGGTGTAAGGGTTCACAAAATTCACGGTTCGGTTCGATACGATACACTTGTGCCACGGTTCGGTTCGGTTCGGTACGTTTTCAATGTAGCAAAAAAAAAGAAATGCCAGAGAAAATTCCTTGATTTTTTTATTTATTATATTTTTATTAAAACTAACATCATACAGTATGATATATTTTTTTTACTTTGAGCAATGATGGAGCTACTTTACTTTTCTTAGGAGCATATAAAACAAAACAGCTCATTGGACAAAATGAAATGTTATATTGTAGTAGTTATAAACAAAGGTTTATTTTAGTTAAGATTAACATTTGAGGGCAGCAATTGTATTTATAATTTCAAAATAAAACCGATGAAATGTTACTTGAGCATTATAGCCTACTATTCCTGACAAACTTCCATGGTTACAGTGAGTGTTCACGATTCAGTGGACACTGAATAGTTCATTCATGGCACAATGTTTCTACCTGGTCCCCACGTCAGCGCTGTTTGATCCGTTAATAACGGAGAAAATGTGAATGTTTCTCACTAGATCTCGCAGCGATGTTATTAGGCTACTTCAAGTTCAATAGCGAATTCAAATGCTTTCTTTACTGGATGTCTCAGCGCTGTGTAGTAACAGAGATCGGCTCGCGCTGCATTGGTCCAAACTGATAAACAGTCCGTCAACCACATAATAACGAGTAGCTCAGTTTCGTTCCGCTTACATTACATTTGCCATTTGATGTTCCGCAATGTTGTGGTCGCACCAGCATCCCGAGTGCGCTTGCCACACGCAACGGGCGGCGCGCGCCTACATTTAAAATAACGAAATTTTGGTCGGCAGGAAAAATGCTAGCCTCAGTCGCCAGTGCGCCTCCTGAGGCCAGGGGAGTGAGGTTTACACACACAACTCTTACTGGCTGTCCTGAGTTACACTAGGGTTACTCAAACGTCTCTCTGGTCTATATTCCAATATTGCAAGACTTAGAGAGTTAAAAAAGCACACCTTCCTCAACAAGCCAGGCAATGTGAGGTTCATTCATGTCCACGCACAAACAATAAGCTGTTAGGGTTTAATATTTAGGGTTAATGGTTTAGAGCAACCCCCTAACCTTAAGTATGCACAACAATTATACCCATGCATTACCAAGGACAGAAATTAGTGGAAAAGGGCATCGAAATCTTTACATATATGGCAAAGCTCAAATCTACTGGTTCAGGTGGAACGCACAGGTTCAAGCCTCCGCAGAGACCGAGTGAAAGCATTTGCATGTGATTTATTTGTGTCCCAATTCTGACTGTATGTGATCCATACCACATCCCCTCAGGAGAGACCAGCTGCACAGACCAATTTACCACCTAGCATCAGCACATCCCGGGCCGCGAGTGTGCGACACTACCAAGGGCACCTACAGGTAGCTGCTGGTGTGAGATCTCCAGTGGCGTTGTTCGATCTCTTCCGGAGTCCTCAGAGCAACCAGGGCGATTGCGTGGGATTTTTAACGACTCTCATGGGCCGGTGGTAACAGATGAAAGGGGAGGGAGGGGGGTGATTTTAAGCCGTACTGTTGCAGATGATTTTTTTCCCCATGATCACAGCAGCACAGAAGCATTTGAAAAGTTCTGCGGCCTCAAACAGCCGTTTGAATTATATAACCGTTAGAAGGAGGGCGACGGCGCATAGTCTAACGTTAGCGTCGAGGACCGCACAACAAGGTACTATAGTCAAAAAGGGGTCTGCTTTTGAAAGGGAACCAAAAACGAATCCTTTTATAGCACATTGGTTTGATTTGAGAAGATCTCATGGCTTGTCTTCACTAGCAGACACGATTAGTTCACCGCCTATAAGGATTGCTGCGTCAAACAGTATGTGTGTGTTACATGTGTGTGTGTGTGTCGGGGGGTTGGGGAAGGACAGAGACGATCTCTTGGGGGACGACGTGTATCGGGACAGTAAAGTGGGCCATGAATACACATCTCTGTCTTAGATTTGGAAAATGCCGTTAAGCCTCTTTAGTAGCACAAAATATATACAGTAATTTCTCTGTCCTCTCCTCATTGTACGGCACTAATCCTTTTCTAAATTTAATTTAAAAAAAATCATAACATTACATTTTCTTATTAAGTTATTAAGACCTGTTTTGTAAAATATAGCTTGAATTAAGAATACATCTAATACAGTTTAGTGAGGTTTGTTCTTAAAACACAAAATAACAACGCCGACTGACACGTCAGGTTACTTTTGATATGAAATAAGGTCTCAGCTTTCAAATTCTGCCAATTTTATGAAAAAAAATCAGTTTTAGCGCTCTTAAATGTGGCGTGGCAGATCGCTGTAGCGGCACGTGTCGTGAACCGATCATCTCTTCCTCATTATTATCTAGTTATAGCACCAAATAATCATGAATGAACATCAGAAGGTATGTTGAAAGATACAGTACAGCTTACTGTATCATGTCTCGCTCAATGAGTGTTACAAACACGGAAAGACGAGAATAAAACAGCTTGTGAACAAAATGTCACGTAAAGCCATTCAATAGTTAGCTAGAAAAACTTTAATTGAGGAGCCTTTTGCTAAATATATGCACTATGTTACATATTTATTATATTTTTACTCTCATATCATTAAAAATATTATAAAACCTTATTAGATTAATTGAATAAGAATGAATTGTTCATTATAACCTTTAATAATAATATCAGCAACTTAGGGTATGTTTATGTAACGGAGGCCAGCTAGTAGTTGCTGTGCGAGTAAACCTCACTCCTCTGATCTCAATAGGCGCTCTGGCGACAGATGCTAGAGGATGTAGTCTTTAGCCTCCTTGTTAGAGCGCCTGACTCTCATGCCGGAGACCCGGGTTCGAGGCCCGCTCGGAGCGGGTCGAGTGGGACCCGGGTGGAGGGATTACATTGGTGCCGTGACCCGGATGGGAGTGAGGTTTAGGGGGGTGAGTGTAACGGAGGCCAGCTAGTAGTTGCTGTGCGAGTAAACCTCACTCCTCTGATCTCAATAGGCGCACTAGCGACAGATGCTAGAGGCTGCAGTCTTTAGCCTCCTTGTTAGAGCGCCTGACTCTCATGCCGGAGACCCGGGTTCGAGGCCCGCTCGGAGTGGGTCGAGTGGGACCCGGGTGGAGGGGTTACATTTACACGACAACGATATGCTTAAAACTAAGAAGTTTTTCCTTTTGAGTTTTCCGCGTACAGACAACACCACGTCAACACCACAAAACCACGTCTGTGGTACGCATACGCATGTGCATGACGTCGTTGTCTTCAGAGATTCGCATTTTTGTTGTTTACACGTAGACTGTTTTCAAAAACTTGCACTTTGTTGCACAAAAACTTTGTTGTCATTTAAACGAACGGCCAAAACGCATAAAAAGTTAAACTTTTTTAGTTGAAAACGGTGCCTAGTAAACAGCCCCTTATAAATTGAGAGAGATTTGTTTCCCAAACAGCAACATAGTGTCGGCCCAGATCCGGCCCACATCTGCTACGCATTGAATCCACATGTGCCAGATGTGGGCCGGATCTGGGCCGACACTATGGCTACGTTCACACTGCAGGCTGAAACGACCCAATTCCGATTTTTTTGCCCCTATGCGACCTGTATCTGATCTTTTCATGACAGTCTGAACGACACAGATCCGATCTTTTCAAATGCGACCCAGGCCACTTGGGTATGTGGTCCAAATCCAATATGTATCCGATCTTTTGAAATGCGACCTCAATCTGAACGGCCAGGTCACATGTATCCGACCCGCACGCCATTGATATGCGACAAACGTCATAATTCTGCGTTGAATCAGGCGGGAATGAGAAGATAAACAAGTTAGCTATCGTACGATAGCACGCACCTGTAGCTAACCAATATAGAGTTCTCAACGGGCCGGGTCGGCCCGACAAACCCGACGGGACCCGCGGGTTCGGGCCGGGTTCGGGTCGAAAATATAAGCAAATGACTCGGGTCGGGTCGGAACTCGGGCTTAATCTTTTCCGCTCAGTGAAAAAAAAACATTTATTAATCATCGCTTTGGCTGCTGCGTGCGGGTGGCTGGCCGTAATAGAGGAGAACACGCATCAGTCCATCCACTGTGGACGCACTACTGTTCCTCCACGATGCCTTATAAGCATACGATTATGTTTGCTATGCCTATTTTGTTTCAAAACTCGTAGCCTGCCCGCTGGCTGGCTGTTTGAGTTCTTTTTATTTATTATTGTGTTAAGATTTTTATTAAAACAGGCATTGGCGTTAGCTACTTTCCTTTGAAAATAGTTGGCAACACGGCACTTGCGCGCATTTCAGACGTGATAGACGATGGAAAAAGCAAAGAAAACACGGTCGGAAGACTAGGAAAAGGAAAGAATCTGACCGTGTGAGAATTAACGGACAAGAGGGCTTTTCACTCGTTGGCGCGAGCTAGAAAGCAGTACTGGATGCAACAATGATGCTGACCTGGCGATCTTGTTGATGGACTAGTAAGTAAATCTTTCTAAGTATGTACATTTTATTATGTGATTTCACCGGAATAAATAGAGAGTCACCGCGACGGCGATAGATTGAAAAGCGCGTCCGAGTCGGGCCGCGGGCCGGGTTCGGGCAGATATTCATGTTGATGTGTCGGGTTACATCGGGTCCGGGCTTTAAAAGCCACGGGCCGGGTCGGGTCGGGTTATAATTTTCAGGCCCGTTGAGAACTCTAAGCCAATACACTCCAACGCGTTGCACTGTTATGGTCCGCCCGTGACAGAGTTAATCGAAGGCGCTCAAACGCTCTCCTCCTCCTTAATTTTCTTCTTAAACGAGAAGATTGTAATTGTGCTGGCTCTGTTGGGAAAATAACTTTAATATTGCTAAACGAGCTCCACTGTTGACATTCATGTTTAGCTACTTCCGCAAACAACAAGTGACGTCGTTGACCGTTGAGTACTCTTCTGCGCATGCGGGTCACTTCTGGGTCATTTCACGTTCACACAGGAGATCACAAAAGGTCGCATTTAATTGGAAATGTGAACGGCCTTGCAAAAAAATCACATTTTTTCAAAAAATCGGAATTGAGCATTAAGCCCCTGCAGTGTGAACGAGGCCAATGTTGCTTTATTGGTTCCTTGAGAAAAATGAACATGTAGGCCCTACAGTACCTGATCTTTAGTCAAATTTATAGATATTGAATCAAAATCAGAATCGAATCGCAAGAATTTGCAGCCCATGTATTTGGCTTTCAAAATCCACTTGGCTAAAAAAAAAAAAATCTGAGAGAGCACGTCTGAACTGCGTGTGGATACAGGCCACCACCAGCAGCGGAAAACAATGCCTTCGGCACTTCACCGTCGGCAGAGACAATGGGTGCCCTGCGCCGCCGGCGCTGATAATGGTGCAGGCACGCTGCTGGCACACACACGCCACGTCAAAACAGAGTGAAAGAGAGAGAGAGCGAATGGGAGAACACTGCAGATGAAGGGACGCAGACAGCAGAGATGCCCAACCCACTGCCTGTCTGTCTGATGTGTGCGTCTGCGGCCGTGTGTGTAATTATGAGTGCGTGTGTAGGCTGTAGTGCTTCCATCGCCTGGGAGGGCCCGTCAAAGCGGACACCGCCAAAGCTGGAGTGACAGAAACGCACCCCTCCTCCACAAACACACACGCGTGCACAGGCACGCTAGCCGGCCAGAGAGGACACTGTCACACCGCAGACCGCTCTCGGCCGTGTGACGCTAACTAGCCGCGCTTCCATTATTAATGTCAGTCATACTCCGGACACACTCGCGGTGCAGTTAGCCTGTCTGTACTCATCCACGCACACACAAGGACACGCAAACATCCTCCTCTGCGTCTCGGCTTGCCTCCAGACTGCTAACACCAGCGTCCTGCTACAGGCGATCAGGGTGTCGAGCGCTGCACACTGCTGTCTGTCTCTGGGCTTTTGTGCGGAGAAGTAGGCTATGCTCCAAAATAGCATCCTACCATACTACTCGTACTATTTGCAGCATTACAGAGCTTATTACGGACAGACAGAGCTTGGAATACCCAAATAACCTACTACATTTGACAAAATGTGCTGTATGTAATAGTAGGGTACAACAGGGCTAAAGGCACACCTGGGTAAAAGACTTGTTTTCCTCTAAACCACTAAATGGCACAAAAACTTGCCACATCCATTTTTTTAAGATGCACGTGGAAATTTGTCTGATACTCGACGCGATCGCGGGCAGCAGCGCAAGTTTTAAAATGTTGTCGATTTAAGTAGCAAATGAGAAGTTATTGAATATATTTTGAGACAAAGGTCTTGTTTTGTTCAAGGTAATGAAAGCAACAGTTATTCATTATCGGAAGAATATGTAAAAGTAGGGTAGCCTATCATATAATAAAATGATATGTTATGAAATAATTTAATGTTACTATACTGTAAATCAATATTAAATTATTATGGGATCTAATTCAATGCTTTCAGAATCTTAACTTTTTAAAATAATTGTATCTATTTTTAAAATATATTTGTGTATTAACATATTTTAATGACATATTTACTGAACAAAATTAATTCTTTTATTAATCAAAATAAACAGAAAATAGTGCAAACTTGGTTGTGTGATTGTTTTGAACAAGTATTAACTTAGACATTATTAAAAACATATTATTTTAGCTGAAGTATTTGTATCAATGCTGCATGTTTGCCTTTTGCCCCGTTTAACAAAATAAAACATTTTTATGATTTATTTTCACACAAAATCTGTTGCTCCATCTGTTCAATACAAACATATTTTTCTGCAATCGGACCCCAGCAAGGAATTTTGCGTTTAAAAAAAAAAACGTCTACTAGCCATCCAAATACAACTCTGTCGTCTAGGCTAAAACAAGGCAAAATTTGGACTGTAAGTGAAAATGTAATAGACGCCTAACCATAACCCAAGAATAGACCAGTCATCAATTAGAGAACATGTCAGAGAAATGAAACCAAACACCTTGCAATCACTATACTACTCTTATTATGTGTGCAGTATAGTATGTATATTGTGCTCGAAGGGTGGATGAATGCATGGATTACCAAATACATACTACATAGTACATACTACAAACATAATAAGAGTAGTATATTAATATATAGCTAGTATGTATATTGTGCTCAAAGGGTGGTTGAATGCATGGGTTACCAAATACATACCAGATACACCAAATACAATTACTACATTCACCAAAATGTATAAAATAAAGGGGAGCACAGCTATGGTTAGAATCGCATACTAACATAAACTACTAATGCTTCTCCAGTATGTATATTGTGAACAATTTTCTTAATGCAAGAAATTCCTAGATGACCTGGCTGACTACATTTGCCATATACGACGGCAATGTTTAGAATAGCATACTGAACACACTACTCACATTGTGCTTGAAGGGAGTACCAGTTTGTATGCATGAATACCAGGATGACCTACTAAATTCACTAAAATGTGTAGTATACAGCAGAGCATATTGAGGACGTGTTTGGTATTGCATATTAACATATTATTTCTGCAGTATGCAAAGCCCCATTTATTTCCAAGATGCGACACCTTTCACAAATTAAACATGCAACATGTGATGACAATAGCACACTGCTGTTTGAACTGTTTAGTTTATTGATGCATAATGCATACTAGTGTTCTGTTCAAAACTGCCATAGACGAGCAGGAGCAGCAGACATGTATTTTGCAGGTATAGTGACTGTGATTAATCACAGCATCTCTCTCTCTCTCTCTCTCTCTCTCTCTCTCTCTCTCTCTCTTTCTCTCTTTCTCTCTTTCTCACACACACACACACACACACACACACACACACACACACACACACACACACACACACACACACACCACACACACACCTTTGTATAGGACAGATGAGAGTATGCCATAGTGCGTTTGTTTTCATTTTCATTTGCCAATTTGAACACACGGACAGACACAGACTCAGAATGACTGTATATACACACACACACACACACACACACACACACACACACACACAAATGCATCTTCAGAGTTAAAACGCATACACATACAGAGCAATTTAAAAAGACGTGCATTTATATTCAAACACACACACACACAGCTGTATGGGCAGGGGAGGTAGAGAAAGCGGACGAATGGATGAGAGTGTGTCTGTGTGTGATTATGTGAAGAGGATGTGCTCTGTTGATAGATCCCTCTATGTTTGTGCTTGTGTGTGTGTGCGTGCGTGTGTGTGTGTGTGTGTGTGTGCGTGCGTGCGTGCGTGCGTGCGTGTGTGTGTGCGTGCGCGCGCGCGCGTGCGTGCGTGTGTGTGTGTGTGTGTGTGTGTGTGTGTGTGTGTGTGGTGTGTGTGTGTGTGTGTGTGTGTGTGTGTGTGTGTGTGTGTGTGTGTGTGTGTGTGTGTGTGTGTGTGTGTGTGTGTGTGTGTGTGGAGAGAGAGGCAGACACAGCATTACCATGGCTGCTGTGAGTCATACTGAAGCCACACAAATCAATACTATAATAATCAACACAAACATCATGTTCTTCACACTCATGTGCGCCCACATAAACACAGTTAAAATAAAGGTTCTTAGGTTCCACAAAGAACTTTTGACTGTACGGTTCTTTGGAGACATACGTTGTATGTGCTTCAAATCAGTGTATTTGTTTGTAAGTTCTTGAAATGAAAATCTCTTTGTAAAATTATTTTTAGTTCTAAGAGGAGCCATAAAGCATAGCAACATATTAGCAACCACAAAGAAATGCCTAGCAACCACCTAATACACACCAACAACTGCATAGCACTTTAGCAACCACATAACAACGCCAACATCATGACATGCAAAACATATATACTGTATATATATATATATATGGACGAAATATACCTTATGTAATATACCAGTAACACTTAACAATAAGGTCTCATTAGTTAAAGTAACACTAAGTAGTTTTTCAACCTTCATAATATATTTCCAAGACCCTTGTGATGGTACATGGACTTAAAATAAGTTAAATGACTCGTCTGCCATAGCCTGACGGGTCTGTATCGCTTTTACTGGCACTATGTAACTTCGGGTTTCGGGTAGTAACCCGTGCACAAAAACAACTACAAAATTTGACTGCTTTACGTCAAGCGCTACAATAGTCATTATTTCGTTTTTCTTCGTTTCTGATGTCGCAATACATCATCCTTTCATGAAATCATGTAACATACTCTACCTTGTCTGTGGACATCGTTCATTCTAAAGCCGGTGCTGGATAAACAGCGAGCGTGCGTGCGACGGTAGGCTAAATTATTTACGACAGCGGCAATGGACAATTTCATTTCCAACCAGTAGGGCGACCGAAGAGGAAAAGTTACTTGGTGTTACTTTAAAGGATAATTCCGGTATTTAGCACTTTGAGTCTATTTTCCAGTTTTTTTGGATGAACTAGAGCGGTGGACACAGAAATGTTGACGATGGGTCCTGTCTTCGACTTTTTGACTCTTTTAGGATCGCCTCTGAGCGCTTCAGAGTGGCTGTCTATGGGCATGCACAAACATGTCCTTAAAACAACCCAACGTTCGTTTTCAAAACTGTGCAACTCACCGAGTGGTTAGTGGTGTTCGTTGATGTTCCAAAACAATTAGCGTAGCGAAATACAGTTTCTGTCGTGTTTTATTTGGCATTTTGTAAAATCGCATTGATGTCTGTTGGAGGAATCATTGCTCGTTGATATTACTGCGCTACCGGATAACCGAAAAGGGGTCTGTTTACATTTGGTTGTAGTCTTTTCGCTCGGTTCTCCGTCTCTCAGAAGGCTAGCGTGAGCAGAGCAACTGCGGCAAAGTGGTTGTCGCCATCAAGTGGTCGGGAGTGTGCTAACGCTTCAGACTCAAATATCCAGCGGAAGTTTATACGCGGTTGTGAGGTATCTGAAAAAATAGTTCCACTATAGTAAATAACACGTATATAAATTATACATTGCGCCGATATATTTGTTTTTAATCATCAACGAACACCACTAACCACTCGGTGAGTGTCACAGTTTTGAAAACGAACGTTGGGTTGTTTTAAGGACATGTTGTGCATGCCCATAGACAGCCACTCTGAAGCGCTCAGAGGCGATTTTAAAAGAGTCAAAAAGTCGAGACAGGACCCATTGGAATTATCCTTTAACATTAGTTAATATATTGACTAACATGAACTAACAATGAGCAATCATTTGCAAAATCTGCAAAAATCTGCAATAATTAATCATTCAAAATAAGAGGGATCATACAAACTGTGTGCTACAGTATTTTTTTTATTTGATTTAGTAGTGTCCTGAATAAGATATTTTACATAAAAGATGTTTACATAATAGTCCACAAGACAAAATAAAAGGAAACATGGTGCATTAAGAGCCGCGGGTGTGAAAACTTTGAACAGGATGAAGATTTGTAAATTTTCCCGTTTTGTTTAAAGATCATACTTTATTTTCATTTAGAACTGCTAAAGAAGATACATACATGTTTCCCAGAAGACAAAATAAGTACAATTTACCTCCCAGACAGCAACACACAGTATTGTCGGCCCAGATCCGGTACATGTTGAGTCCACATGTACCAGATTGTACTAAATTGTACTTATTTTGTCTTCTGGGAAACATGTATGTTGCTGTCTGGGCTGGATCTTCAAATTCAAAAAGTTTTCATTGAATGCATCTTTAAAGTAAAATATCTCATTCAGGATGGTACTAGATAAAAAAAAATAACATGCATTTTGTATGATCTCTCTTATTTTGCAGATTCTGAAAGGCTTATGTGTATATGTCATGGTCAAAATGTACATATATAAAGCCTTCAAAACGTTTTTTTTTTTACAATACTTTTATGCAGCAAGGAAGCATTAAATTGATCAAAAGTGACAGTAAAGTCATTTATAATATTACTATTTCAAATAAATGCTATTCTTTCCCAGAATGGGCCAGCGCGTGCCAGATGTGGGTTAGGGTTAGCTGTCTGCGTTTAAACTTTCCATTCATTGAAAATTCCTAAAAAAAAAATATGTATCACGGTTTCCACAACAATATTAAGCCAAACTGTTTTCAATAATCATAAATGTTTCTTGAGCACCAATTCATCATATTATACTGATTTCTGGAGGATCATGTGACACTGAAGACTGGAGTAATGATGCTGAAAATGCAGCTTTGATCACAGGAATAAATAAAACAGTTATTTTTAATTGTAATATTTAACAATATTACTATGTTTTCCGATATTTTTTGATCAAGTAAATGCAGCCGTTGTGAGCGTAAGAGACTTGTGCTCAAAAAGCACTGAATGCATTGCATGTTGTGTGTTGATTTCATTAGCCGTCTTCACACACAAGTGCGGTCAACGTGAGCTTGGCAGCCTCCCAGCAATTTACAGAGAAAGAAGAGAATCTGTCAGATGCGATGTGTGTGTGTGTGTGTGTGTGTGTGTGTGTGTGTGTGTGTGTGTGTGTGTGTGTGTGTGTGTGTGTGTGTGTGTGTGTGTGTGTGTGTGTGTGTGTGTGTGTGTGTGTGTGTGTGTGTGATAAAAAGGGAGGGGACACAAACCCACACACACACACACACTAATACGGCAGCAGAAAACAGCACCTCTGCCTCCTCCACGTCTGTCTATTTTAAAACCACACATCTTCCCTTTCACCCTCTCTGTTTGACCCTTTTGTTTCCATCTCCCCCTTTCTCTTCTTCATCTCATTTCCCCCATTTCTATCTGTTTTTGTGATAACAATTTCTCTCACGTCCCCCGACTCTCTTCTTGTGCTCTCTCTATGACCCTGTCTCACTCTCTCCCGCTCTCGTTCTCTCGTCTAGCTGCCAATTTTAACACTAAGCATCTCTCATGTGCATGCGCCCCACCATCCCTCTCTCTGATTCATTCCTCTCTTCCTCTTGCACTTGTCACTATCTCTCCGTTCTAAATGTGGCTCTGAAACCCTATCACCCCAATACGGCACAATAATTTATTTGGTGTTATGCTGAGAAGTGCGCACTGGTCTCAGAGCAGAGGTGGCTGATGGGAATAGAGGTTCAACACAAAGCAGCTGATCTCAAATAACAAAAGACTGACACTTTCTCTGGAAAACATGGAAACGGTGCCTTAGTATGAGTAGTTGTTTAAAAATGTAGTAAAAAATGTCAATTCTGTCATCATCAACTCTATATATAGATTTATTTCGAACAATGAAGATATTTAGAAAAATGTCAGGGTCCAAAAAGCATTAATGTTTTGTTCCACAGATATAGAAAGTCATTAAAGGGTTGGAAGAAATACAGAACATTCTTGAATGAAACGACAACAAGCAGAAAGGTTCTTTAAAGGCATATGAATTAAAAATAATAATTAATGATGGGCAGTGATAAATATTTTAGTGTATCATATAGCCTTCAAAGTATAACGAAATACCTTCAAAATACTGTGTGTGTGTGTGTGTGTGTGTGTGTGTGTGTGTGTGTGTGTGTGTGTGTGTGTGTGTGTGTGTGTGTGTGTGTGTGTGTGTGTGTGTGTGTGTGTGTGTGTGTGTGTGTGTGTGTGTGTGTGTGTGTGTGTGTGTGTGTGTGAGACAGCTCAATCTCTCATTGTTCTCATTAGGATTTCAGGATTTCACGCTTCGTTATACTCTTACTTTGTCTTTAATTATGTCACTTAAGAGCATAGCGTTCAAGCCTTTCTTCCCCTGCGATCTGACATTAACATGCGCCTCCACACACACTCCACTCGCACACGCAAATCAGCAGCTAAAAAGCAGCACAAAACAAAAGGATAATGTCATTTTCTAGGTCTCTCTCTCTCTCTGTCCTTTACCGTCTATAGCCAGCTGCGTCTCGCGGCCATTAACGCTCTGTCCTCCCCCCATTTTCCAAGCCACCAATTCCCAGAGCCGAGACTGAACCCCACCTCCACTCATTCACGCGCTGTTTTTATCTATCCATCCTCCTCCCACCTTCATCAATCCAGTCTCCGTGCCGCTGAGAGACCAATGTCACAGGAACGATCATGCCACACACACACACTGTTATTTTACTTGTGAGATGTCTGAATGGTGGGGTATTATGGTAAATTGTTATGCGCCGTGTGTATGTTTGATGGCTTTGTTAGCCTATACCTTCCGTTTATGTTTTAGGGCAGCAGAGATGTAGTGTTGTACATGTAAGTGAGCGCAAACACTGTAAGTGTGTGATGTATGTGAAATTTCTTGCTCTATGGCTAAATCGCTTCAGTTAAAGTATCTACGCTAGTATCTTGATAACATTTGTGTGAAGCAGTGTGTGTGTTGGTAGGTCTGTGAGAGTTGTTGCACACAGATTCACACTCAAGCAGCTTCGGGTGGAGCTGTGTGTGTGTAAGAAGGAGAGAGAGAGAGAGAGAGAGAGAGAGAGAGAGAGAGAGAGGAGAGAGAGAGAGAGAGGAGAGAGAGAGAGAGAGAGAGAGGAGAGAGAGAGAGAGAGAGAGAGAGAGAGGAGAGAGAGAGAGAGAGAGAGAGAGAGAGAGAGAGAGAGAGAGAGAGAGAGGAGAGAGAGAGAGAGAGGAGAGAGAGAGGAGGAGAGAGAGAGAGAGAGGAAAGTATCCTTTCCACTCAGAAATAAATTGCGGATATGAATATATAAATATACCATTTACAAACAGCCTTAAGGGTACATTTTGTTGAGTGAGATGAAGTGATTTCTTGTGAGATTGTGAAACAAGACCACTTTGTGCAAGAGTGCAGCTTCATGTCCCCATGAAATCAAAATTCAAGTTTTCTGGCTTTTAATATGAATATGTTAGCCTTACTGTTATCTATAAGTTAGTGTGCTCCAAAACATATACGCATTCAAAACTTAGTCTCTCACTTCCGCCAATATGGATCAGTGATTTTGATGACATCACTCTGCACTTCAGCTTCTCATCAGATTTTCTGTCCAATCAAATGCTCTCTAGAATCCGAAGCCCCGCCCCCTACACTATAAATAGACGCTGAATCTGCAGCAGAAATCGGTCACTTGTTCACACATTTACTGTTTTCTACATGGTGAATGGCACACAGTGCACTATATAGGGGGTTGGGAACGACATAGATAGATCGAGATTAGGAGGAATCAGATTTACCGAGCTCAACGGCTCCGGCCGAGCTGTGATATTTAAACGAAACGCTATTGGGAGGGGCTGTTCGATATGTCTGGTCCTGTTTTCCTGTTTCATTGGAAATGACGTCAACACATTGAATAATCCTGCACGTTTTCAAGGCACTTCAGTGGGCCTTTAAGATGATCCTGTTTTTTATTTGACTCCCACCTCCCTCTCTTCCAGAGACAGTCTATAGGTGTTGCAAGTGTGAAACACAGGTCTGCAGCTCCATCTTCTCTTTTCTCTTGACCTGTTCACCTGCTTTCCCTGAATAGAGGGGTGTAGAGAAAAGGGACGAGTGGCGCATTTACTATTGTGCATCACTTACATCAGACTCTCGGTCCGTTTCTACCTCTCTCTCCTCCATCCCATTGATTAAATCACTCGATTTTCCTGGCAATACACAATGACACTGGCACTTTTAAATATGGAGATGAGGTAAAGAGGTGGACCACTGTGGGAACGAGCCAAGACTGAGAAAGAGAGAGTGAGTGAGATGGAAAAAGGTGGGGGGGTTGTTGTTGTGCATGCACGCATCAGACATTAGGAAACATAGGAAAATACGCTTCCCTGCCTTTGTGGAACAAGAGCCGCGATGACATCACTTTCCTCACAGTCGAGAGGTAGAGCGAGACAGATAGAGAGAGGTACGGGAGGGAACAAAACCACTTTAAGTGTGTCTCCTCTCTCCACACCCTCTGCTCCTCACATCAGTAATGGAGGTGA
The DNA here is from genome assembly GCA_036326025.1 of Chrosomus eos. Classification (NCBI taxonomy): domain Eukaryota; kingdom Metazoa; phylum Chordata; class Actinopteri; order Cypriniformes; family Leuciscidae; genus Chrosomus; species Chrosomus eos. The sequence continues at coordinate 44,523,196 of CM070821.1, forward strand.
TATTCGTGACAGGATTCTGGCTTACAGACTCTCAGTTCAGCCTCTGAATCTTTACGCAGTCCTTCCTCAATATCCACCGCTGACAGACCCAAGGTCATGGTCGAAATGTGTCTCTCTCTATCTCTCACACACACTTTTCTTGTAGATTTTCTGAGCTAAGTCCATCCTAGTCTTAGCCTCAGATAGCACCCAAGGATTTATATGATAAATAGCAAGAGCTTTGTCAAAACACGCACAAGTAAGACTTGTTTACAAGGTACCATTCATTTGTTACCATAAATGCATCTCTGAGGAACAACTTAAGTTTGATAAAAATGTGTGATGTTGATGTCAAATCTTTGATATTTTTATAATTGCAAGATGTTTTTGAGCACACCAATTCAGCTTTTTTCCCTCATGCCGGACAGATGTACGTAAAAACCAAACTAACTGTGGTCTCACCTCTTCCTGTCCAAGTGTGTGATCCTTGGCCAAAATAAATTGCAAAAAGGATCAGACTTTATTCCCATATTCAAACGATTATGCTACTCATTTTTGAAAGGCCTCTTGACCCTTGTGGAATAAAAAGTGCTTTTAAATTTTACTTGGAAATAATATAGTATTAATTAAATAAAACTTTACACTTAAGTTTACTTAACGAGAGTACTATAAACTTGTTTCCGCCACTGAAGGTAATTTTGACTTTTTATCTCACAATTCTGACTTTTTTCTTAGAATTGCGTGATATAAACTCGCAATTGTGTGTAATAAAGTTAGAATTGCAAGATAAACAGTTTCAATTATCTTTTAAATTGTTTTATTCCGTGGCGGAAACAAGCTTCATAGAGTACGCTTTCATTACTGTTTCTTAACACACTTAAAGCTGCTGTCCATAACTTTTTTGGGTTAAAAATTATCCAAAATCATAATAGTTAAAAAAAAAAAACACAACCAGCCAGTGTTAAAAAAATATCTGCTTGCCTTAACTCGATTCAAAGCGGAATTCACTATATTGAGTCATTACGTCACATCTGTACACATAAAGAAGAGTCTCGGCTAGTTGACTATATTGTGTCATTACGTCACATCTGTACACATAAAGAAGAGTCTCGGCTAGTAGACTATATTGAGTCATTACGTCACATCTGTACACATAAAGAAGAGTCTCGGCTAGTAGACTATATTGAGTCATTACGTCACATCTGTACACATAAAGAAGAGTCTCGGCTAGTAGAATATATTGAGTCATTACGTCACATCTGTACACATAAAGAAGAGTCTCGGCTAGTAGGCTATATTGAGTCATTACGTCACATCTGTACACATAAAGAAGAGTCTCGGCTAGTAGACTATATTGAGTCATTACGTCACATCTGTACACATAAAGAAGAGTCTCGGCTAGTAGGCTATATTGAGTCATTACGTCACATCTGTACACATAAAGAAGAGTCTCGGCTAGTAGACTATATTGAGTCATTACGTCACATCTGTACACATAAAGAAGAGTCTCGGCTAGTTGACTATATTGAGTCATTACGTCACATCTGTCCACATAAAGAAGAGTCTCGGCTAGTAGACTATATTGAGCCATTACGTCACATCTGTACACATAAAGAAGAGTCTCGGCTAGTTGACTATATTGAGTCATTACGTCACATCTGTACACATAAAGAAGAGTCTCGGCTAGTGGACTATATTGAGTCATTACGTCACATCTGTACACATAAAGAAGAGTCTCGGCTAGTAGGCTATATTGAGTCATTACGTCACATCTGTACACATAAAGAAGAGTCTCGGCTAGTAGACTATATTGAGTCATTAGTCACATCTGTACCATAAAGAGAGTCTCGGCTAGTAGACTATATTGAGTCATAGTCACATCTGTCCACATAAAGAAGAGTCTTGGCTAGTAGACTATATTGAGTCATTACGTCACATCTGTACACATAAAGAAGAGTCTTGGCTAGTAGACTATATTGAGTCATTACGTCACATCTGTACACATAAAGAAGAGTCTGGCTAGTAGATATATTGAGTCATTACGTCACATCCGTACACATAAAGAAGAGTCTCGGCTAGTAGACTATATTGAGTCATTACGTCACATCCGTACACATAAAGAAGAGTCTCGGCTAGTAGACTATATTGAGTCATTACGTCACATCTGTACACATAAAGAAGAGTCTCGGCTAGTAGACTATATTGAGTCATTACGTCACATCTGTACACATAAAGAAGAGTCTCGGCTAGTAGACTATATTGAGTCATTACGTCACATCTGTACACATGAAGAAGAGTCTCGGCTAGTAGACTATATTGAGTCATTACGTCACATCTGTACACATAAAGAAGAGTCTCGGCTAGTAGAATATATTGAGTCATTACGTCACATCTGTACACATAAAGAAGAGTCTCGGCTAGTAGAATATATTGAGTCATTACTCACATCCGTACACATAAAGAAGAGTCTCGGCTAGTAGATATATTGAGTCATTACGTCACATCTGTACACATAAAGAAGAGTCTCGGCTAGTAGACTATATTGAGTCATTACGTCACATCTGTACACATAAAGAAGAGTCTCGGCTAGTAGACTATATTGAGTCATTACGTCACATCTGTACACATAAAGAAGAGTCTCGGCTAGTAGACTATATTGAGTCATTACGTCACATCTGTACACATAAAGAAGAGTCTCGGCTAGTAGACTATATTGAGTCATTACGTCACATCTGTCCACATAAAGAAGAGTCTCGGCTAGTAGACTATATTGAGCCATTACGTCACATCTGTACACATAAAGAAGAGTCTCGGCTAGTTGACTATATTGAGTCATTACGTCACATCTGTCCACATAAAGAAGAGTCTCGGCTAGTAGACTATATTGAGTCATTACGTCACATCTGTACACATAAAGAAGAGTCTCGGCTAGTAGACTATATTGAGTCATTACGTCACATCTGTACACATAAAGAAGAGTCTCGGCTAGTAGACTATATTGAGTCATTACGTCACATCCGTACACATAAAGAAGAGTCTCGGCTAGTAGACTATATTGAGTCATTACGGAGAGCAGGACAGCTCTCGTGTTGTTTGAAGACGTGAGAGTGCGCGCGCGCGTGGCCGGGGCTCGCTCTCTCTGTCTCTCTCTCTGCTCGTAACGCGCCCTGTCAAGCGCAGCGGCAGCAGTCATTCTTTAGTCTACATCCCTCACCGATCAAAATAGGCTTTGGCGGGACAAAGCAGACTATTTGACAGTTTAAGAAGATTAACAACCTGAAACTAAAAAACAGACTAGAGTAGGCCATCTTTCTGGAGGTAAACTGCCCCCATCTGGTATGGAATATGTGAATGATTTTGTGGACAATGATTTTTTTCCCCCTTAGTTGATCAGAACAAAAGTGGATGTTACTTGTTCAGATGACATTTCCCGATGAAAATTCGTATGTTGTCATGGTCATACTGTACTTCCACAAAGAAGGATCTGTGATTCTGAATGCCAGTATCCACACCGGCGCGGTGACTGACAGACACACAGTCTCCTCAAAACATTGTGTTCATCCACGCTGTTTCATGCCGATGTACATCTCACGTAAAACTAATGATTCCGCGAATAAGTGCAATTGCAGATTTCGAACAGAGATGGCGACAAAGAGGAAAAACTGCGGACTGCAGCTTTAAGTCAACTTTTAAAAATGTGCACTTTGCAATAATGTCAAATTGAAAGTTTTACTTTAAATTTTAAATCATTTTGTTTTAAAACTCTTGTCATGTTTTAAAGAAGTACGCTACATATGCTACATTTTGATTTGTTGGCTAATATACTAAAGCATGTGTAAAGAACTTAAAGGTGCTCTAAGCGATGTCACGCGTTTTTAAGGCCAAAACATTTTTTGTCACATACAGCAAACATCTTCTCACTATCCGCTAGCTGCCTGTCCCCTGAACACACTGTAAAAAAACGCGGTCTCTGCGGACACCCCAGGCTCCACAAACGGCTACAAAAACAAACTCTAGCGACCCGCTCTAAGAAACATAACAAACTGTTATAGCCAATAACGACAAGAAGGGTTTGGGGGTGGGGTTTGAGGGGTTAGTGCGCGGATGAGGAGGAGGGAGGGTCTAGCTAGCCTCCGTTTTTTTGACAATAGTTCGAACGTCAACAAGAAGTGATGTCACCCAGGATCGCTTAGAGAACCTTTAATATAGACGCACTATTAATCGTTAAAAGATCACAATCTCGATTCAAATACCCTCGCGATCGTATTCTGACAACAATTCTTCTGTGTCTATAAAACCTTTGACAAAATCACAGTGAACATTCAAATCTGTGTTTGTGCTGTTGCTGATCCAGAGAGAGCAGTAGTCATGTACAGTACAGATGAAACAGTGTCACAGTCTTTTCAACCACACAGTATCATTATTTCAGTGTTACAATATTCATATTATCACAAAAATACATGGGATAACAGTTTATAGTTTGGGTTTAACGCTGATGTCTGTGGTAGCGATCAAAATACAGGAAACCACTTTTTGAATAACTTAGAGCTTTAAATATTGTATTGATTACATCATTACACCAGTAGGTGGCGACAAGTAACTATTACAAATATGTGTCATTGAATCATTCATTCAAGAGATTTGTTCAAAAATGCAAATTCACCCAAAAATAAAACAAGTGTTGTTATTAATGTCATTGAATCATTCATTCAAAACGATTTCTAAACAATAATGAATTCAAATTAAAACATTCTGTACGTTCTGTAGTTCAAACTAGCTGTTGCTTACCTCCAGTTGTGTTGTAAAATGGATTAACCATAATAATGGATTAACCCACGTTTTCCAAGCCACCTGCGATGTAGCCTATCTACACCGTTTTTGAAATAAAGCTGTTTTTAATTTTCATTGATGACTAATCATTGCAGTGTTCGGACATATTATATAGACTGTTAATAATTCATTGTAATCGACCTAAATGTTTTAGACAATTTTCAATGAGGGAGTGACAGCTCGACATTTGGGCCGTATAGTGTGAGCACATAAATCCTGATCTTTGGCTTTACATTGCATTCGATCTACTCGTTCAGTCTGAGTAAACCTTGCTGAAATCACACAGACATGGTACAGTGTATGCCCGCCTTTATCTGAAACCGAAAAATTGTGATCGATTTATCCAGTACTTAATTCTAATTTTAACTGTAGAGTCTGATTCATTATTACTGATTTATTTTAACTGCAACTTCTTAACAAATGTGTGAATTACTGTGCATTTCAATAGAAAATAAATCATAAATGATAGGGGAGACCCAGATGGGGAGTGATGTTTATTAACAGAAGACAGTAGGATATGGTGTCTAAAGAGAAGGGTCAACAGGACAGCTATGGGTCACTGCTGGACCCAACTCCAGAGGACGTGACCAGGCCAGGCAGATGTTGTGGTGAAGACAGCTAGGAACCATGAAGAAGAGGTCTGATACTTCTACACGGACCCTGAACCAGTCTAACTGAAACCAGCAGGAACCAACACAAGACAACAAGAGATAACTAAAACAAGAGCAAAATAAAAACCTGCCAAAAAATAGAAAACCAGAAAACAATAAGAAACTGGAGCAATAGCAAAAGAAAAAGAAAATAAATTATATAAATAAATAACTGGAACTAGTAAACAAAGAAATAAAATCGAGACGGCAACCTTAAAGACGAGCTAAAGAGAAAATAAATAAAAGATTAGTTAACAAAAGCAAAAAAACAAGAGGTGAACCAAAAATAAAGCTTAGAAGAACTAGAGCAAAATAAAGACTAGGATTTGACTACACTAAAAATCAGGAACAAAGAAAATAAATACAAAGCTAGAACTAACTGACAAGCTGAGCGATAACACACACAGGCACGCACACACACACACACGAGGCACACTATAAGGGAACAGCACATGAGGATCAGGTGAAAACAATCAAGCAAAGGAGGACTATAGACGAGGACGAGGACGAGGAACAAGAGCAGCAGGACATGGCAAAAGCCATGTGCTGACACACAATACAAACAGAGACGTGAAACAAACACAACACAGACAAGGCAGAACCCTGACGAGTACATTCAGCAGGTCACTTTAACCATATCACTACTTATTAATACTTATGCTATATATGCTATAAGTATGCTAAAGTATACTTTTTTACAAGCTACGAATGAACATCTCCTTTGAGTTTGGTCTTATTTTTGCATTTATATCAGAGTTCTTATAGTAGCTATGTTTAAAACTATGTTTATTAAACCTAACCTTTTACTCAGGCGACAGGTCACCCATGATATTTAGTATTCAGGAGGTGTCAATGGGAGACGACGAGTGTGATGGCGGTAATATGAGACTTATTAGTGGGAGTTTGTGTTTAAACTGCCTCCTTCTTTGCTGGAGCAAAAGGTAATTACTGCAACCCTACTGCACTGCGCTCTCTCTCTCTCACACACACACACACACACACACACACACACACACACACACACACACACACAACACACACACACACACACACACACACACACACACACACACACACACACACACAGTGCATGTCTATTTGTGATTCAGTTTTAGACACACTGTCAACATGACACCACCCAGCCTGCTTAGTGCTTACCCAACATCAATAAACACACCCAATCTGGATCGATTGTCAAAACTGAAAACAGGAAGGAAAAAAAACTGAGAGTGTCCTGCTGAAGAAAAGAAAAAATGAATAAGTAAAAAGTGCTTTGCTAGTCTGGTTCAAGCAAGTCAAGATGGTCTCTCAGCCTGTTTTAGTTAGTACACCAGCTGACAAGTGCCTAAAAGCAGTCTAAAGCCTCAAAACACACATGCAAATGAGCTTAACCTAGTGAAAAAGAAGTGTGCTTAATTGTATTGAATGGGCACTTGTAGTGCACTTCAAATCTTTTTTTAAACTGTACTTTCAGTTAATAATATTAATGTGTACTCAACGAATGCACACTTTCATGACTGTTTCGTAACACACTTAAGTACACTGTAATAATATCAAATCAAAAGATGCACACTTCAGAGTACATTTTAATCATTGTTTTAATCTTCTGTCATGCTTTAAATAAATACACTTATTTTAATGTGTTGACTTACATACTTTTTTATTATAATTTTAACTGTAGTGTTATTATTCAATATTACATTTAAAGTTAATATATTTTAATTACAACTTCATCATTACAAATTTGTATTATATATTAAATACATGACAAACAAGTTTCAGAAGAAATGACATTAACGTAAACTTTAGTTTATCGTAAATGCTTGTCAATACATTCAAAGTAACTTTAAACATAAGAGGCTAAAATAAACACTCACTGTCAAGTTCGGCTATTTGCATTATTATAAATGTTTAACTATAATACATTTTCATTTAATTGTAAATAACATGCAATTATGCCTGACCATATTCAGTTTGCACTATTCATATAAGTATTTTATTTCAGTAAACTTAAAAAAAGGATATACCAAGTACAGTATATACTTAAAGAAAAACTATACCAAAATCTATTTAAAATATATTTATTTCATACTAAGTATACTATAAATCCATTTACATACTTACTGACATATCGCTTGAGACTTACTGTATAAAAATTATTATTAAATTTATTTGGAGTACTACTTTATTGCACAATGCACATTTTCTTAATATTAACCCTAAAACCTGGTATAATATCAGTATCGGTAAGGATAGTGTGATCTCTGTTTAATATCATCTTTAAATTCTAATTTGTACGAATTCATACGACTTCACTCGTTCGAATTAGTATGATTTTTGCTAAATCGTACATATTTTACGAGTTGCCCAATTCGTATGAATTCGTAAGAATGACCTACCTCTGAACCCGCCCTAAACCTACCTATCACTGGGTTTAGACAAATCATACAAATTTGTACGGAATTAGCCCCTTTTAATCACTCGTACAATTCGTACGAATTAGCCACTTTTAATCACTTGTACAAATTCGTACGAATTAGCCACTTTTAATCACTTGTACAAGTTCTTACGAATTACCCCCTTTTAATCACTCGTACAATCGTATTATACCTTTTAAATCATGTACAATTAACGAATTAGCCCCTTAATCACTCGTACAAATTCGTACGATAGCACCTTAATCATCGTACAATTGTACGAATTAGACACCTTTTAATCACGTACAATTCTTACGAATTAGCCACCTAATCATCGTACAAATTCGTATTTATTAGCCACCTTTAATCACTCGTACAAATAGTACGATTACCACCTTTTAATCACTCGTACAAATAGTACGAATTAGCCACCTTTAATCATCGTACAAATTCGTACGAATTAGCCACTTTTAATCACTCGTACAAATTCGTACGAATTAGCCACCTTTTAATCACTCGTACAAATTCGTACGAATTAGCCACCTTTTAATCACTCGTACAAATTCGTACGAATTAGCACTTTAATTTCACTCTTACAAATTCATATGAATTGGTCGTGAATAGCGTTGGTAGCCTACCAACAGTACAATTGCAGGGTATTTATATTAAGTACATAAATATGTAAATGTAGGCTATTTGTAGTATACTTAGCATAAAATACATGTATTTCAAAAACAGTTTTAGTATATTTATTTTTAACTATCTGAATCTGCATCAAATGCACAAAGGTGCGCAAGCGCTGTGATCTCCATATCGACCTTTTGAGACTCGCAACACTCTCCTGTGGAAATCTGGAAATCGCTGGCTAATAATTGAAAATATTAATAATATTAACGAGCCAAGCCTTGCCACCGGGCTCACAGAGGAGGCTGAAAATATATCCTAAGTCATAAGAGCAATGTGCCAGCTTATTGACTTACGCCTGATCCAGCCTGCCTCAGAGCTGCGGCTGCTGTCTGCTTTATTGCTGTTCACCCCTCCTTCCCCTCTCTCAGATATTACACGGAGAGAGAGAGAGAGATCACAGGGGAGATGAGGCTGTGCGGCTTGGATGGATGGACAGATGCATTGATAAGGATTGCAAGCGCTACGGCACCAGCACTGAATGTCCAATCGCTTCTCCCTCCCTCTGTCGAGTTTCCTCTCATCTCCGTGGTCTCATTCCCCTCTCACCTCCTTTGTCCTTGCGCACGGCATAACAATGTTTTTCTTGCGCTGTATTTTTGAACAGTTTTAATATCTAATGTTGTCTGTTGAATAGGTTTAGCAAAGCAACATCAACATCTTTCCAGGCAGCCCCTTAGAGAGTCGGTGAACTAAACCAGCTAGCAAACCACCGTGGGCTAGTTTTACTCAGCAGGGTTGTTTACTTGGAATTTGGTCAGGCTAAGCTGTTGAAAATTTGTTACTGCATACCTGCAAACTAGTTGCTTTTCAGCGTTTTGAATCAGAATATATCAAAAATGTTCCTGCTAAAACCAGCCTAAGCTGGTTGGCTGGTTTTGCTTTAACCATTAAACCAGCTAAGACCAGCCAACCAGCCTAGATTGGTTTTAAAGTCTCCCTGTGGTGGAAATCAAGCTTTTAATGTTGTTTATATGTCTATGTGGTGTTTTTAATATGCTTTAAGACAAACCATGTACAAATTCATAAGTCAACACCAGTGCTGTGTATTTTCTCCTTAAAACTGCAGTGAACCAAAGACAGTCTCAAAAACACGGTTTGAAATCACTGGTGTTTCTGACATCACAAACTACAGTAACCAATCAGATCAACGTGTGATCATCAACCAGTGGATCTCTGAGCTGGTGTGAGTGAGTGGAGGGGGGCTCATTTGCATATTCATAGAACCACGTATACTAAATGAGGCAAGGGTTTAGAGTTACATTTTGGTGATCAAAGATGAGTTTTAAGGGATAAAGTAATTGACAAGATGAAATTCTTTTCAGCAGGGCCCAGACCCCCCTACAACAAATTATTTTGCAAACATGTCACTTTTTTCACCTCTTTTGTGAGTTTGCAGTTCTGTACATATAGAAACCGAGCCAGAACTACTGATTAAGACAATGATTTGTGTAGTGTTATACCTCTTTCCCGTCTCTGTTCTCCCCTCTCGTAGTCTTGAGTGCTCTCTAATGTCTTCATGTCCATTAGAAGGTAGGCTGAGGCGTCATACTGACAGCTCTTTTGCTTTTGTGCTCCTGATCAAAACGGGCTCCATTTTCTAGGCGAGATCGTGCCAAGAGAGAATTAGAGGCAGTTTGGGATGTGATGTTCAGGCCTGGACATATTAAGCCATAAAGCACTCAGTATGTGTGTAGGAGTGGGTGGTCATGACTAGCAGCCACCATTGAGAGGCTAACATGTTTACTGTTTTGTTTAGTAAGTTTTGACCGTGACATCAATTTTATCAATTGGCGACAATTTGTTTGGCTTGCAATATGCTTTCCCTTTGAAAAAAAAAAAGAAAAAGAAATCAGTGACATTGGCCTTGAAACCTGTTATTGTCTTGCCTCTAGGACAGGCAGCTCAAAATGAGCTCGCCGGTTGCCATGGTTACCTCCCCAGAGATGCGAGCTTGTTTATCTCTGGCCAGTGTGCGCGCTCAAGCCGCTCGACGGCGCGGGGGCAGGCGATCGCGAGCAGATGTGAGCGTTCAGCTAGAGGGAGCGATTAAAGCACACAAAATCAGTGAAACACGTCAATATGCGGCGCTTTCACCTGCATTCAAGCGCCGCGTTTCCGCGGAAGATCAAAATAGCTCGAATTAAAAGATAACGAGGGCGACGAGCTCCTGTGTGCCAAGACGTGCTCTGTCAACACCGCGTGTGATTCAGCTCCAGCGACCGTGCGTGCGCGCACGCGAGCGCTGACGCACGCAGCCCAAAATAAGCGGCGTATAAAAGGAGGATGTGAAGTGACCGCAGTCTCTGAGCGCGGGGCCGCGCATCTGTCTGGACGCGATAGATGTCAGATATCGGAGTGTGTAAGGAGTCACAGGATTGACCAAGCACAAACACACACTTTTCTGCACGTCTAGATCCTCTGGCGTGTTCAAAAGACGCATCGCAGAGAGATAATCATGATGAGATGAAAGAATTCATTTTGCCACGGATGGAAAGGAGAATGCCTTTGATTTAAATGTTTTATGTATGAGCTCTCCCGCTATTTATCCTGGATTTCCGTGCTGCAAAATAAGAAGGTATTTTTATATAATGTCTGGAAAGGACCGGTTCACTGCCGTGCCATTCGTAAGCCTAAAACAGACTAAAGAAATGCCCTTCTGTTTCCTTCTGTCCCCCCAGTTTTTTTTAACAATCCTGGAGTAGCATCAGACACCCTCCTAAAAATAAACACTTCTGACACGCATCCCCCAAACACACAACCCCATGCCACACTTACACACGACACCAACAAACACACAAAACACACACAACACCACACACACACACACACACACACCCACACACACACAACACACACACACACACACACACACAACACACACACACACACACACACACACACACACACACACACACACACACACACACACACACACACAACACACCCCACACACACACCACACACACACAACACCACACACACACACACACCTGTACTTTACCCTCTCTCTCCTCACCACACACCAACACACCACACACACACACACACACACACACACACACACCTTCCCCATCAACACACCACCACACCACCACTCACACACCACACACACACATCCTACTACCACACACCACCACTACACACACACCACACACACACACACACACACACACACACCCACACACACACCTTCCTACTTACCCCTCACACCACACACACACACACACACCACACACATCATTCCTACTGTACCACTCTACACACACACACATCACTACACCACACACCATCATCACACCACTCACCACACACACACACACACACACACACACACACACACACACCACACACACACACACACACACACACAACATTCCACTTAGTCATACAACTCATAAATCTTCAAGCCCAAATCACAAATGTCATGATCACCTTACTTCAATCAAAACACTGACAATCCATCACAACTACAACACTTCGATCTGTTGACCTACAGAACCCCAACAACTTCATTTATGAAAACCACCAAAATTGAGTTCATAAACTTTAGTTTAGGGCTCAGCACTAAAATGTCATGATCACTTTACTTTTTTGCTTTTTAAGAAACTAAATGCGTCACAATCTTAAGAACACTCGAGCTGTTTGGAGCTACAACCAATTTTCATTTATGAAAACCATTTAAATAACGCCAAAAAAAAATGGGACGAGGCCCCTACTGAGATGCATTAGAGAAGAAAGCGTTGTCGGTATTGTCAAAGAGACGCTGTTTTTTCCACAACTTTTCCTAAACTCATTTGACCTTCCTTAGGCTGATGAACTTAGAGTGGTTAAAATCGAACAAATTGAAAATTTTAAAAACTGTTCCTGAACATTATAACTGCACTGCACATTTTATGGAGAACAGCTTGTTTTCTGTTTCTTTTGTGTTAGGAAAATTAACCATAGTTTTGTGATTGTATCACCTTAGTTTTCCAACAAATATCATGATTAAATGGTGGATAACATCGTATCTATAATGTATAATAAAATTACAAAAAACATACCACTCTGAAACTTCCTGTGAAGTTCGAAGTACGGCATGAAATCCGTTCTGGACGATCCTCCTCAGGGTCTGAATCAGGCTCAAATTGGTTTGAAATTGAAGCCATCATTAATATTTACACTAGAGAAGAACTCACAGTTATGGAGGGGCGGGACATTTCCTGAACACGTGCTAAGATCTGCCAATCACAACACACTGGGCCAGCTAACCAATCACAGCACATTTTAAATTTCGGAAAGGTGGCTTTATTGAAATCAGCGTGTTTGAGCTAGACTGGGGAGAGAGGAGCTGTACTAATGTAAAATATGTGAAAAATAATGTTTTTTGAACAATCAAGCATGATACCATGTTCTAGTACACCCCGAAAACAAAATCATGACTTCGTAAAAGGGCATAATAGGACCCCTTTGAACAGTTGCTTATTAGCATGCATGTTATTAGGATATTGGCTGTTTATTATTACTTTTTATATAGTCATTAATATGTAGCCTACTTTATGACTAATTGACTAATCTCTTAATAATATCCAATAGCTAAACTTAACATCTACCTTACTAACTATTAATAAGCAGTAATTAAGAGTTTATTGAGTCAAAAGTCGTAGTTAAAAGTTAGTTAATAGTGAGAATTGCACCCTAATCTAAAGTGTGGCCGAATGTACATATTTTGGTGAATTGCTTCTTTAAAGGTCCCCTGAAATGTTCACTTTTTGAGGTTTTTTAACATTAATATTAGTTCCCCTAGCCTGTATTTGGTCCCCTCGTGCCTAGAATTTTAAATCGGTGTAAACCGAGCTTTGGCTATCTTTGTCTTCTCTGCAGCTCAGACGCGCTGATCTTGAATCTCCTTGTTATGACGTCATAAGGAGGAAAGGTTACCTCCCCTTTTTTCTGCTTTACCCGCCCAGAGAATTTGGCTCGCCCATGAGAAAATGAGCTAGGAATTACGAATGCGATTTGAGTTTTTACTCGAGAGATATAATGGCTTGCAAACGAGCGAAGCATGGCAGTTGATCAATGTTCGGATGTACAAATGAACACAAAAGTCTTTTTTAGTTCCTTCATCCGAGCCTCTGAAGAAACAATGGGTTCATTTTATTTTCTCTGGAAATGCGCCGACACAACTTCCCAAAGTGTTGTATGGTCCAAACATTTCACCGACGACTGTTTCCTCAACTTGGGCCAATACAGAGCTGGCCTCGATGAACGTCTGAAAATAAATCCATCGAGCTACCAAGCAACAATTCAAGTTCAAGTTCAGACAGGTAATCTTTCTCTTAAATTCGTTCAATACTGTTTATTCATAAGTAAGTCAAGCCAGTGACTAAAATATCACCTTCACATCGTTTCTTTTAGTAGGATGAAAATAATCTTATTAAATTGTGAACAAATTATGTACAGAAAGCGATCAAAGAACAATCTTTCCACACAGCGCGAGTTTATCTGGACACTTGCCAAACTCGTTATAAAATCCAGACTGATCTCATGAAACTGCGTATGTATGACACGCCAATTCGTATTTCCATTTTTGGCGTGCTATCAACACGCATAATCGCTTTTCAGCGTGTTTATGAACGCCGTTGACTTAACGTTACATTATAAATATATGACCTACCCCAACCCAGTCCCTAAACCTACCCGTCACTGGTTAATTCCATTTATGAGTCTTCCCCTACCATCCTAGTAAGAAAAATATCGCTCCCCCAGATGTATATTAAAATTTGGCTTTATTTCGCTCGGATTTTTAACAGCGTGTACATATACGTGGAATCACTCGGACATAACGGCGTAGATATACACGCATACACGCGGATAGCTCAAAATGCGTATAAATAACACGCCACTTGACTTGAAAGTGGCGTGTATGTTTACGCAAAAGTCATGATGTCATGTTGAATGACGCACGTTACTCTGCACCACGACGCTCTTACTGTATGTACATAATCGTGTTTGCATTGGTGACAGCATTAGAGAGAGTGCAGAAACTGTGTTGCAATGATAAGATCTTCAGTCTCGCGATCAACAGACTGTCATCTGCTCAATGCTCATCACAGCAACATTTTATGTGATGGAAATAAATCTAAATACTTTATAAACATCTCACGATTCGTTAATCTCGATTGCTGTATTAGTAAAAACGTATAATAGCTGTAGTAAAAGTATTCGAGAGACTTTCACATGTAATACGTAGCTATTTCATATGCAAGCATGTCAGCCAATCACAGCAGTGAATCCCACAGCAGACACGCCCCTTCAAACAGAGGCTAAAATCAGGCTAGGAAAAATGCCTTTTATTTCTAAATTACGACTATTTTTGATCTAAAAAACATACTAAAAATTATAAGGGCAACCCAGGAAACATTATAAAATAATAAAATAACCCCATGTCAGGGGACCTTTAACACTTGTATCATTTTCTATACTCTTTCTCCTTACGCTCTAATCTTGGCATGGCATACTCTTGTTTTATAACCTCTCTAACAAACGTCCATCTGCCTCTCCGAGGTGTTATGGTAGTTGTCAGCCGAGTTACCACCTCACCTCACAGACCATTTAAAAGTGTCCGGCACAACGGTCAGCTTGTGGCGTCTTCATGCCAGGTGGGCGATTCACTGCAGATGCCACATGATGTAGCAGCCGAGCTAAAGTGGGCAAGCTTGGCACACGCTCCAGCCTCTGCGCCCGGGCGGTGTCGTCGTGGAGCCAGAGAGGCATCAGTATTACACGCTTCCTTGGTTCATCCCCACGGACGCGGGCGACTAATTGCACAAACTGTGCCAGCGCAGATGAGGAGTGATTTGGCGCTGATGGGATGGGCTAATACAGGCAGACTGGAGGTAAGGAAGAAAATCAATGAGCTTGAGGGCTGGGAGAGAAGAAGAGAGAGAGAGAAAAAGAGAGACAGCCAATCGCAGACCAAGTGTGAGCCCCTGTATGCCTGATGGAGTGAACACACACATATGAAACTCTCAGAGCTACTGACCTCACAGGCACAAGTGCATGTGTCACACGTATCTGCATTCGCATGTTATTTATGAGATTACATTTCCTTCAGTGTATATAGTTTATTATTATGTGCGCTCCTGGAAATCAAACTCACAGACTTTGCCGTTTCTAGAAGCTGCAGCATTGAGTTGTTTTTTTTTTATACTTTCTTTTTTATCTTCTGCCCCGGTTCATATTGTACTATTTTGGGCTGTCCCAGATGAAAGATGAACAATCATGGCGATTTCTGTGGTCGTGGCTCCTAATCGGTGGTCCTACATCGTACAGTGAGAGCGGCTCAAAGACGGACGTTGTCACGGTCTTGCGACCAAAGATAGTCTGTGATCATTTTCTGTGAGAAATTTACCAAGATCATCTCACAGTGTGTTTGCTGGTACCACCTACATCTACCGATTAGCCAATAAAAATGCAACATGAAACTTAAAACTACTTACCTTGAGCTCCATTTAAAAAATTGGCATGGCAAGTTGTCCTCTTTTCCCTAGCATGACCTCATCATATTCAGCTTTCGCTTCCTCGTTTTGTCCAGTGCACATCAAAACCACAATTGTCAAAGTGTGATTAATCTTGCTCTATTTGTTTACTAGCACATGCTGATGATGTTTCACTGTTCTCTATACTAACTTGCGTCGTAGCCTATGATTCAATAGGTGTCATCATCGTACAGTCAACATACATGTCGTACCCAAGTTTATCAGATCCATGTTGTATAGTGTGATTTGTAATGACCTTATAGGATTGCACAAATGATGTGCACTTCAGAAGAAGTAGGTCATCCAATTACTTTTCACTTACTGTTTTATGAATACTGTGTATTCAGACATACTACTCCTTTCACGTTCTGTTTATCACCAGGTACAAAGTGAGCATATTTGGATGCAGGGTAACATCTGAACGAAC
The DNA here is from genome assembly GCA_036326025.1 of Chrosomus eos. Taxonomy (NCBI): domain Eukaryota; kingdom Metazoa; phylum Chordata; class Actinopteri; order Cypriniformes; family Leuciscidae; genus Chrosomus; species Chrosomus eos. The sequence goes on from CM070821.1 coordinate 44,539,706, forward strand.
TGTAGCTTATTATGTTAGCCTTCAGCTTCACGTGCGGCGGAGGTCCTGATAACCCTGTTGGGGATTGTTATTTGATAATGACCACATGATTTTACATTATCACTAATTTATAAAATGCACAGTTCCAGTCATGGGTTCTAGACATAAAATATATGATAGTAACATTTAATAATGCAAAAGAAACTTTCACTGTTATAGTTTATTAAGCTATATGTCTATAGCACTACTGTATGAAACTTTATTAAATGAGGCAGTAAGGCACTCAAGACTGTAGTGTATTGTGCATTCAGTGCTTCATTTGTAAATACTGGAACCAGAACAAGGACTGGTTAAAAGATCAAGCAGTTTCGAGAAGGTGATAAATCCGGCAGGAGGGGTTGGGAGATGTAGCCTGACTACGTCAGACTTCGTACTTCCGCTCAATTTCATTTCGCTTCTGTACTGAGTCTGAGACAGCAGCCTATCTATCCATTTTCCTCCAGCCTGAAAACAGCCGGCCAATCAACGAACAGCGGGCGGGCTGAGAGCCGTGACGTACTGTAGTCGCTAAGCGCCGAGTTTAAGATTAGGTCAGGGAAATCGAAAACGACCCGGATATGGAGACGCGGATGCAATTCGCTCTGTTGTGGAGAATATTCCCGGCATTAGCAAACTGAAGCCCGAACAAGAAGAGTGTGTATTAAACATTTTGAATGGAGGTGATGTTGTGGCCCTACTCCCTTTGGGAAAAGTTTAATTTATCAACTATTACCGATCGTCAGCAAGAAACTGGGGAGCCTTTTGACAGGTCAGTGTCTCCTTTCTTTTCCAGCTCTTAAATATTGCCATGTCATGCTGTAATCTTGCAATTAAGTGTCAGCATTTCCGACTGACTCGAGATGAACAAAGAGCTGTGTTTAACAGAACTAATCCTAACTTTGACAGTTGGCTGCAAATATTTTCTTGTTTCTCTCTACTGTCAAATATCAGTTTAGAGGCCCTGATTGTACCGTGGATCCGTAGATTAACTTCGCATAATCTGCAAAAGTCGTTTACAGCCATGTTCACTCCGGTATTTCACTCGCATCATCAAGTGTTTACAGCAGGTTTACAGTGGAAGTTCATCATAGATTTGAGTTCGATGCATGATGTCTGTGGTTCGATGCGGCTGTGTCGGCGCATAACATACGTCATAAATAAACTTATCTGATTGGCTTACGGTTAACCAATGATTTTAAACTTCAGACAAGCGCCCCCTAGCGAGAGAGAAAACACTTCTCTATTATGCCATTCCAGACTCTGTCTACGAAGCAAAGTGAAGTAGCAGAGTCTGGTATTACCAGGCTATGGGAGATGAGGGAGTGGGTTTATTTCTAATCAACACTACAAGCAGGCATCCTAATACACCCACCTATCCCACTATAATCAACAGAGCTGATAGAACTGGAGCTGAACTGGCAATGTACACAGCTTTGTCAAGTTTTCCTGCAATGCAATGCCCGCTTGTTGGTTAGATTGAGTATAGCAGGTGCATTGATTGCATTGCCACGGTAGTAGTGTGTGTCCTAATAACTTGCATTAGCGTAAATGAATATGCAAATAAGATTATTCTGCAAGCAAGGATCATTATTTTCTCCTCTGAGGATTAATATACACAATACTCTTAAGACATACTCAACAAACAGCGTTCGTATGCATAAGATGTGAGACAGACAACACATACTGTATGATGGCACATTTTACAAATCGCGATGTAACGGAAGTTGCGACAGATCTTTTCTTCGTACTGTGACGTACATACGATATGCAGTGGATTATTGAAAGGAAAAAAAAATTATGGTAATGTCTTGGTTTCATCAAGTCCGGCATACATTCCAATAGAGAAGTCTGCCGTTTTACTGATGATTTAAAAAAAAATGAAATTACAAGATGGAAAAAACAAACATGTGTAGGGATGCACTAAAACATATCTGACTTGTTAAAGCCTTGGTTGTGCCTAACAACACTCTTTAGTTGTGACTATTCACAATATCGCACTCCCTCTCATGCCTTATGGCGTCATTTTCATCTGAATCAAATCAGAAATGTGCACAATATATCAAAGCACATTTACGTGCGATTGTAAGGGTGCTGTATTTATATCCATGGCTTTTCGTGAAGACCATGTCTGAGCTGGGGGAGGGGACACCTCCATGCTGTAGGTATTGTGGCCGCGGCCCGTGTCTGTAGGGGGGACTTGAGGCTTCAGAGCGAATCAATGCGTTTGAACTGAGGGATTGCAGCGGATAGGCAGCGCATAGCCAGCTGGAGCACGCACACCCACACACACATGCATGCTGTCAGCCCGCCGCTCTCTCTCTCTCCCTTCACTGTCACCACCTTTCTTTCATGCAGACAGGACCGAGAAAGAGAGAATTTTAATGGAGGTTTCATCTGAGCTCTCTGAGGTGTTAGCTATGGTCAGTGAGATAGACAGAGAGAGGAGGCACCTATGACAATTGATGAAAAGGCTTCTCTCTTTTCCGATCAATTCTCAATGGAGGAATGCATATCTCTCGCACACAAGTCCTTTCTTTCACCTCATATGTATGCAAATCAAGCATCCTATGCAAATGGGACAGGCAGGCGAGGAAAGGGGGCTTTCAAACCTGCTGTGCCTCCAGCTTCCAATCAGTTATTCATGACGCACACGGCGGAGTGCACCTGAATCCACGGGTGAATGGAAACCCTGCTGCAGTCCCGCAGTCGGCGCCACGCCGCTCACCTCGTCGATGATCGGCGTAGTTTCTGCCAGTCTTTGCATTAGTTGCTGGCATCTGCATCTGCTCCACGCCCTACAGCGGCAGCATTGTCGCACCGCGGCCCTGAACTTCCTGCGTGTGATGTTAAGCTGCTTTCTCAGGCACGGCTGTTTGCGCCTTCTGGTGAGAGACTTAGCAGGCCGACGGCATCATTTGCTTTCACGCTTCAGAGCCACAACTCCCCCCACCCACCACCTCTCTCTCTCTCTCTCTCTCTCTTTCTCGCATATGTGAGGATGGGGATCTTGTGAGGGAGCGAGTGTGTTCTCCAGCCTCAAAGCTCTAAGCTGTCAGAGAATGTGTGTGTAGACATGACTCTTACGTGGCGCCGTGTCAAAGCACCCAACACAGGCGAATGCCAATGCCGTTAAGAGACCTTCATCTGAGCTTTATTCACAAGACCCGATTTGCATGGACTACTTGATCTGAATACACATTTTTGTTGTGTACTAAAAGCCTAGTTCACCCCCCCAAAAAATGGAAATTCTGTAATCATTTACTCACCTTCATGTCATTTCAACCCTGTAAGACGTTATCACAAAATGAGATCATTTGAAGAATGTTCACGCTGCTCTTTTACAACGAAGGCATACAATAACGGAACGTGCCATGTTTGAATATGCAGGAAAGCGAATGGTAATCAGTTATAACAAATAAATGTATGGTCTTTCCCACATGTTAAGCTGTTCCGAATGGCTTCGGAAGAGCTTCATGGTCTTTAGTCATGCAATGCCTTTGTTTTATGGAGAAGAGCAACATGAACATTTTCCTCCTCCTTTTGGGCTTTCTTTTCTAACCGGTCTCGTTTTTGTTCCACGGGCAAAATAATGTCACACTTGGTTTTGAATGAACTGAGAGTAAATTATGACAGAAATTATCTTTCCTGTAACGAATTTAAGGCACCAAGACATGCATCATGAAAGTCACGCATAAATAATAACGTGAAGACAGTTACTGATTGTTGCTTGGGGTAAAAATACCTTCAGATTGATGGTACTTCTCCAAGGAGACTCAGCTGTGATGATCTACTGGTTAAAACACCCAAACAGCAGTGAGTCAGGAGCCTGTAAGCCATACACTGCGCCGCTGAGTTAATATCCTAAAACAACCTGTCATGCACCACACACACATTTATCACCTAGAACACATGTATGTGCAGAGAAAGCCCTAGAACAAACTACTACACACAAGCATACAACCCTCCCCTGAACACAAACAAGCATACAAACACACTTCATCTCAGCCACAAACCCTCATAGCCGCTAGTGGTATTTGGTAGAGTAGACAGAAATTACAGTGGAATCTCCGAAGCAGCTAGACTAAGGCCTGAAACAAATTTCACGCAAATTCGATTTCACACTTTATTGAATTGCAGAATGCATCAGAGTACAATCTAAAATGCATGTAGCCATTGCATTATCAGCATTGCCACAAGGGGCACTGTTGCAGTTGTCTCAACAAAGCAAGTTATGCTCACAAACTCTTGATGTGTCTTTTTTCATGTTATATTAATTTGTTTTTCTTTCAAATCTCAAATCTGAGAAAACACTTTTTTGTGATGATGTAAGGGTGGAAAAAACAAGCTAGGCTCACTCTTTGAATGGGTCTTGAAATGCTTGAGGGAGGTTTTACACAACAGGGTAGGGTTGCACCAGCCGTTCGTAAGTTCTTTCTTAAGATGGAACGTAAAGTCCACACTTGAGGCTTAGTAACTACTAGCCAGTTTGTAACTAACTCTGTACTTTATTCCATTCCACCATTTGTTCTTAAGGCAGAATGTAGCTAGCAGGTTGTAAGCTCTGAATACAGTAATGCGTAGTCACATAATCCGACGTTTACCCTCAATTATCCAATAGCAGCCTTCAAATATGTGAGCAGAACGCTGTGCATTTCAGTTTATCCTTCATTTTGACTTCTTTTGCCTCCCGTTGATAAAGGTAAAAATAAGTGTCCTTTAAATACTTAATCATGGATAACATAAGTGTTTTTATATGCAAATAACATTTAGAAACTGTATTTGAAACGAAATAAATAAGGATAAATAAATAAGTACTGATACAAAAAAAACAAGAAATGGCATTTATTGATTATGAATGATTTTATTTGACATGCACAACACGGACCGATGGGACAGATGCACACAGTGGCGCTCTGTTTAGGTCCGTGTTGAAGAGCCGCTAACAAAGTAATCTTTGCACACAATGTTCTGCAAGTGTAAATGTCAGCATTATCATATACAGTATGTCTAAAGAATTGAAGTCTGTCAGGTAAAAGGAGAGATTATTGATGCAGTTCAGTCCGCCTGCTATTTCATTCCAACCGTTACTCCTGATCGGAGGCTTCCATAAATATTTAGTTCATACGAAGAGTTACGCTTCAACTAAGTTTAATGGTGCAAAGCAAAAATATTTAGTAGTGCGAAAGTTGTAATTTAGTGCCCATTTACATCAAAACTAGGCTAAGTTGCTACTTGCGCATTGCTGGTGCAACCGGCCCCTGCTGTCCTAATGTCAAATCAATGACATCAATTATATTTCTTAATACAGATCACCGTGCACACATTTATGCACAGGAAATCTGAAGATGTTTATGAGATCTGTTGGTGAAAGAGAGAGAATACTTGCACAAGGACTGCGTTAAAAGGGTATAGAGGGCGGCAGAATAAGACAGAGAACTGAAGTGCTAGTGTGTAGACTTCACCCAGGTGCAGGGCACATTGAGTCAGACAGGAGCCACAGCTGACTGCTCCATTTTCCAAGCAGCACGGACACCACTGTCCTCTATCCACTCAAAAAAAGGAGAGAGAGAGAAAGAGACATTTTCCCAGCAGGAGGACATGACCTTCAGTCTATCCCTGCACCCAGGCCCTTTATCTCGCAGTCGAAAAACACAGCCCTCTTTAAACCATGGCGCTTCGCTCAATTACGTTGCAGGTAATTTGTGTGGTATTGGGAATTAAAGTTTAATTAGGGCGACTGGAGTAATTTGGGCCTGGATTTAATATAATCACGGTGAACTGGCTGCTTGTGAAGTGTCCTGATGTCAGGCTGAGGTAGATGAGATCCAATGCCGCTTTTCATCAACAAAGAACAAAGAATCCCGTCTCCCCCAGCCCTCTGCTGGCTTGGCTGAGATCCACCGGCACATTTTCACTCACCCATCCCTGTCCACACTCCCCCACCACACACCCCTTGCAAACAGTGGCGCAGAAGGTTTGGACAGACAGAGACGGCAAGAGAAAAGGAAAACAAGAGAATTAAAAGGAGTGTGAAATAAATATGCCAAAGCCAGCACGTCCCTTTGTCTTATACCACATTCGCAAAGCCATGGACTCTCTGAGCATCAGAGAAAGCATTTCTGACAGAGCAATCGAATCTGTGGACACTTTTCAAAGAGCAAATCCTCTCCTCCACCACCCACCCCAGGCTCGGCAGGATAGAGCGGCTTGTGCGCTCTGTCAAAGAGCATGTTGTTGCGTGGATGTGTGCATTTGCGTTCAGAAGGAAGTAAACACAGAGGCGTATGGAGGCGGTCAGCATTAGGGTCTAAAAGAAGCCAAACAATAGATCCCAAACAGGATTCTAAAAGACATTGTGAGCCTCGTCCCAGAGTCAATTTGATTCCACTAGATGAGGATGCCAAAAAGAAAAGAGGGGGAGGGAAATCAATGACAAAACTGGCTGGCAAAAACAATCTCCATTCCATATTCAACCATCCATTCCTTCCTCCCTTCCTTGTCTTCTATCTCATTCCCACTTTGCCTGCAGTCTATCCCTTCACCCTGCTCTGATTTCATCCATACTGTCAGTGGATTGCTGAATGAGAGGCTTTTAGTGTCAGCCCATCTGGACTTTCAGAGCTAGAAAATTCCCCTGCTCATTCCTCAGGTAACAGGATGGTGGTTGATAAGGCAGAGAGTTGGGATGACATGGAGAATGAATAGACCGGGAACATCAAGGACACCTTCCAAGAATCGCCCGAGGTTCAGTCGCAAAATAAAAAAGCCCCCAGCATGTACACCTTTGCTACCCTAAACTTTGTCATGAAGACTTCAATTTGTTTTCACCCATTTCTTCTTTTCTCCTTTAATTGTATTATAATGTCCTTTATTTCACATCCTCGACGTGGCAACCTTGAATTCCAGCCAGTTCCATCACTCATCCTGCATTTACACCAACCTTAGAGCCAGAGCCAAGTGAGAGTACATGTCAGCTGTCATTGCTGGAGCAGAGCGGATCTCTTTCTGACGGTTCTCTCTCCGAGGGGTGTGTGCCGAAATGAAGATATGCTACGCAAAATAGTTCAAATTGGCAAAATCTTGATTTTTTTGATGACTGATATGTCCTTCCATCAAAAACCACCTGTATAACGATTATGGCAGGGAGATAAACAGTGGGCTGATAGAAATTAAAGAGTAGAAAGCTGCCCCAAGGAAAATGTGATGGAGTAACACATAATGGGCTGAGGTGTGTGGAGAAACATGGACTTTGTCTCAAAATCTAGTGAGTTGCCAACATGAACAGCATATTTGGGGGCCAAATGTAAATTCTGAATTTTGGGATTTGAATAATTAGAAATTTTCGAATTATGTTATCTGAACATAATTCGTTGATCCGGGAACAACATTCCTGTCTGAAAATTTAGTCCTAACCTTATCCTAACCCCTAAACCTAACCCTACCCATAACATATCCTTAAAACCAGAGGAAAATGATAGGTGAATAACACTGATGTAGAAGCACCTAACCCCGGTTGCAAGCCTAAACTTGACAAATGGTAAAATGTGATTGGATGATTGGAAAATTGTTCCCGTATCAACAAAGATGTGTTGATATGTTGTACTTGGTGAAATCATGTTCATCTCATAGTTCCAGAGAAAGCTCTATACCTAAACGGCATTTTCACCATACAATTTGCATATCTGGTCAGCCAGACTGATCTCATGAAATGGCATATGTATGACACGGCAATTCGTATTTCCATTTTTGGCGTGCTATCAACACGCATAATCGTTTTCAGCGTGTTTATGAACGCCGTTGACTTAACGTTACATTACTGTATATATAAATATATGACCTACCCCAACCCCGTCCCTAAACCTACCCGTCACTGGGGTTAATACCATTTATGAGTCTTCCCCTACCATCCTAGGAAAAAAAAATATCGCTCCCCAGATGTAGATGTACATTTTGCTTTGTTTCGCTCGGACATTTAACGGCGTGTACATACACGCGGAATCACTCGGCCATTTAACGGTGTAGACATACACGCATACACGCGGATAGCTCATAATGCGTATAGATAACACGCCACTTGGCTTGAAAGTGGCGTGTATGTTTATGCAAAAGTCATGATGTCATGTTGGGTCAGCAGAGGTAGTGAGTTGTCTATGCAAACAACGTGTTTGGGCATCATAGCCTCATGCCAAATATTTTGGCATCACATACTGAGCTGAGCTAAGTAGCAGCCTTCGAAGACAGCATTTTAGGGAATCATAGAAACACTGAGCCCCAATATGTGTCTAGGTAGGCAGCTTACTTGGTTTTGAACCATGGCCTTTGTCTGTCACCACTCTGCAGATCCTGAATGCAACAACACACAGCGTCGACTCAAGGTCACAGCCAGCGTGTCCTCCGCTTCAGGGTAGAAAGGTTAATCTGTAGTTAAGGTGGAGCAAAAAGTTGGAGGTGTGGTGCAGAGATATGAAACCGAAAAAAAAAGATGTGTGAAAGAGATATCGGTAGTGTGAGTGACAGTGCGACCGCTTCGCATCATAAATTAGCCGAGCTGAAGAGGCACAGAACAGGAACAAGCTCAAAGTGGCGTGCCTCACAGGGAGAAATAAATGACTGTGCCCTTATTGAGCGCAGCAAGGCATATAGCATTTCAGGCCAGTAATGTCATTGTGCCTTTGTACCAGCATTATTGATGAAGTCTGTCTCAAAGAAAATAATCCCCCGGCACGCCAGCATTTGAGACTTTTCATTCCGTCTGAAAGATCAATGTAAGCGATCTTCGGGACGGAAAATGCGCTGGGAGAACGAAATGCAGCGAGCGTGAGTGCGGGCTGGGGTGTCGAGAGCGTGGCCACAGCGGAGCGCTGCAGCAGAGAGAGGCTGAGATCAAAGCTGAGCGCTGCTTCACTGGAGCACAGCACTGGGAGACTAGAGTCTCACCTGCCGCAAAACCTCCCTCTCTTTACATCTGCTGCATCTCACCCCTCTGCTCTGCTAATGCCCGCTCATGCACGCGCAGACCTGTCGAAGAATATCAATCAGCCCTGCACCCCGATTTAAAGCAGCTCTTTATTTTTTTAAATGTAGAGCCGCAATTCCCCAGATACTATGTGCCTGGTTATGTGTGCACATACCGACAGTAGCCGGTCGTTCTCTGCATCTGAGAATTTAGAGATGTTGTGCGCCATCAGCAGTCGGCATTTATGTTTCTTTAGTCTGCCACAAAGCAGCTTAAAGCCTATCGTGCTGGTGCAAACATGCACTTCAATCTTATTTAGGTTTTATTCGGGCATTAGAGCTCCCATAGAGGAGCTTTAGACCTGATCTACCTGCACACACAAACACACACACACCACACGTCTTTCGCTTAGTATCACACACTCTAATGCACGGACTAAAAATCGATCACAGGGAGAGGGCTCTCGCTACGCCTTATCCAGCACCGTCTCTGAACAGCTCTCATTTCAGACCCCTGAGGTGTGATGCCTTGGGCACCGCTGGCACAGATGAAATGGGCACCAGGCACCTCACTGCAGGGAGGGCAGGTTTGCTTTTTCACTCCTCTTAGCGTCGTCATGCCAACGGTGGCAGGTTTTAGCATTTAAAGGGCACTCTCTGCAGCCTCGTAATAGAAGAAGCAGCAAAGTGTATTCTGGGGGAAAAGTGTTGAGGGCAATTCTAAGCTAATTAGGGGATTTGTGTCTTCTGCGCAAGTCATTCAAAAGCATCGCCTGCTTCTGCAGCCAGACGCATCATCACATTGTTGATATTATGACTCATGATTTTCGAATGATGAGGCTGTCAGTAAAAAGGCATTTGAATTTGTGAGAATTTGTTAAATTGCTGAGAAAACCAACAGCTTTTGAAATACTGTGAAGAAAAACGGAATGTTCTGGACATTCCAGGTGTGCATTACGGATAATGCCTTTAAACCTTTATTTTCCGGAGACTACGGTTTCTCTGTATGGTTCTGTTCTTTCAAAGGTCAGTAAAAAGCCGCAGTGATGTCAATCAAAATGACATCTCAGAGAGATAGACTTTACGCCTGGCCAAGACAGACAGTCCAGTTGAAAGCCTCCGATCTGATTAACATCTTTCTGTTCAGTGTGAACCATTCAAAGCAATATGAGCCATCTCCTGAAAAACCAACTCTTGTATAAGAAGTGTGTAACCCTAAATTATCACTAGAACATGCTATTTGCATGTGATGCCATTTTCTTGCAGGAAACAGATTCAATTTGGTCATCAAGATCAGTTCATGTCCTTAACAGACTGCGCTGAAATTGACTCAACCCCTACCCTGACCTTCACTCCCACCTCCTTTCCTTCTTCCTTGGTATCTTCTTTCCTGCCATAATGTTTGCTTTGGTTGAAAGCTACTTATGTGCATAATGTCTTTCTTGTGCATTGTGCCCCTTAATGAAGGATTCCGAAAATGCCAGAGAACTTGTTTATTGCTTTAGTATTTCTCAAATCCATCAGTGTGAGAGTATTTCTTCACCTTTTTCTAAAACAAGGAATTTGTATTAATATAGCTCTTGACTGTGCTCCAAACTATACTGCCTCACTGTCTACAGCCTTCATAGAGCCTTCAACATACCAAGTGACTGTAGTTAACATGTAGTTTGGACAAAGTTGCCTTAGATTTCATGCTAAAATGAGCCATTCGATACATCTCACCCAGACATTTGTGTATTTTAGATCTTTCCCAGAGACCTTTCCACCTTCCCTATACAATCTATAGTAAATGCATAATTGAGTCAGATGATTGTCCAACGCTCGATCTGAAAGTGAGAGTTCAACAGGCCTCTAGAGAAAGAAAGATTATTGACTGCATTTGAGGTAAACACACATGCAGATGGAACAGAGAACACTCTATTTATACATGCAGTCACTACCGTTAATGAATGATTTTGTAGTGAATTTTGTTGTAAATGTCTCTTGGGGAATTCTGCCTTAAAGTACGTAGAAGCTCATTGAGCTCACAGCTGGCTTAAACATACCCCTCCACAGTCTCCTTTTCTGCTTCAACAAGCTTCAAAAATACAACATGGAGGAAAATTACGACAAACAACACCTACAAATCAAGTAACAGGAATATAATTTTTGCCTACGTATCTTTTTAAAGTTGTCATCAATTCGCACCTACTTTGTAGCACTGTGGAAGTAAGTTTGAGACACATTGCCGTAGATTTTGACTCATTCTGGATATGGGCCAGTCCATGCTGGTACACTCATGGTAAGTTCTACAGTAAGGGTGTCTTTGTCATCATTTGGTACCCCAGGAGACAAATTCTGCCCTCTCAGCAGACCTAGAAAACTTACAGTACCTTTTAGACCACGCTCTCAACAGATCTCTGGCTGTGTCAGCAACATAGCCACACACAAGTTTTTAATCAGCTGCACACAGTGGATCTGTCAAGCAATATGTTCAAGCAGAATGATCTGAATGCCAATGATTCTACAAAAAAAATGTAATGTTGGATAACTTAAACATATTAATGCCCCTGTGCAGTTGCAATGATATGTGAAGGGGAAAGCAAGATCCATCATGTCACTTGCTCACTCTGGCCAGCTTGTACATTTCACCACATACTGTATGCAGTTTTAAAGGCTTAAAACATAGATCCCGAGTGGTCTTATTTGGGTCACTGTGTAAACAAGCAGAGCAGCAAACAAGCAAAACTGAAGCAGTAGTGGATGGTGGGGCCTCTTGGGAGGGTGCTAAGAGAGGAGCACGTTGCTCTTGGGCCTGATGGCTTCAGACAGTGCGCTAGTGAGATGAATAATGTGTGTGTCTGATGGGACTAGGCGGCCATCCCTCGACAGGCCTACAGCACTGGAGTGGAGAAATATACAGCCCCTATCTTTGCCTATAAAACACACTTGCTACTTTGAAGTCATTGCTGAGAAGAGAATAATCCCTGACTATCACATTGCCAACTGTATCAAATTACTGAGCAAGATATACGCAAATAGCACATATTATTATACAACACCAAAATTAGAATCCTCTTATTGCACATGCACAGTATTGGCTATCATTTATTTTAATAAAACACTTCATGAACCAATGATAAAATGCTTGGTTTGTTTGTATGCATGGTCCTTGTGAATACATGTTTTAAAACAATCACGTGTATTTGAGAAAATGAATAATAATAATGTAGCTGCACATATTATCACAGAAGATGAAACCACCAAAATGTGGAATAGATAGGCTCAGATTCCTAGATTCAATATAATATAATAATGATTGATTGCAGCTGCAGTAAGGGAGAGTCAAATTTTATAGTGCTTATTGAGAGATATATGATTTGATTTCATGAATGATGTGTACGTTATAATGTGATTTGTTTTAGGACAAATACAGCAATAATTTCAAATTATTTGAATGAGAGAATGATCACTGATAAGAAAACAAAGCCACTAAGCACAGCTCTGTCTTTCTATCTTTTCTCTCTCTTTCCAAAGAGCCCCCTAGCCGGAGTCATGCAGTCCTTCAGAGAGCGGAGTGGTTTCCATGGCAACCAGCACTGCTACCAGCAGGAACCCCAAGAATTATCGCGCCTTGAGAGTTATAGACATCATCACAGCCAGTCCAGACAGGGTTATGAGCCACACTCTCTAGCTGCTGCAGGGTTGTCAACAGCGGGAGCAGGTTCTAAGGACTGTTATGGACAGCAGACCTATCCCGTCTATACCAGCAGCAGTGCTACTCAGACTAAAAAACCATTTAGAGGAGCCAAAACTCCAAACCAGCACATGCAGGCTGGCTACAGCAATCACATGGGCCCTGGATACACAGCCCAGTATATTAGTGAAGGTCACTTGCAGCAAAAATGGGATGAGTCAGCTCAGATGACCCAATTTGAACAGGACATGGTGGGACGGCTGGAGTCTGGGGTCAGTGGGTCATCCCAGTACTTAGAGCAGAACATGCTAGCTATCTCTCAAAGTCAGTGCCATCTCCCCTCCCAGTCCTCGGCCACAACCTATACAAGTTCCCATCAACAGGGCCTTCCACCCAACCCAGCACCATCTCCTTTAATGTATCCACAGGGCCACCTCCATTTCCCTCAGCACTCGCAGCCCCCTTCTTCATCTTCGTCATCTTACATGGAGAAATGTAATACAATGCCACATGGCTACAAAGGCTATGGTATACCAACTAATGCACAGTATGGAAGACAACTCAGCAATCACAGCAGTTTAAAGCAGAGTGGATACAGGCCTCAGAATAATTATGGTTATCAACAAACTCCCTCAAGATCAGGATTTGAACAAGGCTCCCTGCAGGGAATGTCTGGTACACAGGAGAACCTTCAGAAATTCCAGCACTATAATCAGCCCCAGCAGAACTACTGCATTACAGATATTTCTGTAAGGTCACCAGAACAATACTACCAGACCTGCAGTCCGAGTTCCAGTCATTCACCTGCAAGGTCTGTGGGAAGATCTCCCTCATATAACTCTACACCATCCCCCTTAATGCCAAATCCTGACTCATTCCAATATGGCCAACCTCCCATTAATCCTGGAGCTTCCTCGTCCACAAGTTTGCAAGACCAAAATATGTTGATGCCCCCTAATACCCATTCATCACCCAGTGTGAACCACCAGTCCCAGAGCTATTCTGGCTCCATGAAAGAACGATTCTCGGAAAAGCTCCTGTCCAACCCCAGTTTGTGGAGCCTCAATGCCCTGACATCTCAGGTTGAAAACATCTCTAACAATGTTCAGCAGCTGCTGCTGTCAGAGGCCCTTATGGCTAACAAAAAGACCAGCAAGCGAAACCATCCAAAAAAGGGAGAAGACTATAGAGGTCAGTTAAAGGGTATGGAAGAGTCATCTTGTCCTGATAACCAACATGGTCCTCCTTCATCTGATGCATATAGCATTCCCAGGTCCATGACATCAGAACTACAGGAGGGAGGATACTCTAGTAGCACTGAGGACCAGATGGACAGGAGCTATTACTATTTTGGTCAGGACAAAGGTCAAGCACACACCCAGACACACCCGCGTCTCAGCCTTGACACAGTGTCCACTTGTTCCTTAAACTCAGCTGATGATGTATCCGTTAGGTCAGGTGACTCATTTCGAAGTCTCCAGAGTGTAGCCTCTGAAGATAATCTCAACTGTGACCCCAGAGTACAGAGAGTATTGACTGGAGAGGAGCCCAACAGCTCTCTCCGTTGCATTAGAGATGAGAGGTCTCCCATCAGTGTAACAGCTCCAAGTCCTATGAAACAAGAGAGTAATTCACCGCCAGACATAAAGCGTTCAGAGAATACTCTAAAGGAGAACTTTGAGGAGTCAGCATGGACTGAGAGGATGGTTGATGAAGAGGAAATTGGACAAAGAAAGATGTCTGCAGACCATGAGTGCAAAGGAGAGGTCACTGAAAAGCAAGAGAAGTGGTTGGAGGATGAGAAAAGTCCTTCTATATTTCATAAAATAAATAAAGCAGTATTAGAGGAAGGTTACTCATATGAAACAGAAACAAATATCTACCATGGTCTACAAAACAAATACAGTTTAGATAAAGGAAACTCAGAAGAGATTGACTGTTTTTCTGAACTTAATCACAAATGTAATGAAGGAACAGAAATAAAGTCAGAACATTTCCAATCAGAGCCACAGACCACTGTTGAAATGCTTGTGAAAACATCATCCAGCAATTCAGGCACTAATCTGTATTTGCCAGGTAAAGAAGAAAATTCAAAGAGTGAGAATTCAGTAGATAGCCTCACATGCACTGAGGGACCAGCGGACACCCTTGAGGAGCAGCCGTCTGTCCTCTCCCATAATTCCACTGAGGTGAGAGATGAAAAGGAGAACCTGACAACCTCAGAGGAGGTCATTAATAATAGAGCAAGTACATCTGAGGAGATGGGAAACATGCCACAAGTCAACACAGAACCTGCAGAAAGCTTTAACCAGGATGTACCACAGAGAGGCAGTGAAAGGAGGTCAGCCATATGTGACATTGCACCTCAGCCTCACACAGCCAAAAGTGGCTTCTCAGCTCTCAATGAGAAAACAACACCTTTAGCTCAGGCTAGGGAACATCACATTGATCGTAGTGATGCAAAGGTACTAGAGCCTGACTCTCCTCAGTTGCCAGGCAAGTCAATACTGCACTCTGCACCATCTTGGGCTGACACCCCACCCTCTCCCAAGAAAGGGGATGAGGATATGGAACCGGGGATAAGCTGTCCTAGTGCAGTGACTCCCTCCGCCAAACCAGAGCCGTTGGCCCCATCTGCACATACGAGAATGTTCGGTAAGAAACATGCACGGGGCAGGAGGAGACCAATGCATTCAATGTAGGAATCAGAAGGCAGCTAAGTGTAGAAGGAGACAGTGCTCCAGCTTCTGCCCAAAATCCCAGTATGCCCTCCAGCAAAAGCGCTCTTATTCCTGATCAGATGGAAACTGCCCACCAGAATATTAGTAGTCAAACACAGAAACTTGTGACAGAGAGTTTACCATCGCGGATGTGCACTCGGTCCTACGGTTCACAAAGTAGCCCAAAGGTCTGCCCTCAAGAGAGAAGGAAACCAGGTCCAAAACCAGGTCCAAAGCCTGGTCCAAAACCAGGTTCAAAACTAGGTGTAAAGCCAGGTCCAAAACCAGGTCCAAAGGCTGGTCCAAAATCAAATATAAAACCTGGTTCAAAGCCTAGCCCAATATCAATTTCAAAACCTGGTCCAAAACCAGGTCCTAAACCTGAAGTTATGCCTAGTGTAAAACCTGGTCCCAAACTAAGTTTAAAATGTACAGGGTCCACAGAAAATGCAAAGCCGGGTCCAAAACCTGGAGTAAAGCCTGGTCCTAAACATGGTCCAAAATCTGGTTCTAAACCAGGCTCAAAGCCTGGGGCTTTACCAGGAGAGATACTTGTTCCAAAGTCAAGTCAAACCACCACAGAGTCAAAGCCAATTGAGGGGTCAGTAACTAAAGGTCCAGGTAGACCAAGAGGCATCACTTCCAAGATAAAATCAATAAAACGAGATGAAAATATTCAGATTACAAAAGACCATACCAAGGAAACACATGAACCTTTTTTGCAAGATGTGAGCACAACATTAACTATGGACACACTTGTTGGTGTGGTGGACACCACTAAAGATGAAACTGTGGGTTCCACTTTGGAGTCCACTCTAGAAAGCAGTTGTGTAAAGTCTTTAGTAAGAGATCAAAAGTCCATGGTGCTGAGATCACGAAAACAAACAAAAGAAAAGTTGACTGAAGATAAGGAGCAAGAGAGTGATAAATCAAATGAGACACCTTCAGCAATGCTATTACACTCACAAATACAGAATGTTACTGTGGATCAGTCATGTAAGACCGAATCTTCAAATCTCGAATTACCTAAGCAGAAAGATGTCTCTACAGATTTACTTCAACAACCAAATGAAGAGATCGTTTCCATCAAAAGAAAATACAGTTTACCATCATCAGACACCAAAAAGAGGAAGAAAGGTGTGCAAGAGAGTCAAGTGAAGACACAGCAGCCCCCATTAGATACAGTCACAGGAGTCTGTATTTTAAAGGGAAAGCGAAAGAGAGGACAACATTTGCAAGCAGAATCTGTAAGCACCACTGTAACCGCTGATAACCCTCCCACCGATGACATAAGTGACATACCTTCTGTACCTCCTCAGTGCCCCACTAAAACCAAATATTTGCCTCCTCGGAAAGGCAGGGGACTTAAATATGAGGCAATGGTTCAGAAAATCACATCTCCAGGGTCCAAAAAGCAACCTTTAAATATTCAACCAGATATTGTACCAGAAGAATTAATATCAAAATCAGTGCCACAGGTACCAGAGCCGAAGGAGACAATGAACGCCCCTGAGGTGAGTCACATGGAGGGCGAAAGCCCAATAAGTACACAAGAGACCCAAAAACAGGAATTCAAACTCCAAGGAAAAAGAGGAGAACGTGGGCCACCGTAGAGAGCAGCGATGCACCAGATGTAGCCCTGGAGGCCGGGAGCCTAGTTATTAACACACCAAGACTAGCCAAACAGAGAGCCATTAAAAACAACCACGAGATGCATCTGAAGCAACGAAAGAGGAGAAGAAAAGGCACGGAACCACAAGAAAGCATCCCCATTGTTGAGAAACGGGAGCCTAACCAGACTGATATATTACCCTCACCTCCACCTTCCTTCTCTTTACCAGAAACAGGTGAACAGTCACAGTATAAGGAGCCACCAACAGAATTTTGCTTACCACAAATAAAACCCAAACGAGGCAGGCGGCCATCACTCAAAAAATCAGGAGGAACTCTCAAGTCAAACAGAAGATGACAAATTAAAGGAGAAAAAAAAGGCTGGCCCAAAAAAAAAGGCTCTGAATGTCCTCAAAGTTGTAGTGAGGAGACCTAAGATCAAGATAAAATGCAGCAATGATCTCCCCCAACAGTGAAGGGGACATTATCAGACTTGCATCCAGCACTAGGAGATGGCAAATGTTCTTTCAGACCATATGTACACATTGACAGCCCTTTGGAGCTAGCATCTCTTTGTACCATCATCAACAGGCCTGAGGAAGAGCAGATGCTCAGCCAGGCAAGAAAAAAGTGTCCAGCTAAAATGAAAAATCTAGTCACTGTTACCAAAGCAGTATCAAACTCCTCAGTAATGCTCCAGGGGCCCTTAGTTAACAAAAGTCTAATTGAAAGGTGTCTAACGTGCTGCCTATGTGGAAAGCCAGCAAATTACAGAGAGCTTGGGGATTTGTGCGGCCCCTATTATCCTGAGGACTGCATACCACGAAAAATGCTGTCTTCAACACACAGGACGGATTTCAGGCAAAACAGCAACTGTGCAAATGAGACAGAGGTCAGATGTATCGCAGAGCAGATCAACTCACAGAGTGCATGTGCGAAGGACGCCTATCAAGATAGTGCAAATGAAGGACACAGCTGGCATCCCAGGAGGGGTAAAAGGGCAATTAGGGAACCGTTAAGAACCCGCCCCACCTTGCGGATGAGATTCAAAAGACTGATGCAGTTGCAGAGCAGACTTAGTGGAGTTTCTCCCCCTGCTGGTGAGGAGGGCAGTGGAACGGCTCTGCAGAGATTGCAGATGGAGGCTGAGGCGAAAGAGCACTGGGCTCATGAAGCTTGTGCTGTCTGGACCACAGGCATAATCCTGGTAGCAGGCAAACTCTTTGGGCTGAAGGAGGCTGTTCAGAAATCTGCAAATGCAGTAAGTGTTTCATTTATATTAAACACCCTACATTAATAACTTCATGTACTGTTAAAAAAAGAGAGACAAGAGCACATCTCAGAACATGTCTGGAATAGCATACTCAGAAGTAGCTATATACACCACATTGTATCCCACCACAATTCAACTGGAAACAAAATCAACTGTGATATCATTATGACTTCTTTTTAGACACCAACAAAATACTTTTTTTTTTTAATTTTTTTTTTTTACATTTTTTACACATAAGGCTGGGAAAACCCAGACAAACTTAAGGCAAATTTAGATTTTCTCTGCAAGTTAGTCTGGCGAAGAGCCCATTCAAGCTCATTTCCAATCTTTCCAAATCGAGGCACCAATCACAAATGTTGAGGCGGGCTTTACAAGATGGCGATCGATCTGATTGGTTTTAGGTCTATCCAATAGATACAGTCGGTTGGTCTGGGAACGCCCCGTCACGTGATGTGAATTTACCCCGTGGGGGAAAACATTGCCTTGACGCTCATTGAAATACACGCGACAATCACGCCTAAGAGTTGTTTTGTCGTTTTCTGTACTGCCAATACAAACAAAAATTATAAATTGAAGTTCTACAACCAACACAGCCGTTGGTAAAAAAGGGTGTGAGCCTCCAGGGATTTGTAATTTTTGAGATTACTGTGTGAGTAGATCCCTGTGTGATATAACGTTAGTAGCCTAGTGGGTGTTAAACTCGTATTAGGCAGTGGGCCAGATTTGTCTACTTCCTTTACGAAAAATAACTATAGTAATCCTATAATATTTGTATTATAATACTCAATAATTCCTATAAGATGTGTATTATAATACTTCTGTGATGTTCTGTAATACCAGTAGCCTACTTCTATAGTTTATCCCAAAATACTATAGGATTACTATAATATTTTATCCTAAAATACTAAAAGATTCCCATGGTTGATTTTCATAAGGGATGTCTCATTCACATTAGCGTTATCAGTTGAAGATTGGCTTGATAGGCCAATCGCTACGTAATGACCATAGACGTGTAGCGTATTTAGGGTGAATCTGAATAATTAAATATATTCTGGATAACTAAAATCCTAAGAGCCTTCAAAGGCCGGGAAGCTTCCACACAGCGTCCTCCCACCAGGACTCAAAATTAACACACACACACACACATTCCAAGCACACATCCCCCCCAGGAATGTGGGATGTGCCACAGGAAGTTTATGTTACAGAGAAAAGAAACTTCTCTTTTTAAAAGACATTTTAAACAGAAATATTCAATGTGTTTTATGTGTTTGTTTGTTCATGTTACATTGAAATAACTGAGTTTACCATTATGTGTTTTTACATGTAACTGCGTATTCCCTAGAATTCTAACGAAGGAGAACTGAATTTTGCATTCATATATATTCTATTATACTTCCCCTTTAGAATTGTAAGAACAATGTATCTAATCTCATGTTATGATTTGTCTTTTATGTGTTTGGTCTGTTTCTCGAAAACTGGGATAATGTTTCAAACCTTGCCAACTAATGTTTAACCAAATCCATTTGTGACAAGTTTGGAGTCTCGGAGTTCCAATCTTCGATCCCTAGTTAGCCATTGATATCACATCTTGCTAAAACTGTTACACATATGACTATAATAATTATGAAGATTCTGCTTTTAAACACCCGATGAAATTAGGGTTTCAAATGCCCTGCTTAAGAGAACAAAGGGCTCAGACAACCAGAAGTCCCGCCTGCGAGTTTCGACCTCTTGATTGGCCGAGTCAATGGGAAGAGGCTGGACTTCGCCGATGTGATAAATGTAGGAGCGCAGCTCCGCCCACTCTCTTACGTCCATGTCCGCGTGTCATGATGTAACGTCTCGCCTCCTGGCGAGCTTTTTCGCCTTTCTTTTATGTGTTCTAGTTTAGTTTGTGTTTTTAAGATAAGTCCCCGGGTTTAATTCCGATCGACGAGTGAAAAGAACCCCGCGTGACATATCTCTTCAGCAAATCCAACTACAAGGGACACTGCAACAAACGCTCTCTCTCTCTCTGAAGGAGAAGCACGCGCACGTAACCACGTGACGCGTCGTACTGAGAGATGCCCACGCGCTTC
Source organism: Chrosomus eos (assembly GCA_036326025.1). NCBI lineage: Eukaryota > Metazoa > Chordata > Actinopteri > Cypriniformes > Leuciscidae > Chrosomus > Chrosomus eos. The sequence goes on from CM070821.1 coordinate 44,560,037, forward strand.
TCTGGGATCTCCCTTCGGAGATTTTTCTTTGTTAGTCAAAGTTTTGTTTTCGTAGTCGACTCTGTTCACTTCCACCAAGTGAAACGGACTCAGTCGAACTATTTTCCGTTGGTAATGTTAACTCAAAGACTTCCAACCGCTGTTCAAAGACTCGCGCCGCATCACGTGACTATCCACGGAACCAAGGATTCAGCTCACGCACGCGCACGGAGAACAAAAGATCTGCCGTCCAAAACGCGCCTAGACCAGGCAAGCCGCTCAAGGAACACAGCAACACCTGAGAGAACCATTCCACATGCAAGTAAAATTAGGTTACCCTGTTTTCAGAGCATTAAGAATGTGTTTTGTGTTGTTTCGGAGGGTTATCTGTCTAGGTGAATGTAACTCCCTTTCTCTCTCTCTTACTCGCTCTCACGCGTGTAAGTTATCCCTATCTCTATATCTCACACACTCACTCGTTCATTGTCTTATTGTTGTGTACTTCTATGTGTTTGTAAATACATATATCTCCCGTGTAATCGTAGTAAATGTATAAGTAGACATGCCTTATTAAATCATCATATTCACTTGACTGATTGATTCAATCTCTTTGCTCATTCTCAAATCCCTTAAGTGCCAAAGATCTTATGCTACAAGCTTTACGAATTAATTAATTATTTCAATAATTAATATTTTAAAGAGTACTTATTATGGGGCAGGAAGCCCAATTCTTCTGGCCAGAGAATTGCGTTTCCTGCAATCCTATAAAGTAAGATAATATTGGGAAAACCCCACAATATTATTCTGACAATTGAGCTAAATTAATTTTGCCTGCTTTGTAAAACGTGGTCTGTGTAATTAACTACAATCAACTTGTGGTTAAAATGAAAGGATTTCACATGTATACATACAGGTAAAATGACAGATTCTCCCTTAGAGGGAGATTTATTAACATGTAAGACTGATCTAATCCAAACATGTATGAATAATTATTAATTACCAATTATTAATTATGATATGCAAATTCCCCAGGGATTAGATCCCCTAGAATCTTTACAGACGGTAAAATAAATAATGAGGCCAGCCGTGAACCTGTCAGCATAGTCCCTCGTACTGATCACCGTTTACAAAAGCATAGTTTGGAGTGAAGCATACATACAATTGGTAAGTGAAAATGTTTTATAGAGTTATAGTGTGCAACATATGATTGAGTTATTATAGGCTAATGTTACCGGTAGCTACCGCGATGTCTTACCTGGAGATTCAACCAGATAACAGACTATTTCTGGAAATGACACCTCCGGCCATTTGGTTGGGTCATTGACCAAGTTTATAATTAAATAAGGGCAATCATATTCTATTGCAGTTAATTTTGCAATGTATCGTTGCCGGTCGGCAGGCGTCAATGCCTCACAATAAGACATTTTTGTCAAATACACACGATGCTCACAGCGTTTTCCCCCACGCCGACCACGCCCCCCAACTGTGACGCATTGCCGACTCTATGTATTGCGCCCAGAGGCATTTGAGCGACGTCTGTTGGTGACGCCCCTTTGGAAATGAGCTGTCAATGAACCCTTCCCAGTTACGACTGAGAAGCGTCTGGTTTTAACCAGGCTAACACTATATGGAACAGTATACGATTTTCATAAATCAGTACACATGGAACAGTAAGCAATATATTAAGGTTTCATTCCAAACAGTGTAATATAACATTGCTATGATTAATACTCAAAAAGAACCAAATAATAATAATGATACTACACTCTAAAAAATGCTGGGTTGTTTCAAGCCAAATTTGGGTCAAATATAGACAAACCCAACCGTTGGGTTAAGTTTTATATTTACATTTTTTAACCCAACCGTTGGGTTAAGTTTTATATTTTCATTTTTAACCCAACGGTTGGGTTTGTCCATATTTGACCCAAATTTGGCTTGAAACAACCCAGCATTTTTTAGAGTGTAATAATATACTTTGAGTCTAGTGGGCATAGCATTATATTCGTTATACATTATTATCTGCAACTTGTGGTGGCCCAGGGCGCTGTGAAGGAAAGAGTCGATAATTTAGAGAGAAGCTCCTCAGGCCTTCTGTCTCATCACAGAAATGCTCCAGGTGCCAAGGGGAAGGAGCGTCCATCTGCTGCAGCTGGAAGAGCTGTACTCAGAGGTACCATTATGTCTGCGCCAAAGAGATGGGTAAGAGTTCTGACATATTGAAATGTGCTGTTTGTTTGTCTACAATATTTACTGTCCATCCAATGACTCCACCCTCCCCTCCACATGAAACTCTGTAGAAACAAAATAGGGAATGCAAGCCGGTCACTCCGTGTACCTTCTGGTCATTTTATTTTCGACTTAATAATAATACAATTTAAGCTAGATTTTCATGTTCATGGGTAAAAAAAAAATGATTATACTTTAATATTTATTTCGCATGTGTGGACGGCCCTGAAATGCCCCCTTTCAACTCATTTTGTTTTTGTCTTGTGAATACTGCCTTTCCTATCAATCAGAATAAGAGTTCATCTGATATACTGCTCTGCAAATTAGTTACAATAAAGTTTCTTCATACTGTTTGGCTGTTGCATATATTTGTTGCCATTGTCAAAAGCCTACATCTTGTTTAGCACAACAACACACTTCTCGGGTAGGCGGAGGCGCCGGCATGATCCCTTGCATTGTTTCCTGATAACAGCAGAAAAACATCAAATACTCAAGTCATTTTTGGTCATACAGATAAGAGTAAGACATAAGTCTACTTTTATTAATATACACCCACAATAACGATTTTGTAAAAAAAAAAAAAAAAAAGTGCACTTATTGCCATCTCTGTCTCTGTACAGAACAACTTTCTAAAAAGCGACACAAAAATTAACCAAACATGAGACAAATGTCTATTGAAAGTATAAAAACCAATGAGAGGTGTTGTTCCCTACAGTTGTTTCTGTCTGAGCAGATTATAATGCAGCAAGCTATTCGGATCATTCGGATTCGTAATGATTCATGTGAACATGTAAACGTCCCCAACACCTAGCTTACTTTTCATCAGTTTTAGAGTAATTCGCGCTGTGAAGAATAAGCCTTAGATTTACCTCAGAGGAAGATCGAGATGTGATGCGTGGCTTGATTCAGCAGAGGATATCATTTATGATGAGGTACTGTACTTACATTAGTTAAAGTGTTTTTTTTTTATAAACTTATACACATTTTACTAGCTGGGATTTTTTCCTAACTATATCCTATGTTGAAGACTTTAAACGATCTGGAAGAGCGTCAGTAGTAGGCATTAATATGATCATGCTTCAGTTCATAATTCCAAAGTTCAGCCAATAATTGGGCCGTAAGACAGTAGACTAATTATTACAGTTAAAAATTAAGCAAAGTTGTATTATTAGACCTACTTTCCTCCATGTTGTTTTAGAGCACATAAAAGCCAAATGCTGTTTTATTGGATATAAATAAAGCCATGTCTGATTTGTCAATAACATTCATCAGCCATGAAAATATCGATTTTTTTCTTCTAAGTTCTTGTAAGAACCGCTAGTACATGACAACGGCGCAGGATTCTCGTGAACAAGCTTAGCTCGCCTGCCGCGTCTCTCCTATTGAAAATGAATTGAGTTAGCGGTTGCCACATATACCATACAGAAGATCTACAGAAGTGGTGTAGATCCAGTGTTTCAGGGCCACCTACACAGGTGAAACAAATATTAAAGCATAAACTAATGTTTCTACCCATGAACCAAAAAAAATACGAAAAATCTCTTAAACAAAAAATAAATATTTCTCATTTCTCTTTAAGTTACTAAGTCTATTACTACTAAGTCTATTAAGATACTATTACTAGTCCTATGAGGGTGTGTTTACACTTGGGACTAAAAACATTTAGTCCTGGTCCGCTTAGCGTTCACATAGGCTTTTTTACACCGAACCTAAAGACAAAGGGATATCTTCACAATCACACTGGTCGGCTTTTATTACGTATATTTCGTGACTTACCGAAAATCCAAAATAATGGTGTGTGCTGGGCTAAATCTGCTCGCTGTGTGCACATATGATAGTATTTTGACCAGCTGAGAACTCATGAAGAGTTTATAAAACGTGTAAATGAGACTAAACAGACAAACCCAGATCTGCTGCAAGGAGACGCGATTCTGATGCCTGTACAGAACATTTTTCAGTCCATCCGCACCAGAATTGGTTTGGACGGAGACTTTTCAGCGATCTCGGTCCGCTTGTTTGGTGCACACCACCAGGGTTCAGATGGCAGCGTTCACACTTATTCAAATAAACCGCAGTAACAGAGCAATCACACCGGGGTTCATAATAATCTAACCAAACATCCCAAGTGTGAACACACCCTTCGTCTCACAAACCATACTTTCATAATATCAACTTAAGGCATGACAGGAAGTTTTTGACCAACAAGTAAAATGAAATTGTTTTTCTGTGATGTTTAGTTTTAGGTAAATCTGACAATGGTGCTAAAAGAATAATTTTCGACGAAGTACTTCACCTCTTTCGCTTCAGGCAAACATGATATCTACTTTACCTTTTACAATTCTTGTGACTATTTATTCATTTCAAGCACTTAACTGGAAGTGGCAGATACCGTCAGCTCTATAGACAATATGCGCCAGATGGCCCATGAATGCTCAGTGGCATGTCATCCGAGGATAAAACTAGATTCCCTCCATCATGCATTGCTCTTTTCCATCAGAAATTGCCATCGTAGAAAGTGGTGGTTAGTTACACCACTGGAGATGGGTCTAGTCAGAAACAAAAGGGCAAGCTGATCTTGTACTGCGTTTTCAATGGTATTTTCTAATTTATGCCTTTAATTCTTCCCTTTCTTTTCTTTTTCCAGGCTGCACGTTTCAAGAAGAGACCTTCTCCATTAGGTGTCCGGATCACAGGGTAAGCATCTGAATTGGTTTTGCACACAGCAAAGGACATCTCTGATCTAAAAGACATTGCTTGTAACATTCTACCACCTCCATAACAGCAGCGAGGAGTGAAACTAGACAACAGAGCACAGTTCCCCATCAGCACCATCTCTCCGATGAGCCCTGAGCATCTCTCACCCTTATCTGTCTGCTATTGACTGTGCAGCTCACTACTGACAGCAGAAATTAGTGAAGGGATGTTAATTAGGCTCTCTCTCGGTCGCCTTGTTCCCCTTTAGGAGCCACAAACATTAAAGAGAAGAAAATAGATATTTAGAAGTGCTGCCTGATGATTATTACTGGGTCGGGACCAGACACATTTTTCACTCAAGGTCTTGGCTCTTGCATAAAGCAGAAAGCCATCCCAAAAAGAGAGGGAAAACGGCGTATGTCATTGTCTATCAGGCAAAAGTATGAATTGATTGGAAAGTAATAACATTCCCCTCCTCAACAATCATATCCGTAAAACCAAAACAATACAGCAAGTTAGGCCTGGTTTCACAGACAGGACTTAGATTAAGCCAGGATTAGGCCTTAGTTCAATTAGGACATTCAAATAGCTTTTATAAATGTGCTGTAGGAAAAAAAAAACATTACTGGTGTGCATCTTAAGACAAAACAATGGCAGTGACATTTTTTAAAGATATGGCAGTGCAAGTGTATTTCACTTAAACCGGCTCAAACATGCATTTTTAGTCTAGGACTAGTCTTAAACATTGTCTGCGAAACCAGGGAAATATTAGTAATTCTCACCTTAACTTAGTTTCACATGCCTCTTCGTTCTTATAATGTTGCATTTGCTTGTGCATTCGCCACCTACAGGCAATCTGTGAACTACACACTGAGGTAGGTCAGGGAGAGAGAGAGAGAGAGAAAGGAAAAGCGATAGACTGAACAAGAAAGACCGAGAAAATGGGCACGGTAGAAAGTGAGAAAGAAAAATGATATTCAGCAGCTTCCTGTCTGAGACCGTGAGGCAAAACCTGGATGGAGATCAAAACACCCCACCCTCATATCTCCAGCTCTACCCCTCCCTTCCTTTTTCGCCCTCCCACGACAAAGGGAGAGGAGAACAGAACGAGAGAGAAACAGACAGACAAACAGAGCAGAGGAGAAAGTTCAGAACAAGCAGAGCACACATCAGCAGGGGGATCTAAGGGCTTTGGGTCTCTGGGATGCCAATTTGCCGCTTTAATGAAAGCGAGCGGTAGAGATACCACCCCCGTCCAGGTCTCCTAGGAAATCTCCTCCTCCTCCTCTTCATCTTCCTCTTCTCCTCTGTGCTCACACGCACTCAGCGGCGAGCTCTCTTTGAGGTTCACGTGGCTTGAGAACATGACAACAGCAAAGCAGCGCAGGCAGAGCTTTAAGTCAGGCCGAAGAGGGCAGCACAGCAGGCAGGGCAAGAGAAGGAGACCGTTCTTTATAATGTTCTTGCATGAGGAAAAACTCTATTTGCATTTCCTCAAGGAAATACCAGTTCTAGTCAGGCAACAAAAGAATCTTGTTAACGTTTTGGGTAAATCAACACAGGCCACAAAACAGTCACTGTGCTAGGTGATGAAAAACAGTTACATTATATATATAAAAGCCATGGCCAATCAGGCAATCACAATTCAGTATGCAACTATAGTTGTAAGAAAAAGAAAGCAAATGTTGCAATGAAGTCATGGCAGACATTCCATCGATCCAGAGAGAGATCATGTGAAGCACATCCAAAGATAACGGAGAATGGTGTTAATGCCAGATGTAAACGTATTCTAAGTTAAAGGGAAATTCTGTCATTAATAACCCTCCTCTCCTGACTTTTGTTCATCTTCGGAACACAAATGAAGATCTTTTTAATGAAATTTGAGATATTTCTGTCCCCATTGACAGCTACGCAACTACATTTTGAAGCTTAAAAAAGTTCATAAAGAGATGGTAAAACTAATCTGAATTGAGCAATCTAGTCCAAATAGTTTCTGAAAAGACTTGATCACTTTATAGGATGAAAATAATGAATGTAGGCTTTTATTCACATGTAAACATTGATCATCAAACATAAACAAACGTGTTGTGTCACACGAGAATTAACCTCATTGGTTCTCGCATGTCAAGCGAACATGCTTGAGCTTAAGTTTACCACAACTGATGTGTGAGTTGATCAATGTTTATATGTGAATAAAAATCTAAATTTATTCTGTAAATCAAGCGATTGAGTCTCTTCAGAAAATGTGAACTTAACCGCTAAATTAATATGGATTGGTTTCACATTCTCTTTATGAACTTTTTGAAGCATCAAAACGGTAGTTGCATAGACTATCAATAGAGGCAGGCACGTGCACAGGTAGGGCTCAACCTGTGCAGAGCACATGCCCTTTTTGCTCTTACACTCGAAGTGCCCTTTCTTTGGTGGTGTTTTTTTTTTTTTTTTTTTCTTATATAAATCAATGCTATTGGTCACCTTTACGTCTGTCTGTCTGTTTTAAAATATTTAGCCAATGACAGTTCTTAAAAAGAGCTTGTGTAAATCTTGTTCGATCCTCAAACTGTCAGTAAAGCTGATAACTCCGCCCCCGCTATCGTGACTGAATGAAATGAAGCTCCGCCGCAGCCGCACAGCAGACAGCAGCTGAACGAAGTTTTGCAAGGGTAAACATCTTGTTGTTTGAATAAGTACTAAACACTTTGTCTATAAAAGCTCATATTTTATTTATTTAATGTCTGACTGAGACATGTGGGACCTGAGAGGGAGGTCTAGGCTAGCAACGTTAGTCAATACATAGCCTACACTTAAATAGCCTGTGCATAAAGTAGCATTTCAGCTTTTAGAAAATGCGATTTTGGTCAAATGTATTTTACAACAGGAAAAACTGAGCGTCTAACAAACTAGTAATCCGTTGATGAAAATGTAGCCTATGCCGCCGGCGCCGTTTTAATGACGGACAAAATGCACATTTGCACGCATTCGCTGGTCAAAAAACCCGTAACTGTATTTGAGTTTGACTTTTGTAAAATGTTAACGATATATTCATAATACAACAACATATACTTTGTTTTTAGCATCGGAAAATCATAAGCACAGGCGCGCCCCCGTGCTGTTTTGTACTGAAACTACACAAAGCGACGAGTGATCCTCGTCACCTCATATTTCTAAGAAATTTTCTTCTTTGATTTATGATTGCTGATACACTTAATTTATTAACATTTCATCTTGTTATGGTAATATTAAATTATGGTTAATTCAAGGCTGTTGATATGCACGTGCAATGTAGTTTTTTATTATTATTCTATACTCTCCGCTCGTCCTCACATGTATAATTGTAGTAAAACATGGTTTTACTCCAGTAATGTTGTAGTAGTAAAAAAAAAAAACATTATAGAAGATCACTGTGAAATCTTTATATTTTATCATGCAGAATGTAATCCATTATTTAATTCATTCCAATTAATTTATTTGATCCAAAATACAGCAAAAACAATAATATTGTGAACTATTTTTACAATCTAAAATAACTGTTTACTATTTAAATATTTTAAAAAGTAATTTATATCTGTGATCAAAGCTGAATTTTCAGCATCATTACACCAGTTCAGTACTCCTTTTCAATGCAACTGTACTTTTCACATTGCTTTATTTTTTTATTTTCATTGCTGGCTTATTTTAGGGAAAGTGTAGTGAACAAGGGACCTTCAAGAAACTAATAAATGCCTGGTCCTCCACAGTATCAAGTTTTTGCCAGGTAGGCAGATACATGTTGGATATGCTATATTAATGGCATGGGTATAGTTTCTTATAATCTGGAATTGAGTTGGACATAATTATTTAAATTATATTTCAAATAGTTTGTCAAAAATACTTGACTCATGTTTATGTGTGACATTTAGAAGAGGGGAAGGTAGAGCAATTTTAACCAAATAATACAAATTAGCTTATTAAACCAAACAGAATAGCTAAACAAATATTTTATTGAACTTAAATGATATATATATATATATATATATATAAGAACTATAACATTTATAAAAATAATTATAACTGATATAACTTTTTTTTGTACTTATATGAATTTTGATTACTTGGTAGAAAAAAAGGGAGGGGGTGCCCTTTTTTAGTTTCAGCACATGCCCCTCAAAAGGTCTATGCACGGTCCTGAATAGAGGGACAGAAAGATTTCATCAAAAAGATCTTCATTTGTGTTCTGAAAATGAACGAAAGTCTCACGGGTTTGTAACGACGAGGGTGAGTAATTAATGACGGAATTTTCATTTTTGTGTGAACTGTCCCTTTAAGCAGTTCGCGCTGAACTAAGACGTTCGTTTGGAGCACGAGAACGTGATGAATATCAATGCAGTGCTGCCTAACACTGGCTGCGGTTAAATCGCGCTGTGAGAGAGATACTGATTACCGGCGTTGAAAAGCAGAAGGATTAGTTCAGAGATCAGAGAGAAAGTGAGAGATTGGACCCAGAGCAGAGGAGGGAAAGAGAACAAGAGCAACAGCAAGAAAAGCTGCGGAGGAGGAGAGATACATAAAACAACTATACCATGTCAGCGCAATTAAACGGCCCTGCAGTGTTATTTTCGAGAGCGAAGGTCCAACTCAATATTATTAGTTATTATATTGAGTAAACTTGCTTAATTTAATTTCACCAAATTTATTGTGTACATAAAATGTTTTCGTCATTAGCCTATATCAACAACCATGGTCTTTACGTCAGTCATCCGATAAGTTTTGGTTAATATCTTGTTATGAATAAATCAATCAAAAATGACGTGCTTAGCATATATAGCTAGTTAGCCATTGCTCTGTGGTAAGTAATCAACTTTTCATGGAGGAGGCTCATTTGGACATTTTAAAACATAATTTTATACAAAATGTATATCAGACTGATGATGAAATTATCAAACATGTGGAATGTTTTCAAGTGAAACAAATGAATATCAAATACTTCATTAAATCCATTACTTACACTTTATACTGTTATTTGTGCTGTTGTTTTCCCTCCAAAATGATGTCACTTCCTGTATGATGATGTCATGTTTGTTAAAGGTATATTACATAATACTCAAAGGATGGAAAGTAGTAGCCTAATATTGGGGATGCAGTAAAACATAAAATGATTGTGGATTAAAACAATATTCTCAAGTAAACATGTTTTGTTTAGCATTTCCATTGGAGTAAGGAAAAATGAACACCTGGAAAGCTAAATAGTGAAATAACTGTGCTATTGTTAAAATGACTTCCATCTTTAAAAATTGAGAAATCCATACATTAAGGCTTAATAATGTATATGAATGAGGAATATTTCAGCAAGCCTTTATCGACTCTTACGCATTTCAAACGGATCTGTTTTTCAGGCGTTGTAATATATCCCGCCGCATGAAGACTGGTGAATGTCAGCTATGCAGTAGAACAAGGACATGCGTTTGCCTGTGTGCTGTAAGCTGTTGTGGACACAGAGAACATCTGGGGCTTCAGTCGAAGCACAAAAATACTGTAGCAATACTCACCCAAGATCAGATCATCTCCGAATCCATCCGGCCCGGCCCAAACACAAGAACCGTCGTGAAAGCTGAAAAAGGGAAAGACACTTTTGTTATGAATCTGAATGTGCCATTCTTCCATTTTATTCCGTATTCTGGAGCGGATGTTATCAGTTGGGGACACCTGGTGGTGGATTTGGCCTGATGCCCCAAGCGCTGGTTGGCACACGTGTGCTTCCGCTGTGGAAGGGGGATTGAAATTTGAAGATGTCATGCAACACTGGATGTATTTCAATGGACACTTACATGTTACAAAGAAAAAAAATTAAATTGTACATGCTGTGCTTTACAGGTCTAAATATTCTGATATCATGAGGGGAAAAAATGCATTATTTTAATATACTGCTACTCCCAAGTGTAGGCTTATTTTTATGTGCATTTGAAGACAAAACAGCATCACTGAGATGTCCAACAGTGCATCCGGATGGAAAAATATCCTGCGTTCGAACAGTGTTGGGGGTCACGCATTGTAATCAGAGTTATGTAATCGGATTACTTTTTCAAGTAACTAGTAAAGTAACACATTACTTTTAAATTTACAACAACATATCTGAGCTACTTTTTCAAACTTTGTTTTTCTATTTAGTGACTGGGTTTGCATTTCCTTCAGCCTGAAGCTTATCCGTTTCATTTTTGGTGCAAGAAGGCCTTTAGATTAGCCAAAAATACAACTTTTTTTGTTATTGAAGACATAGGTATAACGCATTACTTTTAAAAGTAACTTTCCCCAACACTGCGTTCGTATTATGTGTATCAGCTTCTCAGAATTAGGAGAGTTGAAACAAAAAACCTTATGACTTCCTTTCTTCTGTGAAACACAAAAAATGCAGTATTGTAGAACAACAGCACATTTAAAAAAAATTTCTTGAACTCTTCGAGTTTTTATGATACTTTATCCCCCCATTTTGGAGCTTGACAAACCGAGTCCCCGTTCACTTTCACTGAGTGGAAAAGGGCAGCTTGGACATTCTTCTAAATCACTCAAATGAAGAAAGAAAGTCATATGAGTTAAAAAAAAAACATCTAGATAGGAAATAACGGCAAAATTGTAATTTTGGATTAACTTTGAGCTTACGAAAGCTCAGCACACTGAAGAGATCCGTACCACAACAGATTTACATTTCTGTTCATGTTATTTGTGAAACGATGCAGAAGACAACGTGAAAAACTGATCATGAGAATCCATAGTCATTTAATCAGATGTATATGTGACTAACATACAGTATTATACGCTTCACTTCACTGCAGTATTACAGTAAGACCGCGCATAGAGATGACAGACCATCACGTAATTATTTGATTCCTAATTCTAAGTAAATTGTGTATATAAGTATTTGATGCTGTTTAAATGTAACGATGTGATGTACTATTATAATTGTGTATAGTATTTCTTAGAGATGTTTATTTTCTATAAAACAAATATGTTATTGCTTACAAAAGTTATTAAAACAATGAATTAAAAGGACTGTTTTGGGAATTGTGTTTGTCCACACAGCTCATATTGCAAAGTTTCTGTGTGTTTGGTATTTATGTAACGCTGCAGTGAAATATAATCGATGTGTGAACATGAGCAGCTGTCTTTTGAATTGAGATCAAAATCACGTTTTGTTTTCGTGCGTCTTCGTTGGCGCTCCTCGCAAAGTAATTCAGTGCTATTATCCTTAAATATGTCTCTGTCTCACACCAGTGGTCTGAAATTACATCTGAAGGCACACAGAAACAGATCCATGCCTTCTTGCTTCTTACCTTTATTTACTCTGCTGCTGCTTCTGTTGGTTTAGCGAGGTAGAAACAAACCCATACTATTTCAAGTTAAATAGTTCGTCGCATTTCATCACCCAACCACCAGCAGTACACGACTTTCTGAATTTATTTTAGAAATTATTGGCTACTTTCTGTATGAAATGTATATTCTACAGGTATACGTTTTGCCCTCTAGTGGTTAAAACATAATGGATGCGGAAGAACCTTGTTTTGGTTGTGCTTCGGCTCTGCGGATTATGATTATCATACTGCTTTTAAAACATTCAGTAGGCTACTACTAGACTTAAGAGATATAACAATTATATGGAGAGGATCTCAGGCTTACTTGCTAAGTACTTTAGTTTTCTCATTAATAGACACGGTACTCCCTTGAAAATAAAAGCGAGCTACAGCAACCTTAATGAAACGAACCTTCACAGTGATAATGGTTCACAATGATCTCTGTCAGAGAGCCAATTATGGCAATTTATCGGTTTAATAAAATAACTCACCTGTTGAGTAGTAAAAACAGCATATCTTCATCGCTTTTATAACATTTCAAAACCCTTCTCTCATTCCGAAAAGCCGAGCCAATTTTATCATTTATTTTTTTGCCAGGAAACTCTCCTCCTGGAAAGTACGTAATTCACCACATAAAAACATTAAGCTATAGATCCAAAACACTTATAATAGGCTTACCATAGTGAAACAGGTAAACGATGAAGGACTGTGATGTATTTACTCATTATTTAAATAGTTAATTTTTATAGTAAAAAAAAAAAAAGCTACATAGTGTACCTTTAACTTTTACATAATATCGGTCACTATACAAATTATCGGTTAATATCTTAAAAAAAAAAAAAGGTCAATTAAGTTATTAAAGCACTTCATGATTTATATATTTTCTAGGAGATTATCAAAGGAATGTTAAAAAGCTGGCATGCATATTAAAACATTTATTTGAATAAAAAAAAGACAGTAATATTGTGAAATTTAAGTATGGTTTAAAATAACCGTTTTCTATTTGGATATACTGTAAAACGTAATTTATTCCTGTGATGTTACTCCAATAATAAGTGTCACATGATCCTTCAGAAATTATTCTAATGTGATGATTTGATGCTCAAAAAATGTCAGATTATTATTATTAAAAACAGGATTTCTGTGGAAACCATGCCTCCCCCCCCCACAAAAAAAATTCTTTGATTAATATAGTTTAAAAGAACTGCATTTATTTGATATTAAAATAGTTTTGTACCATTAAAAATGTCCTCATGAATAACACGCCCTCAGACATTTTACACTAAAACACAAAAAAATATTTTCTATGGTAATCACATTTTGCCCATAACATCAGGAGTCATCAATATTTCATTACAAAAGACTTTTATTTACAATCTTAAGAATAAATCAAATAGAAGACAATATAGGATATCTATATCTGCAAGTCTGAACACATTTCATCTTTGAGACTTGATCACAAGCACTACAGAAAAGTTAGCGTACAAGTAATGAATGTCAAACTGCAAATCTCACGGTTACTGCGGATATAAAATGTGTCTAGTAATCAGAGTTCGAACATAAGTGTGGCTAGAAATGAAATATAAATATGGATCTCTCCCTCACAAGAGCCGCAGGTATCAAATCATATCTTTGGATAAAGATGTTAACACTGATGTCTTTGCTTTATGATCAATTCTTCAATGACATTCGATGCAGATTCAATTATTTGGATCTACCGACTCCAATGGAAGACTTACAACCAAACTGGTTGGATATAAAAATTAAACAGTGGATTTAAACGGTGGGCTCTTTTTGTCTGGTGACTGCAGCCCACTCACTAAAAAGTGCAAATGGACACAAATCCAGTGGCTACTACAGGTAGAAACCTTTTTTTTTTTTCAAATCATTCAAACCGGTTCAGTTTCAGCAGCAAAATCGCCCCTCTCTTCAAATACTGCTCACCTACAGCGTCAGACGAATCATAAATACACTCCGTTAAAATATATACAAAGAAAGAACTTTTAGAAAGCCTTCATTTTCTCCAACCAATATGCAGAATTCATCCCAGACGATAACCCAGGAACTTCTTTATTCAACTTATGGTTGAGAGAAGCACTTTTTTTCACCCGCTATCGTAATGTTCGTTTCTCTCGAAAGGTGCTAGCGGTAAAGCGAAGCTCCACAATACATGTCCGATTCAAGCACCCACTGGACCGGCGTCCAGCTCACCCCACCAAAACACACTCTCGTGGCCAAAGTCAGCACTCGCAGCGCATCGTTCACAAAGGACATGGAATCGTAAAAATACCTTCCGTTCAATCTTCGTGTAGGGCGTATAAATAAGTTAAATAACTAATTTCATATCAAAAATGTCAAGAATAGGGTCCGGTGGATCTTGTTATTGGATATGCAGTCGTGAATGTTGGGGAGAAACGTCTTTGCGTTCCCGGATGTCATTGACTGAAGTTGATTCTCGATGGAGGGCTGTCGGGGTGTGTTTGTAAAAGTGCTCTTGTGTGTTGGTGTGTAGTCGGCTAGGTGGACGTGACGGTCGTCCCGCTGCCGAGTTTGATGATCATCTGTTGGCAGTCGTGGAGGGTGCGCTTGTCGCCCAGTTTCTCCAGCGTGCGGGCGGCGTCGGCCAGCATGCCCACCCTCTGGCCCGGGGCGGACAGGAAGGAGGGCGGCAGATAACGGCACGCCAGCATCACGGCCTCTGCCTGCTCGCGCTGGCCTGGATGAGTCTCACACTCCTCTGTCAAACACACACACACACACTAGACGTTAGCAGGTGCAGAACTAACATTCAATGGAGCTCTGTGACTTTATTAGTAACTGCAATACAATACATGATTTTAATTTTTTTTAATTGAATGAAGTGATTCAAATTAAACCATCAATTAATAATTTTGTGATCTGCATATTTTTTAGCAAATTTTGTTGTTTTTTTTTACTGGAAAATATGATATAATATAAAATATAGATGATATGATTATACATTTATAAAATGCATAAAAACTGTATATATATTAGAGGTGGCCATAGATTACTTTTTTTAATGTAGATTAATCTCACTGTAATCTTAGAATTAATCTAGATTAAAATGGCTCATTTGAATTCTCCTGAAGGCATTCAGAATATGTGTGATGCTACCCAAATATTATAATGATTAAAAAGTAAGTCTCTGAGAATAGATCGCCTCGCGTAGGGATGTGAATTTCTGCCAAAAATGCCATTCGACAATCTAGGAGCAAAAGTAGAATATGAAAAAAAAAAAAACTAAAAAAAAACGCACACTCACAATGACAGAAAGGAGGCCAACCAACAGATCACTGAACAGATCATTCAAACTGATTCGCGAACCGATTTAGACACATCTGCCAACTTGTTTAATGAAGTCTTTGAACAGAATCGACTCAAAAGAGTGAATCGTTTGTAAATGAGCATCGCTCATGCTTGGAATAAACTCATTTAACAACATGTATTGCATTAAAATAAAGTAATGAGAGGAACGTCGCCCAACGTTGCGCGTCGTCAATTATGTCAAATATACTACACATTGGAATTGCGTGAAAATATAACGATATTCGAAAAAGCTATTTTATGATTCCAACCCAACTTTGAGAATAGATTAACGGCGATATTTTTGTTTCGCCCGATAAGAGTCTCACGTTAACGCCGATAACGGCCACCACTAATATATATATAACCTTTTCCCTTTAAAATGTCTTTGTTTAAAATAGAGTTTACATCAGAGAAGAATTGTTTGTTTGATATATATGTATATTTGTGTTTACATAATATATGTGTTTGTACTGTGTTTAATTATTTTGTATATATAAATACACAGACATGCACATATATATTTATGAAATATTTGCATGTATAGACCTTATTCGATCTGCGTCATCAATGTTCGCGGCGGCCATTTTGTTGACATAGAAACCACGGCAACTGTCAGTCAGTCAATTGACAAGCGAGGCAGCGTCGGTATTTTCCATGGTATTATCGCTGTATTTTTTTTTAAAACAGTGGGATGGTGTGTTGTGTAATACACTGCTGTTCTAACAACAGCAATAAGAACCCCGGAGTTAATTTTTATGCGATACCGACTGTCAGAAAACGTGAAGGGAGTGAGACAGAGGAGTTGAGCCAGCGCAGGAGAGACTTGTGGCTAGCTAGGATAAACAGACTAATCTGCCAACTCCCTACAGCAATGTCTGTTCCTATCATTTTACCACAGGTAACGTTATTGGGGACATTTAATTTTGAATTTTACAATACTATTATAACATGTTCCTGTTATCTCTGTGAAGCTGCTTTGAAACAATTTGTATTGTAAAAAGCGCTAACTGTTATATAAATAAAGGTGACTTGACTATTGATAACGTTATATGCCTCATTGATACTAGGTAGGGAATTAGTGCTTGTGTGATACTGTGTTATTTTGTTACAACGATCGTAAAGGAGCCCTGCGAAGTGTAGCTAACGTTATGCGGATACTGTATGAACGTTAACGTTATAAATATCCGGTTAAAAGTTACGGCTGGCAATAAGGACGGATCTATACTTAAGGCTATTGGGTCTATTTGATATGGGTCCACACAAATCAAGCTTATCTTCTCTTGATACCGACGAGATGAAGCCAAGATGAGTGACAAGAGAAAGGCAGCTAGAGCGGTGTTGTAAAGTCTCAGGGAAAAGAAATCACCTGTTCTGCTTCCAGGCGTGCGGCGCCGCAGACTGCGGTCCAAGAGCTGGTGTGTGCGTGTTGGACTGGCGCCCGCCATCAGCCGAGCCGTGGCTTCATGCAGGAACAACTGCAGACAGAAAGAAAGACAGACAGAGAGAGAGAGAGAGAGAGAGAGAGAGAGAGAGAGAGAGAGAGAGAGAGAGAGAGAGAGAGAGAGAGAGAGAGAGAGAGAGAGAGAGAGAGAGAGAGAGAGAGAGAGAGAGAGGAGAGAGAGAGAGAGAGAGAGAGAGAGGAGAGAGAGAGAGAGAGAGAGAGAGAGAGAGAGAGAGAAACAGCCATTGAGTTATGACAGTTAAACCTAGTATGCAAGATCCATATCTGTACTTCCTTACTGAACAAGTCTGCACCATTATTGTGCAAGCTTTTTTGGAAGCTATTTTAAGCAGGTGAATATGTATAAGAAATATGCAATTCAATAGAACATCAGTTAGTTGAATGAACAGGAGACAGGCGTATGAGCAGGTGTGTTTGGTGTGGACTCGTCTCACCCTGCGCAGGGCCGGTCTGAAGCTCTGAGCGAGCTTGCGGAGGGAGCTGAGGTCCTGCTGGAAGCCCTGCAGCTCCACAGGCGAGGCGGCCGTCGCACAGCTCTGCTGGGACACCACCTGCTGCTCCCGCCACACGCTAGTGCGCGTCACCAGTAGCAGATCACACAGCAGCAGCTGCACCAGCTACAACACATCACACACGCTGCTTCATTCCAGAGCAAAGCCTTGAGACATTCGTCTTTGAGAGCATCAAATTATTAAAACAGAACTAAAATTTAAATGAAAACTAAAAATTCAAAATATAAATAAATACTATACTACTATATAAACAACACTGGTTTGTGGTTGTCAAACATCATTTGAACACAGACAATACAATGAACTCCTACTACCACAACACCTGTGTGACCTAGAGGAGAACTGACTTCATACATCATCTTGAGACCAGGTGTTTATAAACGTGTTCTGTGTGTGTGTGTTCAGGAGAGGCACTGCGGCGCAGCTCTGTATTGCACTGCAGGAACATTGCACAGTTGAGACACATGCAATGCAACTACAATGCACTACAGCCCTGTCCAAGACAAAACACACACACACCACAAACTAGCAGTGCGAATGTAACGACTCCTACCCGGCGTGTGTGTGTGCCTTTACCTTGTCTAGAGTGTTGCTGGTGCAGTGTGGGCCGAGGTTGAGGCTGTCTCTGAACAGGCCGCTGGCTTTCTCGCAGTAGCTGAGGCTGAGCTGGTAGCTCCCGGGTTTGGCCAGCAGGGAGCGCACCGCTTTAAAAGTGTTAAAGCAGGCTTTGGGCAGCGGACTCCTGCAACACAAACAAGATTCGTTTAGCACAGGCCGAGCTAAAAGCAACAAACCCACACCAAGCGCACATCAAATGAAGTGTTGTTCCCGGACGGCCGGTTGAAAGATAAACGGGGCTGTATTCGCCAGGAAAACCATCTCTTTTCAACCAATTTCATCTTTATTTACTTGTGGTAATGATCTTTTTTAAAGTAAAAAAACACAGCGTGTTTCAGTAACACTGAAGTTTGCTGGAGGCCGTGTTAAATGTCACTCACTCGGCGGACTGAAGACTGAGGGGCAAGTGCTCCACCGCTGGGTACAATCTCTCTGCCGCCACGTCGTCGCCCTGGAGCCAGTTGATGACCACACACGGCCACCGACGACCACCATTTGGAGTGAGGGTCACAGCCTGGAGGTCAAACATACGATGGTGAGATCACAAGTGACTGACTGTGCTTCAATGGAAACATGCTGAGATGTGAATGCTGGGAGATATGAAATGTGCTGACCTGAATGGAAAGCGGTAATGCAAATGTATATTAAGGGTGCTCCAATCAGGATTTTTAGGGGCGATCACAGATTACTGGAAGCAGTATTGCCCGATACGTATCACCGATCCGAGTCAATGAAACAAATAATACTATATGATAAATGGAAGGCTTCAAATATAGGCCCATTGCGTTTATTTAGCTATTCTTAAAGGGATAGTTCACTTTGAAATTAATTCTTTATATGTTTTAGCTTACCTCAAGGGCATCCAAGATGTAGGTGTCTTTGTGGCCACAGTATTTTCAATTTTGATATTTTTAGGTCAAACCGTTCTTGTCTGTCAGTCATATAATGCAGGCAATAGGGTTCACCTTAAAAGCATACACAGAGAAGTCCAAATTAAACATGATTTAATGACTCGTAAACGTAAGTACACATTGATGGCCTAAGACACGAAACGAGTGGTTTGTGTGAGAAAACGAACAGTATTTATATAGTTTTTACCTCTTGTAAACACAGCCACGTCCAAGTGATCTGAGAGGTCGTGAGCGCTTCGTTCTTTTCCGGAAAGCACCGGAAGTGAAACCTTGCGCGTGTACGTCACTCATTGTTTACACAGAACAGAGAGTGTAGGTAAGACTGCTAATTAAATGGGTACTAATTTGCGCTTATCCGGGATGTTTAAACCGTCGTAAATGAAAACAATTGCAAAAAATAAAAAAATAAAACAATTGTATGAGTGACGTACACGCGCGAGGTTTCACTTCCGGTGCTTTCCGGAAAAGACCGAAGCGCTCGCGACCTCAGATCACTTGGACATGGCTGTGTTTACAAGAGGTAAAAACTATATAAATACTGTTCGTTTTCTCACAAAAACCACTCGTTTCGTGTCTTAGGTCATCAATGTGTACTTACGTTTACGAGTCATTAAATCATGTTTAATTTGGACTTCTCTGTGTATGCTTTTTAAGGTGAAACCCTATTGCCTGCATTATATGACTGACAGACAAGAACGGGTTGACCTAAAATATCAAAATTGAAAATACTGCGGCCACAAGACACCTACATCTTGGATGCCCTAGAGGTAAGCTAAAACATATCAAAAATTAATTCCAAAGTGAACTATCCCTTTAACAACATGTATTTTAAATGTATCATATTCCATTCCCTCCCATAGAGGAGATTAGGAGCAGCTTAGAGCTTGCCAAATATAGCATTCGAGTGAAATAAATAATAAAAATAGACAGTAAAAAAAACAAAGTAATCAAATGTAAAACCACTGCATAGTCTTCCCTGTATAAATTAAAGATAGATTAATCCTACTAAAGAGCAGCGAGTGATTTTCACTTTGTGTTATTTTGTTGTTTGATTAACATTGAAACGGACGGCAGAATGAATATTAGGCCGTGATCACTTTAAGACCGAATGCACGGATCAAATATACTGATACACATGACACTTATTTTCACTTAAGATGTAACCGACGGTGTTTTAAGCAAATACTCACCAAAACGGGCATTTTGACATATTTAGGGCCCAAGCCTTGAAAAGGCGAAGGCCCTATTGTTTTCCTAAGGATTTTTTTTTCTCTATTATTTTTCTTACGACTATTTGGGCACTTTTGGGGCTCTTAACGTGCTCGAAAACTCTTGAAACTTTGCACACGGGTCAGAACCCGCGGCCATCAGGGCCGGGCTGAAGCTGGTACCCGGGCGTGGCAGGGGGGCTCGACAGCCCCATAAATCAAACACGCTTGCATGTAATAATATGAAACTCGGTACACATATAGATCTCATCGGTTCATATGTACTTCATGCTCTTACTTTTTACCCCAGCCCAACAGGAAGTCGGCTATTTAGGGTTGTTTGGAAAACGCATGCAATGGAATTTGAAATACTCCTCCTAGAGAAATCAAACACACGACACGAAACTATATTTATATATATAAATATAGCTGTGAGCAGTGATGAAGGGCCAAAGCCGGCAGCACTGCCACCCTGGTGCCTTTAGGTAACTAAAGGCACCGGGTTGCGGTGCCACCGGCTTGGGCCCGTAATCGCTGCTCGCAGCTATATTTCTGTGTGTTTTTATCCGATTAGGCGTGAACCTGAAGTTCACTTTGCCTGTCCGTGTTCCCCAATGAAAGTCGCAGGAAGTTTACGTCGTGGGATTTAAAGATAGTTTCCGATCACAGAATTTACTGGTATTTTGGTGCCGATGTGTAAATGGTCTCTAAAATACCAGAGCGCCGTTGCTTGTGTGAACAGCATAATTGTGTATTTAATCTGGTAATTTTACGGTAATTCACTGGGAATGCTGTGTGAAAGGAGCTATTGAGAAGAACATGATCCAGGAGCCCTCAAAACAGCAGCTCGAGGGTCAAAGCGGACGTGAATGCTATATAAGGTGAAGCTGACCTGTGACGGTGGCCATGTTTGATCCGATGGCGAAGGACTGTGTCGTGGCTCCTGCTGCGTCTGAGGCACTGGTGAGTAACTGCAGGTATTCCAGAGCGTCCGAGTATTCCCTGTCCAAACAAACACAAACAACTCAAATTCACACTCAAACCACAAGATAAAGTGATGAAACTGATTCAAACGTGTATGGGCCACCAAATGTAAAATTAAGTGAAAAAAAGAGCAATGTCATATGCACTATGATGGCTTCAGGGTGAGTAAATCATGGGCTAATTTTCATTTACAGGTGAACTATGCGCTAGCGCTGAGAATGACACCCACCCGTCCCCATCAGTGAGGGTCTTGTCCCCTTGAGGCTGTGCCACACAGTACAGGGCCTTTTCCAACAGATGCTCCCGGAACGCCTGGGTCACCTGAGCCAGCGGGTCGACTGCAGACAAACGCAAATACACACACGGGTGAGACTGGGGAATCATCATCATCACGAGCACATTAAAGCCTGGTTTAGGGCTGACCTGAGTTTCCTGCCTGGCTGTAGATGCTCTCTTTAGGGGTGCTGCGTATGGACCAGTCCTCGTCCACAAAGAAACGATGACCCAGAGGGTGACACAACCACTGCATGGCAAGAGGGACGCTGCCACTGGGCGAGAGACAGGCCTGCCGAGCGCTGCTCAAGAACACTCGCTGCAGAACATGAGAAGAAACATCATATCTCCGCTTACCATATGCAGCACAGAAACCAAATATGGACACATCATCAAAACAAGAGGAAACGAACAAAACAGCGCTGGATGAAAAGAGACTGACGCGGTTTCAAAACCTAGTGAGATCTCTATGAAGGAAGCATTTTAAGCGCCACGACACTGACGTTGCCAAGTCTGCTAGCATCTTGGCACAAAATTGAATCGCAGAATGCACTACGACAAGCTAAAATAAATCTGAAGTCTGAATATAATTAATTCAATCCTGGAAATTACTGATTAAAATACTACAATCAAGTTGTACCGTTTTACCCAGTGTATATGTGATGTGCAGTTTTATGCTTGTTTAGAGTATCACACTGTTAGCTTAACAACATGCTAATGGCAAGCTGCTCTGGGGCTGTATAACGGATAACTGTATGTCATCATTTCAAATTTTTATGTCATAATTTATACTTTTTATATCATAATTATGATTTTTTTTTGTATGTGTGTCTTTTCATAGTATTCAGCCGATCACATTGCCTTTCATAGTGATAATGTGCACGAAAACAGGCACTTGACGCATGCATACTACAACGTTTCATCCTTGTCCAGTGTCTGCGCAATTTCTCTCCAGAAGTTATGAAGGCTAAAAATGCCTTTGTACTCATCTAAACTAGAGTTGCGGATACACAGAGCATATGCGCGGTTAGAAAAGTCAGGTTGCACGTCTAGGGTATGCGCATGCGATGCTAGCGTACTCATAAAAACAACAATTTTGAGGTTCCGTCTTGGTCAAGATTCGCATGTGTCTGACAGCAGTGCGGCTCACTAGATATTGGAGCAGGGCCTGTGAGTGTGAATGTGTGTGTACTAACAGTAGTGAAGTGAAGCAGGCGGGGTAGACTGGATTTAATCCGTAGGGCTGCAGACACACAGATTTCTGCCAGTGTGGCGACAGGGAGACAGTCTCCTGCACACTCGGCCAGGTTAAGAGCGCTCAGAGCCATGTGGATGGCAGAGAGGTGGCTTCCTCCGAGCTTTCCTGCACACACAGATCAACATCACCAGCAAATATGAGTAATGACTCGTCAACACAGGCTTGACAAACAACAAACGACAGTGGAGAGTAGTTACAGTACTGCATGGATTTGCGATTAAAATGCGTATGTGGAATTTCAAATTGAATCAAAACAGAAAAGTAACACTTTTATTTCGGTCCGCTTTAGACATTCTACTTTGTCATTAAGTCACTTTGGCTCAAGGGGCCGTTCACTTGTTTTTGCGGTTAAAAACATGAGATGCAGGTCAGTGAAGCGAAAAAAGATAGGTCTAGAGATGCGTTTTTTTTTAAAGTTGACCTTATTTTATCTCGAGCACCGCATTTTTAGAATGGTACGAGACGCGAAAAGCACACGCAACAGTCAAACACGTCCGGCTCGCGTGTTTACATTGAAAAACAATGGAAAAGTAGTGCAGTGGAATGGAAAAACTGCCCTATCAGTTGCTCTCCACAAGGTTACCGGATTCCTCTATATGCGAAAGCGACTTACCGGTCATGTGGAGTTGGTGTAGACGGTGGTAGACCAAGGCGGCATCACGGCAGCTCTTGCGGGCGTCTTCCTGAAGGGGGCGGTTGGAGCGAAGGGCTCCGGCGCGGCTGGCTAGCCAGCGGCCCACCCACAGTCTCTGCAGACACAGACGCAGGGCGGACCACAGCACAGCACAGGTCAGGTCCAGTTGAGACGTGGGCAGAGGTCGACCAAGAGCTTTGAGACAAGTCCAGAGGTTCTGAGAGGCCTGAGCAAAGTCTCCCTGCAGAAATACGTCAAGAATATTACACAAACAGAAGCGTAGAAAGGGATCTGGTGAAATTGGACTCCCAGAACTAACATGGATATGTGCGAGAGAGTGTTTTATACCCTGGCTAGATCCAGATCGGCCTGCTTGCGGTGTCTCCAGAAGAGGACGGATGATTCGGAGTGAGGTCTGGTCACAGGTTCTCCATACACAAGGAGTCGGATCAAAACTCCAGCGACCAGAACACCGTTTAGCAGCCACACCATAAGAGTGGGCAACATCCAATCCATCCAACCCCAAGAATCGGCTACGCATATCAAAACAAGATTGTCCACATGTCAAAGAGACAGCAACATAGTGTCGGCGACGTGTACCAGATGTGGACCGACACTATGTTGCTGTCTGGTGTAGATTGGGTGGAATGGTATTCTGAACATATTGTGTCTCTCATGAGATAAAGGCCCTGAATACAAAGAACATCAACAAAATGAGGCCAAAACAAAGTTTGTTTGGAGTTCAAAGCGAACTTTCCAGAAAAAGTTTACTCGGCTGCTAAATGCATTCAAACTCTGAGGCCCCGCCTTCTTTAACGTGGCCATTTTCTCCAGTTCATATCTTCTGTTCAGTCTATCGAGATCAAACGTGAGTAAAAACAAACACTGGACGGCAGCTTTATAGTAGAAACTGAAGATAATTCTAATTGAAAGTGTCACGTTTTTTCATGTTTAATAACGTAAAGCTGCTTGCTTTAAAGCAATCTGTTGTATAAAGTGCTGTCTTAAACGTGATGTGACCGAATTGCAAACACATCCACGTTTTTGCTATGTTCATTTTGTTATCGAGATGAAAGCACGCAGCATATATTTACATATTCACCTAAATGTCGCTCTCAAAAGTGTTGATGGAGTTTGGGATGCTCGCTAACTTTGCTGCGAGTACATGGGGATCTTAAAGGTTTGAGGATTAGTACCTGCTTCCTGCATTGCCAGCATACTCCTTCCTGTGTGTCCTGAGATAGACGCCCCAGAGCTACTCCAGCCGCCACACAGCAGAGACGCCAACGGGTTGAAGGACAGGAAGAGCATGGTGAAGGCGCACAGAGCCATACGAGAGCGATCCAGCATTCCTCCAGCCCTCTCCACCACAGGCTACACGAGAGAACAGGAAATGATGGTGTCAAAGCGTGATACGCTTATTCTTCTAGGTTCTTGACCTCAAGCTAATTAATTATCCACTACACGCTAACACATTCAATTGCTTCATGACCATAGCCGATTCATTAAAAGCATGACAGGAGACGTTTCTGCTACCTTGCTGTCTTCTACCATTGGGCTGTCCGGCTCAGAGTCGCTGCCGTGGTGCGAGTAGGTGCCGCTGGATTGAGGCGAGCCGATATCTGATGCTGGAGGGGTGGGGATGTCTGGTTTCACGTCCACCTCCATGGTCACAAGGTCCTTTAGAGACTCTGAGGAGGCAAAGAGATCAGGTCAATGCAATCCCCTTGTGATAAAGAAGTGCAATTAAAAGTCCGAAAAGTATGTACTTATACCGTAAACATAAATATTCATAATTTAAATCCTTAACATTAGCCAATAGTGCCTTTTCAGAGTTGGAGCAATTCATTAGGAATGTAAAAAGGCTCCATTTTAATTTCATGTTAACTTTGAATGTGAGCTTACTGTTCTTCTGGATGGACATTTTGAGTGCCATGTTCTCCTGCTTTAGTTTTTGGTTGGACTGCTGAAGGTAGCGAATGTGGTCGATGGCTTTTCTCAACACTGCAGACTTATTGAGCTGCTTGAGAGAGAATATTAATTTTAGAATGATAGCAAAGACATCTTAAGACTAGGTAAGAGCTACAAAAGTTTCTTTCTTTTCACAGTTTCTCTTGGTGACTAAACAAGCAGACTTTCTCAGACAATGAACCTACCTTAGCTTCCGTCCCAGCCACCAGGTCTTTGAGCTCAATAATCTTGTCGTTGATTGAGGAGCGGTAGCGTTTTTCAATGGCATTATGGGCGGTGCGCTTCTCGCCCTTATGCGGCAGGCCGCCCGGTTTCCCGCTGATGGCGATGCGATTGATGGGCAGTTTCTCAGTGTCCATCATCAGTGGAACGGTGGTCAGGATGGTGCCGCCGCTCATCAGCGCCTAAGATGAGAGATTTACAGGTTGAGGTCTTCAAAAATGCCTTAAATGTAATGCGAGAGCCTTTTTAGCTAAAAATAAGAATTTACGTTATTTCATGAACTTTGGCAAGGTTTAAAAGTGACATTTAAGATCAAATGTCTTGAACATTGAAGTATAGCACTAGAATTCAATTGATGGACAGGTTATACCAAGAACAAAGCAATAAATTGAAGCGAATCTGAGAAATGTTTTAAACTAGGTCTCAAATTTCAATGGGCTTCTAATGAGCGCATTAAAAAAACATTTGGTTGCAAACAAACAATTTGTTTTTCCTTGATAAAGGAAAGACTTTTCCAAGCAAAATTATTTAGAATGCAAAATGTACATTAGGTCTTCTGCTAGCTTCTGCTTAAACTGTATGTAAATAAACAGATTATTGTGCTGATACGAGTCAAATCTACACTGCCAAAAATATTGCTGTTTGGATTTAAATAAAGAGTCTATGATTAGATCATTATTGCAGTGTTGTGTTTCTAGCATGTTATATGTTTGGCAACAGTTCTTCTAACACTAATTGATGGAGTGTGTAGCTTTTCATTTCTTAAACAATTTAGGAAGACACATCATGGTCATATTACAGGATGACAATGTCAAGATTCAACAGGAATTAAATCCCAGACCAAATTCATTGAATGTCTTTGGGATTGTGCTGGAGGAGACTTTACAGAGTGCTGGACTCTTGCATTGACAATACAAGATCTTCTTGACCAACAATTGATGACATCACAACATTTATTCCCATCAACCATTCTTTCACATTTTGAGCCTGATGAATCTTGACATTTTTGGGGGGGCCGGGTAGTGTATAAATTGAATATGGGTTCAAAAATGTTCTTAGTCTTTCCTTCCTGTTTACATTGAATTAAATGGCAGATACACTTTATTGTGCAACCAAAATACCAATAATAACCAGGGGCTCGTTCTTCGTACGTCGCTAACTCAGTTAGCTGGATTTGATTGTTGACGATTTGCCATGATCTTGGATCGTTTGGTTCTTCGAAGCTCATCCTAGACTTGCTGTCATAGCAACAGGTGCGCTAGCTTGAACCTGCTCGCGAGCAGGCTTATTTCATGTAAACAGGATTAGATCGCGGCTTTATAAGCAGAGCTGATACGGGAAGTCTTTTAACGCAGCGAGATAGTGTACTTTTTGAGGTTTTTTTTCTTTTTTCTCATGACTCGTGATGATGTCGTTACATCATTAATTTGTTGGAAACGCACAAATGTTCGACTCGTCGGAGTCGGGCTTTAATAACAGCACAAATAAACAGCATATAGAGATTCTTTGCTAGTGGCTCTTTCCTTTACATTGGAGATGCGGAGAACGTGGTGATAAGTAATGTCTGTCGTGCCATTCGCAAAGTTTACCTGCCTCTTAAGCAGGTTTTAGGGCATTTCCAAGCCACTTTAGACCCAATTGGTTGTATAGCAGTTTTTTTTTTTCAACGCAGGTAGGCCTAACGTTACATTATAATTTTTAATGTCGATCATGTAATCGTTAGCATGATGATTATGACTTTCAGTACAATATAGGCCTATTCCTCAGGCTTCCCTAATGTGATTGGTGCCATAGACTGCACATGTGTTCCCATCAAGGCCACAATGAAGGGGATTTTGTGAACTGAAAGGGGGATCACAATGTAAATGTGCTGCCAAGTTACTATTACGATTCTTAATATTCCAGATTAGTAGCCTAATATTACATCAAATTGTAAAAAAAGGCAGTTGACCGACTAAAATCTCTTAGATGGTGTGTGACTGTTCCATATCACAAATGTGGAAGCACAGCGATTCAAATTTATGCACATATTTGAACGTGGTAAGGACAATATTAATATCAAGCTCACTGTATTACTGTACATACACTCCAGTTACAATGCAGCTCTAGGACAAGGGCACACAATGCAATGAACTTTGGCCAACTAAAGGGGAGATTTCATTTCAGTGTCTGAAAAGCCTGAGGGTTGCACCTGACAGGACCTGTGACATTGCATGTGTCATATTACACAACCACCATCAGAAAAAAATATATAACATTACATTAAATGTTTAATAAAAGACGAGACAAATTTGCTTAGTTCTTTGAGTTTTATTTCAATTGTTCTTTGTAAAGAAAAGCCAGTGATCAAGTCATATTTTGTCTGCAATAAGAGATACTATGCAAGGTCAGCAATAGTTCTCTGTGTGAAATAATATATTAGCACTTACTCTGAAGTTCATTTGAAGCAACTATATCTCTAGTGCCAGTCTTTTTCTTTAAGTTGTCAAGTCCCACCCCCCCCCCCCCCGGGAAAGAAAAAAATACTCTATATTGTATATATACTCTATATTGGGGGGGCTTGGGTTAAACCTGTCAACACAAGCCTTATGCAACAAAAATGACAAGGAAAAGTACAACACTGCCCACCTCTGCATCACTGCTTTGTGCAGACTCTTCTGTAGATGTGGACTCCTGCAACTCATATTGCATTCAGAAATAATAGGTAACTCAAGTGTAAATTAAGTAAAGTTATTTATGCACTTAAAGATACCTGAGAGGGTTTCTTCACTGTCCTGTGCATTGGGGGGAAATGGGCATTATAAAGTGCTGTACTTTCTTCCCTTTTGATGTAAAGTTATGAAAAGTCTTACTGCACATGCTTCAGCCACTTGCTTGGGAACACATAAAAGTGTTGGTGTATTGTTTAAAACTGCACAAAAGAGGAAAACACAATTACATTACAATGAAGTACACTGGGGGGAAATGTGATCAATAACTCATTTCTACATTTTTTTTTTTTACATTAACTATGTTTCACAGTCACACATGTAGACTTTCACAAGTCAAAGCAATTCATTACAAGGTTTAACAGCTGATATGACTGGACAGCCATTGGGCTTACTTAATTTAATGCAGCAACAAATTATTTTACAGTGTACTAGGATCATTTAAAGCTCATTTACCAGCAGTGAAGGTGTTGCTGCTCCTGGCTGTGGGTCTGAGGAAGAGCCCTCCAAAATGGGTCACATTTAACCCAAGGGCCAGCTCTTCTGCCTGGGTATAATGTGGGGGTGCAAGACCACCACCTGTTTGTTTTTCTTTTCTTTTTATTTCTCAGCCTTTTTCATGGTTGCTTTTATAAACAGGCAAACATTTATTAACAGTGCCTTTTTAAAAGAGATTAGTATAAGTACAAATTACTATTATGTAGAATAATAGTACTTCACTTTTACTTGTTCCTATGTTCTAGTAGTGGGTGGTGACTCTGACATTACAATGAACAAAGTTATTAATTATTTAGAAATTATTCAAATATAAAAACTATACTGTAATAAGTGATAAAAACATCTAACTACAAACTTAATTTGTCTGCTACTTTTTGCTAGCCCTCTCTCCTGGCTTTTGCACACTTTAAGGTGTTCCCTGGCGTTTTAATTAAGTTTTCAAATTCAGCATATCCTTCAAGCAATAACTCTTGCTCTTCTGTGGAGAAAAAAACTGAGCGCGCTCTTTGGCCACGGTGAGCAGCCAATAGCAGCGTAGCTGATCAATGTTTCTACTATCGATATATATCCCCTTTTAACCCAGCGCATGAACGCGCAGTTATCTCAGATAATTCAATCCAGCGATACTAATCATAAACAACAGGTGTGTTCGAAGAACCCAATTAGCCGGATCATGATTAGCCCGATGATATTATCTTGGATGTCTCATTTGATCTCGGATGTTTTAAGCAACGTACGAAGAACGAGCCCCAGGAAAGAAAACCTTTGATTAATGCAGTACTTTTAATTATAAGCAATCCTGAAATTTAAATTTTACCTCTTAATTTGAAATGTTTATGATTTACTATATTATGCACTTTTACAACCATCTATAACATTACAATAGAGAGCCTAAGTCCCGCCCCTCCGCTTCCGGCTCATGGGACCTTATTTCGGAAAACATATGTATGGTAGTCAATGGCGAGAGACAACTTTTCTTTTTATTCCGTCTGAACTGTGCCCTGAATTACACACATGATGTTTGTCAATTTAAAAAATATTATGAAAGTCAAAAAAGTCAGTTTGTCATAAAACATAAGAGTAACATTTAGTTTTATGTGGAAATCGCTCAATGAACTACATCTCTCGTCTCGCACTATGTACGTCACCAAGCATGTGTGTGTGCAGTCTGGTACAAAACACACAGGCATGACGGCATAACGTTACGATTATAACGTTAGACTATAGAAAACACGGCAGACGTTAGCTTCAGTAAAGTTAGCTTCAGTAAAGTTAGTTTCAGTAAAGTTAGCTTCAGTAAAGTTAGCTTCAGTCATTGAGAGAAAAGGTATGACGTCACATGCGCGTCTTTTGGGTTTGTAGTCTTTGTAATTACGCATCTTCTCAGTCTTATACCTCAACAGTTTTACATCAAACTGATACTTTCTTGACTTTAAAATGTATCTGTTAAATTGACAAACATCATATGTGTAATTCAGGGCAAAATTCGAACGGGATCCAAATATTTGCTGTCTCTCGCCATTGACTGCCATACAATATTTTTCCGAAATAAGGTCCCATGGTGGTCGACCGGAAGGGGAGGGACTTAGGCTCTCTATATAAACACCATAAGTCAATAATGTCATAATTCATCAACAATAGCTCATACGCAATTTCTGTAGAACACACGACAGTGCCACATTTTTACTTTGAAATGTGAAGTTTGAAGATTAAGAATCACATTAGGCCATATCTCAATTCCCATTTTTCCATCCCCTCTTAAAATGATCTTTAAAGGTGCCCTAGAATGGGGTTATTTTATTATTTAATAATGTTTCCTGGGTTGCCCTTATAGTGTTAATATGTTTTTTAGATCAAAAATAGTCAAAATTTAGAAATAAAAGGCATTTTTCCTAGCCTGATTTTAGCCTCTGATTTGAACACTCTGTTTGAAGGGGCGTGTCTGCTGTGGGACTCAGTGTAACCGGCCACTGCTGTGATTGGCTGCTGCGGGAGTCAGTGTAACCGGACACTGCTGTGATTGGCTGCTGTGGGATTCAGTGTAACCGCGGTCACTGCTGTGATTGGCTGCTGTGGGATTCAGTGTAACTGCCCACTGCTGTGATTGGCTGACATGCGTGCATATGAAATAGCTACGTATTACATATGAAACTCTCTCGAATACTTTTACTACAGATATTATAAGTTTTTACTATTACAGCTATCGAGATTAAAGAATCGTGAGATGTTTTTAAAGTATTTAGATCTATTCCCATCACATAAAATGTTGCTGTGATGAGCATTGAGCAGATGACAGTCTGTTGATCGCGAGACTGAAGATCTTATCATTGCAACGCAGTTTCTGCACTCTCTCTAATGCTTTCACCAATGCGAACACGATTATGTACATACAGAAAGAGCTTCGCTGTGCATTGTAACGTCATTGATTTCATAACGAGTTTGGCAAGTGTCCAGATAAACTTGCGCTGTGTGGAAAGATTGTTCTTTGATCACTTTCTGTATATAATTTATTCACTGAGAGAAGCTTGATATTGTCCCAGGTTCGATAATAAGTCCGTGGTGAAATGGGCAGAGCAAACTAACAACTTCGAATTAAACTGTTGCGGTATCCGATTATATATAAACATCAACCACGCCTGTTGACATTTCTTTTCTGTGGGAAGGGTATGAACAGTCCTCACCTCCTCTGCACAGCCTGGAACATAACATTTATCTGCCATTTTCCCACTGATCCTGGCTTGTTTCTTCACCTGCAGAACTTCCGATGGTTCGGCTGCGCAGTGCCTGGCATTGAGGGCTGGCTAGGGATGTGAATTTCTGCCAAAAATGCTATTCGAAAATCGAGGAGCAAAAGTCGATTATCGTTCGAAAATTGAAAAAAAAAAAAAAAAACGCACACTCATAATGACAGAAAGGGAGTCGTTTTTTTTTTAACATACCGGTAGTTAACAGAAGAAAAAACAATAAGCACAACAGTCCGTTTTTGCATTGAAAACCAGATGCTCGTTAGATAAAAAAAAATGTCATTATGATTTTATGCAAACCTGGCTTGTTACTGCAAAAGCCTACTTTTTAAACAAATTAGTTTCAATCAAAACTATTCGTGTGCCACTGCGCAATACACGCGGGATGGCGGGTGTTCATTTCATAAACTGTGGACAATGGTAGCTTATTTAATGTAGCCTATAAATGAATGTATATATCCAAAAAACGGATAATGTCATCATACTTGTAGTGCTATCGTAGAGTAATAATCTGTTTGGTTGTAAAATGTATTACCTGACTGAAATGAACTCGTCCTGTGGAATCATTCATTCACAGACATCATACGAAGATGTCTTGATCTTCATCACTGGCAAAAATATGATGCATTTGCAGATTTGCTTTCACTAGACTAGACTGTAGGTCCACGGCCACTTCATCCAACGCTCTTGATGTTCTTAAATCTACCTGTTACGACTCCGATTCAGTGCGCGAGGAACTGAACAGATCATTCAACTGATTCGCGAATCGATTTAGACAGATCTGCCAACTTGTTTGATTAAGTCTTTGAACAGAATCGACTCAAAAGAGTGATTCATTCGTGAATGGAGCATCGCTCATGCCCATACAAAAGATACAGCGTGCTTGGAATAAAGTAACTACGCATTTAAAAACATGTATTGCATTAAAATAAAGTAACGAGAGGAACGTCGCCCAACGTAGTGAAGTAAATGTAGCCTACTTTGTTACTAGCCTACCATAGACGATATAGACAGTAAAGGTTAGTCCACCTCTGGGTGCAGAGTTAACGGTCACTCACTACAATGCTCTCCTTCTGTTGTTTGTTTACACAGTATAAAACGATGGTATCCTAGATCGCGCAGGAGGGGGTTTCACTCATGTTAGTGACACCTTGTGTCCCCGACAGGAAAAAACCCTGCTGCGCGATCTGTGACAGTAGGCGCGCCGTCAATTATGTTACATTGGAATTGCGCGAAAATATAACGATTTTCGAATAAGCAATTTTATGATCGAATTTCGAACGCAGTTCGACTAATCGACTATTCGAAGATCGCGACTCATCCCTAGGGCTGGCATATGCAAATTTTTGGAGGCGTACATATTAATGATCCCGACTGTTGCGTCACAGTTGGTATTATGTGGAGATTCGCCTGTTTTTCAGAGGTGTTTTTCAAAAACGAGATTTAAATAAGAAGGAGAAAACAATGGTGTTTGAGACTATGTCATGTCCATGTACTGAACTCTTGTTATTTAACTATGCCAACATAAATTCAATTTCACATTCTAGGGCACCTTTAAGGCGTTTTGTTATACCATTTAAGACTTTTTACAACCATACATTTTATAAAGCGGATTATTTTTAGGCCTCTTCTATGCATACACATGCTCCTAAATACTGTACATTTCACAGTTCGCCCACATCTATCTATTTTTAGTGAAGCGCTGGCACTGTTGCGCTCTTGTTGTGAACAGGCCGTGTGGGACTGTGTTTGTGTACCTGCAGTGAGGTGTTCTGGACAGGGGCAGTGGATGTAGCCAGCGTTGTGATGCAGGGTGACGCTACTGTTGTTACCATTGTCACATCAGGCTTCAGAGTTGTGAGCAAGAGAGAGTCTGCCTTAATGAACTGCGGCTGCAACAAAACCTGCGAAAAACAGACAATAAAAGGTTGCTTGGCTTGTAATATGTAAACTATTGGGCGTGTGGGCAATTAGTGGGTCAATAAAAGCACTTACAGGAACCTGCTGAACCTGAGGGGAGATTGTCTGTGTGGGTGGGCTGGAGGCGGTGGTCAGGATTGGTGAAGCCGAGAGGCTCTGCATCTGCGCTTGGATGGTCATTGGTTGAACATTCTGAGGGGAGGCGGGGAGATTCGGGATTGGCTGAGGAGAGTTCTGCTGAGTGACAGCTGCAAGAGCCAATGAGATCATGAGAGGAAAGAAATGGCAAGAAATCGCATTTACACAACACTGTTTTCAACTAAAAACGGAAAACCTTTCATGCGCTTTGAGGACTGAAATGAAACGGGTTCCAAAAGTGCAAGTTTTTGAAATATCGATACCATTATCGTCTACAAAAACGGTAAGGCATGCCTTTACAAAGTGACATCGCCAACTACTGGCCTGGCATGATACAGCTTTTTTAGTCGTTTTCAGAGATCCGTGAGAACGAGGATGGTTGAGACAACATTGTCGCCACCTGTGAGTGGATAATGCAAAGGAAAAACGTATTTTAACGACCACTTTTAGAACGTGTAAACGTACCCTACAACTCTAAAAACTCCTACTGAAAAGATCATTCACCAAACGCCGTTACTGACCACTCCTGTCTTAGCAAATGTTGTTGTTTTCCAGTTTCTCTTTTATCTTGTATGTCTAAGGCCTAAAACTAACTTTTTGCCACATCTGCCAATGAGCGGTGACTTCAATTTTACCGGCCATGAAACTATTTTTGCAAAAAAAAAATTTAAAACCAGAAATTTTAGATACCACTGAAAATTCCCTTCTCATAAATAGACATAACCGATTAGGTTTACCAGCGACGGGCATTTTTTGACATAATTTTGTATGAATGTCTGTTCACAGACGCCGCAGATGCAAGATGACATTATGGAGCTGTTTGGACACAGAAAACCAGTACGGTAGTAGTATTGCAGTGCACCACACCTGTCTTATGCGCACATATATTATATTTATGTAAATTATGTAATCCGTATTTTTGTACATCTTTAATGTTTACATTCTGTATCCTGCATTTATGGTAAAGGGATAGTTCACCCAAAAATGAAACTTCTGTCAGTAATAATTACTCTCCTTCATGTCGTTCCAACCCCGTAAGACTTTCGTTCATCTTCGGAACACAAATTAAGATATATTTGATTAAATCTGAGAGCTGGATCACTCCTCCATAGACTTCTAAGGAATTGAAACTTGACAGCCCCGAAAATTTATAAAAGAAATCGTTAAAATAGTCTAATTGACTACAGTGCTCAATCTTAAGTTTATCGAGCTACGAGAATACTTTGAGCGCAAAAAACAAACTAAAATAGCGACTTTATTCAAGTATTCTCTTTGGGCCTGGAGATTTCACGTATTGTTATGGCGCAACGCTTCTGGTTGAACGTCACACGCATCACACACACATGACCAGCGTCGGCCAATAGTGAGCCTACGTGTGACGTATAACACAGAAGCGCTGCACTGTTACACTACGTCAACAGCTTAGAAGAATGACACGGAAGAGAAGAGATGGACGAATAAAGTCGTTATTTTAGTTTTTTTTTTTTGCACGCAAAATATATTCTCGTCGCTTGATAAACTTAAGATTAAGCACTGTAGCCAGCCATTTGGACTCTTTTAAGGATTTCTTTAATGACTTTTCGGGGCTGTCAAGTTTCAATCTCTTAGAAGCCTATGAGGAGTGACCCAGCTCTCAGATTTAATCACAAATATCTTAATTTGTGTTCCGAAGACGAACGAAAGTCTTACGGGGTTGGAAAAACATGAGGGTGAGTAATTACTGACAGACTTTTCATTTTTGGGTGAACTATCCCTTTAAGTACTGGAATTCATCTCCAGTTTCTCCTGATTGTGTAAAGCTTGCTTCTGTAATAATAACAGTAAGGGGGCAAGCAGAGGGTGGCTTACTGTAACAACAGAAATTCATAACTCAATTCACCCGGACTGAACTTTGATCTAGTGTGATGTTGTCTTCTCTCTTTGACCTGGTGGAGACATTACCTCAAGCCTCGCAACGATAAGCAGAATTAATAATGATAAAAGCATATGCAAAGAAAGAATATGGGCTGGGCTTCTTTTACACATGAACACTAAGTACGATAAAAGGTCACTAGGTTTCCAGGAATGACAACAGAGTGACTTCGGTCTGCACCTTGAGCTCAAATCGCCTTTTCATACCGAATCACAACTACCTGAAAGGACCTGCTGACATGATGTGACTGGTCAAAGGTGACGCAGTTTAATAGTGGCAGTCGTCATGTGCATTACTCATGAATCATGGTCTTATTAGAGTCATATTATATCAGATGCTTTAGTGACACAGTAGTTACATATTAAAGACCCATAATAGAAAGTGAGACCAATTAGCTTATCAGTTAACAGTGCTTTACACCCTTTGAGATGAAGTGCCAATAGATAACTGACACACTTATGGTAAGAGAGATACGTTTTGTTCACTAGTAGCCGAGTGCATATGAATGACAGATTTTTATCTTTCACATTTGTAAGGCCCTATGATTATCACAATGCAGAAAACCGACGGAATCACGTAATCCAGTCATAATTATGACATTTACAGTATGATGCGGAATATCACAGGATTGGGCAATTTTTGGATGCGTAAAACCAAAGCAGGGCTGTAGAATTAATAAAATCTCGATATGGACTAGTGTGTGTGAACATTAAACAGCAAAAAGACTGCTATTGAAATCTGAAGTCTGCATGTTCTGCGTGTAAATAAGCAGCACAGTTTCGTCTATTACGCATTATGAAGCACATGAACGTTTTTAACTAATAGACGTTTCTCTGTAAAAATTTGAGGTTTTTCCTCCTCACTCCGAAATCTATCTTGCGGTGTGCCTCAGGGCTCTATTTTAGTTCCCGTCTTATTTTCACTATGTCTCCTTCCTCTGGGCTCTATTTTTAGAAAACACAATATCTCTTTTCACTGTTATGCTGATGACATGCAGATCTATATGCCTTTGTCTAAGAAAAATAAGAGCACTCTTGACAGTCTGACAACATGTCTTAAGGAGGTGAAAACGTGGCTTGCTGGAAATTTTCTGTTCTTGAACTCAGACAAAAGAGAAGTTATCGTTTTTAACCCCTCTGAAACTAGGCAAATCTATGATTTTGACCTGGGATCTTTAGATCGATCTATTGCTCCCCAGGTAAGGAACTTAGGTGTTATTTTAGATAGCTCCCTTAAATTCGATAAACAGATTAGTGCTGTCGTCAGATCTAGTTTTTTTTATCTTCGTTCTATAGCGAAAATAAAATCATATCTCCCTAAACGATCGCTGAAGTTGACAATCCATGCTCTTATCAACTCGCGCCTGGACTATTGTAACCTTCTGTATTTCGGTGCATCAAAGTCCCAAACGGCCCGCCTACAGATTGTTCAAAATGCTGCGGCGAGATTCCTTATGGGAAAAAGGAAATTTGACCATGTCACCCCCCCCGCTACGATCTCTTCACTGGCTACCGATAAATTTTAAAATTGAATATACAATTTTAATACTGGTGTTTAAATCTTCAAATCGTGTAAAAATTCATTAGACATGCTTTCTGATTACTAAAATATAATTTAACCATTAAAACGGAATCCAGAAAAATATAAACCAAAAAGAAAGAAAAAATCTGAAAATAGGAAAAAATTACAACAATTGTATGTAACATTAATATGAAATGAATGTGATTAAATTAATGTGAATTAATGAAATTAATTAATATTAAACATTAATAATTAAAAAGAAAATTAATTGGGGAAATTTCTTTATGTTTTTCCTAGGGCCCTGCATTTTGTTGCACATATTTCAGAAACACTGAAGAAACATGGAGCTGATGAAACTCACCAGTATAAGCGTTCTGGAAAGTGACCACAGGCTGCTGCGGCGGCGGTGAGCTGAAGAGGACCTGCTGGGTAACGCCGAACACCGGGCTCTTCCCGACCGGCTGCAGGCTGGGAGACGGAGCGGGCTGAGCTTTGGGCTGCGTGGTCTGCAGCGTCCCGGGGTTGGCAGGGCTGGAGCTCACCTGTGCCAGAGGAGACTGCTGGAAAGTGGGAGGGAGGAACACCTTGTCCGGGATGGAGGAGCTGCGGGTGATGGGGGGGCCCAGCAGGGCGTCCAGGTGCGGGCTGCTGCTGAGGATGGAGGAGGTGTTGGTGGGCGTAGAAGAGGCGGGTGGAGGAGAGGAAGGGCTGGAGAGAGGCAGGGCTGACAGATCCTGCGGGGGGGCAGCGGGACCAGGAAATGAAGTGTGATCGAACAGACCCACAAACTCCATGTCCTGGTTGTTGATAAGCTGGAGCATATCTGTTGAAATATGGAAAGAGACAGATACAGTGAGCGTCCTTAGGGGGCTTTGGAGGGCCTCATGGTGAACAACAACCCAAGCCCACCTCATCAAACCGATCGCGAACGGGTCGACCTAGGGGGTGAGCAATGAGTTCCTCCTAGAACATGAATAAAAGCTTAAAGCTACACTGTGTAACTTTTTTAGTTTATTCTTAGCTAAAAACACTTAGTTCTTTCAAAAATATATGTGCTCATTAATGTATATTTACTTCGTTCAAGTAATAAAGTATTCTCGTGAGTGTATAATAGTGCTGTAGCGACGCGTCGATGACGTCGACGCTTCGACGTCAAAATTACGTCGACGCCATATTTTTGCGTCGACGCTTCTTCATTTATTTATTTTTTTTGCACCGTTTCCGGCAGTACAGCTCGCCAACACACGTGGGAGACCGAAACATTGCAGAATGGAGGACGAAGACCACTAGAAGTGAATGTGCTTTCCATTAAATGAATCACACACAGTAAACAAATCCTTAACAAAAAAAAACCTTTGCAATTTAGACGCGCAAACTGGGTGTTGGTGCGGTGAGACGTACGGCTCGGGGAGATTCGGCTTGCAGTCGTTCATCCGCGGACGCGGCGCCGCGCGCGCTGTTACAAAAGAAGCCGTGCACGCGATATGGGGTTTTGCCGGTCTTGCGCGCCCAACGCGTCATATTTGCCGCACGCTCATGCGGACGCGTCGAGTATAAACAAGGCTTTGCTCCGTGACAGCGCGCGCTCTGATCGGTAACGGGGAACAGACTCTCCTGAATCATCTCCAGCAGGAGCAGAAGCACCACTAACTCCGCCTCCGTTTCCCTGGTAAGCTGATATTAGTAGCTACTTAAACATTCTCTATGATAAAAAATGTTTGTACAAAATATTTTAATAACATGGTTTTGGCGGTTATAGAGTTCTAATGACAGTGTTCAAATACATAACATTAGACTAACGTTAGCCAGCTACAGTATCATGATTCAGTACGCTAGTTCGTATTTATTTGAGATACATTATGTTTTTTTATTAATCGAGGAGCAGAAAAATAATCTTTATATTAATCGCCCAATTAGTCGTTAGAATCAGAATCAGAATCAGAATGGGGGTTTATTCGCCCTGAATGTTTGTACAGACAAGGAATTTACTTTGGCAGGAAGGTGCATACATATAACATACAACATATAGGGTACATGCTATAATAACACAAGAATGTGCCCACACAGGGTATCTAACAAAGTAATGGCACAAATATGCCAAAGTGCAAAAAATATCAATGAGTTCAAGTTTGAGATCAGTGTCACTAAGAGCTCCAGGCCTTGTTAAGGAGGCCAGTAGCAGAAGGGAAAAAACTGTTCTTATGGCGTGAGGTGCTGGTCTTGACGGACCGCAGCCTTCTGCCAGAGGGGAGTAGCTGAAACAGGGAATTACCAGGGTGGGAGGGATCTGCCACAATCCTCTTTGCTCGTTTCAATGCTCTTGAGGAGTACAACTCCTCGAGGGAAGGCAGACTGCAACCGATCACCCTCTCCGCAGTGCGGATGATACGCTGCAGTCTGCTCTTATCCTTGGCCGTGGCAGCAGCATGCCAGGTGGTGATGGAGGAGGTAAGAATGGACTCTATGATGGCTGTATAAAAGTGCACCATCATTCTCTTTGGGAGCTTGAATTTCTTCAGCTGCCTTAAGAAGTACATCCGCTGTAGTGCTTTCTTGGCGAGGGAGCTGATGTTCAGTTCCCACTTAAGGTTCTGGGAGAGGATAGTGCCCAGGAAACAGAAGGACTCCACAGTGCTTACTTGGGAGTCACACAGGTTGATGGGAGTAGGTGGGGCTGTGCTCCTTCTAAAGTCCACAACCATCTCCACTGTCTTTAGAGGATTAAGGTCTAAATTGTTCTGACTACACCAGAACACCAGGTTGTCAACTTCCCACCTGTAGTCAGACTCATCCCCATTAGAGATGAGCCCAATGAGGGTGGTGTCATCCGCAAACTTCAAGAGTTTGACGGATGGGTGACTGGAGGTGCAGCTGTTGGTGTAAAGGGAGAAAAGCAGAGGAGAAAGGACGCAGCCCTGAGGGGAGCCGGTGCTGATAAACCGGGGGTCAGAAACATGTGACCCCAGCTTGACGCACTGCTTCCTGTCAGACAGAAAGTCTGTGATCCACCTACAGGTAGAATCTGGTATATTGAGCTTGGTGAGCTTGTCCTGTAGCAGCGCAGGGATGATGTTATTAAAGGCGGAACTAAAGTCCACAAACAAAATCCTGGCATAAGTTGCCGGAAAATCCAGGTGCTGGAGAGTGAAGTGTAGGGCCATGTTGATTGCGTCATCCACAGACCGGTTGGCTCTGTAGGCAAACTGCAGGGGATCCAGGAGAGAGTCTGTGATTGATTTGAGGTGGGCCAGCACCAAACGCTCAAAGGACTTCATTACCACCGAGGTCAAGGCGACGGGTCTGTAGTCGTTATGTCCTATAGGCCTTGGTTTTTTGGGCACAGGGATGATGGTAGAGGACTTAAGACAAGCTGGTACATGGCATGTCTCCAGAGAGGTGTTAAAGATGGCGGTGAACACAGGAGACAGCTGGTCCGCACAGTGCTTAAGGATTAGTCGACTAATCGATAAAATAATCGCCCAACTAATCGTTTAGTTAATAATCGTTTACCCCAGCCCTAGTGTATAATATGCCATTGAAAATACATACGGGTAAGGGGTTCTAATGTCGGTCGCCATGTTGCCCCTCCATCTTGAAAGTACATTAGCCAAAGAGGGACATACCCGTTAATTCAAGCTTCGCCTTTCGCGTTTTAACCTCATCACTTGAAGGAACACTCATGGACGAGGTCGAACTGGAAGCCATGTTAATCTTGGACTACATTGGCCACCGTAGAAGTTAAAACGAAATCGGAATTGAGAAGAACAGAAACTAATATT
Source organism: Chrosomus eos (assembly GCA_036326025.1). Lineage (NCBI taxonomy): Eukaryota > Metazoa > Chordata > Actinopteri > Cypriniformes > Leuciscidae > Chrosomus > Chrosomus eos. Next base: position 44,600,858 of record CM070821.1, read on the forward strand.
CACTGGATGGTCATATACCTTTTCAGCGCTAGATGGGGGTAAAAATCACACATGGCCATTGTAACGAAATTCGTGGCTTTTATAACAGGTTAGGCATGTACACATATAGCAAATGTCCACAAAACAAACTGAAATTTCCGCGTGTGCCTTCATTTTTCACATAGCATCAAAAACAGAGGATTATAATAGGCGGTCGCAATGAATTAAAAAATTACATATAAGATTAATAAGTTCGTATAAGACATAACCCAAAACCTTCAGTAAAGTAGTACCTTTTGACAACCGCCAGTCGTGATTTCTACATTAGTGATGTCTCATGAACTTCCAAAGTCAAAGTGGTAGGTTCCTAGACATCAAGGAGGCCAAATCCTAGAGTTCTCAAGAATATTTAATAGATCTAAGAAATGAAAGCTTAGTTTGGCAAGACCTGAGGGCATGTAATAATTGGATTGTTTATTTTTGGTATTATCCGCAAATATATATTCCTTAAAAACATCAAACACCAAATAAACTCAAAAGTTGACAATTTGGACTTAACCGCTCAACTCATATGTAAGTCACGATGTCTTGCAAACTTTGAGGAAAGGGTATATGCTAGAAGTCATGAGGGACAAACCTCATGATTTCTGCAAAAATAACTCTAATTTGATTCTATTAATAAAGTCAGTTTGGAACGACATGAGGCAAGTAAAATGTGGGATTTTAATTTTGGGTGATGTTTATAAAGGGGGCAAATATTTGTAATGGAAAAGTGTGATGCAGTCAAGTGGAACAAGAGGGGTATATGCGAATTTTGTCATTGTTTTGGAACACACCAGCTTATTCATAACCTTAACATATTCATACTAAAAGTAAAAAAAAAAAAATTATGTTTTGATTTCAGGGCGCCTTAAATTGTACACATTTTCCGTGTCACTTTGCATTCAGCTGATTATTTATTCTCTACAAAGATCTTATTTGTAATATCTGTATACTGTGCTTGTTGTTTAGAGTTTAGAGATCTGTGGATCCACAGACAGAGCTCAAGTTGATCGGCACACACAGTGACTCTTCCACCTAAACCGTGGCAGATCATTCAGCTCATGCAGTGTGGGATGAGAAGAGTATCTGACTGCAGTGTGTGACCCATTACAGAGTTTCATCATTCAGTGCGACTCCTCTCGCACAGGACCAGTCAAGACCCTGCGCTCCACAGCCGCCCTCGCCACTGAGCACAATCAATAAAACACACGCACGCATGAGACGAAATCATGTGAAAAATATTAATTATGAAGCTCAAAAACCTGTAGGCTACAGAAACAGTCTTTAATATAAAATATTAATAATAATAATAGCAGGTGACCATTTATCGGGATGGTTTTATCACATGTTAATGACCCTGAATTATCTTGATTTTAAATAGGCGATTTACTTTAGACACACCCTAAGGCACAAATTAATTCAACATCTGGAAATTAAAGTAAAAGGGTTTTGTACATTATAGTTTGTTATTATCGGAACAAAGCATTATCATCATCACATTTTAATTAAATAACACATTTACTTTTTATTTCTTTATCTCAGATCCAAATATGTTATGCACAAATATACAATTTAATATATTATTCATGTTATTATTTTCTTAAATTAAAATATATTTTTTTAAGATAACTAATTCATTCATAATATTGGGATATGAGATAAAGAAATAAAAGGAATGAGAGAAAAAGCAGTATAATTATTATTATTATTAGATTATGAAATAATAATTTATTATTGGGATCTGAAATAAGGAAATACAAATTATTTGATGCACAAATTTTCAGATATTATTAGTGTTATTATTTTTTATTAATCAGCATAATTATGTTTTAAATAAAAAAACATTACAAACATAAAAATCATTAGATTATAATCAGTATAATAATTATTATTATTAGATTATAAATAAAACATTATTATTGGGATATGAAAAAAGGAAATAAAAATATTTGATGCACAAATATTATATAATTTAAAAATAATTGAATATACAATTTTTTTTTAAATCAGGGTATACTAATTGTTTTAATAAATAATATAGGGAACTGAGATAAAGAAAACAGAATCAGAGTATCTTCATAATAATAATAAATTATAAACTAACACATTAATATAATTGAACAAGGAAATAAAAAAGTATTTTATGCACATATATCACAAACAATTTAATATTTCTTAAATCTCTTTTTTATTTCTTAAATAAATTTCTTAAATCAGAGTATAACCAGTATAATAACAATATGACTAATAACCATAACGAAGTTAGTGATGCTACTACTCTGCTGGAGAGTTAATTCCCAACAGTGTGAAAAACTGAAGTGGTCAAAAGTGGTGTTTTCCATGCACCTGACCCCATATAACATCAGACTCCATCAGCGAGCACACACACACACACACACACACACACACACACACACACACACATGGCGAGTGTGTTTGGATGAGGTGATCGCGCTCGACCAATCAGAGGCCTAGAAAGCGCCTCGCGCTAGAGGTTACTATCGGGCACGGTTTACTTTCGGTCAGACTACTTCACTTCTTCACTGTGCGTGGACCATTTAACCATTACTAAAGGATCTAATAACGCAAAGGATATGTGTGTAAATAAATACACAATTTCAGATATATATTCAAGCATTCAAATTGTGTCTAAATATTTTTTAAATGTATTTCGGTATGTGATGCAGGACTGGTGGCGTTTTGTCATTTATATATATATATTTTTTTAATATATTTTTTTATTTTTATTATTCTAGTTCTCAGTGTTGGTAGGGAATGGCCGATTGTAACCTTGTGCGACGTCATCAGTCCAGGCTGGAGGGGGCGGGGCTTCTCACAATGCAACTTCTAATGAAACGCCCACAATACAATGACACCCTGTATTTTAGTCTCATTTTAATCCAATTTAACATACAAAGCACAAAATGCGTGCAAATAAAGGACCCATAGATGTGATATAATATTTGTTCTCCAAGCAGAAAAGTAGCACACGCCCACACACACACCTGATCACAGTATGAGTGTGTTTAAAAGACGACACAGTTGTTCCTGAACAAAACAAGCATCCTATATGAGGACAAACTGCATAGATTTAACAGCTTATTTATTACAGATGAATGTTTTCCCACTTGTATCGTTATTTTAAACACGTGTATGCGTCTGACAGCTCCATCAATCAATGTGAATGTGTGTCAGCAAACACACGATACACTCCGTCCAGCCATATAACCTGCCAAACAGCGCTGCGAGTGTAAACAAACGATCTCTTACCATCAATGTCGCTGAGCAGAGCCGAGTCGATATCACTCGGGTCGTGTAATGACATACTGGAGTCCAAGGTTTCCAGTGACGGGTCGTCAAAAGACAGATTCATTGTCCTTGAGTGCTCTTTCAAGCTGACTTCAGAAGTATTAAAGCATTCACTCACTCACTCACACAACAAGCGGGATTCCATGGAAACTAGGAACTTCTTCTTGCACTCGTCGAGCAGTCAAACATGCCGTGACATTTGTTGGCGTGGTTGTCGTAGGATGCGTCCACTTGGTTTTTCACTAACTCAACTTTCTATCTGATTCTGACCACTACCTGCTCGCGTTCGTCTCCATACTGCCGCACTAGGCAAAGTTGACTTAAGAGTTTGCTTTGCACATTAGCATGCTAGCAGCGAGAGCCAGGCAAACCCCAGACGGCTGTGGGTGAGTGACACGCCCCTCGACCAATGAGAACTCGCTCCTTTAGTTGACGAGTCTCCTTCACATGGAATAAAACTGCAACTGAAGTCACTTATTTGAGATTTACTTTCTACTGTATTTTTTTTTTTTTTACTTAAGATAGAGTCGTGTTTTGATTATTATTTTGTATCATTGATGTTTTTACTTGTATTATTGTTATCGTGTGGTATTTATATAAATGTGTAAAAGCTATTTAAACACGTTAATAATTATTTTCGACCTGCTCAATTAGTACGTTGAGAGTCAATATCTGTTTAAAGAGAATAGGAAATCGATATATTTTTACTATAAAGTGCTGAATATACACCCCAGTTTTTTTGTTTACAAAAATCCCACTCGGCAACTGTATGTATGGTCTGAGCTTCAGTGGGCTTGTCTCCGTCAGCCAATCAGAGTTGAGAAGAGGTGGGCACTAGGATATCAAGTTAGTCTGAGCCGCAATGATGACTCCGCCTGTAGAACCAGAGAAACCAACCAATTGGGAGTCAGAAAGCGAGTGGGGTGATGTGACGTCACACATGTGGCTCCGTGATTACATCATGTATTTCTCGTAGAATAAGGATAATACCGGTATATCTATCTCAACGGGGATTAATATGAAAAGTTGAAATAAAAATTAAGCTTTTATTGAAACAAAAATATTTGTAAACATATTAAATAAAATCAATATAAACACAATTGATGCTATCCACTCGAAAAATTAATAAATACATAAATTAGTCAAGGTATGAAGCAGGATGGATTGATCTGACCTAAATAGTGTAGGCCTATACAAAGTTAAGTCATTCTATATCTCAGTGAACTCACACACACATAGATAACAACAAACATAAGTGAAGTGGGTCAACGACCGAGAGTAACACCACCGACTGACTGCAGGAAAACGGCTGAAACACGGAGCTAGAACAACATACGTGTAGATATTATTATGATGGCATGTTCGTGAGATGCATGTCTGCATGCCTGTTACACACAAACACATTTGTGTGATTTATGAAGCACAATGTGCATGCATGATGCTCTGTCATTGGTGATGCATGAGCGACGTCTCATTATAATATGCTGATCTGGTGCTAAATAAACATTTCTGATTATTATTAATGTTTTTTCCAGGATTATTTGATGAATGGAAAGGTCAAAAGAACAGCATTTATTATAAATATATATTTTTGTAATATTTAATAGTTTCATTAATTTCTTTAGTCTTTTTTACCAATTTAATGTGGATTTGCTAAATAAAAGTATTATTATTATTTTTTAATCTTACTTAACCCAAACTTTTGAATGGGACTGTATCATGATTCACACACACACATCACACACACACACACACACACACACACACACACACACACACACACACACACACACACACACACACACACACACACACACACACACACACACACACACACACACACACACACACACACACACACACACACACAGACAGAAGATTTCTGAAGGATCACTGAAGACTGGAGTAATGATGCTGAAAACTCAGTTTTGATCACAGGAATAAATTACATTTTATCATATATTCACACAGAAAACAGTTCATTTGAATTGTAATAATATTTCACAGTATTAGTTATTACTGTATATTTGAAAAAGAAAAAGAAGCCTTGGTGACATTGAGACTTCTTTCAAAAGCATTTTTTTTAAAAAACGTAATGTTTTCAAACATTTGACCCGTAGTGTGACCCGTGTGTGAAAAAAATAAAAATAAATTAAATAATAATAATAATAAATAATAATAAATATATATATATATATATATATATATTGAGTGAGTGTGTGTGAGAAAGAGAGTGTGAGAGAAAGTGTGTGAGAGACTGTGTGTGGAGAGAGAGAGTGTGTGTGTGTGTGTGTGTGAGAGAGAGAGATTGAGTGTGAGAGTGTGTGTGTGTGTGTGTGTGTGAGAGAGAGAGTGAGTGAAATTTGAAATTTGAAGAATAGACATTGAACGTTTTTATTTGTTTTCAAATGTACTTAACTGCAACAAACATAATTTTTACTATATAATATAAAAATTCATTATAAAAATGAATATGCTCGTTAAGATGAATGACGCAAGGAAATGTTTGCATTAAGCAAATGAATCACTTTAATAAAATAGTTTGGATTAAACAATAAATCTGACAATAGGAAACTTCATTACATGTCATTATTTTAAAATGCATTTAAGACATTATGAGGTAAATAATCAAAATAGTTAAGACTTTTAATGTCACACGATGGCAACATTCATTGAAGCAGTTAATAATGATGAAAGCAGAGCAGATATTACACTTTCCTCGCGAGTAACCAGAAGACTGAAATCAAAAATAGACACTGCAGATTAACGTTAATTAAAGGATTAGTTCACTTTTAAAAAAACTTTCGCTGGTAATTTACTCACCCCCATGTCATCCAAGATGTCCATGTCTTTCTTTCTTCAGTCGAAAAGAAATAAAGGTTTTTGATGAAAACATTCTAGGATTTTCTCCATATAATGGACTTCAATGGGACCCAAACGGTTCAAGGTCCAAATGACAGTTTCAGTGCAGCTTCAAAGGGCTTTAAACGACACCAGACGATGAATAAGGGTCTTATCTAGCGAAACCATCGGTCATTTAAAAAAGAAATAAAAAAGTTTAAGTTTTATTAGCACAAATGCTCGCCTTGCTCTGTTCTGTGATGCACGTTCGTGACTCTCCTGTTCGAACTCGTTCATCAAAATGAACAAATCTTTTTTCGAGTCATTTCATTCATTCAACGAACGAAATGACTCGAAAAAGATTTGTTCATTTTGAACGAGTCTTTTTTTCGAGTCATTTCGTTCATTCAACATCACAGAACAGAGCAAGGCGAGCATTTGTGCTTATAAAACTTAAACTTTTTTATTTATTTTTGAAATGACCGATGGTTTCGCTAGATAAGACCCTTATTCATCGTCTGGTGTCGTTTAAAGCCCTTTGAAGCTGCACTGAAACTGTCATTTGGACCTTGAACCGTTTGGGTCCCATTGAAGTCCATTATATGGCGAAAAATCTGGAATGTTTTCATCAAAAACATTAATTTCTTTTCGACTGAAGAAAGAAAGACATGGACATCTTGGATGACATGGGGGTGAGTAAATTATCAGCAAAAGTTTTTTTTAAAGTGAACTAGTCCTTTAATGCTGTTCATAGATATATTTCGAATAACCTTGGTTAAGAAACTCATATGGCCATTATTGATTTAGCTCTGAACATGCTGCAATTTCCTTTCAATCAAAGCCAGTGACTTACACCTGCAATTCAAGTAAAGCCACACACACTCCTCCAGTGTTTCACATATTGACAGATTCAGGGGAACTGATGGAGGTTTGCAACAGGTTCGAATAACAAAGTTCAAGCTCTTGCCTTCCCATCATTAATCGTTTAACATTTGAGGTCTTTGACTGTAAAAGCATCTAGCTGCAGTTACTCAACATAAACATAAAAGACTGAAGTGAACATCTTCCTTCAAACGTTAACCTCGCTTCGTTGGGAAGATAGCAGTGCAACATTTAGCATGATTAAAACTGTTAGCGACTGGAATGAAGAGCTATCCTGCAAATCACGTGGAAAATCTTTCTTGACGAATCACAAAAAAGGAGGGATGCAATTAAAGGTACACTACGTAATTTTCAGCCCCTCTAGTGGTTAAAAAACAAAACTGCACGCATTTTTGTGGAAGAACATTGTTTTGGATGTGCTTTGACTGTAGATAATGCTTTACAGTAAACTCTGTTAGAGAGCTACTGTATGTATCTGTTCAATAAAACACATTACTCACTTGTCGAGTAATAAAAACGACATCTCCGCATCGCTTTTACAACATTTCAAATGCTTCATTTCTCGCCATCTCTGAAAAAGCCGAGCCGATGTTGTTTCTTTTTTTTTTTTTTTTTACGAGCTCTGTCACGTTCTTTTCGCAATTTGACACGAAATCCATCCCACTAGGTCTAAAATATAAACGCTTATAATAGGGTTACTATAGTGAATCAGGGTAACACAAAAACACATTTTGACAGAAAGATTGATGATGTATTGTCAATTTCGCTAATGTTGAAAAAAAAAAGTTACATAGTGCACCTTTAAACATTTACACCAAGTTAATACAAACCTTTAGTACTATACACACACTTTCCTACTGTATATACACATGTATACGTATGGATACATATTTTACAAAAGCCATTAGGCGAATATAATTCTTGGTTAGGTCTAGCAAAGCAGAAAGCAAAATCTTTTCTGACAAATGTGCAGATTTTTCCTTGTTGAAATCAATCAGGAATCGGACAAAAAAAAGATGCAGTAAGTTTGTGGATCTTATGAAGAAATGTCTGTCATATTTCACCCCAAAACAAAACAAAAGAAAACTGTGTAAAGCAAATAAAGCCTAGTTTGACATGAGAGGTAAAGGTGAAGTTGCTAAAATACTTTCTCCTGTCACAGTTTGAATATATAGTCAACTGTAAGTACGCTATTAATTAACGATAAATTCATTTTAGTTGGTTAATTGCTCTGAAAAGTGTAAACACTGCTGGTGTAAACATTTTACAGTTCAAAAAATACTGTAAAAATATTATACTATGTGAATATATGTTAAAATATAATGTATTCCTGTGATCAAAGCTGAATTTTCAGCATCATTACTCCAGTCTTCAGTGTCACATGATCCTTCAGAAATCACTCTAATATGATGATTTGATGCTCAAGAAATATTTATTATTATAATCAATGTTTCTTTTGATTTTGGGATGAAATGTGACCCACACCTTTCTTGATTTTTTTATTTTTTTTAAACGAGCCTGTTCCAGGAAATCATATATCATAATCAAAATTAAGTTTTTGTATCACTGTAGACACCTTGGGCCTCATGTATAAACCTTCCTCTAGATTTCATCCTAAAAGTGTGCGTACGCCGGGAACCTGCGCAAAACTCGCTTCATAAAACCCAATAAGCGGTAGATTGCGCGTACATGCGTCTCCACCCCCAAATAACCATATAAGGAGCTTACGCCGCCTAGTTTTACCATAAATCTGCAAATCATTTCCATATGAATATTCCCATCCACCTGATACCATGTTTAACTGTAAGACATTATTAGAGACGGACTATAAATGCCATGTGTGCCGTCACATTACATTACTAAAAACCATTCAGTATCCTTAATCATTAAATCAAATTTAAGTTTTATTTCTATTTAAATGAATATAAAAATATTCTGGATAATGATTTCATGACTGCGTAACTCCATTGATGAGAGTGGCATATTCAACCTAAATGTCTATATCAAAATAAAAACTTTTAAAAAATCTTTCTGTTTACTTTATTAATTCACTCGCACCAGGAAAAGAGTGTGTACGTATTTACACATATTAACGTCTAGTTTATTTTTTATAAATCCCGTGTGCGTGGAAAATTACGTACACGCATTTCAATGCCAACGCAACGTTTATACATCAGGCCCCAGATTTATACAGAGCCCTGCACATGACACGCAGACACAAATATATATATATATCGTGGCCAACTAATTCGTTCCCTCGTTTTTTATTTATTTAACTAAAGCAAGGGGAAGACATTTTTACAACGTGGCCACAATTTAGTAAATCGAGGGAACAAATTGTTATATCTTGCGCACAATTTACTTAACAGTACACCCCGGCATGTTGGCCTTATAAGATTAAAGTAACACCAAGTAACTTTTCCTCTGCGGTCCCCCTACTGGTTGGAAATGAAATTGTCCATTGCCGCTGTCGTAAATAATTTAGCCTACCGTCTCACGCACACTCGCTGTTTATCCAGCACCGGCTTTAGAATGAACGATGTCCACAGACAAGGTAGAGTATGTTACATGATTTCATGAAAGGATGATGTATTGCGACATCAGAAACGAAGAAAAACGAAATAATGACTATTGTAGCGCTTGACGTAAAGCAGTCGAGTTTGTAGTTCTTTTTGTGGTCGGGTTTTTACCCGAACCCCGAAGTTACATAGTGCCAGTAAAAGCGATACAGACCCCGTCAGGCTATGGCAGACGAGTCATTTAACTTATTTTAAGTCGATGTACCATCACAAGGGTCTTGGAAATATATTATGAAGGTTGAAAAACTACATAGTGTTACTTTAACGTGGGCGTCAGCTATAAAAAGGCAATACAAAAACACTCCAAATGTTTTTGTTTTCATTAAAAAAAGCCGAAAATCCGTTCACTCGTAGGCCGCCATAGTTATTTACGTCTCAATGCATTCTGGGTAGTAACGTGTAAAGGTTGTAGCCGGTTGAAGCAGCTTCGTTTATTGTTTTTCCAACGTACCGGCTAGCTAACTAAGTTTTGACAGTAGCCTTTTCAGTTTGAACCCGAGCGCATCCGGTGGCGGAGTGAACGGATTTCCGGCTTTTTTTAAAATAAAAACAAAAACCTTTGGAGTGTTTTTGTATCACCTTTTTATAGCTGACGCCCATGTTAATCTTATAAGGCCAACATGCCGCACTAGTTCCTTTCAAAACGAGGGAACGGATTTATAAAACGTTCTGACATATTAGTAAGCCATGGGATTGAATTGTTAATTAATGTCCATGATATACAAATGTATTTATTTTTGCTTAATCATGTGCGGGGCTCTGTAGATCTACCCTTTAAAATGCCTTTAAATCAGGCTATAACGGCTTAGACGTCCTCAACTGGAGTCGAAATATTTGAACAAAAACCTTAATCGATGGAAATCAAGCTTATTCTTCTGTCTTTGGTAATTCGCACATGATGATTACGAGCCATTATCCTTCACCAGACCCTCACAAGCACGAGTTGTCTCTGCGCTCCTACGCCGGATTAAGATCTTATGTTTTCCTGCTCTATTTACCACTGGGACAGATTGAGTCACCATCCATAGTTGACTCTACAAAAGATGGGATGCACCATTAGCTCATTACTGAACAATAAATAGGAAACTCTATATATCAGTTATTCGAAACGAATGCGCTCTCTATAGAGACTTGTTTGGGCTACATGTTGTCTTAAGCCATGGCTTGAGCGTACAGGTTGTGGTTAAAGCAGGACTCTCACAGTGCTCTATCAGGAGGGGGGCGTTAGGCTGAAGTCTCGCTGCCGTGTAACATCGGTAGGCGTGTTAAAGAACAGCGAGCGTTTGGAAGTTGGAGGGAACATGGTTGCGGTCACTGGGCTGAAGCGTCAGTTCTACAAGGCAAAGAGATTGTCCTCGGTCTGTTCGGTCCTCTTGCGGCTGCTGCTAGACGCGCTGACGGGAGGCCTGGGCTCTCCACCGGCGGCCGACGGCGAAGCCTTGTCTGCAGCTTTCGCCCGCTCCGCCAAGAACTTGTCGAATTCTGAAGAGACACAAGGAGGATAATAGAAGCCTTTAAAGGGATCGTTCACCCAAATCTGAAAATACTGTCATTGATTACTGTTGTTTCAAACCCATATGAATTTTGTTGAGCTTCAAAAAACATTTAAAAAGATTTAGACAGGCAGCGCAACCACTTCGACGCTTCAAAAGTTCATAAAGGGATCGTAAAACTAATTCATATGAATTGAGCGGTTTGTCCAAATTTTCTGAAGAGACTCAATCACTTTATATGATGAACAGATTTAATTTAGTCTTTCATTCACATTTAAACATTGATCACCAAAGTGGTAGTTGCGTAGCCTGTTGGTCTACACTGCTCTGATTGGTCAGATGACCCAGTCTGTTGTGATTGGTCTACTCTGCTCTGATTGGTCAGATGGCCCAGTCTGTTGTGATTGGTCTACTCCGCTCTGATTGGTCAGATGACCCAGTCTGTTGTGATTGGTCTACTCTGCTCTGATTGGTCAGATGGTTCAGTGCTGTTGTGATTGGTCTACTCTGCTCTGATTGGTCAGATGTACCCAGTCTGTTGTGATTGGTCTACTCTGCTCTGATTGGTCAGATGACCCAGTCTGTTGTGATTGGTCTACTCTGCTCTGATTGGTCAGATGGTCCAGTCTGTTGTGATTGGTCTACTCTGCTCTGATTGGTCAGATGGCCCAGTCTGTTGTGATTGGTCTACTCTGCTCTGATTGGTCAGATGACCCAGTCTGTTGTGATTGGTCTACTCTGCTCTGATTGTCAGATCCAGTCTGTGATTGGTCTATGCTCTGATGTCAGATGGCGTCTGTTGTGATTGGTCTACACTGCTCTGATTGGTCAGATGACCCAGTCTGTTGTGATTGGTCTACTCTGCTCTGATTGGTCAGATGGCCCAGTCTGTTGTGATTGGTCTACTCCGCTCTGATTGGTCAGATGACCCAGTCTGTTGTGATTGGTCTACTCTGCTCTGATTGGTCAGATGGTTCAGTCTGTTGTGATTGGTCTACTCTGCTCTGATTGGTCAGATGACCCAGTCTGTTGTGATTGGTCTACTCTGCTCTGATTGGTCAGATGACCCAGTCTGTTGTGATTGGTCTACTCTGCTCTGATTGGTCAGATGGTTCAGTCTGTTGTGATTGGTCTACTCCGCTCTGATTGGTCAGACTGCCCAGTCTGGTGTGATTGGTCTACTCTGCTCTGATTGGTCAGATGGTTCAGTCTGTTGTGATTGGTCTACTCTGCTCTGATTGGTCAGATGGTTCAGTCTGTTGTGATTGGTCTACCATTTACACCACGTATTGGAAACTAAACTCCCATAACCAAATCTGAAAGTCAGCTCTGGATCTTCCTCAGCACTTGTATCACAGTGATCCGAACAGTAAAACAGGCTAGACTTTTACAGTTAAAATCCAAACATTTAGCTTTGTATTGTACCTTCACTCGTGACTCCTTCTTCTGGCTCTTCTTCACCTTTCTGTTTCAGAAAAAAAGAGAACAACATTATTTACAAGTCAGACCAGTCACTTTTATCATTTATACGCCACATTGTTCCACAAACACAGAATGAACAAGTTGAACAACTACTTACCATTCAGCAACAAAACCAGTTTCACAACATGACATTATTATAAACAAAGTACATATACATTTTCCACATTTTTTAAGACGACAGATCAGTGTTGGGGAGAAACTTACTGAAAGTAATGACGCTAACTTAGCATTCATTAAAATTCAGTGTGATAGTAGCTCAGCTGTTTTTGAAATAATCTAGCTTTTTCATTAAAGCAACACCATGTAACTTTTCCTCTTCGGTCGCCCTACTGGTTGGAAATGAAATTGTCCATTGCCGCTGTCGTAAATAATTTAGCCTACCGTCGCACGCACGCTCGCTGTTTACCCAGCACCGGCTTTAGAATGAACGACGTCCACAGACAAGGTAGAGTATGTTACATGATTTCATGAAAGGATGATGTATTGCGACATCAGAAACGAAGAAAAACGAAATAATGACTATTGTAGCGCTTGACGTAAAGCAGTCGAGTTTTGTAGTTCTTTTTGTGCACGGGTTCCTACCCGAACCCCGAAGTTACATAGTGCCAGTAAAAGCGATACAGACCCCGTCAGGCGATGGCAGACGAGTCATTTAACTTATTTTAAGTCGATGTACCATCACAAGGGTCTTGGAAATATATTATGAAGGTTGAAAAACTACTTAGTGTTACTTTAACACACTAATATTTACAACAAGTCAGAAGTGTAATATGACAAAACATTCTCCTATAATAAGAAGATTGGGGAAATCACTCTGACCGTGACTTTTTTTTTTTGTCAGCGTTGAGCTTTGTAGCCAATCCTTTCATTATGACCAACAAATTATAAACACGATGTCAATAAGAGATCCATTGCACAGCGTAGATGCCGGGAGTTCTCGCAAGAGTCCAGCTTTGTGTATCTCACATTGAACTTCAGTGATCTTTGCTCGCTTTCTGTAATATATATATATAAATATATATATATATATATATATATATTTCACATGGTGCTAACTACACTAACTACTAGTTTAACGCTAAAAGAGGGTTTGCGCTGGTGAAAAAAGTTAGTAAATCTGGCCCTTAGAGTGATAATGCAAAAAAATAGACGGCACTTTTTCTATGTAATGTGTTACTTTGTTGTACGTTTTTAACACTGAAGACTGATTTTGACCTAGGAAAAATCTTTTTTTTATCTTATGTATGTTTTATAGTTATATAGTCTAAAGTTATAATATACTCTTGCAATTCCTCAAAGCCAAATGTCCGCTTAAATATCTTCATAGTATTGATTTATTTTTAGTAACTTGTAGCATTGCTAACTACTCTTCCAAAAACTAGGCCAATTAAATAAATTATTTGGCCATTTTGAAACTAACGGTATCAGTTTTGTCAGTAAATGCGATGGTAAATTTTGCTGTTTTCGAACATTTCGAAAATGTGTATGAAGTTTGAGTTGCCTATTGTTTACATTTTTATTTCGTTGGTAGAATTCTGTACGTTATATTCTGTCAGTTAATTATCAATACATTGGTATTGGCTATTTTAAAAACAAACATACTCGGTTGTATCTCAGAACTAATTCATGTAGTTTTCATCAAAGTAACTTTCCCAACACTGTTCGATGGACATATATCACATGACATTTATTGACTTCAACAAACCACACAATTATTTGAATATCAGTACAAACACAACAGATGAACGAAAGCATCCGTCACCAGTGAACTGCAACATTCAACAGCATCACTGTTATCTTCTGCATCTAAAGACGCTCCGACACACCCTCTGGAGCTTTAACTGACATCTTAAACTGGTAATATTTCATCCCTAGTTAATGTTCATTAGTATCATGTGAACGGGTGGCATATGGTAGACTGACAACATGCTTGGTGGAAATGAATGATTAGTACTACTGAGGAAGGATGGGGAAAAAAAATCCAAAAATAGAGCTAAAAGGACTTGGATAAATGAAAGTGAGAAAGATGACATGGTGTTACCATGGAAACAAAAACAGAGAGAATGAAATCAAGGTAAAGAAGTCTCACCACATCGGCACAGAGCCACTCCTCAATGTCATCCATGACAGAGGACTGCGGTACGGGGATCTATGGAGCAAAGCCACGGACAAACCAAAGACCCGAAAGCAACGAAACAACAAAAAAACATCCCGAACAAACAAAAACACAAACAATAAAATCACCAGAAGGTCTGAGAGGAAAATAACAACAACAGAAAAATGCAATCAATGCCAAAGAGAGCCACGCGCCTCACACACACTTGCACACACACGGCTTGCACATAGAGCTGGAGCAACACTGTTTCACATGCTGTGAGAGTGAAAATGAAAGGACACTGAAGGAAAGATGCAGTGATGTGTGTGTCAGAACGGATATAAGAGTCTAGTCTTTTATCCATACAAATATGTGATTATGATGAAAGAGAGTTTTTTAATATCCCCATCAGAACAGCGGCACAAGGGCTCCCCCTACAGGACTCTGTTTGTTGGACTTTCCGCACATTGCATACTTTATTGAGCAATCAAAACTTACAGCCAGAAGTTTGCAGTGACGTTTCTTCTACTGTATTTGTTGAGATCAAGCATCAGAAAAGGATGGTCTTTATTAAAGAGCATTTCAATTGTACCTATTATGCTAATTTTAATGTTTTCCTAATAGGTGCATCCAACCAAAAAAAAAACAAAAACACTAATTTTCCCATTACATACATTGCAGCATCAACTCTTTTCTCTCAGTATCTGAAATGGTTCGATTAAAGATTCAGTCTCTCTAAACCTTTCCTTGCTGAGAACCTCCTGGTGTGATTGGTCTACTCAGCTCTGATTGGTCAGATGACCCAGTCTGTTGTGATTGGTCTACTCTGCTCTGATTGGTCAGATGGCCCAGTCTGTTGTGATTGGTCTACTCTGCTCTGATTGTTCAGATGACCCAGTCTGTTGTGATTGGTCTACTCTGCTCTGATTGGTCAGATGACCCAGTCTGTTGTGATTGGTCTACTCAGCTCTGATTGGTCAGATGACCCAGTCTGTTGTGATTGGTCTACTCTGCTCTGATTGGTCAGATGGCCCAGTCTGTTGTGATTGGTCTACTCTGCTCTGATTGGTCAGATGGCCCAGTCTGTTGTGATTGGTCTACTCTGCTCTGATTGGTCAGATGGCCCAGTCTGTTGTGATTGGTCTACTCTGCTCTGATTGGTCAGATGACCCAGTCTGTTGTGATTGGTCTACTCTGCTCTGATTGGTCAGATGACCCAGTCTGTTGTGATTGGTCTACTCTGCTCTGATTGGTCAGATGACCCAGTCTGTTGTGATTGGTCTGCTCTGATTGGTCAGATGACCCAGTCTGGTGTGATTGGTCTACTCTGCTCTGATTGGTCAGATGACCCAGTCTGTTGTGATTGGTCTACTCTGCTTTGATTGGTCAGATGACCCAGTCTGTTGTGATTGGTCTGCTCTGATTGGTCAGATGACCCAGTCTGGTGTGATTGGTCTACTCAGCTCTGATTGGTCAGATGACCCAGTCTGTTGTGATTGGTCTACTCTGCTTTGATTGGTCAGATGACTCAGTCTGTTGTGATTGGTCTACCATTTACACCACGTATTGGAAACTAAACTCCCATAACCAAATCTGAAGTTAAAAAATACTACATTCGTTTTGTGGACAAATTTAAATTGTGCCAATGAATGAATTTCTTTACAAAACTAAAATGCATGTTGTTGTTTTTTTTGGAATGGGTAGAGAAAGAGAAGTATACACTTCTTCAACAATGTGTAAAATTCATCTCAGGATGTTCCTCATGAAGTTGGTCGAGAGAATAAAGTGTGTGAAAAAAGTGTGTGCAAAATCTGGAATCTAGACAGAGTCAAAATTAAGGCGAGACACGGCAGGCAAAAACATCGTTTTTTTTTCACTGGTCAATTTCGAGATTTTGGGCTATTTGTCTTCAATAACATGTCTTCTTTCAGACTTGTGGTGAAAAAAATGCCAAAATACACATTTAGGTGTTTATTTTACTACACTTTGTCCATTTGCGTCTGTAGATTTCTCCTAAATTCAACAAAAAGTTGTCGTTATAAATCAACATGCTGCTCTGCGATCGCTATCTGCACCCTGTCATCACACACACCGTTGGAAAGCTCTCTCTCTCCTGAACAACACTGTCGGATCCAAATATGGTCATTTCCTTTTTATCAGCAACCAATCGTGAAAGTAAAATGGGCATTTAACTCTAAAACCGAAATATCATTGGCTGATGTCAATTTCTGACAACGTGATTGGTTCAGATGCATCACGTGACGCGCTCTGACATTTAGATGTGTGTTTTTGACTCTTTTTCTGTTCATTTGAAGGCCATAAATGCTGTGTTATAAGTTGTAATGTCATTTAGTTGGTTTGTATTGTTGTTGCTGATGATTTGATAAGATATTGTGTCTGTAAATAGTTGTTTCCACTAAAAAAAGTATGAATTTTTGCATTACAAATCTTTAAATGCTGTTTTCTCAAAATGAGTTTTTTGTCATTCTCCAGTAGAAACTTCTCAGCCTGTGTAGCACCTATGTACACCAAACTTTCCAGTTTTACACTTAGCAGTATTCTGAAGATATTTTCAGAGGGATTTGTTTATAAATAATTTCTGGCCTGATTTATGTGACATTTTAATAAAAAAATATGGCGAAAATTGTTTTTTTAAGGCTATGGACAGTATATTTTGATTTTCTAGGTAATGAAAGCATTTATCCTGAAATCCCTCTGAAATTCTTTTTTCATCTTGTGTGTAAAAAAAATGAAAAAATAATTTTGCACCTGGCTTTATCATATGGTCAGATCTATCTACCGAAAATATGTGCAAAAATGTGCATATTTAATGAGATAATGCATAATTTGCATAATTAAACATACAAATTTCAAAAACTTGTAATACATTTTTTTAATATACTTGTGTAAGTAATCAACTCAGAAAGTTTCATGGTGATATCTATTATTTAAAAAAATTACCCTATTCACCTGTAGTGTCTCGCCTTAATAAATAAAAATTGTCGCTACATAATTCCCATTCATCCATTAGTATATTTCAAAGTGTTGGTGATTAAACCAATGTTAATATCATAACGTGTAAACAGTAAAACATGTAAAAAACAATAATAATAGAGAATGAGGAGGTGATATATAATATTACAATATTTGGTTATTTTTTTATTTTAAGATAAATATATGTTAGAACAGAACAGCATAGAATAATGTAAATTAATAGGTGAAGTGGGTAGTTTTAATAGTAGTGATGATGAAGATTATGAAGGAAAGGCTCTGACCTAAAGTTATCGATTGGCAAATCTGATCACAAATGCAGTGATTGCCACTAAAAACATATCATTCTTGAGAGGAGAGAGTGTAGGATCTCCTTAATTCCTATTGGTAGTCATCAGATCGTGTTGCAGCTCATTTGCATAATGTTAAACTTTACTCCCACAATGCATCGCCAACAGTCACAGCTGCTCCGGTTACCTCGGATCAGCAGATCTCATTGACTACTTTTCCATGCACCCTCATAATGCGATTATAGTGAGATTTAGGCATTATTGCCATCAAACTCGGATCAAATTGATGTGGATAAGCTCATGATTGCAGTAACCATGATAGGGGGCAGTTGTGTTCTAATGGTTGGAGAGTCAGACTTGTAACCCGAAGGTCGCGGGTTCGATTCTCAATACCGGCAGGAGGGCACCTAACCCCCAATCGCTCCCCGGGCGCCGCCTGTGCTCACGGTTTGCAGTGTGTGTGTTTTCACTGCTCCTAATGTGTGTGCACTAACTTGGATGGGTTAAATGCAGATATGCAAGTATGGGTTGCCATACTTGGCCTTCACGTAACTAAGTAATATATGTGCCGTATAGCATTTTTAATCGTAATAAACAGGCATGTAAACATTTTAATTGCACCTCTTCCACTCCATATGCACTCCAAAGAGGTGCAATTAAAATGTTTACATGCCTGATTAAAAATACCATATGGCACATATATTACTCCGTACACGAATGACATTTCTGTAAACGTAAATGGCATCACATTTTTGGGGTCTGAGTTCATGTTGACGATGTTGCTTGACGAATATAATACAGTATATTAATGATCGAAAACATCAAAATGAAGAGATTTTAGGTGCGTCACTGCAAAAATCCAATACGTCCATAGACATGTGTTTCGCATATTACGGAAGTAGATTAAAACAGTGGCCGGTAACACACCTGTATGTGAGTTCATTATTTTTGCTGTGCACTGTGGTGTGCAAATAAAAATAACCACAATTCTTGGTGAATAATCAGAATAATGAAAAGTGCATGCGTTTGCTTTATTGTGATGAAGTCCTTACTCTGATTATTGGAAATAATCACATTATTGGTGCACATGTAAACGCAGTGAATGAAAAAGATTCAATTTGGAGTTGTACCGAATACAAGATCCAGAACCTTCCATGAGCCGAGGGCTGATTATGATGGTGTTAATTCGTGTTAGAGTCCAGGGTCTAGCTAAGTGTATGACGATGAAGTCTACTGCTTTTCCCCAGAAAGAAGTAGTGCTGCGTCCGAAATCACATGCTTTCTAAATAAGTACTACATTTGAATTTGAATATACTTTGCGACTGTTAAAAAGAGTACGCTCTAGTATGAATATGGGTAGTACGAATGAATCTCGGACGTACTACATCCGAAATGGTTTTACTGCCTGTCATGTTACTTCTATTCATTAGTCCTCTCCTGTAGTCCTTAATGGGATAGTAAAGTGTCCATAGAATACAAAGTTCAGAATCTCGTCGGAAGTAGCAGCTCATCCTTTTTGCGCACTGTTTTTTGAATAGTATCTATTCAGACATACTACTGTTGTTTCACATACAACAGAGCAGGGAAGTATTCGATTTCGGACGCAGCATAGATGTGTGTTTGCTACTTGTGATGGAAATGAGGTGATTCACAGTAAAAGGGACAGAGCAAAGAGAAGAGCCTAGAAACGGCCCTGGAACCATAGAAGAGTTATTCGAGATCAGAGATGTCGAGAAAAAAAAAAAAGATGCTGACCATTAAAGGATTAGTTCACTTTTAAAAAAACTTTTGCTGATAATTTACTCACCCGCATGTCATCCAAGATGTCCATGTCTTTCTTTCTTCAGTCGAAAGAAATTAATGTTTTTGATGAAAACATTCTAGGATTTTTAGCCATATAATGGACTTCAATGGGACCCAAACGGTTCAAGGTCCAAATGACAGTTTCAGTGCAGCTTCAAAGGGCTTTAAACGACACCAGACGATGAATAAGGGTCTTATCTAGCGAAACGATTGGTTATTTCAAAAAGAAATAAAAAAGTTTAAGTTTTATGAGCAAAAATGCTCGCCTTGCTCTGTTCTGTGATGCACGTTCGTGACTCTCCTGTTCGAACTCGTTCATCAAAATGAACAAATCTTTTTTCGAGTCATTTCATTCATTCAACGAACTAAATGGATCGAAAAAAGATTAGCTCATTTTGATGAACAAGTTCGAACAGGAGAGTCACGAACGTGCATCACAGAACAGAGCAAGGCGAGCATTTTTGCTCATAAAACTTAAACTTTTTTATTTATTTTTGAAATGAGCGATGGTTTCGCTAGATAAGACCCTTATTCATCGTCTGGTGTCGTTTAAAGCCCTTTGAAGCTGCACTGAAACTGTCATTTGGACCTTGAACCGTTTGGGTCCCATTGAAGTCCATTATATGGAGAAAAATCCTGGAATGTTTTCATCAAAAAACTTAATTCCTTTTCGACTGAAGAAAGAAAGGCATGGACATCTTGGATGACATGGGTGAGTAAATTACCAGCGAAAGTTTTTTTAAAAGTGAACTCATCCTTTAAGGCTCTTTCCATACACCAAAACAAAACAAAAAAACACCATAAAAGTGGCCTATTCAATACCTTCATGGTGCTTTTTTGGTCACTATGAACTCTCGTTGTATAGAAAGAGCTGCTTGATTTGAAAAAAAAAAACAGCATAGAAGTTTGGAATGACATGATGAAGAAAATAAAGACATTTTAATTTTCGGTTGATCTCTTAACACGTTCAAGTCGGCTCCTCCGCAAGTCAAAGCAGGCTTTCGAGAGAGCGGCTCTCCCTTTTACTGTGGGTGTGTTTTAGTGGAGGTGGGACGGTGTAAGGGATGAGACTGAGGTCAGGGCTGAGTGGACATGAGGGGACAGTGGTTCTGGTGAAATCCTCACCATTCCTTGGGTAATGAGCCAGCTGTCTATGGGCTCCAGCTCAGCGTTAGGACCTTTTACACTCGGCTAAATCAACAACAGAAAACATGTGAAGAAGAGCAAAGCAGCAGCACCCACCCAAAACAAGCACAGAGACACCTCCGTCTTCAGGAGAACTGAAGCGGGTGTCGTTTAAGGCAAGAGAAATGTAACTCTGAGTCAATGAACTAAGGTAGATGGAGTGGGAAAACAAACAAAAAGAGTGGGGAGAAAGAAGTGTGAACTTTGACCCATGGGCTGATCGCTATGCATTGCACCGCTAATCCACGACTGTTATGTAACCTTGGTCGATTTCAACACAAAGTGTGTCTGGTACAGGAGACATGCAGTCAGTCTAAAATTAATTTCCTAATAGCAGCACTCTTGAAGATTTCATAATACTTCTTTATATTACTTCAAAAACATGTATGAGCAATAATAACCTTGACAAATATCACCTATAATATGGGATCCGATTTTGTAAAAAAAATATTTCCCAGAAACATTTGCAAATTATGCGTGTATACTTGAATACAGTAAAACTCATTGTGTTTTTTGTTGTTGTTGTGGTATTTGGCAGGGTGATCTGTTTTTATAGAGTTTAAACAATAACTTACAAACCTTTAAAGACAGCCCTACTGTGAGCTACGAAGCTGTTAATCGACTTAGTTTTTAATAAACGTGTTTAACACTCGAATTTGTGATGAACAACTACATTACCCATGATGCTGTACAGGAAGTTCCACCAATCATGATGATGTAATCGAGTCGGTCTCCCTGCGCTCTCAAAATACTTATGAATATAGTTGAATATATATGCATATTTTACATTAAACTTAAAATATTGTTTAGAAAATCTTTAGAAATCACTATGGGAGAAATGAATGGGAAAATATTTCCAAAAAGGGGGCGGGCACTTATGCACTCAAAAACAAAATGAAAAAAGGCTCATTAAAAGAATGATTAATCATTCTTAATAATTTTTTATTAAAAAAAATAAATATTTCAATATTTCAACAAAACTGCTTCACTGCTCATTAATAAATTTGGTCTGCCAAAATATTTGAATATGCAGGAAAAAAAAAAAAACCCAGGAAATTATTTCAAAGAGTGATAATCTTATTATACCTCTTTATGGTAAGGTTTGGTCAATGATATAGTGTGACTACCAAAAAAACTTGAATTAATTAATGTAATTAATATATATTTAAAAACTTTTTTTAACTTTACCTTTATTTTTTAATAAATAATGATTAAGATGTGTAGTACCCTTCATTATGTATTCAAGGTGTAAGGAAAATATGATACCAAAAGCCCATTTTTATAGTCATTAAATGTAAACTTTTCTTGAAAATGCTTTTTTAAACCATATCAAGCCAACAAGAATAAAAAGAGTTCATTTCTAAGAACTCGACGTGCATTTTAAAAGGGTTTTCTTTTCTGTACCGTGGACTATCTTATCTGTCATTGACCCTTAAACTGTGTTAGATGCTTTCAACATCATTCTGGCATTAAGCTTAATAGTGGCTAATATCAAACGTCGCAGTTTTACAGTAGCAGCAATAACTGTAGTGGTATTTGGAAGGAATTAACATAACAATGTGCTCTTGTGCAGACAGCTATTTTCAGCCCAACCAAACCCAAGCTAATCTGCCAGCACTTCTCCAGGCCAATTTGGGCATTAACAAGCTGTGGCATGTTGAAGATTAATTGTGAATATGTCATTTTGTGTTTTGGCACAGAGGCCTCGTAGTGTCAATACGAGTCAGGAACAACAGGAGCATTTTTATGCCAAAAGAGACTATGAATGACACGCAAAGGTAGAGGACTATAAATGTGTTGCATATTTTTGGTGGGCCAAAGCCCAGAAAACGAGTTCGCATTTTAGCATTTATGGTTCCATCGTCCTGAAGTCAATGGGTTTATTGATGTTTTTTTGGTAAAATGCCTGAAAAAAGGTCTGTGGTGAACACAAACGTAAGATATTTTGACGTTTTATTCTATGACATCAGTAACACGTGCACTTTTGCGATTGTTTTAAAGCTTTTATTTGTCTTGTAAAAGGCAGTTGCTAACAAGCGTCTATATGGGAGACAGAGGTTGAGATTAAACGTCATCAGACAAACTCGTCTCCTCACTAGTTGCTCTCACAGCCTTAAAGAATTAGTTCACTTTAAAAAAAACTTTTGCTGATAATTTACTCACCCCCATGTCATCCAAGATGTCCACGTCTTTCTTTCTTCAGTCGAAAAGAAATTAATGTTTTTGATGAAAACATTCCAGGACTTTTCTCCATATAATGGACTTCAATGGGACCCAAACGGTTCAAGGTCCAAATGACAGTTTCAGTTTCATCAAAATGAACGAATCTTTTTTCGAGTCATTTAGTTCATTTCGTTCGTTGAATGAATGAAATGACTCGAAAAAAGATTTGTTCATTTTGATGAACGAGTTCGAACAGGAGAGTCACGAACGCGCATCACAGAACAGAGCAAGGCGAGCATTTGAGCTTATAAAACTTAAACTTGTTTATTTATTTTTTAAATGAACGATGGTTTCGCTAGATAAGACCCTCATTCATCGTCTGGTGTCGTTTAAAGCCCTTTGAAGCTGCACTGAAACTGTCATTTGGACCTTGAACCGTTTGGGTCCCATTGAAGTCCATTATAAGGAGAAAAATCCTGGAATGTTTTCATTAAAAACCTTAATATCTTTTCGACTGAAGAAAGAAAGACATGGACATCTTGGATGACATGGGGGTGAGTAAATTATCCTTTAAGGCCTGTTCACACCGGGACGAATTTCACGCGCGATATTCGCCAACGTTTAACGCCTTGTGACTAAACAAAGGGCGCCAATGTGAGTGTACACAGCGATGCAAAAAACGCCATGCGTAAAAGTGAATTTTTTCAAAAACGCCTAGGGTTCGTTTTTTTGGTTTGACGCGCCGTGTCAAACTATCCGACCAATGAGATTGGCGCATTTGCTCCCGTGTCTGGAGCTTCTGAAGTTACAGTAAAACACAACTTGGGGGCGCTCAAGCACAAAACGGTCTTGCCGAGCACACATACGTAACGGCGAAAAACAAATACGCCAAGTAGTGTCTACACTGCCGGGAAGAAATAAGACGAGGAAGATGCAAGGCAAGATGAACGTAGAGCTGCTGGTAACCTAACCTTAACATAAAGAACTATATGACAAACGTGACGGCGACTACAAAAATCTTGATAAAGAGAACTGTTATGAAGTGGTATTGCAGAGCAAATGGGCCTTGATGGTGAGCTACTGGTGCTTGAAATATCCATGTTTTCTTTGATTGTATGATTTTGAGAAGCGCGTAAATACTTGCTCTCTTCTTCTGAGTGTCAAGCGAGTGTCAGAAGCGTAAAGTTACGCAGCGCCACCTTGTGTACCGGGGTATTTCTGTTTTACATTAAGCGCCATCTAAAGTCAGGGAATGAATTATTCACTCGGCTCATCGTCAGCGAAAATCACTTGTGTGTGAACACAAAAAACGATATTCGTCCTGGTGTGTAC
Organism: Chrosomus eos; assembly: GCA_036326025.1. NCBI lineage: Eukaryota > Metazoa > Chordata > Actinopteri > Cypriniformes > Leuciscidae > Chrosomus > Chrosomus eos. The sequence continues at coordinate 44,625,324 of CM070821.1, forward strand.
GGCCATTTATTGCATTTATAATCGTGCTCATGCAAACGCTTCATACATTCATAAAAGTTGTCTTCATTTGTGAAGATTATCAAGATGAACAAAACTCGTTAGAGTCATAAGCTTTTGTATTTTCTGTAGTAATCCAAAAGCCTATGGAAAAATCTTATTGGGATTTTGTCATGGGAACCAGTGTCAAAAATACATCATGCCTACACCACTCTATTTGCCATTCAAGACGAGTGCGGTTTCCCATCTTCTGAGAAACAGTGAGGTCTTCAGCACACTAAAGCCCTGTTTATTAAGATGCGTTTCGGTTGATCGGATCACAAGTGGACGAGGGAGACACATTCCCGTTTACACCTGGTGTTTTAATCCGTCTCTTTTGTCCACTTTCAAACACTTCTGTCCTGATTTTGTTTTAGAGGAGGGTCTATGGGTCGGTAAATCTATGGGCTTTTTCAGATTTAATTTGTCTGATGTTAAACCAAACTTAGGTCTTCAGTCGTCAAAGTTTAAATCCTGTCTGGCTAGCGCATTTCTTAATGTTTACGCATTAAGTCAGTAGATGGTCTTTTGTGGCTGTTTAAAGGTGATTTTTACCCCCATCTAGCGGTGAAAAGGTATATGACCATCCAGTGAATATTAGTTTCTGTTCCTCTCAATTCCGATTTCGTTTTAACTCCTACGGTGGCCAATGTAGTCCAAGATTAACATGGCTTCCAGTTCGACCTCGTCCATGAGGCCATCGAGTGTTAAAACGGGAAAGCCGAAGCTTGAATTAACGGGTATGTCCCTCTTTGGCTAATGTACTTTCAAGATGGAGGGGCAACATGGCGACCGACATTAGAACCCCTTACCCATATGTATTTTCAATGGCATATTATACACTCATGAAAATACTTTATTACTTGAACGAAGTAAATATACATTAATGAGCACATATATTTTTGAAAGAACTAAGTGTTTTAGCTAAGAATAAACTAAAAAAGTTACACAGTGGACCACATGAGTGTTTACACAACGAAAGCAATCCAGTCGAATGCGTTTTTCAAATATCTCTGGAAGTGGTCAAAAGTGGACAAGCTCAAAACGTTTTAGACCCCGTTTACACCTGTATTTAGCGTCGTCCACTAGGGGTGTAACAATATATCGTGCCACAATATAGCGCAATACAAAAATGCAACAATATGTATCGTGGATAGTCCCCCCCCCAAAAAAAAATTACTGTGTGAAAAAAAAAATCAGAGTTTTAGTGTCGGTACTACATTAAACTACTATATATAATGTTGAATATAATGTATAATAATGCAATGGGGGAATATTTGTGGGTGTATTTTATTACATTTTTTGTTAACCTTTTATCATACGTCTTGGAGTATCGCAATAATATCGTATCGTGAGTTCAGTATCTTGATATGTATCGAATCGTGACATGAGGGTATCGTTACACCCCTATCGTCCACCTATCGTGACCAAAACGCATCTTAATACAGAGCCTAAAAGTAATAACATGTAAGAACTGAGTGATCAGAAACACACAAAACCCAAACCCTTCATCACTATGAAAGAACAGAGAAACAACATGCTTTAGGAAACTCACCCCAGTGGCATTTTGCTGTCTGATGTCTAAAGCAGACGCCAGGCTAACCAGAGCCTGAGGTTCCTCGTATATAACACTGGAAAACAGGCAAAGAAAATACTTTAGATATGATTTCGAATGTGGTAAGAGCCCCGCTCTTTTTCAGAGCCTCACTCATTGTGTTCTGTCTTTACACAGATCTTACGAATTTATGAACGAAGCACTCGATTTTAAATCTTCCCGGTCTACTGAGATTTGTTATGACATCCGCTTCAAACACTACAATGCTTTTGATAACTTTCAATAACTCTACAATAAGTAAATCCACTTCACCAGCTAATCACTCTTCAACAGCGATGCAATAGAGAAATACAGCAAAAACTGAAGTTCAAAGACAAAATTGTAAAGGTGGCTGTGCGCATAAGCTCTATAGTAATAGTAGTGGACACTCACTTTTTGCGCTGGTCAGCCAGAGAGCTGGACCTGGTGTGGGCGAACATGTCAAAGTCATCCTGAGGGTTGTGAGCGGTCAGAGAGCTGAGAGTGCCACTGACACTGTCTGCGCTCACGTCTACCGGGAGGAAATTCAGATTCTTTCATTTAATGCCATGTCAGCATTCAAAGCTATTATCATGGCAAAAATTCAATTACAAAAATACAAATTATCATTTAAATACAATAAAAACAAACAAAAAAAACAGCAAGTCATATTATACAAGATTCTTTAAATTAACATATGATTAAAAAAAAATCCAAAACCGTTTCAGGGTTAATCTTATTAAGTGAAGTAACTTCATAAAAGAGCATTCTGCTTGTACCGGGAGGATATCATCTTAAAGTCAACTTAAAGTTTTATAGAGGAATAAAAGTAACAAGTTAAATACTTTTTGTTTGCACTTTATTTTAAAGTATGTGCACTTATGTGTAATATAATAATAAGGAAATAATAAGGAAACTACATGGGTTATGCTTAAGTTTAGGGGTAGTACCTAGTTTTGTAATTACTATAGTAAGTACATGTGGAACAGCACTATAAAATAAAGGGTTACCCACTATTTTAAGGTGTCATTGTTACAGTGTAATAATATATTTAAGTACTGCGTAACCAACAAGGTGTACTTACTCTAGGGTTAGGGTAGGATTAGGATTTGGTTGAGGGTTAGTTGCATGTAATTATGCATAATTTATGTGGCATATGTAACAAGGACACTGCGTTCTCTATCCTTATCCAGATGTGTTTGAGATCCTCACCAAGTCCTGCCAGCTGTGTGGAGAGGGAGGCAGTGTTAGCTGGAGGAGGAGGAGGCTGCAGGGTGGAGGCGGGTGTATGAGAGGGTGTAGCGCTGACCCCAGGACTGACCACTGCTGGAGAACCAGGACCCAGATCTATTAGATTGTCCTCCGCTGAAGCCTCATTCAGGACCTGTGCATTCACAACAACACACACACACACACACACACACACACACACACACACACACACACACACACACACACACACACACACACACACACACACACACACACACACACACATCTAGGTTAACAATCAGCATATAACTATTGTTAATGCTAGCATAATAAATAATTTGCATCATAATGGTAATTCAATTTGGCTAAAAAAATAAAATAAAAAAGCAGCAAATTAAAAAGCAGTTCAATATTTTTTGAATACCATTGCATTTGTATTTTTAATTTAAGCAATTGTATTTCAGGGACACTGTTGGTAGAAAAGATTATTAAACATTAAAATTATGATTAAATAATAACTTTTTAAATTATATAATTGATACCTTAAGCATACATACATATATACATATATACATATATACATATACATGTATATATATATATATATATATATATATATATATATATATATATATATATATATACATACATACATACATACTTAAGTTATATTGGTTATGCAAGTATAATAATATAACTTAAGCATGTATTTTTAATTATAATGAAACCATTTATAATTAATAGTATGAATTACATACTATTTTTCTATTGTATATTTTATATACATGCTTAAGTTAAATTATCATATTTACATAACCTATAAATATAATTAGTGAATAATTAATTAAAAGTAATAATATTAATAATAACAACAATAGTAATAATGTTTAAAGAATTCAAGTCTAAAAAAATAAAAAATAATTAAAATATTTACTAATTTAACATTTTTTTAAACAAATTCATTGATTATTTTAAATGCATAATAATAAACAGCCAACTTCACAAACACAGGTGAGGATTACATTTTTATTAAAAAAAAGTTTGATATCTGTTTTAATGGGAAAGCTAAAGTTGCTACAGAATTAAGGCATATAATGCGTGTGTAACAGATAGGAAAAGATAAATAATATTTTGTATTTCTAGGGTCTAGAGCTCTAGAGATGTGATGATGACGCAGGACACTTTCTACATGACAGCGATGCATAATACTTGCCTCTCTCAGCTAAACATCATGCAAACAATAAAATAAAAAAAAATAAAAAAACATGAGCAGGCACTTATTACCAAAAGGCATACATGTACCCTATAAGAAACAATTTTCAACAACAAACACATAAAACAGGAACCTTTTTTTATGCTGAAAGTGTTGCTAGAAATAAAGCAGTAGTGCGGTGTGAAACTCACCCCGTTGTTTTGTGCTGCTCTGCCCAGCCTGTATCTCTCATACCTGTCAGAAACACAGAGATGAGAGAAATGCTAATGTGTTTTCAGATCCTGAGCGCTCTGCGTGTGAACTCAAAGGCAAGCCTGAGCCGACAGATAAAGGCTGATGAGGGAAACTCACCTCTCGTAGCGCAGGAAGATGTTGTTTAAATCGTCGTTGGCGTGTAGCAGCTCTTCGGTGACCTCTTCGTTGGACACGCGAGAGATGAGCTCCACTATCCGGTGCTGCATGGCTCGACATGTCCTGTTCAGCTCCTGAGAATGCATTATATGAATACATGCAATGCATTATGGAACATTAAACTAGACGAGTACAGAAAGGACCAAAAAAAAAGGGTTCATAGACGTGCATTAGGCTAAATGAGGTATATTGTGTTGTTACACCCTCTTGTGGTGACGTGTAGAGCCAAAAATGAAATTTCTCTCATCATTTACTTTTCAGAAGCGTGATAAAGTTCTCTGAGCGTAACTTTTCTGCAACTTGAGAAATTTTAAGAAATGACATGAATAAATGTCAAGTCAAGTCACCTTTATTTATATAGCGCTTTTTACAATACAAATTGTTTCAATGCAGCTTTACAGAGATAACAGGAAAGTTGTAATAGTAATGTTAAATTCAAAATTAAATGTCCCCAAAATGTCAAATTAAATTGGAAAATCAATGCTCTTTTCCCTCATTTCTGTTGTTTGTTTTTGTTCCTTGAACCAGTTGAGAGCCCTGTGATACACCATCACCAAAGCATAACTTCTCTGTAAGTGTAGTGGTTAAACTCGTAAACCTGGAGAAGTTCGAGATCAGAGGCTTCTTCTTGGCCCGGCACCATCTCTGTCAGCATCTCTGACATCACTTTAATATTCCCACGCACCACGTCCAGCTCACTTCTCAGTCTTGCGATCTGTACGCACAAACACAGCATTTCCAAATGAATCATAGATATGAACAGAAAAGTGTAGCAGTGAAAACATCTGAAACTAAACATAATTGGTGTCCAGTTTAGCCATAATCACATTCAATTATCTATAGTTTATATATGTTTTTATGCACAATACTGGTCAAAAGTGTGGTGTCAGTAAGATTGTGAAGTCTAGTGAAGTCTCTTATGCTCACCAAAGCTGAGTTTTTATTTTATTTTTTAAATATAGTGTAGATAGATTGTTTTATTTCACTAAAAAGCAGTTTCGATACATATCACGATACTGAACTCACGATACGATATTATTGAGATACTCAAGACATGGTAAAAGCTTAACAAAAAAAATGAACTTAAAACGCTAAATTTGATATAACACTGTGGGTGTAAATGAATAGGCTTGGACTTGGTGCTGTAACCACATGACAATAGTGACTAAAAATATTCATGATTCTGAAGCTGAAAATACAGAATTATTTTAGACAAATATGCTTGCATTCTGTCACCGACTATATATATTTAAAATAATGTAGGCCACTTTTTAATGGTAACAAGTCATTTGGCATTATCAGGACCAATAAATATTCCCCCATTGCATTATTATACATTGTATTCAACATTATATATAGTAGTTTAATGTAATACTGACACTAAACCTCTGTTAACTTGAATTTTTCTCATACAGTAATTTTTATTTTGGGTGAATTATATATTTATACACAATACATATAGTCACTGTTGCATTTTTGTATCGCGATATATTGTGACACGACATATTGTGACATAAGGTGAGTTGAGAGTTGTGACCTGCTCTGGGTTTGCAGTGATTGGTCCCGATACGGCTGGGATCTGGGTGGGGTGTAAGTCAGGTGTGGCAGCGGCTGCAGGTTTAGGGGTCGCCTGAGCTGCTATGTTGGGCTGCGTGAGTGCTTTGTACTTGTGAATGCCTGGATCCACCTCCGGGACTCCCTAGAATGACACGGATATGTAAACACAGATATGTAAACACAGATATGCAAGAGCCCTGAGAGCGTTGTGTGTTTCTCACCCGCTGTGGCGTGTGAATGGGTGACAGGGCGTCCAGGTCTGCCATGGGAAACTCGATTCCTTTCCTCTTCAGCTCCTCGTAAATGTGCACGACTCCGGTGAGGTCTGGGCTACTCCTGAACGCATCTGCCCAGGACTGGGGTGAAACACGAACACAGAGAGATGACAAGGTGAGAGCTGTCCCACAGGAAGTGGCTCTACACAGTTTAGGGCTGCACGATTTGGGCCAAAATGATAATCACGATTATTTTGATCAATATTGAGATCACGATTAATTATCACGATTATTTGTTGATTTTAACCAAAACAAATTTTATTGCCACATAGGTTAATTATAACTGCTTTCACATCCATATTGTGCTACATTTCTGCTAATGTATGTGTATCTAAATAAAATAGGTCCTCTTATTCACCAAAATTCAGTGCATCTCCTTAAAGAATAAAGAAAACAATAAAGAAAATGTAGCAAAACTTCAACAGGGCACTATTTTACATTTTACATTGTGTAAATCTATTTTAGGAAGCAAAATATAAACTTGCATTGTACCTGCATAATGGATGTGAATAAAACACGCAAAATATACAATCAATAAAAAAACAAATATTCCATAACAGAATGTAACCAAATGAGAACATTTCAAGGCAGAACTGCACTATGGAAGTTCGATTAATGGATGAAATTCAGAGTCATTGTTATTTGATGCTTAAGAAATGTAAAATGTTGTGGTAGGCCTACAGTGTCAGTGATTAGTTGTGAAGTCTTGCTGCATAAATTTAATCTATTTAATTCTCCATGTGAAAGTTTATGTGCTCAAATTATTTCTATTTGTTAAACAATAGGTCAAAACAAGACGTTTGTAGGACTGATTATTGGAGTCCATCGAACTTCCATGCCTCTTATATAGTAAATATATATATGTAGTATGTACCAATTTACTAATGCTCACACTCGGTCTCTCACGCGCACTGTCACTCAGTCTCTCTCGCGCGCGACACAATCGGTAGGCGCGCGCTGTTGCGTATCTCTCGCACACTTTTGAGCACGCTCTGAGGACACTCGGTCTCTCTCGTGCACTGTCGCCCGCACGCAGACCGTAGGTCTCTCTCGCGCACCTGGGCTCATGGAGGCACGTGATCAGACACTGGTTTACGGTGCGCTAGATTGGCAAAAAAAGCTTTCTGTGAACTGAATGACGCATTTAAAATATCGCTCGATCACGCAAATTTGATCGTGGGAAGCCAAAATCGTGATCGTGATTAAAATTCGATTAATCGTGCAGCCCTAACACAGTTACACCTAACTGGGAATTAGTCAGACTATTTTTTATTCTAACACTGATTGAGTGACATGATAAATTGATAAGTTGTACTGTATCTTTCCTTCTGATGTTCATGCATGTTTTTTCGTGCTATAAATTGTATTACAGTGGAAGAGAAAACTCGTCAGTTAAGGCATTTATTGTTTGAATTTCATGATAAAATAGGCAAAATATGAAAGCTGAGACTTGATTCATATGAGAAGTAACAAGCACAAAGCTCTTTGTGATTATTGGATGGGAGGTGCACTACAAATGTTTGGTGTAGTGAAAAAACAAGAACCTGGCAACCCCAGCTTGAGGTACGAGTGATTCATAGGGTCAAATAAAGCCCGATTTAACGTTGCTTTTTTATTACTGTAAATGCATTAGTGTTGAGTTAACTTCGACAGCCCTAAATTCAACACAAGTGAGATTTTCTTCACGTTTGTCTCTCCCTTTTGATTGACAGGATTTAATAGGCCCTGATCATTGGCTGTTTTTAACAATCGGCCAATGGCCAATAGTGAAAATAATTGCTTTTATCGGCCGATACGGAGTCCTAATTTTTTTTTGGAGTGAACAAAAAGAGTGTTTTTTTTTGTTGTTTAGCTCTTACTTTAAATCCTTTTAAGTCATCTTAAGGCCCCTTAAGGAAGTTTGCGATTGGGTTCCGACAGAAAATGGCTGTAAATTACCAAATTTGGAAGAATAGACTCTCTAAATTTTAAGGATATATGCTTGCTGTCTAATGGTTGGACATTTTACAGGCTGAAAAACAATGTGACTATTGGATTTGGGAGGACGCAAGAATAGAAAAAATGCAGCTACAATTCTGGAAACTGTCCGACGTCTACTTTACACTGAGTCAATCTGATTCTGTAATGGCTTCCAGCCAACTAGAATTAATGCGATTGCAAGCTGCCTCATAGAGCCGGTCCAGCAGACCTAGTTTCCAGCCCCAGTGAAAGTGTCCATCATCAGAGGCAGTCTTCTAGCCCTACACCCCAACTTTCTGATTTATTGCTAAAACAAAAGAAGAGCTCAGGGGGAACTGAGTCAATCGCCACACTCAGTTTACCTGAATCAGTGCCAGAACTTTTTCCTGCACTATAGCAGGAGGGTTGTTCTTCGGAGTGATGATTTTCACCATGACACCTTCGATGAAGTCTCTGTTGGCGATGTGTACGTGAAAACGGTGGCCACAGTTTTTCACGCAAGTCTCCAGCACCTAGAAAAGACAATTACATAAGAAGCTGAAATTATTGATCATTTAGAAACGGCACTTCCAGCTAGCATAATGCATCAATATAGTCACAAAAGACCTTATTTAAAATGTCAAAATAGCCTCCGGCAGGAGAAGAAGCAATCTCCCGCTATTAACTATTAAAGGTGCACAGCATCAGACTGTAAAACAGATTTTGGTCCTAGACAGTATGAGTTACTCACAGTTAGAGCCAGCATCACTTCACGGAAGTTCCTGTTGCCGTTGAGTCTCTTTCTCACCGCACGCATGGCATCTTTGGGCCTGTCGGGGAAAACAGCTTAAAGTTAGCCTGGTAATACCAGACTCTGCTACTTCACTTTGCTTCGTAGACAGAGTCTGGAATGGCATAATAAAGAAGTGTTTTCTCTCTCGCTAGGGGGCGCTTGTCTGAAGTTTAAAATCATTGGTTGCCCGTAAGCCAATCAGATAAGTTTATTTATGACGTATGTTATGCGCCGACACAGCCGCATCGGAGCACAGACATCATGCATCGAACTCAAATCTATGATTGAACTTCCACTGTAAACACTTGATGATGCGAGCGAAATACCGGAGTGAACATGGCTGTGAACGACTTTTGCAGATTATGCGAAGTTAATCTACGCATCCACGGTACAATCAGGGCCTCTAAACTGATATTTGACAGTAGAGAGAAAAAGAAAATGTTTGCGCCAACTGTCAAAGTTAGGATTAGTTCTGTTAAACACGGCTCTTTGTTCATCTCGAGTCTGTCGGAAATGCTGACACTTAATTGCAAGATTACAGCATGACATGGCAATATTTAAGAGCTGGAAAAGAAAGGAGACACTGACCTGTCAAAAGGCTCCCCAGTTTCTGGTAATAGTTGATAAATTAAACTTTTCCCAAAGGGAGTAGGGCCACAACATCCCCTCCATTCAAAATGATTAATACACACTCTTCTTGTTCGGGCTTCAGTTTGCTAATGCCGGGAATATTCTCCACAACAGAGCGAATTGCATCCGCGTCTCCATATCCGCGGTCGTTTTCGATTTCCCTGACCTAATCTTAAACTCGCGCTAAGCGGACTACGTCACGGCTCTCAGCCCGCCCTCTGTTCGTTGATTGGCCGGCTGTTTTCAGGCCAGAGGAAAACGGATAGATACGCCGTCTCAGACTGAGTACAGAAGCGAAATGAAATTAGCGGAAGTACGAAGTCTGACATAGTCAGGCTAGCTTAAAGGCCCGTTCTCCCCAAAAACACCAATGATACCAATATTACCATACACACCAATGGACGATAACGTTATGTTTATTCTAAGTGCATGCTTCAGTTATATTCTGCCATAATTGCAGTGTGCGCTTTGAAGAAAGAAGGATTTTATTGGCTTTCAATGTTTTAACTTCATTAGTTTTTTTAAAAAGTGTCCACACTAATACCTTTTCGTTTGAAAACGCATCTTATTCTCTCTGTTTTGGCCTTTCGTCCACACTGAGACAGTGTTTAAGCAACGAAAACTGAGCTTTTTGAAAATGCTCTCCAAAGTGGATAAATTTGAAAACGGCGTTTTCACGTTTTGGAGTGGACTGTGAAAACAGAGACGTAAGTTAAGTCATGTTATGCATGAATATTGAACCCATAGATATTCATGTTTATACCAGTATCGTGCCTGTTATGTGCTATTCACTTTCACACAGTTGCTAAAATATGTTACTTTGCACACTCTTCATATCACGGTCCTGCAAAGATGACAGAAAATTCACTCGCATTTGCTGTCCTTCGGCAAAACGTTGAGTAGTTACGTTTTAGACCAAACATTAAAATGGTGAGTGGGGTGCGACCCTGGACACATCAGTGAATTGTGAGATATTATGCTAAATAAAATGATCCTGCCAGAAGAATTGCGTGATAACTTGATCATGTCTTGTTCTGTCTGTATAATCTCAGTGAGCTTTTATGAGTGTTTATGCATGCGCTGTAAGGTAAATTTAGCGTTTTCTGACGTTTCGGTGTGGATGAGAAGCGTTTGGAAAATGCTTGAAAACGCTAGTGTTGTACGGAGAGCGTTTTGAAACGAAAACTCTGTTTTAAAATATATCCGGATTAATGTAGACGTAGCATGAGAAACTGTGGACTCCACTAATCTGTTAAACTGCGATTTCATTAGCGAAATTTTGGCGAAATGTCACAAACAAGAAAGCTCCATTGTCTGTAGTGTAGTGAGGTATGAAGCACAGCTCACACGACTAAGCAGCTTTCTATTGGTCAACGTACAACACCAACCTGAACATGTTGCGAAATCGGTGAGGGGAATTTTTCGTCCTCAACCAAATTTCACAATGGCATGGATTCCTAATTGAAATGATTTCGCCTGCAAAAATTGGTCGAACGTCAATAAATGTGACTGCTCCTTTGGTGTTAGAGCATAAACATTTAAAACTTTATGTTTATCATTCTTGGTGTGAACGGGCCTTAAAGGGTTAGCGATGCGAGTATGTTCTACTGAAGAAGCTGTTGATGTATACCTACTTTAGACTAGGCCTACATCACAAAATAACCAATTATTGGTGGCATTGCTCCCACTTAGGCCCCATCCACACTACTGCGTTTTAGTTTAGAAACGGAGAACTAAAACGAATATGATCTCCGTCCACACCAGCGTTTCAGCTGCGTATTAGAATTGATCTGCGTCCACATTAAAACGACTGAAAACGCGGATCACGTGACCATTCACCTACACTGGGCATGCGCGTGCCGGTGTAAACAGGAAACAGAGATTGACTATTCCCTTAGATTTGAAGAAGAAGAAAGTAGCTAAGTTACCTCTGCAAAGATTAGCAATGTCGAAGACCAGAGATTTCTTTTCATGGACCGACAACGAGGTGGAGGGAATACAAAAAAGCCATGGCGGCAGAAAACACAGACTGGGAGTCATCGCAAACCAAATACGGTGACATATTGGAAAGGTACCAGGAGCATTATCCATCATCACCAGAGCAAGCCACAACAATGGGAAAGGTGTACCCCACAATAAGGACGAAATCACTTTAAGGTATGTATGGTGTGACACCCAATCAGAGAGCCGAGCCGAGTCTCTGCGTCATCGTTTCTAAAGTCCTCCGTTTTGACCCGTCTTCACTAAAACGCCCTCCGGAGATTCAAAACGCAAAATGGGGTCGGCAGCGTTTCTAAACTTCTCCATTTTAGGTCTTCGTTTTAGTCTGGACGGGAGGTGCAAACTAGAGGTCTGCACTCCCGCGGGAGTCCCGCGGGACCCGCGGGTCGCGACGCAAAACAGTGCGGCGCGGGACAAATTTTGAAAGGTCATTGCGGGAGCGGGCAGGATGATGAGGTGCACTTGCGGGTGCGGGCGGGAGGGAGAATACGCTGCACTCCCGCAAATTAAATGTGAGTGTAAAGCAGAGACCTGCACTCCCGCGGGACTACCACGGGATACAAAACAACTAGAATCAAATAAACCGTTATTTATCTAATGCACAAGCAACAAGGATAACTAAAATAAAACGATTTTTTTTTATTCACAGAGAGGCAAAATGTCTGCACCACATGACTCATGTGGATTGTTTAGTGCTACAGATATTAGTTCATTATTAAAGAAAGGAACATGCAAAACTACTAAACCAAACAAAGAAAAGTCTGATATTTGGAAATGTTTTAGTAGCCTAGTAGGCCAATGCGACAGCAAAGCACCTTCCTTTTGCGAGCTGTTACAAATGCAGCAAAATACTCACGTAGGCTACAAGTCTGTAAATTCAGGTCTGAAGTGTCATGTGTGCACCGTTTTGAAAGACAAACCTCCCTGACGTTTACGGCAAGTCAGTCGAAAGTGTCAAGTGCACTCAATAGTAGATGTAACAACAGAAAAATGTGCATTCCAGCTTCCAGCACAGCATCGAGGGCTTTCACCTATTTGCGGTCGCTCGCATGCTGGAGCAGAAACGGATTAATCTGAAGCCCTCATCAGTGAACGACATGCTATTCCTAAAAAAAAAAATACTAGGCGGGATTTTGCGGGCGGGAGCGGGACGAAACTTGATTGTCGCGGGCGGGAGCGGGAGAAAATAACATATATTTTTGCGGGAGCGGGACAAAATCTTGCGGGAGCGGTCGGGAGCGGGACGGAAAAATCCGTCCCGCGCAGGTCTCTAGTGCAAACGTAGCAAAAGGTCTCCGTTTCTAAACTAAAACATAGTAGTGTGGATGGGGCCTTAGGGTTAGATTTTGAACAAACCCCTAACTGTAGCTACTGAAGATGATGTTTTGCGTCATAGACTTTTTGCGTCTGTATTTATTTCAGCACAATTGGATTGTCAACCATAATTATCTAGGAACGTAACCATTTTTTAGAACATACAATTCAGCAGAGCAGTCTGTGAACTCAGGACAGGAATTAAAAGACTCAATTTAACTAGACACCACCAGAGAGCCTGTACTGAAAGCTCTCTTACAAACACACTCTAATTCAGGGCCTGAAAGTTCATTATCTCTAAGCCGCAATTAAGTTTGTTTTTCCCGTGGTGTGATCAAATTGCTCCCATTTCTTCCAAGTCAGATCTAAGGAGCATTTTATAAGCAAGAACAACGACATCAGCTACTTAAAGTTGAACTCAGTGTAAAGACATTTTAACTTGTGTACAAATTAAAGAGATAAATTATTCTCAACACTGCGCCATAGTTAAAAGTACCAACCATTATTTTTGTAACAGGATGTTACATAGAGGGCCAACAAATGACTTGTCTTAAAGGTGCTATATGTAGCTTTTCTTCTAAAATGAATCCTTTTTTTATTGCCTGTGTGTGAAGGGGTTGTAATTAGGGCTGTGCGATATGGACAAAAAAAAATTATCACGATTTTTTGATTTTTTTTTCGATTTCGATTTTAATCACGATTTTGACACAAACAGACATGCTTTACAGTTTTAATGCATTCTGTGTGAATTTGAAACATATTTCCAAAGGAAACCAATTAAAGCTTTATCGTGTAGCACCAAATCTAGTAAAACATTACATATTGCTCTTTGTATTGTTGTAAAATACATTCAAAATCAAAAAGATCAATTATTTTATATATAGTCTACTATAAAATTAAGACATATTAAGTATAGCACAGCTGTTTAATGAGGCAACAACATATGATAGATAAAACAGAACAAAAAAGTATATTAATAATCTTTCATTGAGCAAAAGTATTATATGATTATGAAAGACTCCAATACAGTGCTGCACAAAGCGCTTATGCGCATCCCGAGCGCAGAATGATGCGCTTGAAGCAACACTGTCACAGCGCGCAGCCAGGGCGCGCAGCGCGTCGAGTCCGCATTGAAAAGTTCAAAGCACAAAGGAAATACATATGGATGCATAGTGAATTATACAGTATCTATCTATGCAATAGTTTATTGAGCCTTTTCTTTTAACAGTTGTAAATTTCAGTTACTGTGCGCGTGATGAACAACTAGTGCTAGGGCTGTCACTTTTTATTCGATATTCGAATATGCATTCGAATATGACGTGAAATATCCGAAATCGAATATAAATAAACTATCCGGTTTTTAAAGTGCCATGTTTTGCGCATTTTTTACAGTCTATCATTTGCTTTTTATTTATTGTTTGCCATCTCATCCAGTAGCGGCCGCTCTAAACATATTGTAGCGTAAGCCCATGACCAAATCAAGCGAATAATAGCCAATATAGCCAGCTTGTTTTGAAAATGGAAGATAAAGACAAGACGAAAGAAACCGCGCTATAATTCCTGCCTATTACACACACACACACACACACACACACACACACACACGACCCACAGAAAAGACGCGTGTAAGTATCGAATTCCCTTTCGGGCTTGAACAAACCATAACACACAAATTATGTCAAATGAATGTAAGAGCAGTCTTAAATTATTTAAATAAAGCCTTAAATGAACATAGACATTTGCGAGAAAATGGGACGCATGTCAGATCCATCTCTGTGTGGTCAGATGGCGTCTCCTTCAGCAACGGCTGGTCTTAAAGTGTCAAAGAACAAAGGTAAGAGAGTAAATTACTCACCCAGACCCGGCGCCAGGAGGATTATTATACTGGTATGAATGTGTGTATCATGAATCATGAATGTACTCCGCTATCTTTTAACACATCTCCGGCGAACGGCTTCTTCACGCAAAAGAAAAACTCTTCATGAAGGACAGTTAAATAAATTCAGTGACAGCGACCATATATGGCGTTTCCTGATGGATCGAGGTTGTTCATTAACTTTTACATTTTACTCGTAGATATTCGAATATATTCGAATATATTGCTTGATATTCGATATCCGTTCGAATGTGATTTTTCTCAAAAGTGACAGCCCTAACTAGTGCTCTGACTCTGCTCTAGTGTTGTGATATAACAGACACACGGTAGAAACGAACAGTCCAGAAAGATAGTCATTTAATGCAAAACCATAGAGCTTTATCTACAGATCAAGTTTAATAATATTAACATTGAATGACCATCTTGACTTAGAGAGAGTTCATCGTTGACTGTCGTAACCGAACGCGACGCGCTGTTTGATGTTGAATGGAGAATGACTGACAGCTGCAGCAGCGGAGGAAACTACTTGTAAACCAATCAGGTAATGTATTCCCTTACCTTCCCAGAGAAAGAAACTGGTGAGGCAAGCCCCTTTGCGCTAATATTTCCATGCACTCGCGCTCCATTCTGGCATGCGCACCTGTTCGCAGTTCACTGAATCTCTGGTACCCGCCCGGTCTATTCTGTTCTCGCGCTAAATTTAGGTTCGCTGCATTCTGATTGGTTCAGATAGCATACTGCGAGGTTGGAGCCGGGAGCGCGGAAAAAAATCGTGCTATGAAGCGATTTAGAAATCGCGCATGCTCAAATCGCGATTTTATTACGATTTCGATTAATCGCACAGCCCTAGTTGTAATCACACATTACAATGATCCACTTTCTGGGTTTTGCCATTACCTCTGAAGGCCAGTATTCCTTTTTCTATGTGAAGTCTCCGGGTCGGATTTACCGCGAAATCCATCGGATGTGACGTGCATGCGCGCTCTCGAGCCTCTCTCCTTATATACAGTCTATGTGACGGCACTGCAGCTAAAGTCTGATAACACCAAACGACCTGCCTCCAGCACAACTAGCCCCGAAGCCGCCGCCATTTGCGCCATTTGCGCCATTTGGAATTTCAGCCGCCGCCAGCCAATAATTTCGTAAGCCAAATTGAGCCGCCATCTGATAAAGTTTGGCTGAGCCGGCTAGAATTATTTGTATCAAATAATAATTATATCACATAGACACATACACACACGAAATGTAACAATACACGAGATCTATTTTCCCTCTGGATTCATAACAGTAACTAACAGCACAGTCTTGTGCTCGTTGCTACGAGGGGTGACACACCGTGTGCTGACTCGCGATCTTCGCAGTAGACGCGCAAGAGAGAAATGCACATTTTATACGGATTACATAAGAAGAGAGTAGTAGGCTAGTCTGTTTTCTTTCGTTTTGAATTGTTCTGTTTAAAAGTAGACATGTCTGTGAGGCAAGTAGCCCAGGTTAGGCTTCCTTTATACGCCGACTTTCGGTTCATATGAGACGAGCTCCAGTTCACGCGCTGGCGTTTCGTAATAATCTACCGTCTGCTATATTTAATTATTATGTATTAAATCCAGGCAATTGGTTGATGAAAAATAGATTGAAATTAAGATACAATTAATACAAAACGAAATTCATTTTAAAGAAAGGTTTTGTGCTTTCTGTTTAATGTTTTTGTGAAAGTTTTAAAGCATCTTTTAGTGCCGCTTTCAGAGCGCTCACGTCCGTAACAGAGAACTGTCATCGTGTACCATTGTTTTTTCCTCATTTAAATGCGAACAACACTAAAAATAAAATAAAATAAAATGAATATTTTGTTCTGTGGAGACTGAAAGCCAACCCTTCTACATCCGATGCGTAGCCTAGTATTACTTTGGTTTGCGCAGTGTAATTCACATAATTAGCCTACTAAACAATATTTTAGGCCTATAAAATTCAGCCCATATAAATGTGCATTTTCTAAGCTTAGAAAATGGACAACATTCATTTAATTCTAATCATAATGTAACATTATTGCGAAATTGATTTCTTATAGGCTATTTGCTATTAGTAGTCTATAGTATATCCTTATGTTTTTATCCAACTAGGCTATGTGTGGGCCTTAAAATACGGGACAAATCGCGTCCGTTATTGATTTGATTTTACCCAGACTTTTGTTAAATCTTCCGGGCATGGTTGCACAAACACCTGAATCAAAGATTGATGTTATGAACCAAATATTCAGGAACGGAGAGATTTATAGCACTGGACGTGAGTAACAAACCACCGTTTCCACATTGATAGCCTAATTCACGACGCATGCTTCAGTGTAGGCTATATTGAAGGGAAATGTGCAAAACTTTGTCCAAAATAATAATGATAACAGTGTGTGTTTATATTAAGGCGAGACACGGCAGGCAAAAACATTTTTTTTACTGGTCAATTTGCTATTTTTGGATATTTGTCTTCAATAACAGGTCTTCTTTCAGACTTGTGGTGAAAAAAAAAAACGAAATACACATTTAGCCTACTACACTTCGTCTGTTTGCGTCTGTAGATTTCTCATAAATTCAACAAAAAGTTTGCGTTCTTAATCAGTGAAGTGGCAGCTTCAGCCATTTGCATCTGTGAAAAGTTTGGCGGCTGCAGCAGCCATTTAGGTTTTGGCTGAGCCGGCTAGCCAGCCAATAACTTCACCAGCCAGCCATTATTCTCAAAACAAATGGCTTCGGGCTCTAAGCACAACACACACTCCAACACAAACTACACATAAATATAAAAAACAACAAAAAGTTTTATCAGCTCGTCAGGCCAAACGTGAATCGGATCAACTTTGGACGAAAACACGGATCAACATCGACAGAGCGTTTGAATTATGGAGAGACCTCCGCTTTGTTTTAGATATAAAAACAGACCCGGAGTTGGCTTTCATTCCTATTGTGATGCTTTCTCCAGTGTTTTGAAAGTCTCTGAGTGTTTTGAGTTCGAGCACGCGCACGAGCGCTCTTGTAAAAATAGGTTGCAATCTGAAACATCACCGCTAGAGGCCACTAAAAACTACACATAGCCCCTTTAAGAGGGACTTTCCTCAAACTTTAGACCGGAGAAATGGAGGAAAGCAATATTAGCCACGTCCAAAATCGCAACCTGCCTAATCTGCCTAACTACTCAACTTAGTATGAATGTAATCTGGACGTACCACATTCATAAATTCTCTGCCGTAAAGTGTCCATTTGATTTAGTCTTGTTTTATACTATGAATTCAGATTCTAATTTCACATTCTGCTTATCACCATGTATATAGTAGGGAAGTATGCAATTTCAGAAGCAGCCATCATGTGCCATAAGGTCAAATAGAGAAGAGGAACTATAGAAATAATCTCTTGCATTATGGGAAGTACAAAATGGCAGAACTGAAAAACAAAACTGAATGGGGAAAAAAACAACAACACATCCTAAATACTTGATGGTCACTTTCTATCAATCATATCAGACCTGACTATTCTTACAAAAGTCCAAATGTACTCTGTGGCATAATCTGCTTAAAATGGTGTTTATGTAAATAAATGAATGCATAATTAAAAACAGGAAAGATTGTTTAAATTCTTGAAAACACCCACAACTTCTAATACAACAGGAAACAACCAGCCCAAACAAAGAAGAACACAACAGAGTCCTGTGTTCCCTCACACAGAACAGAGGCAAGCCTGTAGTGCCGGTTTGACGACAGTGTGAGGGAAAAAGAGAAAGTGAAGAATCATATGGAGCAGGAAAAGCACTGTGACTGTGTGTGAAGAACCTGTTTACACCTGGTATGAACATTCGTCACACACACTAGTATTCACTGAGCTGATTTCATGAGTACTTACACTACCACTCAAAAGTTTGGGGTCAGTACGAGTTTTTTTTTTTTTAATTAACACTTTAATTCAGCAAGAACACGTTAAATTAATCAAAGGGGACTATATAGATTTCCACAAAACTATTTAGCAGCACTGTTTTCAAAATTGATAATAATCAGTAATGTTTCTTGATCATCAAATCAGCATATTAGAGTGACTTCTGAAGGATCATGTGACACTGAAGACTGGAGTAATGATGCTGAAAATTCAGCTTTGATAACAGGAATAAATTACATTTTACTATATACTCACATAGAAAACAGTTATTTTAAATCATAATAATATCTCACAATATTACTGTTTTTACAGTATTTTTGATCAAATAAATGCAGCCTTGGTGAGCAGAAGAGAAATCTTATCGACCCCAAACTTTTGAACTGTAGAGTAGGCCTACATTATTTAATATGTCAGTGTGCATGTTCACCAGTACCAAAGATGTCAAATATTTTGAATCGGTCAGTTCTTGTCTTCTATAGTTGAACAGATCACACACAAAAGAAGATATTCTGAAAAATGTCTTGGTGTTTTTATTTTAATTTTTGTCATTAAAGGTACAAAATGTAGGAATTTTGCAGTAAAATATCCAAAAACTACTAAGCCACTGTTATATATTTTGTTTAGTTGATTACTTACGATTTACAAATAGTTGGACACATTTGGGATATTGTGAGAAAATTGCGATTTTAACCAAGGAAACGGGGCGTGTGAGCAGGGGTGAGGAGTCGCCAGTCAATGATGTCATATCCATGTTACCGTCGGTTTCCGCTGTTGTTCTGCCATAGTAACCATGGCGATAGACGTGGACAACTGGGTTATGCCCGTTATGCCTAGCAGGACGCTCACGCTGTTGTTGTTTTGTTCAAACATTATGGACCATTGCAAGCAGACTTTGAGACAAAAAAGAGGACTAAAACGAAGATCAACATCTTTCGAGATGCCGAGAGCTCCACATCCGCGACTAACTTCCACTTGACAGTGTGTTGAAAAACGCGAGTGTTGCATGTACTTTATTAGACAGATGAGCTAATGTTAGTGCTGTAGCGGCGCGCCGATGACGTCGACGCTTCGACGTCAAAATTACGTCGACGCCATTTTTATTGCGTCGACACTTTTTTATTTATTTATTTTTTGCACCGTTTCCGGCAGTACAGCTCGCCACCACACGTGGGAGACCGAAATATTGCAGAATGGAGGACGAAGACCACTAGAAGTGAATGTGCTTTCCATTAAATGAAGACACAGTAAACAAATCCTTAACAAAAAAAAAAAAAAACGTTTCAATTTAGACGAGAAAACTGGGTGCCGGTCCGGTGAGACGTACGGCTCGGGCAGATTCGGCTTGCAGTCGTTTATCTTCGGACGCGCTGAAAAGAAGCCATGCACACAGCCAAGCGAAATGAGGTCTTGCCGGTCTTGCACACCCAACGCGTCATTTTTCCCGCGCGCACCCTCGCTCGTGCGGACGTCTAATAAACTGACCTGTGTGAGTATTAATTCAGCACTTGCATGTCGTTCGGTAGAATGAAATGTCCTTATTTCTTTATATACGTGGGTCTCACGTTGCGTGTGACGCTGGTATACGTCTAGCAATAGCGCCCTGCTTCACCACAGTCATGTTAAAAACATCAATGTATTCACTCATCCATAAAAGATCCATCAGCTTGACGACAAGATCCATAATTACGCTTAATGCTTTGCGTCATCAATATAGAGGTTAACGACCCCTGGTAGCGAAAAATCCTGCATATTGTACCTTTAAATGAAAGACAATTGTTTTGGACCCCACTGACTTTCACTGTGTAGACAAAACTAGTTGTAAACATTCTTCTTTAGAAAGAAATTCCGACGTTTTATGCTTTTCAACGTCAGCAGTAAACAGGCCAAGAGGAACTGTGAGAACCCATTACAGATGGAGCACAACGCTACGACAGCACATTCCCAGTCAGTCTGCTGTGAATGAGTCTGTGAGAGTCGCTGTGAGTCATCAGCACGATCTGTGCGCGTGTGTTTATGTGTGTGTTGGTCTCTCACCCTTCCTCGGTCTCATTAATGATGTCACAGATCTCCATGTTGAGTGTCCAGTCTTCATTCTGCAGGGAGCCATCTGTGGCTTTTTCTGTGAGAAACAAACCACACACGGATCAGCAGGCCGTCTCAATTGCTGACACAAACTCAATTATGAGTTCCAGACACAGGACCAAGCTGCGTTCAAATCGACAGGGTCCCTACGTAGTGTTTACTGCTCACTATTCCCTGAGCATGGGAAATCATTCTGTTAAGAGTTCACGTTTGACAAAATACGTACATTGGAACAACACCCTGCAGCAACATCAAACATAGAGATAATGTACTTCTATAAATGAATATAGTATACATATCATACTTTTATGCATACATGTCAATGTGTATTTATATAAATATACATTTATTATAATCAGTTACATTTGAAAAGCGCCAAATTGAGTGATCTGAAAGGTCTGTTGCGATGATTGAAATTAAAATAAATGCAATTTGGTTATATTAGATAGCTATTAGTCTTTTATCTTAATTAACCGTAATCATGATAGTTGCGCTGTAACTGTTGTGTCGTGAGCAACTTAAGGTGATGATACACAGGGCAACTTTTTGAGCAATGTTGCCGTCAACGGGCAACCAGGTGAGACACAGGGCCCACGACCAAATCTAAATTATTACAGATAGAAATGTATTGGCCATTTTCAATGGGAAAGTGCCCAAGCAACATTCACTCTGCAAGATTGCCCAGCAACATTGCTCAAAAAGTTGCCCTGTGTATCACCTTTACACCTGGGACTAAGTAAACTTTATAAATATGGTGGAGCCTTAACTTTTCTCCACCTTAGTCAACATTCTTGCAGTATTGGGATGATGCCAACGCTGTTCGCAGTGCCCTTCGAACTTCTCTCCCTTCATATATAAATGTCACTTAAGATGGTGAAATACCCTGGGAAGTCCATTTTGCAGGGCACTTAGTTATTTCAGCTATTTCAAAACTGTAGTTAGTAAATAAGCTACTAACAAAACATAGCTACCAACATTCAATCTATTTAGGATATTACATAAATAGGGAAATAGGAAAACATAGATCCATTTTTTCTCAAAAAAAAATGTTCTATTTATTTTTTCTGTATTAAGTTCGCATCACAGTATAGATAAAAAAAACATTTACATCAATTGCACAAAAATGTTAAATGTGTCATTTCTGCATCACTACTGTCATCAAAATGTATAGCAAAGTAATGTAAAGTATAAAATATAAATATAAAGTATAATGACTGTTCTCAAAAAGGTTGAGAACACTCCCGCTGTCTGTCATTGGTCGAACAAATGGATCTAGTCGAGAACAAACAGAGACCTGTTATACATGTAAAATACTATACACACACACACACACATAAATGACAAAACACAACACAATTGCTAAAACTGACTGTAATCACTTTCTATCATGAAAAATAAAATGAAGTGCACGATGTGCAGGGCCAATATAGCTGCCATATAGGCTATAGCATTATAATGAGAACAGGATTGTGATAGAAGAATGTTGTAAACTCTCTGTGCTTTAGTTGTCCGGTTAATCCAGAGTTTACCTTTCAAACCATTGACTGTAAAACCCGCCCATCGGAGTACTAGAATACTCGTTTTATGAGACCCGTCAATGATCGAAATAAATTGAAAAAAATGCCCATCCCTAGTAAATACTTGGTTCCGTGAAACATAGCAAAACCAATTTTACTCGTGTAAGGAGCAGAACCATCAACCTCGATATCTGTTTTCAGGCCTTCCTGCTTCAGTTTCTCCAGCGCTGGAAAGCTTTTCTAATATTAACGCTGGTCCTAAAGCTCTTGCCTGATCTTAATCCTTCTTTTTCCAGTCATATTCTTTTGAGCTTTTTTCTTTTGTAATGTCTCTCAGCCATGTCTCTTTCTAGTCTTTTTTCATATCTCTCTCTCCTCCACATCATGAGTGACACATCCCCTACTGCTGATTGGCTCACTCTCTCTCCTCCCACATCATGATTGGACACACCCTCTACTGCTGATTGGCTCACTCTCTCTCCTCCACATCATGAGTGACACGTCCCCTACTGCTGATTGGCTCACTCTCTCTCCTCCCACATCATTAGTGACACGTCCCCTACTGCTGATTGGCTCACTTCTCTCCTCCCACATCATGAGTGGACACACCCTCTACTGCTGATTGGCTCACTCTCTCTCCTCCACATCATGAGTGGACACACCCTCTACTGCTGATTGGCTCACTCTCTCTCCTCCACATCATGAGTGGACACACCCTCTACTGCTGATTGACTCACTCTCTCTCCTCCACATCATGAGTGGACACACCCTCTACTGCTGATTGGCTCACTCTCTCTCCTCCACATCATGAGTGGACACACCCTCTACTGCTGATTGGCTCACTCTCTCTCCTCCACATCATGAGTGGACACACCCTCTACTGCTGATTGACTCACTCACTTTCCTCCACATCATGAGTGGACACACCCTCTACTGCTGATTGACTCACTCACTTTCCTCCACATCATGAGTGACACGTCCTCTACTGCTGATTGGCTCACTCTCTCTCCTCCACATCATGAGTGACACGTCCTCTACTGCTGATTGGCTCACTCTCTCTCCTCCACATCATGAGTGGACACACCCTCTACTGCTGATTGACTCACTCACTTTCCTCCACATCATGAGTGACACGTCCCCTACTGCTGATTGGCTCTCTCTCTCATCCCACATCATGAGTGGACACACCCTCTACTGCTGATTGACTCACTCACTTTCCTCCACATCATGAGTGACACGTCCTCTACTGCTGATTGGCTCACTCTCTCCTCCCACATCATGAGTGGACACACCCTCTACTGCTGATTGGCTCTCTCTCTCATCCCACATCATGAGTGGACACACCCTCTACTGCTGATTGGCTCACTCTCTCTCCCACATCATGAGTGGACACACCCTCTACTGCTGATTGGCTCTCTCTCTCATCCCACATCATGAGTGGACACTAGGGCTGGGTATTGTTAGGAATTTCACAATTCGATTCGATTTCGATTCTTGAGGCTTCGATTCGATTCGATTTCGATTCGATTCGATATTGATTTATTAGCTTCGATATCGATTCAATAATAAGTAAATACACAAGTAATTAAGTGCCTGGGTATATTTTTAAATAATGTGTGCAGTATTACCAATGTTTAAGTACAAATTATTGACCCCAGCATATTTCCTGTCATGGTTTATTTAGTAGAACAAACTGTACAATATTGTACATGTGTTGAATACAAACCACAACTGTAATAAACAGGTGCTTTATTAACACCTATAAAGTGCATGTAACTGTAAGTAGTAGAAAGTATATTTCTTTCATCCTATACATTCAAGTTATAAAATAAATGTAAACAGAAGCACAAAATGTGCATACTCATAAAACAAAGTGCAACCATAGATATTATAACATTACAAAGTGCTATTTTGTCAACACAATAAATAACACTGAACAGCTGATCAGAGAACCTTAGGCTTATTTACTGTGCCTATATGTAGGATACAGGCATTTCCATCATATAACACGTAACATTTTAGTACAATATATAATATGTTAACTAAATATAAATAAAGCATTTGTTAACAAACTAGTGCACATGCAGGTTTTTTGATCGTTGCGATGTTCGTCTGTTATAGGACAACTTAGTTTGAATAAACGAGCAGACACTGATTAGCTATTGCTCTATGTTTATTTAAAATTAACACCAAGACAACTAGAAGTGAATGCGCTTTCCATTAAATGAATCACACACAGTAAACAAAACATTAACAAAAAAAAAATGTCAATGAACTGCAATTGTACATGCGCGGGCAGATATTGGGCTTGAAGTCGTTCATCCTCGGATGCGGTGCCGCGCGCGCTGTTACAAAAAAAAAGCCTTGCACACAGCCAAGCGAAATGAGGTCTTGCGCAACCAACGCGTCACTTTTGCCGCGCGCACCTTCGCGCTCGTGCGGATTATAGACACTAAAAGAAAAGGACGCGTCGAGTTTAAACAAGGCTTTTCTCCGTGTCAGCGCGCGCTCTGATGGGCATCATGATGTCTATGGTATTTAAACATTCTCTGATGAAAACAGCGTCTTATACAACGCTGAACGCTCTCACTAGAGTGTTGCCCACAGCGCCGCCACTGGCCGTTGGGCTGAATCGATTCATAGGATTTGATGAATCGATATTGAATTGAGAAACAAATAATTGCAATGCATTGATGAATCGATATTTTTACCCAGCCCTAGGACACGCCCTCTACTGCTGATTGGCTCACTCTCTCCTCCCACATCATGAGTGGACACACCCTCTACTGCTGATTGGCTCTCTCTCTCATCCCACATCATGAGTGGACACGCCCTCTACTGCTGATTGGCTCACTCTCTCCTCCCACATTAAGAGTGGACACGCCCTCTACTGCTGATTGGCTCACTCTCTCTCCTCCACATCATGAGTGACACGTCCCCTACTGCTGATTGGCTCACTCTCTCTCCTCCAGATCTTGAGTGACACGTCCTCTACTCCTGATTGGCTCACTCTCTCTCCTCCACATCACGAGTGACACGTCCCCTACTGCTGATTGGCTCACTCTCTCTCCTCCACATCACGAGTGACACGTCCCCTACTGCTGATTGGCTCACTCTCTCTCCTCCACATCATGAGTGACACGTCCCCTACTGCTGATTGGCTCTCTCTCTCATCCCACATCATGAGTGGACACACCCTCTACTGCTGATTGGCTCTCTCTCTCATCCCACATCATGAGTGGACACGCCCTCTACTGCTGATTGGCTCACTCTCTCCTCCCACATCATGAGTGGACACACCCTCTACTGCTGATTGGCTCTCTCTCTCATCCCACATCATGAGTGGACACACCCTCTACTGCTGATTGGCTCTCTCTCTCATCCCACATCATGAGTGGACACGCCCTCTACTGCTGATTGGCTCACTCTCTCCTCCCACATTAAGAGTGGACACGCCCTCTACTGCTGATTGGCTCATTCTCTCCTCCCACATCATGAGTGACACATCCTCTACTGCTGATTGGCTCACTCTCTCTCCTCCCACATCATGAGTGACACGTCCCCTACTGCTGATTGGCTAGCTCTCTCTCCTCCAGATCTTGAGTGACACGTCCCCTACTGCTGATTGGCTCACTCTCTCTCCTCCAGATCTTGAGTGACACGTCCTCTACTCCTGATTGGCTCACTCTCTCTCCTCCACATCACGAGTGACACGTCCCCTACTGCTGATTGGCTCACTCTCTCTCCTCCACATCACGAGTGACACGTCCTCTACTGCTGATTGTCTCACTCTCTCCTCCTCCCACATCATGAGTGACACGTCCCCTACTGCTGATTGGCTCACTCTCTCTCCTCCAGATCTTGAGTGACACGTCCTCTACTCCTGATTGGCTCACTCTCTCTCCTCCACATCACGAGTGACACGTCCCCTACTGCTGATTGGCTCACTCTCTCTCCTCCACATCACGAGTGACACGTCCTCTACTGCTGATTGTCTCACTCTCTCCTCCTCCCACATCATGAGTGACACGTCCCTACTGCTGATTGTCTCACTCTCTCCTCCTCCCATATCATGAGTGACACGTCCCCTACTGCTGATTGGCTCACTCTCTCTCCTCCCAAATCCTGAGTGACACGTCCCCTACTGCTGATTGGCTCTCTCTCTCTCCACCCACATCATAAGTGACACGTCCCCTACTGCTGATTGGCTCTCTCTCTCTCCACCACATCATGAGTGACACGCCCTCTACTGTGATTGGCTCTCTCTCTCTCCACCACATCATGAGTGACACGTCCCCTACTGCTGATTGGCTCACTCTCTCCTCCTCCCACATCATGAGTGACACGTCCCCTACTGCTGATTGGCTCACTCTCTCTCCTCCCCACATCATGAGTGACACGTCCCCTACTGCTGATTGGCTCACTCTCTCTCCTCCCACATCACGAGTGACACGTCCCCTACTGCTGATTGGCTCACACTCTCCTCCTCCCACATCATGAGTGACACGTCCCCTACTGCTGATTGGCTCACTCTCTCTCCTCCACATCACGAGTGACACGTCCCCTACTGCTGATTGGCTCACTCTCTCTCCTCCCACATCATGAGTGACACGTCCCCTACTGCTGATTGGCTTACTCTCTCTCCTCCCAATCATGAGTGACACGTCCCTTACTGCTGATTGGCTCACTCTCTCTCCTCCAATCATGAGTGACACGTCCCTTACTGCTGATTGGCTCACTCTTCTCTCCACATCATGAGTGACACGTCCCTTACTGCTGATTGGCTCACTCTCTCCTCCACATCATGAGTGACACGTCCCTTACTGCTGATTGGCTCACTCTCTCCTCCACATCATGAGTGACACGTCCCTACTGCTGATTGGCTCACTCTCTCTCCTCCACATCATGAGTGACACGTCCCCTACTGCTGATTGGCTTACTCTCTCTCCTCCAAATCATGAGTGACATGTCCCCTACTGCTGATTGGCTTACTCTCTCTCCTCCCAAATCATGAGTGACACGTCCCCTACTGCTGATTGGCTTACTCTCTCTCCTCCCAAATCATGAGTGACACGTCCCTACTGCTGATTGGCTCACTCTCTCTCCTCCACATCATGAGTGACACGTCCCTTACTGCTGATTGGCTCACTCTCTCTCCTCCACATCATGAGTGACACGTCCCTTACTGCTGATTGGCTCACTCTCTCCTCCACATCATGAGTGACACGTCCCTTACTGCTGATTGGCTCACTCTCTCTCCTCCACATCATGAGTGACACGTCCCCTACTGCTGATTGGCTTACTCTCTCTCCTCCCATATCATGAGTGACACGTCCCCTACTGCTGATTGGCTCTCTCTCTCTCCTCCCACATCATGAGTGACACGTCCCCTACTGCTGATTGGCTTACTCTCTCTCCTCCCAATCATGAGTGACACGTCCCCTACTGCTGATTGGCTCACTCTCTCTCCCACATCATGAGTGACACGTCCCCTACTGCTGATTGGCTCACTCTCTCCTCCACATCATGAGTGACACGTCCCCTACTGCTGATTGGCTCACTCTCTCTCCTCCACATCATGAGTGACACATCCTCTACTGCTGATTGGCTCACTCTCTCTCCTCCACATCATGAGTGACACGTCCCTACTGCTGATTGGCTCACTCTCTCTCCTCCACATCATGAGTGACACGTCCCCTACTGCTGATTGGCTTACGCTCTCTCCCCACATCATGAGTGACACGTCCCCTACTGCTGATTGGCTCTCTCTCTCCTCCCCCATCATGAGTGACACATCCTCTACTGCTGATTGGCTCACTCTCTCTTCCTCCCACATCATCAGAGTGACACGTCCCCTACTGCTGATTGGCTCACTCTCTCTCCTCCACATCACGAGTGACACGTCTCCTACTGCTGATTGGCTTACGCTCTCCTCCCACATCATGAGTGACACGTCCCCTACTGCTGATTGGCTCTCTCTCTCCTCCCCCATCATGAGTGACACATCCTCTACTGCTGATTGGCTCACTCTCTCTCCTCCCACATCATGAGTGACACGTCTCCTACTGCTGATTGGCTCACTCTCTCTCCTCCACATCACGAGTGACACGTCTCCTACTGCTGATTGGCTTACGCTCTCCTCCCACATTAGAGTGACACGTCCCCTACTGCTGATTGGCTCTCTCTCTCCTCCCCCATCATGAGTGACACATCCTCTACTGCTGATTGGCTCACTCTCTCTCCTCCCACATCATGAGTGACACGTCCCCTACTGCTGATTGGCTCACTCTCTCTCCTCCACATCATGAGTGACACGTCCCCTACTGCTGATTGGCTTACTCTCTCTCCTCCCAAATCATGAGTGACACGTCCCTTACTGCTGATTGGCTCACTCTCTCTCCTCCACATCATGAGTGACACGTCCCCTACTGCTGATTGGCTCACTCTCTCTCCTCCACATCATGAGTGGACACACCCTCTACTGCTGATTGGCTCACTCTCTCCTCCACATCATGAGTGACACTAGGGCTGGGTATTGTTAGAAATTTCACAATTCGATTCGATTTCGATTCTTGAGGCTTCGATTCGATTTCGATTCGATTCGATATTGATTTATTAGCTTCGATATCGATTCAATAATAAGTAAATACACAAGAAATTAAGTACATGGGTATATTTTAAAATAATGTGTGCAGTATTACCAATGTTTAAGTACAAATTAACACAAGCATGTTTCCTGTCATAATTTAGTAGAACAAATTGTACAATATTGTACATGTTGAATACAAATCACAACTGTAACAAACAGGTGCTTTATTAACACCTCTAAAGTGCATGTAACTGTAAGTAGTAGAACGTATATTTCTTCCTATACATTCAAGTTATAAAAGAAATGTAAACAGAAGCACAAAATGTGCATATTCATAAAACAAAGTGCAATCATAGATATTATAACATTACAAAGTGCTATTTTGTCAACACAATAAATAACACTGAACAGCTGATCAGAGAACCTTTGGCTTATTTACTGTGCCTATATGTAGGGATACATTACAGACATGTCCGTCATATAACTCATAACATTTTAGTACAATATATAACGTTAACTCTGAAGCATTTGTTATCAAACTAGTGCACATGCAGGTTTTTTTGAACGTTGCGACGGTCGTCTGTTATATAGGACAACTTAGTTTGAATAAACGTTATTTTTGCCGCGCGCACCTTCGCGCTCGTGCGGATTATAGACAGTAAAAGAAACGGACGCGTCTAGTATGAACAAGGCTGTACTCCGTGTCAGCGCGCGCTCTGGTCGGTAAAGGGGCACAGACCTCTCCCCCGAATCATCTCCAGCTGTAGCAGCCTCCGAAGCACCACTAACTCCGCCTCCGTTTCCCTCGTAAGTTGATATTAGTATTTAACATAGACATCATGATGTCTACGGTATTTAAACATTCTCTATGATAAAAACAGCGTCTTATACAACGCTGAACGCTCTCACTAGTCGTGTTGCCTACAGCGCCGCCACTGGCCGGTGGGCTGAATCGATTCATAGGATTTGATGAATCGATATTGAATTGAGAAACAAATAATTGCAATGCATTGATGAATCGATATTTCTACCCAGCCCTAAGTGACACGTCCCCTACTGCTGATTGGCTCACTCTCTCTCCTCCACATCATGAGTGACACGTCCCCTACTGCTGATTGGCTCACTCTCTCTCCTCCACATCATGAGTGACACGTCCCTACTGCTGATTGGCTTACTCTCTCTCCCACATCATGAGTGACACGTCCCCTACTGCTGATTGGCTCACTCTCTCTCCTCCACATCATGAGTGACACGTCCCCTACTGCTGATTGGCTCACTCTCTCTCCTCCCAAATCATGAGTGACACGTCCCCTACTGCTGATTGGCTCACTCTCTCTCCTCCACATCATGAGTGACACGTCCCCTACTGCTGATTGGCTTACGCTCTCCTCCCACATCATGAGTGACACGTCCCCTACTGCTGATTGGCTCTCTCTCTCCTCCCACATCATGAGTGACACGTCCTCTACTCCTGATTGGCTCACTCTCTCTCCTCCACATCACGAGTGACACGTCCCCTACTGCTGATTGGCTCACTCTCTCTCCTCCCACATCACGAGTGACACGTCCCCTACTGCTGATTGGCTCACTCTCTCTCCTCCACATCATGAGTGACACGTCCCCTACTGCTGATTGGCTCACTCTCTCTCCTCCACATCATGAGTGACACGTCCCCTACTGCTGATTGGCTCACTCTCTCTCCTCCCAAATCATGAGTGACACGTCCCCTACTGCTGATTGGCTCACTCTCTCTCCTCCACATCATGAGTGACACGTCCCCTACTGCTGATTGGCTTACGCTCTCCTCCCACATCATGAGTGACACGTCCCTACTGCTGATTGGCTCTCTCTCTCCTCCCACATCATGAGTGACACGTCCTCTACTCCTGATTGGCTCACTCTCTCTCCTCCACATCACGAGTGACACGTCCCCTACTGCTGATTGGCTCACTCTCTCCTCCCACATTATGAGTGACACGTCCCCTACTGCTGATTGGCTCTCTCTCTCCTCCCACATCACGAGTGACACGTCCTCTACTGCTGATTGGCTCTCTCTCTCCTCCCACATCACGAGTGACATGTCCCCTACTGCTGATTGGCTCACTCTCTCCTCCCACATTATGAGTGGACACGCCCTCTACTGCTGATTGGCTACAAGTGTGTTGTGCTG
The DNA here is from genome assembly GCA_036326025.1 of Chrosomus eos. NCBI lineage: Eukaryota > Metazoa > Chordata > Actinopteri > Cypriniformes > Leuciscidae > Chrosomus > Chrosomus eos. The sequence continues at coordinate 44,656,419 of CM070821.1, forward strand.
CTCAGTCTGATCCACTTTCAACAGCGTTTCTCAGAAATCACTTACTGCACCTTTAAAGTATCTGAGTTGAAACTTTCATTTACTCCTCATCACTGCTAACCTGAAAAACTCGATGAGTGGATCAGCATCTAGCAGAAGAGATTTCAGCTTTACTGTGCCTCCCATCTTTGAGGGAGGCTTGACCTCAATTTACCTAGCCTGGATTATTACTTAATTGTCAGATGTCATTTTCCTCATTGCTTACACAAAAGTAGCACAAGATAAGGTTTAAATCTTATTCAACTACTGGTGCTCCTCAGGTCAAGGGGGTCGGTTTACACAGTAATGGGACAGTGAGGAGTTACAGTTGTACTCCCCATTATGCGTTTCATAATACAACGGAAGAGTGTGATGAAATAAGAAGTGTCACAATCTTTTGAAATCAGGAGTGAGGTAACTCGGGTGTGATTCTCGTACATGTGCTTTCACACGTCTGACTCACTATAAAGGGGACCGATTGTGCAAAATTCACTTTTACATGGTGCTTGTACATGATGCGTGTCAGTGTGCGTAAACAACCACCCTATACTGGTAAAAATCCACCCACTCTTTTTTTATATACCCACGAAACAGAAAAAGTGTCTCAAAACGAGCTGTCCCAGTTTTCTCCCTAGGGCAGGCCCCGCCCACGATGGGTGACAATCTTGGCCCTATTAGCATAGATCCCGCCCTGAGTGAGCCACACACAATCTGCCATGTTTATCAGCTAGTGATGTGTTTGCTTTGCAAACGAGGGTCTGTACAATGCAAGATTTGCAAAAAAGTTGATTCTCAATTAAGATGAATCAATACCAACCAACTGCCAGAACCATCGCAATTTAGGCTACATTTTGTGAATGTTTGGAAATTGCATAGCTAATGTGGCTAAAGTAACCATTATCTCTGAACAGACCAGAATAAGGGCATTTAGGGCATGATATAATAAAGAACCTGTGGGGTATTTTGAGCTAAAACACATTCTGAGGACACCTGAGGCGTATTACATCTTGTAAAAAGGTGCATAATGGGTCCCCTTTAAGCCAAGCAGCTTTAGAACGAACCGTTAATGCCACATTACTGAGGACGTACACTTGAGTGAGACTTCACTGTGGCACAACACGAAGCTGGCTTTGTTTCCTGGTGAGTGACTCAGGATAAGGGTGGGGATCGATGATGACAAAATATAGCAAAGTACAAATGATCGAGCAGGTGAAATGTTCACAATTTGGTCATCGGTACATTCCACATTCAAAATTACTTCTGTATCCTGTTCACTTTCCTGTAGTCATTTGAATACCGTGCTGTGAGTTTCACCATCAGACACAAGTACACTGTACAATACAGTGGAATGGTTGTAAAAGCTGTAAAAAAAAAAAAAAAAAAAGTTCTAGTAATTTTAAAAAAACAATGCAGTGAATAATTCAAAATATGGATAAAAACCAAAGAAAAATAAATATGGAAAATTAAATTGCTTTATATAAACAGTACATTTGGATCCTATTTTTAAGGACTGCTTTTAAGAGTGCTCACATGTGTTTATTACACGAAAAGCTCTCACGCTGCATGCATGAGCAGTAAAGCGCCGTACAAACAACAGAAATAGACATTGAAGAGAAGAGTACTCAACGGTCAACGACGTCACTTGCTGTTTGTGGAAGTAGCTAAACATGAATGTCAACAGTGGAGCTCGTTTAGCAATATTAAAGTTATTTTCCCAACAGAGCCAGCACAATTACAATCTTCTCGTTTAAGAAGGAAAATTAAGGAGGAGGAGAGCGTTTGAGCGCCTTCGATTAACTCACGGGAAGAGACACGTCTGTGGCGGACCATAACAGTGCAACGCGTTGGAGTGTATTGGCTAGCTACAGGTGCGTGCTATCGTACGATAGCTAACTTGTTTATTTTCTCATTCCCATCTGCTTCAACGCAGAATTATGACGTTTGTCGCATATCAATGGCGTTCAGATTGAGGTCGCATTTCAAAAGATCGGATACATATCGGATTTGGACCACATACCCAAGTGGCCTGGGTCGCATTTGAAAAGATGGATCTGTGTCGTTCAGACTGTCATGAAAAGATCGGATACAGGTCGCATAGGGGCAAAAAAATCGAAATTGGGTCGTTTCAGCCTGCAGTGTGAACGTACATAGCCATAGATATTTTGTGTAATTGCAAGCATGTGTTTAGGCAACATACATTTCCAAAAGCTACTTCAGTTTCAGTTTCAATTCCAATTTTGACTACAACACAGCAGAATTCATCCCCATGTCTAGGCCACCACGTCTAATTTATATAACATTTCAACAGAAATTTTGCAAACAACAAATCGACTAGTTTAAAGGGGGACACATCATGAAAATCTGACTTTTTCCTTATTCAAGTGCTATAATCGGGTCCCTTTGCATCTACCAACCCAGAAAACGTGAAAAGTGACGACCCAGTAACTTTGTTTTGGTAAGCCTTTCTCAGCAAGCATGTCAAAAAATAAGCCCATCAGATTTCGCTCCCCTTCTGACGTAGGAAGGAAATTATTTTTAAGAAATTTGAAGACTATCCAGTGCTACTTTACATTTGATTATTCATTTTCTCTACCTGAAAATTACTGTTAGACATACCTGAAAAAAGTGTTTATTTTATTTGTATGTTCGTTCTATTGTATTTGTGCTATTGCTTGTAATTTGATCGTTTGTTTTTTATTTTATTACTGACAGTTTACTTGTCTTTAACAATATTTGAAATGTATACGAGTAAGGCTAGTAGTTGTTGGTGTCACAACCTTATTTATTAAGGTTATGAGTCAAAACAACGAAGACAATAGCTATGCCTTTTTTATTGGCTAGTATATAAGGGCAAGTATAAATTTGAACAACTGGGCCAGCCAGGCTAGTAGAAAACAATCCTTAGCATTGAGGTCTCTTTGCAGGCATCATACCCGCATTAAATCAGTTTTAATGCATGCTCACTTTTCAACGTCAAAGTTACGATCCCGAGTACAGGGAGCGGCAGTACTCAACACACATTTTACAAGATGTCATCCACAGCACTGAACATTAGCTTGCCAGTGCCAGTGAACTTTCCCTCCACAAACTGGGAAGTGTCTGGAGCATAACACCACTTTCACGGATGGGTGAGACCGCTTCCTTTAGTCTGCCGAGCCGCAGGAAATACTTCATGCCTAATTCATACCCCTGAGCTGCTCTTCTATCAAACTGACAGATGTGTCGAGGCGGAGAGAAAACAAGTTCCTGTAGGCCGGCTGTGGCTGCGAGTCGTTTTGTTACGACGACAAGAGGCTGCGTCCGAAATCACATACTCTCAGAGTAGGTACTAGGGCTGGGACAACGCGCCGACGTCATCGATGAAGTCGACGCAAAATATGACACATTGATAATAATAATAAATGTTTCTTGAGCATCAAATTATCATATTAGAATATTTTCTGAAGGATCATGTGACACTAAGAGACATGCTGAAAATACATCATTTACATTTGTTCAAAGGAACAAATTACAATATAGTCACATAGAAAACACTTATTTTAAATTGTAATAATATTTCACTTTATTACTGATTTTACTGTATTTTTAAGTTTTAGCAGAAGAATGAGTGCTTTTTTTATATAAATTATAAGCATCACACTTCTTTTAAACTATCCAAAACCAGCCTTATTCAAGTTACTCATGATACATTTTTATAAGAAAAAGAGGGAGGAGATGAAATAATTTTTGCATTAATGTCACGCATGCTGTCAAGTTAACTGAGCTCAACTTCTCCAGAATATTCCTTTATCCGTCGACTTCTCTTCAAGAAGATTTGTGGGGAGGACAATAAGTAAACAAACAAGAGCAAGAAAATAAAACTTGGACAATATTGTAAGCTAGAAAATGGTAGACAGGTAGAGAAAGCAAGTGGGAAACAGGCTAGACACACAGCGAGAGCTCAGTCCAGCTGGCCTGGGTCACGTGGACTCAGCCGTACCAACCTCAGCCAAACACCACGGCCATACAGTCACACACACTGAGAGCTTAACACACAGCCTGACCTGTATCAGTGCTTGCTGTAATGTTCATCAGTTGCAGTGCTTTAACTTTGCTACAGTGATTCATGAACAAAGTACTCTTGATTCTCAATGAGCAGGTTCTTTTAATGAACTGGTAAAACATTTTTATAAAATGCTTACATTCATGTTAGGTTATGCTTTGAATCATTCAGTCTAACTGTCACGGTCCCGGTGTTGTGCTTTTGTAAGGACTTTTAAGTGTTTTCTGTTTCTATTGTTTCTGAGTTTTCGTCTTGCGTTTAGTTCTGGGTTCCCTTGTCTGTTACCCTAGCAACACTGATGACTTCTTAATAGTTCCTCAGTTGTTTCTTGTTTCCTTGTCGTGTTGCATTCTTGTTCCTGGTCAGGACTATGTTCCGCTCCTTGGTTGGATTATCTTTGTTTATGTTTATCTTTAATAAACTTTTGCTGCATATAGATCCTCGCATCACCTCGTCTTTGCCACATTTTTTACATTAACAAATTCATCATTGAATATATCAGAGAACTTTGTGAACCACAAGCAGATTTTTTTAGTTATTTTCAGCTTTCATTTTAGAACATTTGTTGTGCTTTTTGTGTTTTCTTCAAACTGTATTTCTATTTAATTTATTTTTATCTCAGTTTTAGTAATTTTTGTACTTCAGACTTTTTATTTTATTTATTTTTATTTCAGTAGTTGCAAAGTCAACTTTTCTAATTATAAAGAACTTATATATATATATATATAGAGAGAGAGAGAGAACGAGAACGAGAGAGAGAGAACGAGAGCGAGAGAGACGAGAGAGAGAGAGAGAGAGAGAGAGAGAGAGAGAGAGAGAGAGAGAGAGAGAGAGAGAGAGAGAGAGAGAGAGAGAGAGAGAGAGAGAGGAGAGAGAGAGTTTGTTAAAAATAACACTAACCAATAAGTCATAACTAAGTAGTTTTTCAACCTTCATAATATATTTCCAAGACCCTTGTGATGGTACATCGACTTAAAATAAGTTAAATGACTCGTCTGCCATCGCCTGACGGGGTCTGTATCGCTTTTACTGGCACTATGTAACTTCGGGGTTCGGGTAGGAACCCGACCACAAAAAGAACTACAAACTCGACTGCTTTACGTCAAGCGCTACAATAGTCATTATTTCGTTTTTCTTCGTTTCTGATGTCGCAATACATCATCCTTTCATGAAATCATGTAACATACTCTACCTTGTCTGTGGACATCGTTCATTCTAAAGCCGGTGCTGGGTAAACAGCGAGTGTGCGTGTGACGGTAGACTAAATTATTTACGACAGCGGCAATGGACAATTTCGTTTCCAACCAGTAGGGCGACCGAAGAGGAAAAGTTACTTAGTGTTACTTTAAAGTCGGCATGAAACGGAAGTTGAGATTGTCATTTTTTCCTTTGTTGTGGCGTATATCCGAGTGAAACGGCTTCTAAAATTAGAAAAAATGTAGGGCGGGGCTTGATTTCGTCCTTCGGGAATTGATTGGATCGTTGGAGGTTGGGCGTTGCACACAAAATGGAGGCAGATTTGAATGCCAGTTTACATTAAGTTGTGGAGGATTTCTCTCCACCGGACTCCTCACCGTTACCCTCCCATGAAGGATTTTTTATTGAGGAGCCCGACGACGAGCAGCTAAATTTTCAGGCAGGAATCAGCCAATATAGAGCATCACAGTCCCACCCACAGCCGGTGCCGGAAGTAAACATTCAATACAATTTCTCCATTTGGGATATAAGCCATAAAAACGTAACCATACATGGTTAGACTTAAAAACAGCTATGCCTACGGCTGTTCGCGATGTATTGGATAAGTACTTCATTACGCACAATCCTGAACAATCCCACAGTGATGCATCTGATTGGTGGAAGTCGTGTCACGTGTCTGAAACCACGCGAAGGCTCGCGAAGGCGCGTGAAGACTGAAGATCGCGTAATGACGTGGGGCTAGCTCATTGGTCGTACGTCCGAGGCGCCCGCGCCGCGCCATTGGATGTGCAGTTGCCCCAGCACAGCCTAAGAGCGAGCCAGATGCTCAATGTTTTAGCATGTGCGTAAGCTTCAGTAAATCAGGAAAAGGAGTTTCCCTGCACATTCACTATATAAAATTCACTGGAGGAAAAAGTTCATGTGGCCGTCGTCAGATTTGGAAAGGCTCTTTCACGGTAGCTTTCATTCAACAACTCAAGTTTCTTCAAGTCGATGTATCAGAATGATTATGCGGTTTATGTATCGCTCTCTACAACGTCGGACACATAACAGTACTTAATAAGATCAACCTTTGGCTTGACTACGTTATCAAACAGCTAATAATGTTTTGCTAATGTTACACAAACCATGTTCCCATTCACGATCTCAGAGTCAAGAGAAGCTGCCTTCAATCAGCATCCTTGAGCAACTTGAAAGGCATATAGTTCATCAGAACATCGTAATATAGGCCTACATCATATACATAATTCACCCGCTATATTGCTTAATGAAATCTACCCGATTTTTCATAACAGAAAAATAATACTGGAATAACCTGGCTACTCTTGAGACTCCACTGCTTCAGAGCGGTCATAGTTAATGAGATGCTAAAGCCCGCCCTTGTGACGTGATTGGTCACAAGTTAGTTTACGACGTAAGGAACACTGGCAATTTCAAAGCGCATTGTTGAGACTGTCTTGGTTTCACTGAGGTTTTAAAGAGAAAATACTCAGCAATGCTGTTGACTTAATGAATCTGCACATGGTTTGTCTTAAAGCATATTAAAAACACCACATAGACATATAAACAACATTAAAAGCTTGATTTTCACCGCAGGGAGACTTTAAAAGTTCATCCTGAATATAGTCCACTTTGATCTGAGAGGAGGGGATGAAACCCTTTTACCATCATCCTTTAATCTCTCTGAGGAGTCGGACAAACACTATAATCTTGTAGTCACTTCGGCAGGTGCGGCTAAAATTAAATTGACAGCCAGAACTATTCAAGTGACCTCAAAGGTACTGGTACATCAGTACTAATCTAAAACTAATATTAAAAAGCATTACCAGAATCCACAGTATCAGTAATACAGACTCAATTTGGTACTCAAATGTGACAAAACTGCAAGGATCTTAAGAATGTATTTATATTATAAATACTCATAAGAAATTTAAATATTTCTTACATTAAAAATAATTAAAGCATAGCTTATTTAGTGAAAAGCACTATTGATGCCATTGATTTAATTGAATCTCGTAATGTTTATATTAATATAGTTATTGTTGTGTTACTGTTATTGCCAACTATGTCTATTTCAGAGCAGGGTGATACTTTTTATGACAAAGGAAATGAATCAGTAACTGTGAACTTGTGTTGCCCATATTAGTACCAAACGATCACTACTAGCTTGTTGTTTTCCTCACTCATACTGAAGCCCTATCCGGATGGGACTAGTGTTGTCAAAAACATTGATTCGATATTATCACACCCTTTATATTCATTCACACACACACACACACACACACACACCACACACACACACACACACACACACACACACACACACACACACACACACACACACACACACACACCGTATCCTCTCACTCACTCGTCTCATTCGCTCTGGTTGAATAGTGCTTGTATTGCGCATGATCTTAGTCATTCCCTCAGGTTTCATGCTCTCACCAAAAGCATGTGCAACACTGATCTAAGTGTCGGCACATAAAGACGCCTCTCAAACAGCTCACGAGCACCAAATTTACTTATTTTCCGTGGCTTATTTGCGCTTAAATGGTCTAGTACATACAAAAGTATGTCAAAATGGCCATCTTGCAGAGAATAAGGTAAACATTCAGTTTTGGGACGTAAATAGTTGAGAGAAAACGCATGCTGTGTAATAGTATATTGGATCCGTGCATAAGCTCTTAAAGTGACAGCGGCCTAATAAATCTGCTGCTGTCTGTCATGATAATCAAAGAACAAAAAGACTACTGGCTTTTATTACTGGCTATTTACTTGTCTTTGTTTGTAAATGTAGTTCAACGATTCAAATAAAGCCTCCCTGTGCTGTTTGTAAGCTATTAGAACAAAATTGCCCAAATTATCAAAAAATTATAAGATAAATGATCTGTATGGTGATATGGCAGTTTCCCCCGTGTAATCGATAATGTTAACAAATATTGATTTTTTTAAGGTGTGTAAGGTGTGTGATTTTTTTAAATTATGTTTCGTTTGTATCACTCAACGTCTGTGTCGAACATCTTACAGTTTATTATAGAGGTAGACGTGAACAACTTATTGATCATTTTTTAAATTAAAAACCAATTTAATGATAGAAATTCAGAGTTTATCTGAAGTGTTTGTTTATAATAAACATATGTAAGCAGAGACATCTAGACAGGTATCTTGACATTGATATTAAAATTTTCACATTTTCCACAATTTGGCTATTTATTAGCCTAATTCTGTAATAAAAAAAAATCCGTCGGATGACCTCCATATTGAAATGAACTGCTTTTTGCGCAAACAGAAAATTTGCATTCGGAGTGGATCGGATTTTTCAGAGGAACGTTGAGTTGAGCGAAAACTTTTAGGAAATTTGCCCTGGAAATATTACACAAGAGTATTAAACACAGAGACGTTAAGATAGCAAAGTTAGCCTGTGAAACACACATTTCTACATGAAAATCTATATGAATATGGCTTTACAATAACTTTTTGGAGTCTGTAAGATTCCCAAACTATTGAACGGCAGTGTACGACACTTCTTTTCCCTTCTGGAAGCTCTGGTTCTGTCAGATACAGAAGACATATGCTTTAACCAAAGATGTATCTGCCTCAATGAAACGCTCATCTGTTGAGATATCGTCCTGTGGTCAGCAGATCCTGAACATGCAGGGTCAACTTATGACCTACAGTCCCGAGGCCAGAGAAGTGTGCTGCTGAAAAGCAGCGAGAGATTGTTCTCAAAATACCAAATCAAATCAGAGTAGCGATAATGCAGTTAGCCCACTTATGATGCTGCGAAGCCTGAGAGCATTTCTTTCCTAAACCTGTAATTTTCTCACATTTTACAGGGTGAGAATTAACAATTCATTTATGTGAACCTGGTGTAAGGCCACAGGAGGGACACTTATTTCAATATGTAGATTGAAAACAATATTCTTCAAAATATCTTCTTTTGAGTTCAGCAAAACATGAAATGTATGTTTGGAACAACTTGAGGGTGAGTACATTATGAAAGAATTGTCATTTTTGGGTGAACTGTCCCTTTAAGGGGTATAGGCTATTAATATGATCCATTAGAAAATCCATGTCATGACACCTTTGAAACCGCAGTGGTAAAGGCAGGACACATGCAAATGCAGGGCATACAGAACGTCACCGTATCAGTTAAACAAATACATATATCGTGAGAGATTTTACTATACGATGCCTAACTCTACCTAGGAAAAGGCACCGTGACCACACGCAACTTGGAAATGCAAATAAACTGCCAAACATAGGCTAGATTTCCTCACAGAACCACTCATGTAAAAAAAGAGAAAGCAAAATCAGAGTGGTTAAAGATGCCACATGTGCACTAGTTTGCACAACCTGCACTGGCAACTAATGGAAAGTCACGTGACTGGAAAACGGTTGCTTTATAATGGTTTAGGACCAGACATGCCAACACAAACTGGTTTTAAGAGTCATCAATATGTAACACTTCAACTACCGGTATTAGTATTTGCAATCAAACCTGTATCCTAGTTGTCAAGAAATAAAATGATGTTTATGAGTGACACACACACACATTCACTTCCACATATTTGATCAGGTTGCTGATGACATATGAACATTTTGAGTAATGAAAAAACAAAATAAAAGCAATATACATCTATCATAAAGCGCTGTTGTCGATGCCGTGTGTCACATGACAAGCATGACAAGTCGCCATGGAAATAATAAGGCGATTCATTCTATAATAATGGTTGCTTTAAAAAACTGGGGGTCAACTAAAATATTTTAAACTTGCGTGTGAAAGGATCAAAACAAAGATCACGATTCCCCCACAATTCTGAATAGACAAGTTAACCAAATAAAATGGCTAATTTGTCTATTTAAAATATCTAATATATATTATTAGTATAAAATATATATTTTTTAAAAATGTAATCGGTTTGAAATAATGTTTCAATGACTCCCTTATAAAGACTTCACTTATTTCATTAATGGATGAATCAGGATTTTTTTTTTAAACAAATCTCTTGAATGAATGATTCAAAGACTCATTGATAAAGACTCCATTTCTCGAAACTCTACACACAAAACACGCTCACAGGATGCAAAATGTCATATCTTTTTGCGCTTAATTCAAAACTATTTTAGCTCTTTTAAAAATGGTGTTTTTGCATGGTAACTCTACACACACAAACATTAAATGATTGGCCACATACACGCCAAACTAAACACGGACGGCTGTGTAAAATGTAAAACACTTCTCGTGTCTTTTGCTTGTTCAGTGTGCAGTGGAGCGTACAGGAGTTTGTCACAAGTACACTATATATACCGTATGTATGCACAGCACAACTGATGAACTTCACAGTTATTGAACTGACTTGAGCTGAATAATGAATGACACTATTAGCTTGTTAGAGTCGCTTTTCAGGAGAACTTGAATTTGTTACTATTGTGAAACCGCTTTGAAACAAGTTATATTGCATTGTAAGCATTATAGAATTAGAGGTGAATTGACTTTTGCATTCAGTATTACAAAATAAATGCAAAAGTGAAACATTTATTTATTTTGATTTCAGTGATTAGGTATATTACATTATAAACAAAAACCCAAGGGGGTAAAACTAAATTATTTATTTTTCAAAACAATGGGTTTTGATTTCTGAGTGAACTACATGATCGTTGGGTGATACTAGGTAATCTGTAAATGACTGAGCCGTTTAAATGACAGTGTTTCCCTCAAGAAAAAATGTGTTTAATGTAGAGAACTAGGCCTGCTGCGATAGTCAGTGTGTTCAGCCGCTCACAGATTACATCGCTTTTTTATCAAAGACACACAGAAATATTTCCGAAAGCCAAATTATTAAATGTCACAGATGAATTTTTACTTACTAATCCGCTGTTTTGCAGAGGGGGGTCAAAATGACAATTTTTACCTGAGATTTGGGGCCAAATTAGAGGAGTATAAAAATTGAAACCGGTAAAATTCAACAATTTGAAAATGGAGATGCTTTGAGATCCCCATGTCTACGGGACTGAACTATATAGGGCCTTAAAAGAAGATTGAAGATTTCAAAAGAAAAGTTAATTAAGAATGAAAACCGAGAAGAAGAATAATAGGCTTTATCTTTTTAGTTACAGCCGTGACAACTTTAGAAAAATAATATTTATGGCACTCAGACAGGTATGCTCAATGTGATTGAGATGATAGAAAAACCCAAGATACATTTCTAGTCTTAACATTATTTGTTATTCAGATAGCCTACTCCTCTTTATGTTGTCCTCTTTCTAATGAAAAAATACCTTGGTTGAGTTGACATGGAATGACCCAATAATAATATTGATTCAGATAAACTCTGAACATTACAAAATAAAACAACACAGGCTGTAAAAGTGAAGCAGAAATAAGTTCAGAAGCACCACAGCATAAATATATCCTTCATAGTACATTACGGACTGTAGAAAATACAGTATGATATTGTTTGTTTACAGTCATTATTGTATTTTCCAATACTGTAAACTCACAATAAAACCAAGCTTTATATTCTTCTTCTTTTTTTTCAGTACAATTGTCTAAAATTGCCAGTAAAGTACTGTAGTCTTTTACAAGAAATGTCTGAGATACATGAGAAGTCTTACTATGAAAATACTGTAAAAGATTTGCAATTAATACCCTATACTAAAAAAATGTAACAGTGTTGTGATACAAACTCAAGAGACATTTAGAAAATTACTAATGTAATATATGTGTCTTGATTTAGTGCCCTGGATATTGACATGTTGTCATTTATTTTTCAACAGTATAGAACTGTTTTGCATATTCATGAACACGAATGTGACAGATCTTTTAGTTATAATGATGTACTGAGCAAAGTATTACATGACTGAGAGTAATCTATATGAAATATATAAGTGTTATCTCCATATAGACTGAGTTTGTAACTCCTAAAATTGTAATATGTTAGACAGGTGCTGCTCTGATTAAAGCCAGTGAGACTTACTTACAACTTACTCTAACTCGCTTATGAATTTTCAATTATAGAAAGTTCCCTAGTAACATTTATGCGTTTCTACCGAATTAAAAAGGCTGGCTAGCATATATCTAATGTAGCTGATGACTGTTCACGCTCCTGTAGGATGCTACACACATTTCAGGCATTTTAAACCGAACAATGGACGACGAACATGGTCCATTCACTGTTATTAAAACATATTTCATTGAAGAACAGGCTACAATAAGCCGCTAACTCACCAATGCACTGGCCAACGGGAGTGCTGTACGGATTCCCTAACAAGAACTCCATCTTGATGACAACAACAATCCTCCGATGGTGAGAGGCTGACAGACAGAACTCATAAGCCCCGCCCAGAAAGCTGTCTGATTGGTTTAAACAAGCGGAACTTTTCATTTATTGGTCGAGGAAGCTGTCAATCATGAGCAAAGTCTCAACACGGCCAAGTTCCTTTACAAACTAACTCTTAATGTGCAAAAAAGGAAGGAAACTACGTTATAAAAACATGATGAATTTATGGACATGTTTGCTTTTCGAAATTTAGTTTAGAAATAGCGGAGGCATTTTAGTACACGTACATATTTCGCTCTTCCTCCTTTAACTTCCCATTTCATTAAGAATCTTACAAATTAAATACTCGAAGAATATCGCTAATGTTATATGGCTGAGTATTATTACTAAAATGTTTTTTAATTGTTTTAGAGCGCATCTAAGCTACTGAAAACTCCGGAAGTTGATGGCGGTAGTCTGCGGTTGCTAAGCAACAGTGTTGGCGTCCGTCAGACGTGTACTTCAGTGATATTTTTCCAGGCAGGTCTGTTGCCAAATTAACGAGCTTTTAGTAAAAGCGTTTGAAATAGGTGACTGATAGAGTGTTTTGGCTGATTTTATGGTGACAGGTCTGCAAAATAAGATAAGCATTGTTTTCTTGCACTGCTAATCACTGTTACTGCAGGTAATAAACGGGTCCAGTCGTCAGAAGCGCTGGAAAATGAGCTGGAAACAGGATGAACCCAAAGTAATGGATGAGGAGATGCTACAACAAGCAATTGTTGAACAGGGACCTCAAGGGCAAGCTGGAAAAATAGCCCAGAAAGAGGGCATCCAGTACGAGGAGGTGCTTCAGCTGCGGTTGGACTTCAGGAGTAAGAACCGTAATCAAATTAATTTTCATGTAAAAATAATGTAAACATATTTTATTCAGGGTGAATCTCATGAAAACTTTCCTGGGTCTTATATAACCCCCTAATCAAGAGAAAAATCTGAATATATTTTGAATTATTGAAAAAGTGAAACCCACTTTATTTATTTATTTTCATGACAAGTAAAATAAATCCCCCTCTCACACAGATAATATTTTTAATCAGTGTTAAAGGGATAGTTCATGCAAAAATGAAAAGTATGTCATTGGTTCTTGCTGAAGCTCAAACGTGATGCGTAACACGAGAATGATCCTCATTGGTTCTTGCAGAAGCTCAAACGTGATGCGTACATACAAGAGGTTCATCCTCGTGTTACGCATCACGTTTGAGCTTCAGCGAGAACCAATGAGGTTCATCCTCGTGTTACGCATCACGTTTGAGCTTCAGCGAGAACCAATGAGATTCATTCTCGTGTTACGCATCACGTTTGAGCTTCAGCGAGAACCAATGAGGTTCATTCTCGTGTACGCATCACGTTTGAGCTTTAGCAAGAACCAATGAGGTTCATCCTCGTGTTACGCATCACGTTTGAGCTTCAGCAAGAACCAATGAGATTCATTTGTGTTTCGCATCACGTTTGAGCTTCAGCAAGAACCAATGAGATTCATTTTGTGTTTCGCATCACGTTTGAGCTTCAGCAAGAACCAATGAGGTTCATCCTCGTGTTTACGCATCACGTTTGAGCTTCAGCAAGAACCAATGAGGTTCATCCTCGTGTTTACGCATCACGTTTGAGCTTCAGCAAGAACCAATGAGGTTCATTCTGTGTTTACGCATCACGTTTGAGCTTCAGCAAGAACCAATGAGGTTCATTCTCTGTTTCGCAGCACGTTTGAGCTTCAGCAAGAACCAATGAGGTTCATTCTCCGTGTTTCGCATCACGTTTGAGCTTCAGCGAGAACCAATGAGGTTCTTCCGTGTTACGCATCACGTTTGAGCTTCAGCAAGAACCAATGAGGTTCTTCTCGTGTTACGCATCACGTTTGAGCTTCAGCAAGAACCAATGAGGTTCATCCTCGTGTTACGCATCACGTTTGAGCTTCAGCAAGAACCAATGAGGTTCATCCTCGTGTTACGCATCACGTTGAGCTTCAGCAAGAACCAATGAGGTTCATCCTCGTGTTACGCATCACGTTTGAGCTTCAGCAAGAACCAATGAGGTTCATCTCGGTACGCATCACGTTGCTTACAGACAATGAGTTTTCGTGAGCATCACGTTTGAGCTTCAGCAAGAACCAATAGTATTGTGTCGATCACGTTTGAGCTTCACAGAACCAATGAGGTTCATTCTCGTGTTACGCATCACGTTTGAGCTTCAGCGAGAACCAATGAGGTTCATTCTCGTGTTACGCATCACGTTTGAGCTTCAGCAAGAACCAATGAGGTTCATCCTCGTGTTACGCATCACGTTTGAGCTTCAGCAAGAACCAATGAGGTTCATTCTCGTGTTACGCATCACGTTGAGCTTCAGCAAGAACCAATGAGGTTCATCCTCGTGTTACGCATCACGTTTGAGCTTCAGCAAGAACCAATGAGGTTCATCCTCGTGTTTCGCATCACGTTTGAGCTTCAGCAAGAACCAATGAGGTTCATTCTCGTGTTACGCATCACGTTTGAGCTTCAGCAAGAACCAATGAGGTTCATTCTCGTGTTACGCATCACGTTTGAGCTTCTTCTAGCATCAAGCAGGTTCGTTTGAGCTTCTGTCATGATCAATGTTTATAATGTGAATAAAGCCTATATCATTTGTTCATCATATAATAGCGATTGAGTCTCTTCAGAAAATTTAAATTTTCAAAAAAATTAGTTTTACGATCTCTTTATCAACTTTTTGAAGCATTAAAGGCACTCTATGCAACAATTGTACCTTATATAACAGCTTCAAGTCATTTCAGTGGTAACAAACTCATGTAGGGCGAATCATCCTGGTTAGTAAAGCTCGGGGCGAGCCTGGAGAAAACCTGCAATGTAAGTTTGAGAGGAGCGCCTGACAAATCTCGCGTAGAATCACGTATGCTTTACGGCACGAGGTCACACACATCAACAACAACTAATAGGAAGCACGAAGACAGTGCGCGCAATTCAGACGTGAAACATGCGTGATACTCGGCGATGGAAAAAAGCAAAGAAACGCGGTCGGAAGAGACTGAAAGAATAGGAATCTGACGTGTGAGGAACAGATAAGAGTCACTCGGTCGGGCTTTCACTCGTTGGCGCACAGCTAAAAAGCATGCAGCACTGGGTGGCAAAAGCCCGTGTCAAGCGAGTCAGAGCGCCCGTGCAAGCGAGTCGAGCCTGTGTCAAGCGTGTCGAGCCCAGTGTCAGCGAGGTCGAGCCCCTGTCAAGCGAGTCGAGCCCCGTGTCAAGCGAGTCGAGCCCGTGTCAAGCGAGTCGAGCCCCGTGTCAGGCGAGTCGAGCCCCGTGTCAGGCGAGTCGAGCCCCGTGTCAGCGAGTCGAGCCCGTGTCAGCGAGTCGAGCCCCGTGTCAAGCGATAGTCGAGCCCCGTGTCAGGCGAGTCGAGCCCCGTGTCAGGCGAGTCGAGCCCCGTGTCAGGCGAGTCGAGCCCCGTGTCAGGCGAGTCGAGCCCCGTGTCAGGCGAGTCGAGCCCCGTGTCACAGCGACCGGTCAGCGAGTCGAGCCCCGTGTCAAGCGAGTCGAGCCCCGTGCAAGCGAGTCGAGCCCCGTGTCAAGCGAGTCGAGCCCCGTGTCAAGCGAGTCGAGCCCGTGTCAGGCGAGTCGAGCCCCGTGTCAAGCGAGTCGAGCCCCGTGTCAAGCGAGTCGAGCCCCGTGTCAGGCGAGTCGAGCCCCGTGTCAGGCGAGTCGAGCCCCGTGTCAGGCGAGTCGAGCCCCGTGTCAGGCGAGTCGAGCCCCGTGTCAAGCGAGTCGAGCCCCGTGTCAAGGCGAGTCGAGCCCCGTGTCAGGCGAGTCGAGCCCCGTGTCAAGCGAGTCGAGCCCCGTGTCAGGCGAGTCGAGCCCCGTGTCAAGCGAGTCGAGCCCCGTGTCAGGCGAGTCGAGCCCCGTGTCAGGCGAGTCGAGCCCCGTGTCAGGCGGAGAGTCGAGCCCCGTGTCAGCGAGTC
Organism: Chrosomus eos; assembly: GCA_036326025.1. Lineage (NCBI taxonomy): Eukaryota > Metazoa > Chordata > Actinopteri > Cypriniformes > Leuciscidae > Chrosomus > Chrosomus eos. Next base: position 44,672,950 of record CM070821.1, read on the forward strand.
GAGCCCCGTGTCAAGCGAGTCGAGCCCTGTGTCAAGCGAGTCGAGCCCCGTGTCAGGCGAGGTCGAGCCCCATGTCAAGCGAGTCGAGCCCCGTGTCAGGCGAGTCGAGCCCCGTGTCAAGCAAGTCGAGCCCGTGTCAGGCGAGTCGAGCCCCGTGTCAAGCGAGTCGAGCCCCGTGTCAGGCGAGTCGAGCCCCGTGTCAAGCGAGTCGAGCCCCGTGTCAGGCGAGTCGAGCCCCGTGTCAAGCGAGTCGAGCCCCGTGTCAGGCGAGTCGAGCCCCGTGTCAAGCGAGTCGAGCCCCGTGTCAAGCGAGTCGAGCCCCGTGTCAGGCGAGTCGAGCCCCGTGTCAAGCGAGTCGAGCCCCGTGTCAAGCGAGTCGAGCCCCGTGTCAGGCGAGTCGAGCCCCGTGTCAAGCGAGTCGAGCCCAGTGTCAAGCGAGTCGAGCCCCGTGTCAAGGGAGTCGAGCCCCGTGTCAAGCGAGTCGAGCCCCGTGTCAGCGAGTCGAGCCCCGTGTCAGCGAGTCGAGGCCGTGTCAAGCGAGTCGAGCCCCGTGTCAGCGAGTCGAGCCCCGTGTCAGCGAGTCGAGCCCCGTGTCAGGCGAGTCGAGCCCCGTGTCAAGCGAGTCGAGCCCCGTGTCAGGCGAGTCGAGCCCCGTGTCAAGCGAGTCGAGCCCCGTGTCAAGCGAGTCGAGCCCCGTGTCAAGGGAGTCGAGCCCCGTGTCAAGCGAGTCGAGCCCAGTGTCAAGCGAGTCGAGCCCCGTGTCAGCGAGTCGAGGCCGTGTCAAGCGAGTCGAGCCCCGTGTCAGGCGAGTCGAGCCCCGTGTCAGGCGAGTCGAGCCCCGTGTCAAGCGAGTCGAGCCCCGTCTCAAGCGAGTCGTGCCCCGTCTCAAGCGAGTCGAGCCCCGTGTCAGGCGAGTCGAGGCCGTGTCAAGCGAGTCGAGCCCCGTGTCAGGCGAGTTGAGCCCCGTGTCAGGCGAGTCGAGCCCCGTGTCAAGCGAGTCGAGCCCCGTCTCAAGCGAGTCGAGCCCCGTGTCAGGCGAGTCGAGCCCCGTGTCAAGCGAGTCGAGCCCCGTCTCAAGCGAGTCGTGCCCCGTCTCAAGCGAGTCGAGCCCCGTGTCAGGCGAGTCGAGCCCCGTGTCAGGCGATCGAGCCCCGTGTCAAGCGAGTGATGCAGTGATGCTGACCTGGCGATCTTGTTGATGAACTAGTAAGTAAATCTCTTATTTGTAAACTTGTTTGCGTTCTATGTTGTATTATGTTGCGCTTGCTTGTAGTATGCCATTTTTTTACGATGCTGTTCATTCATCCATGTTTGCGATTATCATGAATAATGATTAATATCTCACATAATTATCAGGACACATATAAGCCTAGAGGTTGTAAATAGTGTAAACGAGCACAATTTGCAAAGTAGTATGATAAATTGCAATAATCGTGTCTAATGCATCATAACGGCCAATGTTATGAAATAATGTGACGTACTTTATTGATGTCATCTGCCATTTTGTAATGTTTACATTACAAGCAAAAAACACAAATGAAATTATACAGTAGGCCTAGACTATAGGCTCTTTACTTGTGATTTAGCAGCAATCGTGTAAAACGTTATAAGCCAGCAAACGCAGTAGAGTACTTTATTATTATAAAGTAGTCTAACACTTGACATATATAGTTATTATTATCCTATTACCATCATCAGTAGTTCAGTAAACTATGCAGTAGCCTAATATTTGTATGAAATCGTCAAACATTATTTGGTCAATATCTTCGGAGAATCTTCAATATCTTCTGTGTCTGTTTCATGCCCTTGACGCTGGTATATTGCTATTTACGACAGTGCAAGTATTCCACAGCGACTCTAGGGGTCACTGTTTGACAAAAACACAAATGCTGCATAGTGTGCCTTTAAAGTGGTTGCGCTAACTGTCTATGGAGGGACAGAAATCTCTCAGATTTCATCAAAAAGGTCTTCATTTGTGTTTCGAACACGAACGATGTGGAACGACATGAAGGTGAGTAATTAATGACAGGATTTTCATTTTATTTTATTTCATTAATTTTCATTATCAATATCATGATTGGTATAATATCAATAACAGTTAATTGTACAAAAAAAATCATAGATTTATATATATATTATTGATGTGTTTTGCAGACATCCTAAAGATTTACCACCTGTGGCATTTCACCTCTCTAACAAAACTTCAGCTGGATAATAATGTTATTGAGAGGATTGAAGGGTTAGAAAACCTCACTAATCTGATCTGGCTGGGTAAGTTCAGACTGATATCAAAAACATCCAGAGTATCTCCAAATACTAAGCCAGAAATCTTATATTCCTCAGATCTGTCATTCAATAATATTGAAGTGATTGAAGGACTAGACTCTCTTGTGAAACTTCAGGACTTGAGTTTGTTCAACAACCGCATTTCTGTCATTGAAAAACTGGATACGCTGCAGAACCTGCACATCCTCTCTATTGGAAACAATGGCATTGCTCAACTAGATAATGTAAGCCAACTATATATTAGATGTTACATTTTTAGAAAATGTGGAATCCCAGAAGGATGAAAATTAGTGCTATCCACTAATTAATTTCCAAAATCCATGAGTGTCACTCAAACGTAAAGCTGAAGGAATTCATATCCCACCCTGCAGGTGCTGTACCTCAGAAAGTTTAAGAATTTACGCACTCTCAACCTTGCGGGAAATCCCATCTGTGATGAAGAGAACTTTAAGTTATTTGTGACGGCATTTCTTCCAGACTTGGTCTATCTGGACTACAGACTGCTGGATGAACAAACGGTTAGTGAGACATTCATTTCTCAAATAAAGTCATTTCTCATATTTCCACAGCTTCCTATAATTGCAGTTGCTTGGCTTCGTTTTTCAGTTTTTCACCACTTGTGGAAAAGAAGTGCACCAGCAGCACACTTTTAAAAAGAGTACCTATTATGGAAATATTATACTTTAGAAGAAAATACTTAAAGTAACACCAAGTAGCTTTTCCTCTTCGGTCGCCCTACTGGTTGGAAACTAAATTGTCCATTGCCGCTGTCGTAAATAATTGAGCCTACCGTCGCACGCACGCTCGCTGTTTATCCAGCACCGGCTTTAGAATGAACGATGTCCACAGACAAGGTAGAGTATGTTACATGATTTCATGAAAGGATGATGTATTGCGACATCAGAAACGAAGAAAAACGAAATAATGACTATTGTAGCGCTTGACGTAAAGCAGTCGAATTTTGTAGTTCTTTTTGTGGTCGGGTTCCTACCCGAAACCCGAAGTTACATAGTGCCAGTAAAAGCGATACAGACCCCGTCAGGCTATGGCAGACGAGTCATTTAACTTATTTTAAGTCCATGTACCATCACAAGGGTCTTGGAAATATATTATGAAGGTTGAAAAACTACTTAGTGTTACTTTAAGTGCAAACTGAATGTAATGTTTTCTGACACTTAATTGCAATTAAATGAAAATGTTTTATAGTTTAAAATTTAAATCTATAATAAATGAAATCAGCTGAACTTTTCTGACGTATTGCCCAATTTCACAGACGAGGCTTAAGCTAGTCCCAGACTAAAATGCATATTTGAGCTGTTTTAACTGAAAGCTACTTGTACTGATATATCTTATGTCGGTGCCATTGTTTTTTCTCAAGAGTTCACACCAGTAATGTTTTTTTTTCACGTTTATAACGTTTATAAAAGCTACTTACTTAGCCCTAATGGAACTAAAGGGGGTCGCACACCGGACGCGCAGCTCCGCGTCGCGCAGTGCCATGTCTTTTAAATTCGAACACATTATTTTCTATGAGAGTACACACACCGGCGGCGACTGTCCGCGGCGCCCAGCAACGGCTCAGGACCGTGTTCAAAATCCTGCCGCGCCACAGGGCGCCCTTTACATAGTTTTATATTAAATTTACAATTATGTTTCTCAAATCGTAGTTAATGTATATACTTCACCCTGTGCTGCAATATACATTTAGTTTTAGAAATCAGAAAATTGCTGATGTTATCGGATTTTCAGGTGAGAGTTGTCCTAGACGTGGCGCTGCGCGGCGCTGAGCTGCGCGTCCAGTGTGCGACCCCCTTAAGGCCTAATCCTGGCTTAATCTAAACCCTGTCTGTGAAACCAGGCATATATGCAATTTCATAATTACTTCTATTTTCTTTTAAGGTTTACCGCCGAATAAACTGACAAGCATTAACACTCCTAAGTTTTGGGTTTTTGCAGCATTACCTTTGCATCGAGAACCTTTAAGTGATCAGTTTTTTAAAATAACCTATTTTCTTTCTTATAGTATAAAGAACATTTTAAAATAAAGAACCTTTTTCCACTATAACAAACCATTTGTGGAATGGAATGTTTCTTAATGAAACCATCGATGCCAATAAAGAACCTTTATGTGTAAACTAAAATGTCATTTCTATTAAAAAACGCATTTTAATATATTTGTAATTACACAATTGTAATGATTGTTGCAATTTAGTACATTTAAAATATATTAACTTAATAATGTCATATTGAACAACACATTACAGTTTAAATTATAATCAAGTACTTTACATGAGCTTTAAAATGTTAGTCAACACATCAAAATAAGTGTACTTATTTAAAGCATGACCAAAAAATGTTTTAAAATGTACTTTAAAGTAAAGTTTTCATTGTACATTATTGCAAAGTGCACTTTTTAAAAGAAACATTCATGCATTCATGTTTTATCTGCAAGTATGTATATATATATATATATACACAGTATACAGTATATATATATATATATATATATATATATATATATATATATATATATATATATATATATATAAGAATTACACATACACGTGCACATTCAATACAAGTGAGGGATAGCTAACATTTGTCCTAATGTTCTGTTCATAATTCATATTTTTTGCGCCTACATATAAAGCGTGAAACTGCCTTTGAAAAGTATCAGTATGCTGTAAAAGAAATGAAACGCAAAGATCTCCAGGAGCAGGAGGCAATTGAGGCTCAGAAGATCAGCAACGAGGAGCTTCAACTTCACAAGGTGACCAACATTACCATGCCATCCATCTCACTCAAGCACAAGAACACTGATCTTACATCTTCCAGGTTTAATAAGTCAGATTTAAACGCAGCACTGTATTCAAATCTTCTTTCTACTGGACATACTAACTTAATATACCGTATACTCTTGTCTTTTGACAGTAGTGAATAAATATTGCTTCCTTCTTTCACAGGACGCATTCGTGGAGTTCTTAAATGGACCTCAACTTTTCGACAGCATGTTTGCTGAGGATCCTGAAGCAGAGAAACTGGCTCTCCTCCCTGGAATGGAAGCATTGCTGGAGACATATCCTTGTTATGAACGGCAAAATCAAACCACAAATGAAAGCAATACTTTATAATGCACTCTTAAAAATAGGGTTCTTTTTTTGGCATTCATTGAGCTTTTCTTTAGATTGTTTTTTTTTTTTTTTTTTTTTAAGAACTGTTTCCTGAAAGGTTCTTTGAGGAATGAAAAATGGTTCTTCTATGGAATCACTGCAACTAAAAGCAAAACTTTTGGAACCTTTATATTTAAAGAGGATCTATTATGCTTTTTTTTTTTTTAGCTCCATTAGTGTGTAATATTGCTGTTTGAGCATGAAAAACGTCTGCAAAGTTACAAAGCACAAAGTCATTCCAAAGGGAGTTATTCTTGAGTTAGTCTTGAGTTTTCTCCCAGGAACGAACATGTCACAATATTCCTCATTTAAATATTTCCCACCCCAGACATACACAATATAAATGGGCAGAGCCTAGTTGAGTTAGTTAGAAATTCATTTTTGATATGTTTTAGCTTACCTCAAGGGCATCCAAGATGTAGGTGTCTTTGTGTCCACAGTATTTTCAATTTTGATATTTTTAGGTCAAACCGTTCTTGTCTGTCAGTCCTATAATGCAGGTCTATGGGGTCCACCTCAAAGAGCATACACAGAGACGTCCAAATTAAACATGATTTAATGACTCGTAGATATAAGTACACATTGATGGCCTAAGACACGAAACGAGCGGTTTGTGTGAGAAAACGAACAGTATTTATATCGTTTTTACCCAGGCCCGGTTCTAGAACCAAATCATTGAGGGTGCTTCTGGAAATAGTGAGGGTGCTTACATAAACATAGGAAATGACTCCAAATCATCATCAGTCTAAAAATAGTACCTCAAAATAGGGCTGAGCGACACCTATTGTAATTGCTGTTATGTTAAACGATATGCGATCTAGCTGGCTGCTGGCATGATCGATTAGCCTATGTCCCTCACTTTGCAAAAAACAAACAAAAATATGCCACGCATAGCCTACACTGTGATGTTACTAGTTTAGACCATGGCGCGTGCATTTAGAGTGATTTACTGCATGGTTTAAATGCAGTTAGAATGGTCAAAATTCAAAATATGGGGGGAATGCCCTATACGAGTTTTTGTCCTTTACATTTATCATATGATATAGTTAATAAATGTTACACAAAGAGTGATTATATTGTCGGCGAAATCTCGTTAACATGTGTGCTATTAATAATTTCATGTGAGGGTGCTTTCACTTTTGTTTGAGGGTGCTTAGCACCCTCAAGCACCCCCGTAGAACCGGGCCTGTTTTTACCTCTTGTAAACACAGCCATGTCCAAGTGATCTGAGGTCGCGGGCGCTTCGGCCTTTTCCGGAAAGCGCCGGAAGTGATCTCTCGCGCGTGTACGTCACTCATTGTTTACACAGAACAGAGATTGTAGGTAAGACGGCTAATTAAAATGGTACTAATTTGCGCTTATCCGGGATGTGACGTACACGCGCGAGAGATCACTTCCGGTGCTTTCCGGAAAAGACCGAAGCGCCCGCGACCTCAGATAACTATAGATAGTTATAGATATAGATAGTTGATTTCTTCAACAATGCATCGTACTTTGTTAGTTAAACAGCAAGTTATGTCGTTGTTCGGGAAACACATCCCAGTGTGTTGCTGTTAGACTGGGAAGAGGTGCTGAAACAATGTCAAATATGTTACAAAAATGTTTTTTTTTAACATTCAAGCAGACTGTAAAATGGCCTCAGATGAGTTAACAGCTGTTAATAGGGACTCAAAATAAACCATTTACCTTGACAATCCATTTACATTTAAGAGCAAAATGGAAGCTCTCTGTGTGCAGATATTTGATGCGGGTTTGGCTCAGCTTGCTAGGAGATCGGCTGAGGTGGAATCCTTCTTTACCTGTTCCCATGAGGCAGTGGTTGACAATCAGCGCAAAGCAGCACAAACAGCAGCTGACTTTGAAAACTCACGGAGGCAGGTTGGTGTCTTCTCCCTCAGTCAAACAAGGAACACAAGACGACCTTTTTCTCACACATCAAAATGCTCACAAATTCAATTCTGTTCTATTGCAGAAGACTGTGGAAATGCAACAGATCTCAGACACCGAGCTTTTTGAAGCTCACATCACTTCCTGTCATGAACAGGCTGACCAGTTCTCTGAAACCCTCATGAGTCTTGAACTGCAACTGGTGGACCAACTGGAGGTCAGAATAAAAAGATCTATATAATAATGTGATATTAAAGGATTAGTTCACTTTTAAAAAAACCTTTGCTGATAATTTACTCACCCCATGTCATCCAACATGTCCATGTCTTTCTTTCTTCAGTCGAAAAGAAATTAAGGTTTTTGATGAAAACATTCCAGCATTTTTCTCCATATAATGGACCTACAGAGAGCAATAGAGCAGGTTGAGTGACACTGACTCAATATATAGTCACACACATTTCTCTGGACATATAAAATCGTGAATATCACAATGATGTTAATGCACTTTTATTTGGCCAATAAGAGTGAGTCATTGATTAGACTGTGATACTTCCTTGTCACGTGATGTTTTAATAGCGTCTCTTATTTAATCTTATTATATCATTAAAGGATTAGTTGACTTTTAAAAAAACTTTTGCTGATAATTTACTCACCCCCATGTCATCCAACATGTCCATGTCTTTCTTTCTTCAGTCGAAAAGAAATTAAGGTTTTTGATGAAAACATTCCAGCATTTTTCTCCATATAATGGACTTCAATGGGACCCAAACGGTTCAAGGTCCAAATGACAGTTTCAGTGCAGCTTCAAAGGGCTTTAAACGACACCAGACGATGAATAAGAGTCTTATCTAGCGAAACCATCGGTCATTTCAAAAATAAATAAAAAAGTTAAAGTTTTATAAGCACAAATGCTCGCCTTGCTCTGTTCTGTGATGACTCTGTTCTAGTCGTTCATTGCGTCTGTCACGTGACAAATGAACGAAAGACTCGGAAGGTAAATTATTTATTTATGTTCACTGTAAATTATTTTTGACTGCATTATAATGATTTCTTTATTCAGAATATGATCAGGATTGCATAGGTGGATGTGTTCGGGGAATTTGGCGGATAGAAGTACAACGTTTTAAAGCCACCTGAATGAACGAAATGACTCGAAAAAAGATTCGAACAGGAAAGTCTCAACGTACTTGTGTATTACATTTGTGCTTATAAAATTTAATTTAATTTTTTTTCATCGTCTGGTGTCGTTTAAAGCCCTTTGAAGCTGCACTGAAACTGTCATTTGGACCTTGAACCGTTTGGGTCCCATTGAAGTCCATTATAAGGAGAAAAATCCTGGAATGTTTTCATCAAAAACCTTAATTGCTTTTTGACTGAAGAAAAAAAACATGGACATCTTGGATGACATGGGGGTGAGTAAATTATCAGCAAAAGTTTTTTTTTTTAAGTGAACTAATCCTTTAATTACGGAGCATATCACCTAAACGAATGGAAGTTTCACAAATATGCTTCTTTTTTTTTTTAAAGGACATCTTTAAAGACTTTGAGAGGAACATCTCAGACATGGTTGGAGGGTTCCTTGAATATGTGCAAGGGATATATCCTTTATCCAACAAAGCAAAACAGAAATACTTTTATTTGTAATGGCAAGGCTTCTTTAACTCTGACACACATTCGCACTGTGTCGAGACCTGGAGAACCAGCACCATGAACAACAGCTTGAGATTGCCTTGGCAACACTGGAGAAGGTGGTCAAAAGCGAGCTAGAGGAGGAAATACCGGATGATGTGGCAATGGTCAGTGGAAAACTGTCTTCATGATCACTTAATTTGTGTATAATTATGAACAATTAAGAAGTCATCACTTCACTTATTTTAGTACTGACTGATCCTTTGCCCTGTAGCTCTTGGTAGACAAAGACACAGTGACCAATGCAGTCAGTGCTTCTCATGACACTCACCTGCAGAAGATTGATAACAGGGAGGATGAGCTACTGACACGGATCAACAGCTGGAGGAGCGGTCTGCTGAAATCGGTACATGATTACACACTTACTGTGAACTTTAGACTCCTTAACAATATTATTATATTATATCAAATCACGGTGTAGCCTACCATGCAACTGTCCAGGATCAGAACAACCTTTCATTACTAAATAAAAATGTAAATCTTTTTTGTTAATAGATACACAATGATGAGGTGAAGAGGAATCGCAAGCGCATCTCAGAGATCCAAAACTACATTCGTTTTGTAAAGGATGAGCTGGAGGAGATGGCATCATCTGATGACAATTAAAATGTTTCTCTTGTCAGATCCAGAATATATATATATAGCAATGTATGTGTATGTATAATAAAGAATTTCTGCTCATTTTGTTGTTATGTTCATAAGTATGCAGCTATTTTATCTTTGTTTTGTTTATTACATTTTGAGATCATCAGTTTTACAAGACTGTTGTAGGGTTTGTTTTTGTACTTTATGCAATGCTTCCATCTACAGACAAGCAAAGGTGCTGCAGCAATTCCATTTGCTGGCAGTGTGTGTGTGTGTGTGTGTGTGGTGTGTGTGTGTGGTGGTGTGTGGGTGTGTGTGGAGGTGATGGGAGATGAGGAGAGAGAGAGAGAGAGAGAGAGAGAGAGAGAGAGAGAGAGAGAGAGAGAGAGAGAGAGAGAGAGAGAGAGAGAGAGAGAGAGAGAGAGGAGAGAGAGAGAGAGAGAGAGAGAGAGAGAGCTGTACGACATTACGTAAAAGGGCATTTCTCAAATGGGGTGTGGGCAGTTATATATAATTTAGAAATAAAGTTATATAAATATTTTATATATATATATATATATATATATATATATATATATATATATTATATATATATATATATATATATATTGTGTGTGTGTGTGTGTGTGTGTGTGTGTGTGTGTATGTATGTACAAGTCATTACAAGTTATCATCACTAACAATCCTTTCTGCCAAATGTGTTTTATGTATCATTTAAAATGTTAAATTTGTTTTAAACTGTGTTTGTATGTATGTGTGTGTATGTATATGTATATATAGGTCACGTTAAAAGGTTTTATTGGCAAATTCAGTGTTTAAAAACAGCTGTCACAACATTAACGATTCTCTACATTTCTACAGTACCGCTTTCTTGCAATAGAACTGCAAATCCCATCATGCCTTTTCCAGAGTAGCCAATGAACATCCAGCGTCATTGTTCCCTGATGTTCGACATCCAATCAGAGAACCGCATGCTGGATCACATGACTCGCTGTTGAGCGCCTTCATTCTGCTCTGAGGGACTCACCCGCGCGTCCTGCGGGAGAAAACTCCGAAACTCACGCACTGCGCTGTCAGTGTCGCGTTTTCTTCTCTTCCCGGGTCTCGGATAAGCGACGCTCAGCTGGTTGTGTTCGGGGACTTCCCGCAGAAGCGATCAAACATGCCGGTCCGTACCGACTGCTGTCAGGGCTCGTCGTTGGCCTGCATGGCCTCGGCCTCTCTCGTTCCGCCCCCGCCGATCAATACCCATCAGCCCGGCGTCAACACCTCCCTGCTCTACAGCGGCTCCCAGTTCCGCGGACACCAGAAGAGCAAAGGAAACTCCTATGATGTCGAGGTGGTTCTGCAGGTAAACACTCTGCTCTCTGTGGATATGCTCAGTGAGAAGGGAGCTGCCTACCTAGGCATTCAAACGACTGCTGTCTAGGTAACGTTAGGCAGCTCACTAGGTTGTGAAACTATGAAGCCCAAAAATGCTGTTTGTTTGTTGGCAGGCAGGCAGCCTAACGTTACTTGGTAGGTTTTAAGTCCAAAAATGCTGTCTAGATAGGGTGCTCACTCACTTGGTTGTGAAACTTTGAAACCCAAACTGTTCGTTGCTATGATCCTACTATGTAGCTTTTGACTCCAAAACTGCTATCTAGGTAGGGTGCTCACTGCTCACTAGGTTATGAGAATATGAAGCCTAAAAATAATATGCTAGCTACCAGTTTGTCAGTTATTTTGGACACAAATCTACATAGTAGGCTGCCTACATGCAGTCTAGGTAGGCAGCTCACTATATTGTAGGAGTATGAAGCACTTGTGCTGTTTGTTTTGTTTGTTTGTAGGTAGCCAGCCTACTATGTAAAAATGTCCAGCCTTCTATGTCAAAAAAGGCTGTCAAGGTAGTTTACTTGGGTGATTACAATAACAATATCTGGAGATATAATCAGTATATGGATCCGTTACCTATTTTTAAAGGGATAGTTCACCCAAAAATAAAATCATTAATTACTCACCCTCATGCTGTACAAACCCCGTAAGACTTTCGTTCATCTTCGGAACACAAATGAAGATATTTGTGATTAAATCTGAGAGCTGGATCACTCCTCCATAGGCTTTTAAGAGATTGAAACTTGACAGCCCGGAAAGTCATTAAAGAAATCCTTAAAAGAGTCCAAATGGCTACAGTGCTCAATCTTAAGTTTATCAAGCGACGAGAATACTTTTTGCGCGCAAAAAAACCCTAAAATAACGACTTTATTCAACCATCTCTTCTCTTCCGTGTCTTTCTCCTAAGCTGTTGACGTAGTGTAACAGCGCAGCGCTTCTGTGTTGTACGTCACACGTAGGCTCACTATTGGCCGACGCTGGTCATGTGTGTGTGATGCGTGTGACGTTCAACCAGAAGCGTTGCGCCATAACAATACGTGAAATCTCCAGGCCCAAAGAGAATACTTGAATAAAGTCGCTATTTTAGTTTGTTTTTTGCGCTCAAAAAATATTCTCGTAGCTTGATAAACTTAAGATTGAGCCACTGTAGTCACTTGGACTATTTTAACAATTTCATTAATAACTTTCTGGGCCGGCAAGTTTCAATCCTTTAGAAGCCTATGGAGGAGTGACCCAGCTCTCAGATTTAATCACAAATATCTTCATTTGTGTTCTGAAGATGAACGAAAGTCCTACAGGGTTGGAACAGCATGAGGGAGAGTAATTACTGACAGAATTTTCATTTTTGGGTGAACTGGGTGAGTTTTTTGGTTGAATGTTATCAACTGACCCACATTCGCAGATCTGTTCTTGTGGTCTGGAGTCCATCATTATAGTGATGTTTTGCTTCTGACCCACAGCATGTGACCATGGAGGACTCGTACCTGTGTGGATACCTCAAGATCAAAGGTCTGACAGAGGTGAGACGGGCTTGTGACCGCGTTTCTACTTCTGTATTCCCTCTGTGACCTGCATTATGTTTCTTTAGTAGCTGTTTATCTGAACAGTTTATGGCGGCATGACATAAACATAAAGCTCTCTTGCCGTGTGTCTGAATGGAGATTCTGCTTTTGTGGTCTTGTTGTCTGGTTGCAATACTTGAGCACAATGGTTTTGGACACTGATGTTTAAAGTGCTGCTGTCCTCGCACTGTTAGTCTTTGATTTTATCAAGATACAGAAGCTCAGGCTAAGTCCACTTTAAAAAGCCTTATGCACGCACAATTCATTTATTGATCTGCATCTCAGTTGCTGTGTATTCAAAATTAGATATATTTTGTTTCCAATCAATCTTCAAACAAGTAGATTCAAAATGTTAATGCAAGAACGATAATTTTTTTCACTTATATGCACCAATATGAGTAATAAACATCATTATACTATTCAAAAGGTTGGGTTCAGTAAGATTTTTTTAATGTTTTTGAAATAAGTCTCTTATGTTCACTAAGGCTGCATTTATTTGATTAAAAATACAGTAAAAACTAATATTGCGAAATATGATTACAGAACAACTGTTTTCTGTTAACTTTTAATATATTATGTAATTTGATCAAAGCTGAATTTCCAGCATCATTACTCCAGTCTTCAGTGTCACATGATCCTTCAGAAATCATTCTGATTTGATGCTTAAGAAACATTTCTGATTATTATCAATGTTGAAAACATTTGTGATGCGCAATATTTTTGTGAAAACAGTGAAAAACAATTTCAGGATTCTTTGGAAAGTTCAAAAGAACAGCATTTATTATAAATAGAAATATTTTGTAACACTATAAATGTCACTTTTTGGAGTAATTTAATGCAGCCTTGCTTAAAAAAAAAAAAAAGAGTATCTTCCTGAAGGGTAATGTATATTTTTATTAAAACATTCTAATATATGAAAAACACTACATGCTTCAGTAAACATTTTTGGGTTTGTATGCGAGTGAATAATTAAATCAGAGTTTGAATCGATTATTTTAAATGGACACTTTGAACTGATTCATGGAAATAAATTGGACTTGCCAAGTTTAAAGGATTAGTTCACTTTAAAAAAAACTTTCGCTGATAATTTACTCACCCCCATGTCATCCAAGATGTCCATGTCTTTCTTTCTTCAGTCGAAAAGAAATTAAGGTTTTTGATGAAAACATTCCAGGATTTTTCTCCATATAATGGACTTCATTGGGACCCAAACGGTTCAAGGATAATGGACTTCAATGGGACCCAAACGGTTCAATGTCCAAATGACAGTTTCAGTGCAGCTTCAAAGGGCTTTAAACGACTCCAGACGATGAATAAGGGTCTTATCTAGCGAAACCATCGGTCATTTCAAAAATAAATAAAAATGTTTAAGTTTTTTAAGAAAAAATGCTCGCCTTGCTCTGTTCTGTGTTGCGCGTTCGTGACTCTTGTGTTCGAACTCGTTCATCAAAAATAACAAATCTTTTTTCGAGTCATTTCATTCATTCAACGAATGAAATGACACGAAAAAAGATTCGTTCATTTTGAACGAGTCTTTTTTTAGAGTCATTTCGTTCATTCAACGAACGAAATGAACTAAATGACTCGAAAAAGTTCGAACAGGAGAGTCATGAACGCGCATCACAGAACAGAGCAAGGCGAGCATTTGTGCTAATAAAACATAAACCTTTTTATTTATTTTTTAAATGAGCGATGGTTTCGCTAGATAAGGACCCTTATTCATCGTCTGGTGTCGTTTAAAGCCCTTTGAAGCTGCACTGAAACTGTCATTTGGACCTTGAACCGTTTGGGTCCCATTGAAGTCCATTATATGGAGAAAAATCCTGGAATGTTTTCATCAAAAACCTTAATTTCTTTTCGACTGAAGAAAGAAAGACATGGACATCTTGGATGACATGGGGGTGAGTAAATTATCAGCAAAAGTTTTTTTAAAAGTCAACTGATCCTTTAATGACATAATAAGATTAAATAAGAGACGCTATTAAAACATCACGTGACAAGGAAGTATCACAGTCTAATCAATGACTCACTCTTATTGGCCAAATAAAAGTGCATTAACATCATTGTGATATTCACGCATTTTATATGTCCAGAGAAATGTGTGTGACTATATATTGAGTCAGTGTCACTCAACCTGCTCTATTGCTCTCTGTAGGAATATCCCACTCTCACTACATTCTTTGCCGGAGAGATCATAAGCAAGAAACGGCCTTTTTTAACCAGGAAATGGGATGCGGATGAGGACGTCGACCGAAAACACTGGGTAATAAATATAGATTCATTGTGTTTATAATGCATAATAATTCTGAGTCATTATGCATCATGTCTCAAGTAGAAACTGATTTGTTTAAACATGTTTTTCTTTTTCTCAGGGGAAGTTTCAAGCATTTTATCAGTACGCAAAAAGCTTTAATTCAGATGATTTTGACTATGAAGAACTAAAGAACAGTGATTACGTCTTCATGCGGTGGAAGGTACGCTTATAAGTGAAACCATATACACTACTGTTCAAAGTTTCAGGGTCAGGAAGACTTTGTTTTGGTTTTAAAAGAAACTTTTATTCAGCAATAGGGCTGGGTAAAAAATACCAATTTCTCGATTTTAATCGATTCTCATTTTTACGAACCGATATCGATTCTTAAATCCAAGAATCGATTAGTCATCCTGTTTTCAGTTGATGAATTAATGGAACATTGTGGCGCGCATCCCATCCAATAAAGGCAATAATCTTTGTGCTTTGTTACTCTTGATATGAAACAAAGTCTCAGATTTCAAATTACGTCCATTTTCTTAGGAAATTCAAAAACATAACCGTTTTGGCGCTGTGGCGTGAGATCGCTCTGGTGTGCGCAGCTCAGCTCAAGAGAAGCACATGATCTTCTCTTCCGCCTTAATATTACCAGTTACAGCATGAAATAAACAAGAATGAGCATCGGAAAGTGTGTTAAAAGAGAGAGTACAACTCATCGAAATCCTTATTGTCACATGGAACGCTCAATCAGTGTTTCAACCGTGGAAAGACGTCAGTGACACAGCTTGTATACAATGTCATGTGACGTGACATTTACCTCAGAAAAACCATGGTGACTCGTTAGTCAGCTAGAAAAATTAACTCTAGAGAGGAGCATTTTGCTAAATATATGCACCATATTACATATTCATTATAATGTTTTATGTTCTTCAATATTTAATGCATGTTTGAATAAATCGGTCAAGTTTTTATGACAGCCACCATTTAAATGTTTATATTTCATGTAACTTTATTATTAGAAAAATAAATAAAAGTGTAATTTAAGTGTATACAAATCAGTAAATCTTCAATATTAGGCTATAGTAGGCTAATGAAACAATTTTAATGATACTCCCATAGTTTATAGCATTGGTTAAGAGATTTGTTTTCCTTGAGAAAATTTGCCTTGTGTTGTACCTGATATCCAAGATAATCAATATTGAATCGAATCGAAATGTGAAATTTGTGTCAATACCCAACCCTATTCAGCAATACTTTTACTTTGTTACAAAAAAAAATCTATTTCATTTAAATGTTGTTCTTTTGAACTTTCAATTCATCAAATCAAAGAATCCTGAAATGTATCACAGTTTCCACAAACATATAAAGCAGCACAACTGTGTTTATTGATAATAATAAGAAGAAATGTTTCATGTAATCATCATATTAGAGTGATTCCTGAAGGATCATGTGACACTAAAGACTGGAGTAATGATGCTGAAAATTCAGCTTTGATCACAGGAATAAAATTCATATATATATAACTAAAACTAGAAAAAAGTTGGTGTTTTTATAATTGTTAAATTATTATTTCACACAGTAGTGTCAATTTCGATCATTGATAGGGGGTGTGGGGCGTGTCCGTCATGTAAATGAAATTAATGTCGACGAATAAAAATGACATGAAACCATGAACATATGAATAAAAAACTTAACTGCTAGATTATGATGCATCAATGTTATCAGTAAAGAGACATCTAAAAGAACAACACATGACCTTGACCGTGCTAGTCTGATGTGTAGCTAACTCGTGAACGCGCTGAAAAACTAAAGCACATCTTGCACTTAACTGCATTTGATGATCAAAGTGCATCTCTGTGTGTGTGGTTTCAAATCCTGTTTGACTTTATTAGGCCGGTCTGGAAGGCGAACTGTCTAACGCTAACAAATCAGAACTCGGGAAGCGCCGCAATAACCAAACAGAAGAAAAGAGAAATATATATTTTTTTAAGTCAGGCCAATCATCGTTTTCATGATCGACCGTCAGTGTCACGTTCGAGTACTCGTGCCCATCCCTAATAAATATACAAATCTGGTGAAATAAATGTAAACCATCAAAAGATCCTACTGTAAAATGTTGTTTGTTTGGTTCAGGAGCAGTTCCTAGTTCCAGATCACACAATCAAAGACATCAGCGGTGCTTCCTTCGCTGGCTTCTACTACATCTGTTTCCAGAAGTCCACCGCCACCATAGAGGGTTACTACTACCACAGGAGCTCTGAATGGTATATATATAACATAAAGATGAGAGTGTGAGAGAGTTAATGTGTGTATATATTATGTGCATATCGCAACAGCTTGCAATAACTGGGGACTTGGAAAGAGAAAATCACTCGCTGCTCTTGGCTGAATAACTTTTGTAGCTTTACTAAGAATCAGTATTTAATTCACACAGTTAAAACTAAGCAGTGTTTTATTTTTACATTCGAATATTCACGTTCTGGTGATAGATAATCCTAATGTTGGCCTTCCTGAAACCCTATACCACGTGGTTTACACTGATGTTCAAATAACACTTCTTATGATTCAGTAAAACACTGATGTTCACTTTCAGAAGCTGTAGGGATGTTTTCTGGTAAAAAAAAGAATGTGAAACATGTATATATAGGATATTAAAGATACTTTAGTTATTTGCACACTTGAATATGCATTATTATGAGTTATGCATATGATTTTTTTTCATATGTGCAGCAGTGTATGTATAATATTATTATATATATATATATATATATATATATTATATATATTAGGGCTGGACGATTATTCATAATTAAAGGTGGGGTATGTGATTTTCTTTTTTGACCATTTTTTCAAAATCACTTGAAATCCTATCCTAACCCACTTACTGGCTGTAAATTAGAAGCACTGAAATGAAAATTAAGCAATTTAATCATCTGTGGAACGGGCAGGACTCGAAAAACTCCAGCCAATCATTTTCAAGACCGTCTAGAATCATTGACAGAAAATGCGTCAATCAAACGGTTGTACCATGACAGCCTCCGCCCACCCCCCTCGCGCGCGTGTCCGTTCGTGCGCATGCTCAAAGCTCGTGACCCAGTCACAGGAAGTGCAAGTCGCCCGGTACGAGAGAGAGAGAGAGAGAGAGAGAGAGAGAGAGAGAGAGAGAGAGAGAGGAGAGAGAGAGAGAGGAGAGAGAGAGACGCATCTGAGTTTTCGCTCGTGCCTGATTGCGCATCCATGTTTTTCGAATGGGTGGAGTCAGGGCCAGCGTTGGAGAAGAAAGGTAGGACCTTATGAGTTGTGTATTTTCAAAATCTGCCGGCTGTTTTGCAAATCACATACCCCACCTTTAACAAATTAAAACCGATTTGGTTTAATTATGAAATTGCAAATGTTGCGATTATTTGTTATGTGCAGCTTGTCAGTGACGTACGGCTCGTTGGCCAGTAGTAAACGCCGCACATCTGAAAGCACTGAGAGTTTGAGTCACTTATAACGTGCATTTGAAAAAGCAACACGTCAAACATCTTTCCAAACATGAGAAGCATTTATGAACCTCTTGTCCAACAAAAAACAACATTTGAAGAATCAAAGCGTTTCATATGTATCATCACTTTACATATATACAGTGTGTGTGTTAAATCAATTTATACCATGGTCTGGGTGAATACTCGATTCTGATTGTCCATTAAAAAGTGATAGAGGACACCTAGTAAAGGAGTTCTGGTGAAACTGACTGTTTACCATTCGAAATTAATAAATAAATGTGCTGGCTACATCAGCGGTGAGTAACCATAGCAACAGGCAGTCAACAAACTGAAGGGTTCAACGAGCTGAGCGGACTATAAATATCTCCAGTTGCTAAATAAACCATCAGGCGTAACCAGGGAATCCCAAGTTATTGTTTGTAAAAACTTTAGATTTCGATTGTTAAACTAATGTTTTAAAAATGTGTTATTTGGCGAGTGACCATGGTATAAGCAGGTTAATGCCCTTCGAGGTGTCCATTGTCAGGTATTAATGGACTTCAGTGGAGGCAATCGTCCTTCGCTGCGCGTTGGACGGTTCACGCATTAATACCTGACAATGGACACCTCGTCAGGCATTAACCCTTACATGTATAAAGATTAAACGCAACTATTCTGAATATATCGCCTAGGCCCAAGAACCCAATTTTTCTTTGTGATTTTCTTCTGATCAGGTATCAGTCTCTGAACCTCACACACGTCCCTGAACACAGCGCGCCCATCTATGAGTTCCGGTGACACTGAAGACCTCGCGTCACGGCAGGAGGGCGACTCTACAGCGGACAGGGGAAATGGACATGAGTGAAGGAGAGGAACTGTCTAATGAGGACTCGGCTGTCCTCTCCCCTCAGTGTAAGAAGAAAACGGAGGTACAGATGATGGAGAACTCTTTCAGGAGACCGTACGCAGGCCGATCAAGCCAGAGGGATTCGGGGATTCGCAACAGTGTTAGCGTTTTGGTTTTTCTTTTTATGTTTTTGAGTTTTTAATGCTTCTGTCCTCCGATCATCTTAGAAAACCATTTTTATCCGTAAGGTTCGGGGATTCAGATCGCTGTTGTCCATGATGGAAGAGCCAATTGTGATATTTTTATTTTTTCTGTTTGTTTTTGCCTTGTTATTTCATAAAACAGCATGGTCAATCGAGAAATTTTTTAAATTTGTTTTAATTTATTTTGAATCATTCTGTATGAAAAGACTGTGATCAGGACAGACACCGGGGACGCATCAAAGATTCTGTGCGATATGATTGGTACAGAGAGTTGCTATTGTCTGTGGCTTGCTTGGCCCTCAGACGTTTTTTTATTAACGTAAGGTGTATCATCAAAAGTCACATATATAGCAGCTGGGTCTTTCGCTTCTACGTGTGATATATTTTTTATTATGAAATGAAATGGAGTTGGGTGTTTTGGAAAGAGACGTATATTATCCCATGGTGGTAATGCTATTGGAGAGCTGCTTTGGATGAAACATTTATGTCTGATTTTGAAGAACAAAAATCTGTCGGTAGTTTTATGCTCCTTGTTTTGCTATGCAACCTGAAAAATCTCAGCTTGTAAGAATCTCAAGTATATGGAGGCTTGTTTTTGCTACAGAATAAAAAAATGAAATGGATAATTGTTTAGGTAATTCATTTTTAATCACACAATTCCGACTTATTTCTCCCAGTTCGGAGTATGTCTTGAAATTTTTATTTAACACCTTGTAGTTCTGACATTGTTTTCTCTAGAATTGCAAAATTGTTTTGGGAAAAAAATCTGAATTCTGATTATATCTCGCAATTCTCACTTGTTCCTTGCAATTCTAAGTTTACATCTCATGATTGACCTTTTTCTCACTTTTTTGCGTTTATATCTCACAATTCTGACTTGTTAACTCTGAATTCTGTGGAAAAAAGTCAGAATTGCACAATGTAATAAGAAATCTGGTATTTTGCTATAAAAAAAGTCAGAATTGCACGATTTAAACTTAAGAATTCCTTTATTTTATTTTATTTTAAGTCAGAAATGCACGTTTTAAACTCAGAATTCTAGTTTTAAAAAAGTCAAAGATGTAAACTCTGTTAGCTTTTTTTTTTTTTTTTGTACTCAGAAATATAAATTCAGAATTCCAGTAAAAAAAAAAATCTAAATTGCGAGATGTAACCTCAGAATTCCAATTTTTTTTAAAAAACTCAGAATTGTGAGATATAAACTTAGAATTTCGTTTAAAAAAAAAGTCCGAATTGCACGATTTAAACTTAGAATTCCATTTCTTTAAGTCAGAAATCTAAGTTTTAAACTCAGAATTCTGGTTTTAAAAAAAGTCAAAATTGAGAGATGTAAACTCTCAAATTAGACTTTTTTTTTTTTTTAACTCAGAAATGTAAATTCAGAATTCCATTTAAAAAAAAAATCTAAATTGCTAGATGTAAACTCACAATTACAATTTTAAAAATGGTAAAAATTCCAAGATGTAAACTCAGAATTCCAATTTAAAAAAAAAAAATCTGAATTGTGAGATGTTAATTTAGAATTTCGTTTAAACTTAGAATTCCATTTTTTTAAGTCAGAAATCTAAGTTTTAAACTCAGAATTCTGGTTTTAAAAAAAGTCAAAATTGAGAGATGTAAACTCTCAAATTAGACTTTTTTTTTCTTTTTAACTCAGAAATGTAAATTCAGAATTCCATTTAAAAAAAAAATCTAAATTGCTAGATGTAAACTCACAATTACAATTTTAAAAATGGTAAAAATTCCAAGATGTAAACTCAGAATTCCAATTTAAAAAAAAAATCTGAATTGTGAGATGTTAATTTAGAATTTCGTTTAAACTTAGAATTCCATTTTTTTAAGTCAGAAATCTAAGTTTTAAACTCAGAATTCTGGTTTTAAAAAAAGTCAAAATTGAGAGATGTAAACTCTCAAATTAGACTTTTTTTTTCTTTTTAACTCAGAAATGTAAATTCAGAATTCCATTTAAAAAAAAATCTAAATTGCTAGATGTAAACTCACAATTACAATTTTAAAAATGGTAAAAATTCCAAGATGTAAACTCAGAATTCCAATTTAAAAAAAAATCTGAATTGTGAGATGTTAATTTAGAATTTCGTTTAAACTTAGAATTCCATTTTTTTAAGTCAGAAATCTAAGTTTTAAACTCAGAATTCTGGTTTTAAAAAAGTCAAAATTGAGAGATGTAAACTCTCAAATTAGACTTTTTTTTTTCTTTTTAACTCAGAAATGTAAATTCAGAATTCCATTTAAAAAACAAAATCTAAATTGCTAGATGTAAACTCACAATTACAATTTTAAAAAAGGTAAAAATTCCAAGATGTAAACTCACAATTGCAATTGAAAAAAAAAATCTGAATTGTGAGATATAAACTCATAATTACGATTTTAAAAAAGTACAAGTTGCAATAGTAAACTCAGAATCCCGATTTATTTTTAAAATTTAGAGATGAGTCAGAGACCCAGAATTGTCATATATAAACTTGGAATTGAAAAATCAAGTCGGAATTGTGTGATTTTTAAAAAGTCGCAATATCCTTTTTACATGTTTTATTTAATGGCAGAAACAGGCTTCCATGCAAGTATCTTATCACTTTGTTCACTTTAATATTCACAGCTCAGCGAGTGTTGATTGATATTCGCACCAGTGTCAGGGTGGCGTTGTTTTCATGATATCATGATGGATAAGCAAGTGTTTATATTTGAGGGCTCAGGAAGATTTTTAAAAGTAAACAGTCCAGATGATAATAACGCTGTTCTTTTAAACTACCCATCAGCCTCGAGTCGTTTTTGATGGCCGTTGTCTACATCCTTTACGGTCTAGCGACGCACAAAATATAGCGGCCGAGGCTTTAAGGAACCTCTCGTGAGGTGTTGTAAGTCTGGGAGAAACATTTATGAAATATCCATTTAAGCTTTAGTCCAACCCTTTGCCTTAAAAGTCAGAGATTTGTCTATGAAACCACTTTTATAAGCATTAGTTTAAGCTCTGTACAGACAGAAAGACATACGAATGCAAGTGTTCAGGTTATGAAAGTGTTGGAGGCGTTTGAAATGAAAGATTGCTGTACCTCATCCGCCAAAACCTCCTTTTTAATGGTAGACTAGTGAGAATCTAACAACAGGTTCAAACATTTCAACCTAGCTATGTTGAGACGTCTAAATGACATTCTGTACATAAAAGCAAGACGAAACAGAAGAATTCCTTATTTTGGCTCATCATCACATGCCCAAATCCTACTTAATGCACATTTTTTCTCATGCAAAATACCTAAAACACACCTAATAATTGGCATGTTTTGCGAAAAAGTGTTTTTTTGTGTGTGTGTGTGTCCTATTTGATTTATTTTGTAAACATGGTTTCAGAAAGATGTTTATGAATATGTGGGATGTTTTGATTGTTGCACCTAATAATCTGCAGCCTGAAGGTCAAGATTTATTTAAATAAATGCTAAGAAACTGAAAGGCCACTGCACATGCTGTTACAGTACAGATGTACATAACCGTGCTGTGGTGTACACGAAAGAGTTAATTCTCTACAATTATGAGTGATCTTTTTATTGCCACAAAAGGATAAGAAAATAAAGACTATTGAACACAGATGTGAGTTGGTCTTTATGGGAGCACTGGATACAAAAATCAATCTCTTGAAAATGAAGGTCCTGAAAGCGGTTTTATTTGATGCTATAGATCATATAATGATATAGATAGTTTGAATTTGACACCACGTCCCTTTTCAGCGCTGAGCTCGTTGTCTTTTTGACTTCCGGTCTGTATTTTCACAGCGATCTTGCGTAGTTATGAATGAACGGCTCGTAAAAAAAAAAATCCAAGGTCCATTTGTTAAGACATATGCTTTACAATGCTTATGATAAACATTACAATGCTCGTGATAAGTTTCGTTAACTCTACAATAAGTAAATCAACTTCACCAGCTAATTACTCCTGGACAGCGATGCCATAGAAATATACAGAGCGACCGCAAAACCGGAAGTTCAAAGACAATATTCTCAAGATGGGCGGCGCTCTTGTTTCTCTGGTGCATAAGAACCCTTTTTGGTTCCTTAAAACCCTTTCAGTGAACAGAACTTGGTGTGAAGGACATTTTTAACACTATGAAGAACCTTTAGTGGAGCCATGGATGCTGAATGTTCTTCATGGAACCATCAATGGCAATAAATAACCTTTATTTTTAAGAGTCTATGGATAGAAATGCTGACAGGTTTGATGAAAACTGCAGACAGAACATGAAATCAATGATTTTATAACGTTCTAATACACAGATATGTTGGCCACATTTTGTAAATGTAAGCAGCTCTTTCGACCACTAAATGACGTAGTATCATCTCTTTAGTGATACTGTACTATACGGAGAACCAACTACACATCATGTAGCATTACTTTTAAACAGTTGTGTGTTAAACAATCTCATGCCTATATGATTTCAACAAACGATGCCCAGTTATGACACAAATATTTTTTGTTTATAAATATATTAGCTACCTTGAGTTCAGTCAAATGAGTCAAAACAGAATTTTCCACATCATTGTTCCAGTCTTCAGTGTCACATGATCTTTCAGAAATCATGATTTGATGCTCAAGAAACATTTATTAATATTATCAATGTTGAAAACAGTTGTGCTGCTTAATATTTTTGTGAAAAGAGTAGAAAGATTAAAACAACAGCATTTACTTATTTATTTAAATTATTAATTAAAAAATCTTTTGTAACGCTATAAATGTATTTACTGTCAGTTTTGATCAATTTAATAGATCTTTGCAGATAGTTAGGGAAAGTTGGGCATTTTTATTGCCAATCTGCAACAAAATGTTCTTACCAATAGCTTTTTTTACCATGTGTTCCTATAGGTGTATAGTAACACCTCCCAATTTATCCACGGCCAAATCCTAGGGGAAACGCCTGGAGAGACGATCAAAGTTGGGGTAAAAATAATGATTTTTTTTTTTTTTAGCTCTAGATTAAGGAGTAATTTTTACTCAAAACTAATGGTCGGGATAGATTCAGCACCCCTAAAAACCCCTAGTTAGACATCTCAAAAGCTAATTTTGGTTAAAAAAAAATCATTATTTTCCCTAACTTTCCCTAACTACTAAAAAAAGAAATCTTACTTGACTATTTACTTTTGAATATATACTGTATATATATATATTCATATATATATATTCAGACTATAAATGTAGCAGGAATCAAGGAAGAGGAATTAATATGAGTGTGCTTTTTCCTCATTGTTATGTTGTGGATGTGCCTTTGGAGTTTTGCCCCTATAGATTATTACCTGTAACTTACACTAGCATTTTTATCACAAAATTATGTCATGTGGCTAACGACAATCCTACAGTAAAAACATATAAAAACAGACCAAAACATATTTCCCAACGCATTGCATGTTTCACAATGTTATTGACGTCAAAAAGCAAATGAAACTGACAAGTATTTGTATTATTCTTTGAAGACAAGAGCGATTCATATGATTCACAACAGGAAGAGATGGACTTGAGGAAGAGGCCAGTTAATATTTATACCTTCCTTAAAGGAAGACATAAAGTTACAATAGGTTACATAATAATGTTAATTGCTTGCACTTGTGTGCATAATGCTTGAGTGATGTGATGTGAATGTAATGAAAACCTGTTGTCCATTGTAGAAGAGATCTGGATAATGAGACTAATGCAACATTCCACATGAGGACTCGCTTTCAAAAGTGGCTCGCCTCGAAAGTGGAGAAAAGAAGAAGCTTGGAGTGAAAATGCAGTATTTGATAAGAGAATCTCAAACACTCAACTGGTCTGATCCTGCTCTGGTTGATGTCCATATCTCTGGGACGCTCTTATCTGCTGCTGACCAGCTGTGTTAGTATAACCATTAACCACATTCACATGCTTCACACCGCCTGTAAAATGCAATATTTAAAGGAAAGGCATAATTCTGATCACAGCATAAATCTAACAGATTTGTAACAAAGCAAAAGAGGATTTTCATCTCTGTCATTGGTTTGGCACCACTTTCAAAGTCAGAGATACAAGTCAAATGTGCAGTAAACTCAGTTTTCTGTTACAAGAAAATGTCAGCAATGCTTGCCTAAAAGTCACTAGGGTGGTTGCTGGGAATTTGAGAAATACAGTCCTAAAATCACTGATGTTGGCAGGCTTTGCATTTATTCCCGGCGTCAGGGAACTGGTGTGATCCCCGCACCCCCTTTATAAGCATTATCATTAACTAAAACTAAGATGTTAAGGAGCACTTTTGAATTTCTTGAAATAAAATAAACATTAACTGAAAATAAATAAATTAACCCTTTATGACCTGCCATAGAACAATTCCACCAGAGTATATCTTTGTATTTTTACATGCTGTGCTGTCATTTTTTTGAGCATTTTCATATGCCATACATCAAAATAATCCTTACTCTCCCAGTTTGAAGGCTATGTTTGTAATAAATCAATAGTAACTATATAAATATCTCAAAAGTGCAATAAACAAAAAGAAAAAAAAAATTATTATTTTTTTTTTACATATTTTCTTCAATACAAAAAATTAATAAATGTCAACTTCAAACTTGTCAATGAGAAAAACGTGCACAAAACAATTTAAAACTATACAGAATTGATTTGAACTGTTTACATAAATTAGTTTTTAAGATATACTCATTTTTACACTCATTCAAAAAAAAGGCGTGTACTTTCCTTTAGACATAACGCTGCGTGCGTGCGCGCGCCCGCGCTCGCGCGTGTGTGTGTGTGTGTGTGTGTGAATGTCCTTGTATTTGTGAACGTCTAAAGGAGAAAGAAATAATAAAATAAAGCGATGGTAAACAGACAATAACGATATAAGGAACATATAGCAAATGGGAGTCAAACGGGAGTCAAACGCATGGTCAAATGACGCAGCGTGTGACGTCACAACACGTGACACACCCGGGGGTCATAGTGCACAGAACGTGATACGTCAATGAGTCATCGGAAGACGTAAATATCAATCGCAGATCTACAGAACATGTGTGGAAAGACGTGCAAAGCATTTTTGTGTTGTTGTTTTTTGTAAACGAATATTACGCAGTTTGTACAGACTGATTAGAGGGTGAAAACAACGCAACATGGGCATGTTGGAGGCTTGATCTGAACATGTTACATCTCTGGTTTTGTATGCAAAAAGAATGATTGAGCTAGCCATTTGGTTTCAGTTTCTATAGGCTTTTAAACAGACACACGCAAATGGGAGCGCCGACGCTCCCGTCGGTCTTAAAGGGTTAAACTTATTCCATCTAAGGCAACAGCAGTTCTTTACATTAAGATTAAGTTGAAGTAGCTTACTAAAATAAAAATATAGAACTATATATATATTAAAATTATATATAATCTAATTCAAAATATTTGCAAAAAGTATAATAGTCTGAATGAGGATTACCCAAAATTTGTAGTTTTGAGAAAATGACGTTTATGCGTGGTTTGTGAAAAAAACATACAGAATTAGTCACTGAAATAAGGCCGTACAACCCATACTGAAAATTTGTTCACAAGACTTTTGACAATTCTGTCGAGTTTTTTGCTTCAAAACAATGCGAAAATCATCCTGCTCACTCATTCAAATAAGGCGTGAATCATCATGAATATTGATGTGTTTCACACCTGGGAAGACAAAGACCCCTCCCATAATGGCCCTATCAGTGAGGAAACTAGAATAAAGAATGAGGAGAGTTTAACAGATTGTCTTTTTGATTGTTTGGATTTATTTACAACACAACATTATACAAAGATAAGAAGGACAAAAAGGCACATTATTACAAGGTGTATACAGGGACTCATGTCAATGTTTAAAGGACTGTCAGCAGGACTCAAGTGGCATCTGGTCCCTGTAAATAAATAATAATAAAAAATAATAATAAAAAAAACTGTGAGCATGCTGATATGAGGAGAAACTATATATATATATATATATATATATATATATATATATATATATATATATATATATATATATAATCAACACTCTTTTTTGCGCCTTGTAGGCACAGGGCTGCATGAAATAATACAAATAATAATCATTTTACTTTTACAGAAATGTAGGTGGCCTACGAGAAATCAAGGAACACTTCAGTACACTAGAGAAACATATATGGATTATCATTATGTTCCTTTAAATGTTTTCATTCATTACGACGTTATGAAATTAGATTGGAGTAAAAACATGTAGTCTAATGTTGTTTTGCTTTTCAAATGCACAGCACGTGCGGAGAACATTTACCGAAGCGATTGAAACATTATTGTTACCACACACATCCACGTTTGAGCAGATATCCACGAACAAAATTTAACAGTAAACATTATAATATTCATCATGTTAGAGTAAACACTCATACTATTTTTATAGCATGCTGTTTTATATAATCGAGCATAAAAACATCCTAGTGTTGTACATGTACACTCACCTAATGGATTATTAGGAACACCTGTTCAATTTCTCATTAATGCAATTATTTAATCAAACAATCACATGGCAGTTGCTTCAATGCATTTAGGGGTGTGGTCCTGGTCAAGACAATCTCCTGAACTCCAAACTGAATGTCAGAATGGGAAAGAAAAGTGATATAAGCAATTTTGAGCGTGGCATGGTTGTTGGTGTCAGACGGGCCGGTCTGAGTATTTCACAATCTGCTCAGTTACTGGGATTTTCACGCACAACCATTTCTAGGGGTTACAAAGAATGGTGTGAAAAGGGAAAAACATCCAGTATGCGGCAGTCCTGTGGGCGAAAATGCCTTGTTGATGCTAGAGGTCAGAGGAGAATGGGCCGACTGATTCAAGCTGATAGAAGAGCAACTTTGACTGAAATAACCACTCGTTACAACCCAGGTATGCAGCAAAGCATTTGTGAAGCCATAACACGCACAACCTTGAGGCGGATGGGCTACAACAGCAGAAGACCCCACCGGGTACCACTCATCTCCACTACAAATAGGAAAAAGAGGCTACAATTTGCAAGAGCTCACCAAAATTGGACAGTTGAAACCTGGAAAAATGTTGCCTGGTCTGATGAGTCTCGATTTCTGTTGAGACATTCAGATGGTAGAGTCAGAATTTGGCGTAAACAGAATGAGAACATGGATCCATCATGCCTTGTTACCACTGTGCAGGCTGGTGGTAGTGGTGTAATGGTGTGGGGGATGTTTTTAACATGCACACTTTAGGCCCCTTAGTGCCAATTGGGCATCGTTTAAATGCCACAGCCTACCTGAGCATTGTTTCTGACCATGTCCATCTCTTTATGGTCACCATGTACCCATCCTCTGATGGCTACTTCCAGCAGGATAATGCACCATGTCACAAAGCTTGAATCATTTCAAATTGGTTTCTTGAACATGACAATGAGTTCACTGTACTAAAATGGCCCCCACAGTCACCAGATCTCAACCCAATAGATCATCTTTGGGATGTGGTGGAACGGGAGCTTCGTGCTCTGGATGTGCATCCCACAAATCTCCATCAACTGCAAGATGCTATCCTATCAATATGGGCCAACATTTCTAAAGAATGCTTTCAGCACCTTGTTGAATCAATGCCACGTATAATTAAGGCAGTTCTGAAGGCGAAAGGGGGTCAAACACAGTATTAGTATGGTGTTCCTAATAATCTTTAGGTGAGTGTGTAACGGTGGTGGCCCGACCATAAATAAATTACAATTATACAAGAAAAAACCTTTGGGCGCCAGACAGGATTAAACCTGTCAAACAATTAACTTAACCCAGGATAGCAGACAAGGTAACCACCTGTTACACAACAAATTATTATAATAATCCCAGGAAAAATGTCAGTTCGCAAGGGATATTTATTTTTCCACACATGTTCATAATCATAAATCACTCAAAAAACGAAATGGACCCAAAAAAAAAGAAGGAGGAAAAAAAAAACAATAAGAAGTGAAATTCACACTAGCGGTCTCTGGTTGTCGAGATCCGTGCCGGGAACCGACCGCGTCACGCTATCCACGTTTGCAGATTCGTGTCCACATTCATTCAAAAAAACGAACTGTCCATAAAGAAAAAAGAGAAAAAAAGAAAACATTGGATAACCATCTCATTAAATTCGTGGTAAATTACCAACATTAAATCAACATCAACAATAATTTTAAATAAGCACACAGAATGTGCAAATATGAAAGCTATGTGAGTGGGTGCGTGCATGGATAGAAGTGCGTGTAATGGCGGCGCAGAGGTACTGGCAAAGTTTTCAGATATTGAAGGCACCAATGAGTATCGTGGGTCATCAGACACCAAGATAGGTGGACAAGCAGTTCTCTTTCATCATCTCGTGTTCGAGATCCACCTATGGGAATGGCATCCGTACCTGACCTCTGCAGAAGCATCCAATTGCACCAAGTCTGGCTAGACAGACAGAAGCGCTGCTATTCCTCAGTTGACATTCGCTTCTCGCGATCTCTGTATTTCACAGCTCGGTTGATTTTTACACTGCTCACCTCGTGTCTTCAGGAGGACATATCGGCCAGATCAGCCTCCGCCGGACGTGACAGTTGTTTAATTTCAACTGCTGTTGCTTTGCATTCGGAGCCGCCCACGCTCTCGATATTTTCACCGTTTCTCCTGACGGCTGTATGTCACTGTCTAAGCCTGCAGCCTTTCCAGGGGATAGCCTATCACGGGCCTGCCCGGCCGCGTGTGGGGCCCTTATCGCAGCTAAGGATCTTCATCAGCTTTGCGTGGTCTGTTTGGGTCCTAAGCACGCTCGGGGAGCCCTGGAGAACCTGGAGAACTGCAGTTTCTGCCTCATGCTGCCTAGAAAGCTGCTTAAACGCCGTTTTAAGGTGGCAGTGACACAGTGCACTGGGCTCAGCCCTTCTGACTCAGACGAGGGACACGGTGATGACGACGCGCTACCGGGGGCCTCCCGGGGCGCAACGTCTCTCATCTGGGCTGACCAGCCCAATCCCGCCTTCCCCGAAGAGGACATCTTCGGGGAAAACCTCGCTCTCGCCCACGAACCGGCCGGTTCTGGCGAAGAGGAGGATACGGCCATTCTTGGGGTTTCAGAGGACGAGGAGGCCATGCCGCCCTCTGGTATTCCCCAGGCCACCGCCCACGCGGCTTTGCCTCAAGCCATCCTCCTGGAAGTGTGTGGGCGAGCGGCCGCTCGTCTCAACATGGAATGGCCGGCACCACAGAGCGCCACCGACCAGGAGAGGGATATCTATGATGGGAAAGTGCTGGGACCTCCTCCCGGCCTGAGGAAACAACTCTTCCCCATCCTCCCGGCGTGCGCTAAGCACATGAGGCATTATTGGAGCGACCCGCTCGACTTCAGACACGGTCTCACGGGACTCGAGGTTAAGGACATGGCAGCGCACGGTATGGGCGAACCTCCCACCGTTAAGCCTTCCATCGCCAGGCACCTTAACCCCGCTCAGGGCGGGCTGCTCGCTCCCCCTAAGCCGGTCTTGCCCAACAAGATGGACCGTCTTGCTGCCTCCGTTCACCAGGCAGCTTATAAGTCCTCGGCCATGGCTGTCAGGGCCCTTAACGTCTCTTCGCTCCTCTCCGCCTACCAGGCGGAGATCCTCGAGGAATTAGGGCAACAGTTGGAAAAGGGAAATCCTTCCGAAACCCTGTGGAAGGAGATCCTCACGGTGAACGACCTCGTCCTCCGTAACGCCCGGCAGGCCGTCCAAGCTTGCGGGCGCTCTATGGCGCTTTCCGTGGTGGGAGAGCGCGCGCTCTGGCTGAACATGTCGGGACTCGCTGACAGTGAGAAACGGCGCATGGCGGGCGCGCCGGTGGAGCACTGATGCAACAACGGTGTGACGACAAGAAGAAGGAGGATGAGGCTTTCAAGCTTTGCCTTCCCAGGAAGGCAGTCCCACGCCAGGCGCCCCCTGTGCGTTTGCCTCACCCACAGGCCACGGGACGACAATTTCATCAGGGCAAGGAAAAGCCCCGCAACAAACCACCCCCACGGCAACATAACCCAGCACCTTCAAATAAGTACTGGGGTAAGCCCGCTCCCACCGCGGCCGCAGCCGGGAGACCTGCGAATTCCAACCCCACCGACTCGAAACGCAAGCGGCCTGCCTGATGTTCAGCCGATGGGGGCATTGAGTCCATGTTCACGGGCCGCGAGCCCTTCGGACTCCCCTCCTCTTCTGGGACCCCCGTCCAAAAGACTCAAGGGGTCCCGCGGATGGGTCAGCTCACCGCCTGTCGAGACTGCCCAGCTCGTGTGTTCGAGAGATGTGTGTTTTCCCCCCACGTTCAGGGGGCCCCTTGTGAGGGAAAGTCTAGTCTCAGTGTCACCACACTGCCCACACTCTGTTCCCCTCACTCTCTCAATAAAGGCTTCGGCCCCAGTGTTTGCCCAACACAAAACACACAAAAAAACAAAAAAATACAAATCGAATGAATTCGTTTCGGAGAGAAAACCTCACTCTGCAGAGAGAACCCATCACTGCAGAGGGAGAAATTCCCTCCGAACCCTGGCATGTCGTCTCTAGTGTGCCCACTAGATGGCGCTATTGCATCACAAATAAACCTGTTGGTCTCACACAGCTCCGCTCTGGCCCGAGCGGGAGCACTCGCAAGTCACGAAGCGGCTTGGCGAACCGTTTCAGCTCCCGAGTGGGTGATGCGTACAGTAACGCAGGGTTACAGATTGCAATTCGCAGTAAGACCCCCGCATTTCAACGGCATTCTCTTTTCTCACACGGAAGAGAATGCCTCTCACATTCTGAAAGAGGAAATTTCATCTCTCCTAAACAAGGGAGCGATTCAGGTGGTACCCCCCAATCTGATGAACCAGGGATTTTATTCCCGTTATTTTCTGGTCCCAAAAAAAGGCGGCTCTCTCCGCCCTATCTTGGACCTTCGAGTGTTGAACAAACATTTGAGGAAATACAATTTCAGAATGCTGACACAAGGCGCACTCGCCCGTGCCATAAAACAGAACGACTGGTTCACATCAGTCGATCTGAAAGATGCTTTCTTTCATATAAGCATCTATCCTCCGCACAGGAAGTTTCTTCGTTTCGCCTACCAGGGCATATGTTACGAATTCACAGTTCTTCCGTTTGGACTCAGTTTGAGTCCCCGGTCTTTCTGTCTGTGCGCGGAGGCGGGCTTAGCACCCCTGAGAATGTCAGGTCTGAGAATCCTGACTTACATAGACGATTGGCTCATCATAGCCGAATCAGAGAACAAGGTGTTGCAGGACACCGGCCGTGTGCTCGCGCACATCACATCGCTCGGTTCCAAGTGAATGTGAGCAAGAGCAATTTCACGCCCAGTCAGAATGTAATTTTCCTGGGCTTGGAGTTGGACTCGGTCTCCATGCGAGCGCGTCTCTCTCAAGAGCGCGTTCGCTCTCTGATGAACTGTCTGTCGCAGTTCGGAGAGGGGGCGAAAGTGCAATATCGCACATGCCTCAGGCTGCAGGGTCTCATGGCTTCATCCACCCAAGTGGTGCCGTTGGGACTCCTGAGGATGAGGCCGTTCATGAAATGGGTTTTATCACTACATTTCAGCCCGAGTCGCGACCTTTGCCGCTCGGTAACAGTGACACGCGCCTGCTCGGCAGCCTTGCGCCACTGGGAGAGCGAAGACTTTTACGCACGGGGAACCCCTCTGGGGGCAGTTACGATGCGGAAAGTTGTGACGACAGATGCGTCCTTAACAGGCTGGGGTGCCACCCAGGAGGGCAGAACGGTGAATGGTCTGTGGCCAAACAGACTACGTTCAGCGCACATAAACTATTTAGAGCTTTTAACCATTTGGAAAGCTCTGAATCATTTTCTGCCTCGCCTGCAGGGACATCACGTTCTAGTAAGGTGCGACAATACCACGGCTGTGGCTTATATCAACGGTCAGGGCGGCATGCGCTCGTCGAAACTCCACGCTCTAGCTTACAAGCTTTTGGTGTGGAGCAGACGGGTTTTCCTGTCGTTACGCGCAACTCACGTTCTGGGCATTCTGAACAGAGGCGCGGATCTGCTATCAAGGGGAAACCCAATCTACGGAGATTGGCGTCTTCACCCGCAGATAGTGGAAATGCTATGGATGAGGTTCGGACGGGCGAGCGTAGATCTATTCGCCTCGCGCGAAAACTACCATTGTCCTATGTTCTTCTCTCTAAGGGACATGGACGCGCCCCTCGGGGTAGACGCACAGGCCCACCCATGGCCCAGAGTGCTCCTGTACGCTTTTCCTCCCCTGTGTCTGATAATTCCCACATTGGCCAGGGTGAGAGAGCACGACCTGTCTCTCATTCTGATAGCACCCATGTGGCCCAAAGCACCATGGCTGGCGGAGATAATTCCTCTGTTATACGCCGAGCCGTGGCGTCTTCCCGTTCGCACGGATCTATTGTCCCAAGCCAACGGGGAGATTTACCACCCCCACCCGGACAGGGTGGCTCTCTGGGCCTGGCCCGTGAGAGGACGAACCTGAACGCACTTCGGCTTTCGCCGCGTGTGGTCGCCACTATTCAGAATGCCAGGGCCGTCTCTACACGGTCCTTATATGGCTGTAAGTGGCAAGTGTTCGAAGGGTGGTGCGATGGGCGCGGTCTCACATCTTATCAGTGCTCAGTTCCTGATATTTTGTGTTTCCTTCAAGACCTCATGGAAAAAGGGAGGTCTTTTTCCACCATTAAGGTCTACTTGGCGGCGATTTCAGCCTGTCATGTGGGTTTTGAGGGCTCTACTGTTGGGCAGCACCCTCTAATCCGCAGATTTATGAAGGGTGCACGCCGCTCTTTGCCGGTCATCAGGAGATCTGTCCCAGAGTGGGACCTCTCCATGGTGCTGGAAGCGCTGTCTCTACATCCTTTTGAGCCTCTGGGGAGTATTTCCCTTAAGCTGCTGTCCTTCAAGACAGCTTTGCTCTTTGCCTTGGCATCTGCTAAACGTGTCAGTGAGCTACATGCACTCTCGGTTCACCCCTCGTGCACTAAATTCTCCCTCAGTGGAGATAAGGTTTCCCTTAAGCCTAACCCGGCCTTCATGCCGAAGTGCTTTCCTGCGTTGACTTCGGAGGTGTTGGAGCTGTCCGCTTTTCACCCACCACCTTTTACCTCTCTAGAGGATCAGAGGCTGAATGCTCTGTGTCCAGTCCGTGCCTTACAGGCATATATGACCAGGACCAATGCTTTCCGGAAGAGCGACCAGCTCTTTGTTTTAATGGGCCCCCCCGCACAGAGGGAGTCCCATATCGAAGCAACGCCTCTCACATTGGGTTGTGGACGCTATAACTATGGCTTATGAAGCAAAGGGAGTGCAGCCCCCAAGGGGCATTAGAGCTCATTCCACAAGGGGCTTAGCCGCCTCTTGGGCTTTGTTTAGGGGAGTGTCACTGCAGGACATCTGCTCCGCTGCCAGTTAGGCTTCTCCTCATACCTTTGTGCGTTATTACCGGCTGGATGTCACCAGAACCTCGGTAGCACATTCGGTTTTAGGGGTGGGGTCTTCTTAGCTCCTCCCTGTAACCCTGATAAAAAAAAAAATTAAAAAAAAAAACAACAAGAGTGAATGGGCCGGCTGGCCTTGTTCATTCCTGTCACCAAACACTTACTTCCCTTATGGGTATAGTTTATGTGCTTTGGTGGGTTGGGGTTACTATCATGTATGTGTCTCATGCATGTTTCATGTCCTGCTTGTCCACAACAGTTAGGTGTGGCGTCACCTTGCAAGTTCATGATTAATGGACGTGTCAGGCACCGCCTCTCCGAGGTGACCGTCTTTCTCTGGCTTTCAGAACCTCACTGTGAGTGTATTGGGCAATCGGGGAGCTGTCCATGTCTCTCCCATAGGTGGATCTCGAACACGAGATGATGAAAGAGAACAATAGGTTACTATCGTAACCCCGGTTCTCTGAAACATCGAGTGGAGAGATCCACCAGCTTTGCCCCGCTTGCCGCACGAGAAGCGAATATACTTACTGAGGAATAGCAGCGCGCCCAGCTGTTATATGCCCGTAGGTAAGGGGGTGTGGCCTCACCTGGCATTGGCTGCGCGCTTCTGTCTGTCTAGCCAGACTTGGTGCAATTGGATGCTTCTGCAGAGGTCAGGTACGGATGCCCTTCCCATAGGTGGATCTCTCC
Organism: Chrosomus eos; assembly: GCA_036326025.1. Taxonomy (NCBI): domain Eukaryota; kingdom Metazoa; phylum Chordata; class Actinopteri; order Cypriniformes; family Leuciscidae; genus Chrosomus; species Chrosomus eos. The sequence continues at coordinate 44,708,390 of CM070821.1, forward strand.
ACTCGATGTTTCAGAGAACCGGGGTTACGATAGTAACCTATTGTTTTCCGCGTTGCCTTCAGAACAGCTCACGACGGTCGGTCTGGAAGCGCACTGGTTCAGTCATTTCATTTCACATGAAACAGCTGATTGACACGCACGCTGTCTTTCCACCAAACCATCAATCATACTGGCAAACCTCATGTGCAAACAAACGGATGACGCTCTAGATTCAGGTACTACACACTCCCTTTAAATACACTTCCTTCCGTTGTTAATTGACACGCTCCACACAAAATCACGCTAAAATGAAAGTGAAAGTAAACAAACTATTAGCAGCTATGTGACTCGCGGCACAGATTTTCTTCATTGTCACACTCTCCCCCCCTAGAAAAAAACAACAACCCATGGTTGTTGAGAAGAGAGAGAAAACAACAATTAAAATCCTAGAAAATCTTCGTCATCTGAGGTTTCTTGGAATAGATCCAGGAGTTTCGCTTTTTCCTGTAATTCAATTTCCTCAGCGGTTGGATAACACATTTTCAAATTACAAACGAGAGCTGTGCGGACATCTTCTCCCGTGTCTTCCAAGGCTACTTGGTAGTTCAAAGGACCTAACTGCTGGAGAATACGGTAAGGACCTTTCCATTTTTGGGCTAGTTTTGCACTAATTTACTTGAGCATTAGACTGTAGAAAATTACGCAACCATACTCGATCCTGCTCTTGAATTAGCATTCTCCTATTTTTGTTATAGTTTTCAGTTGTCTCATTCTGGCTTCTGCTTGCTTTTCTCTTTGGCTTGAGTTTGAGATAATGGAGATATGAACTACATACAAGAGGCAGCGTCTGAGTTGATTAGGCCCACAAGTATTTGTCCATTGACTTTGGAGTTTCCTACCAAGCTGGAGTTCTGCTGGGTTAGTCAGTGGTCTCTTGAACGGCTGAGTTAATGCGAATCTGAACTCTGGTAAAAATTGGTCCATTCGTGATTGTCATCCAAAAGCTGCCATCAATGCTCTTGCGAGTTCGAAATTACTCTTTCGGTCATGTTGGTCTAGTGGTGATATGCTGTAGTTAACTAGAGTAACTCATTCACTAGTTCCTAAAACAGATGAAAAAACTGAGCCTCATCCGGAAATGATCTGGTACCCACCGTGTTAGGATTCTCTGAAAGGCGACATTCTTGGCTGTGGCATTGCGAATGTGGAACAACTCAACCCATCGGGAATAGTAATCGACAAAAACCAACAGGTATTCATTTTGATTTGTGCTACGGGGTAATGGTCCCATGAGGTCGACTCCCAGCATTTGGTTTGGGCGGCTGGTAGTGATTTGCTGTAGCTTTCCAGCAGGTTTTCGATTATCACTTTTCAGAGTCTGACATTTCTCACAGGTTCTCACATGCTGTTTTACAGCTGTCCACATGCCGGGCCAGAATGCTACTTCCTGAAGTCGTTTATAGGTCTTGTAGATTCCGCCATGGCCACTCATGGGAGTGGAGTGATAATGCTGGAGAAGGGTGGATCTGAGAGTGCTGGGAACGTAGATTCTGTAATGCAGTTGGTTGTTTGACAGGTATGTTTTATGATACAATTTGTCCTCAATAATTTCATATCCCACAAATCTCCATCAACTGCAAGATGCTATCCTATCAATATGGGCCAACATTTCTAAAGAATGCTTTCAGCACCTTGTTGAATCAATGCCACGTAGAATTAAGGCAGTTCTGAAGGCGAAAGGGGGTCAAACACAGTATTAGTATGGTGTTCCTAATAATCTTTAGGTGAGTGTATATTAAGCATTGAAAGGTTGCCTACCTGTCTATGGCATATTTCAACATGTTTTCGTCAATTTCATACATTTGAGTCTAGCAACAGTTCAACTAGTAGGCTACAATGTGAAGTTTCGTGCAATGTGCAACAATAACACGCTAACTATATAAGTGAGAAATGTCTTAGGCTACCTTAAAAATCTTTCTCATCTTCAAATCGTGTTCTTCTTCTTCTTCTGAGGAAAACTCGCAGTGTGTGTTACAAATTTGATGAAAAGCAGAAAAATGATGCGTGTGATTCTTTGTTTAGAGATAATGAAGGCGTTTACAGGTTCACGTTCCTTCACATGGAGGATTAGCATGTGAATCACTCGCGTGGGTGTGGTCATATTAGAGATAACGAGGATGCGTTTGAGAATCTCGTCGCTTAATACGGATTACTTAAACAGAGAATATTTGTTTTTTACATGTTTTACATAATTTAAAAATAGAGAATTCAAGCTTTGTAAAGGCATACTGTATCATGTAGCCTATGTGTGGCAAGTATTCGCTAAGTTACACTGAGAGAGATGGCAGAACGTGCATCATGTTTATTTTCTTTAAAAGCAAAACATTTTGTTTTTATTATAGTGTACATGAAATAAAAGTACACTATACAGTTTTGAATTATGTATAACACTTGCCTGTGTGACAACAATTATTTGACTTTCTTTCGCACTGTTAACCCTCTGAGCCCGACGGCATCGTCGACGACGCCAAAAATCAGCTCCGAGAAATTATGATATAACTCGCTGACAGTTTTATCGATTTCTTACCGTTTTTTCCAGCAGAAAGCTAACGAGCTAGCCATCACGGGGGTGTCTTTGGTGTCTTTCTAGCCTTTACAGAAGGTTTTCTATCCAGCCTGGAACTTGTGCATACTTTCGGAGTTTTTTAGCAATAAATCCAAACGTTTATATCCAACTTTGATACACTTGAAGTCCATAATTTGTAAATATTCCGTCATATTTGCCGCTAGCTCGATGCTAGCTGCCATTTTGGATATCCACGTGATGGTTTTTGACCAATTACAGGCTGATCCGTCGTAAACATTGGGTGCGTCTTTGTCATGACGCACCATAGACTGACGCACGCACGAACCAGGTGGAGAGCATGGTGGAGAGAGAGAGAGAGAGACACGCAGGTTTCACAGAGAATCACAGAGAAATAGATCTAAATCGAGCGCTGAATAATGGATTTTCAGGAGAACAGAGGTTTTTGACAGATGAGGAACTAGATTACCAGGATAGACCCAGCTGAAGTGCCATTTATTTATTTACTGTAAAAAAGTATTATAGAAGTATAAATGTAGTATAAAAGTATAAAAAGTATAGAATAAATAAAATAATAAATAAAATATAAATGTAAAGCCTGTGATGTGGCCCTCTTTGTGATTGCTGATAGGAACTGTTTTGAGGCTTGGCACCAGTGAATTTCATGAAAACGCCTGGACTTCTTTTGGAAAAATGTAAATAGTTTTGGTTCTGTACAAGTTATAATGTTTATTCCTGTGCTCCAGGACTCCAAAGACATGAACAAACTGTTTTCCAGAGGAAATTTGCTTAGCTTTTATTTATTTGTGTGTGATTTCCATAAATATTTGAGTGATTCAATTTCCGATTTATTTTTTCATTTGTCTTTATGGTCCCATAACTTATTTTACATTCAGGTGACATCAATGTAACACAAATATGCTGAAAGTTCAATTTGTCCTGAAAAAAAAGAGGTGTGTCAATTGTCTGTGCACAAAAGGGTTGATGTTTTACAAGCTTTTTTAGTTAATAACACCAGACGGAAAATTTATTGTAAAAATACCCTTAGGTCTCTGAGGGTTAAGAAAAAAAGCGAGACACACGACCGCCGACCATGATTCAACGGTTGATGCCGTTGAAATTCTGCAGCAGAGCGATGACATCTCAGATTATCATCTAGTCTTGTGCAGACTCCATTTAGCCAAGGCTGCAAAACCGACTCCCTGTTACAAATATGGTAGAACTATCACTTCTGCCACTAAAGATTAAAAACTGAAAAAATAAAATCAAAGCTTTTTTTAAGGTAATAGCCTATGTGATGTAATCTTGTTAAAACGTATTTCAGGATCCGGTATCAAAGTCAAGGTATCGGTATTGGTAATTGAAATCGTTATCGAAAATGTTTGCCCAGCCCTAGGTAAAAGGCATGCAGATCCAAAGCAAAGCAGTTCTAAGCTGAATCACTGACTTTGGGAACGAAAGCCGGGAGAGGCAGCAGCGTAACCTTGCTGTCATCCAGACTAAAATTCAGTCATGCTTGATGAACCGACAAGGCATGTAACCGACTCACCCACTCGCTTAGCTGAGACCAAAGCAATTAGTAAGACCATTTTCAGAGATAGAAGCTTAATATGAACACTCTCCAGAGGTTCAAACGGCCGGGGCTCGAGTTAAAGCATTCAGAACCGTGGACAAGTCCCATGACAGCACCAGCCGCTTCGACACTGGTCTCAAATGCTTCACTCCCTTCATAAAACGCCATATAAGATGGTGCTGTCCCACTGAAACTCCTTCGAAACCTACACGACAAGCCGAAATAGCAGCAAAGTAAACTTTAATAGTAGAAAACACTCTCCCATTGTTCATCAAGCTTTGCAAAAAGCAGAGTACATCACTGAATAACTTCTATACGAGTACACCAGTCCTCAAACACACGCTATTAAAGGCCATACAGTTGATGAGGCTCTAGCGCTTTGGATAGTGTTTATAACCTTCTGCGGAAGCCCGAATGTGTTTAAATTTAACCCTTCACGGGCCAGACACAAAGATCGACTTGTTCCGGGTGTGGGTAAAATATCTGCCCCCCTGCTTGTGACAGCAGGTCCAGCTGGATAATATCTGCCAGCCACAGCCTCCCCGGCCAATGAGGGGCTATCAGAAGGATAGATCATTTGTTTTTTCTTACTCTGTCCAGGGTGGGAGAAATCAGACTCAGCGATGGGAATGCATAGCAACACGTTTCGTGGCACATTTTCGTCCTTGAAAGAGACACATACATCGGACACTTTGCGTTTGCCTGCAAGGCGAAGAGATCTACGGCAGCCCTGCCGTACATCCCCCAAATCCGATCCACCACCTGCGGCTGGAGTACCCATTCTCCGTATAACAGGTTTCCCCTTGAAAGGAGATCTGTTCCTACATTTAAGGACTCATGCATCATGCGCAGTGAGCTGAAGTTGTGCAGTTGCAACAAACGCGTTCCCTCTTGGCTATTAAAGGGCACCTATTATGGCATTTAAAATGTTCCTAATAATGTTCTGGGAGTCCCCAACAACAGTTTTACATGCATACAATGACAAAAAAACACTTTTGTTGTCTTATAATATGCATTTATTTTTACCTGATTTGCTCACCGACTCTCTAATGATTCGTTGAACGACTCATTTGTCCAAACCCCTCCTTTGCGTGACGCTAATCGGCGGTGATTGGTCAGATGACCCAGTCAGTTATTGTTTGTTAGCCCAATGCATAAACATTTTGATAAATCACTGCAGTACTACAAGGTATTGCTCTATTCTTTATGACAACTCCAATAACAGCGACAAACATTTCACATATTTAAAAAAAATTGACATTGGAGACCTAGAAACTGCGCTGAGCGTAACACACACACACACACACACACACAAACACACACACACACACACACACACACCACACACACACACACACACACACACACACACACACAACACACACACACACAGCTACTTACTGCGCCTTCCCTCCTCGCGCCCCGACGCTACAAAACCCATAAAAGCAACAATTATTAATAATACTTACAGGTTGTGATTCGGAGGAGGAAGCTGATCCATATACACTGGGTACTGAGCGCTCCTTCAGAATAAAAACAAAGTGGCTGAACTATCTTTGCATTGCAGAACACAGCGTCTTCTCGACATGATGCTATTCAGCTGAAGTATTTGAATGTGTTCTAGACTTCAAGTTTACACTTCCGTCTGCGCGCGCAGTAACTGGGCTCGGCCAATATGCTTATGTTCGTATCTACGTCACTACAAACCAGCTAATGACTCGTTTCAAAAACAATTCATTTCATAGACTGAGAGTCGACTCTCACTTTTGAAAGACAATAACTTTATATACGGTTCACTTTCATATATAAATCTTTGCAGGATGTTTTCATTCCATTAGAGCTATATTACACACTACATGAACAGTCATTTTCAAAAATCCATGATAAGGGCTCTTTAATATATGCCACCACCGTTGTGTTGTCTTACTTGACCAGAACATGAAACCCTTTCAAGAATGATTGCATTTATGTGAAGTCTGCGAAGCTGGGGCGTCCAGCTACCATTTGCTGATCTGTCCCTGAAAAACAGCCCCCCAGCCTGTCAGGGGTGCATCCGTTGTAACTTCTTTTCTCAGAGACACGCCCCCGAGCAGAACCCCGGTCAGGAATAAGTGGGGGTCTCTCCACTGATGAAGAGCCATCACACACTACACGGACTGAGCGAGCAAGAGCTTTGTACTCACGACTGCAACTCTTTACTTTGGAATCAAAGCATTGGCACATCTTAAAAAATAAATAAATGCTGGAGAGAATGCTCAAGTTAGCCAAGAAATTGGAGTCATTTACTCCATTTTTAAAATACTTGCTGGTTCGATAGAATTATTTATAAGACTTAAGGTGTTACACAATTTTGACTTTCTATTATGCTGGCATTTTAGAAATCATCTAGGTCTTTGAAATCCAAAAACAAAAATAGTGTTGTCAGAACAAAATAGAAACATAAGGGCAACAGAGCATTTCCCCATGTCGGAACCAAACTTTGGAATGACCTCCCCTTTCTGTAAGGTCAGTAAAGTCGGCCACAGGCTTCACTGGAGGCTTTGCTAGTTCGGCCACAGGCTTCACTGCAGGCTCTGGAGGACCCCCCTTACTGCCAGAACATTGGCCATCAGGGTGAGTTTTTTGACAGTTTTCTGCACAAACTGCAGGCTTGGCCGGTTCAGCTGCAGGTTTCACTGCATGGATTCAGATAGTCAGTCCGTTTGTAACATTTAGTTTTAGATGTACAGCACAAAACAATCAATGGATGAACAGCAAGTTTAACTTACAGAAATAATTCTATTTTAAGTATTATTCATCATCTAGTCAATTTGTAAAGCAATCCTGTGCTTGAAACGGTGCAATCGGCTCAATACTTTTGACAGAGAAAAATAAGATAAAATAAGACCAACTGAAATAACCAGAGAGCCGACTCAAACACTAATAATACAACAAATACCTGTATATAGAGCCATACACTGACGTCCACATCCATTGCTGCAACATTTCTCATTGTTCAGGCAGTCACTGTCATAGGAACACAACTCAGCACAATTTCCTCCACCAGATTTTGTGCTTGGACACTGTCCTGGCTTTGCTGCGATATAGACACATGACAGAAACGTACAGTAAATGAGACTTTCAGCATTCAGTGATATGAAAAAAGTGGTCAAAGGTCAGAATAGGTTTCACAAGAAAACACTAGTTCAGTCTTTCTACTTTAACTTCACATTTAGTTCAGTTTAGTTAACAATGTCCTCCAGAGCAGTTTCAATCACAAGTACATGCTCCACGGCACGACCGTCAGCTTTACCAGACACTACAGGAGTGTTGTTGTAATAGCTTCAGTATTTAAGTCAGGGGTTTTGCAAGGTTTCTCAAACTTGAAAATATTCATACATTTATCTGCTTCAAATCGAGTAGAAATACCATTTATATCTATACTGTCGATTAGTTTCAAAGACACAGAGTGCTGTTAATAGAAGCACAATGCAGATAGAAGACATCCAGCTGAAAGTTTGCTCAAGTTTACCATTACAACTAATCGTACTGTATATCATATTTTGTAAGGCACTTATTTATGCATTTCTTCGGGCTGTGTAATGAAGCTAAAAGATCTTCTCACCTACGACTCCAGCGTGGTTTGTGCTCAAACATGCAGACAGACACAACAAAACAACACTCAACGAGCAGTACACTCCAGCTGTCATCCTCTCGACCTGTGATCTCACAATTAGCTCTGCTAGAAGACACGCTGAATTAGTTAGTCTTCACTCTTGTAATTATTACTTTAACAGTTACCCACCTCTCTCCATGCCGGGTGAACACCGGCTGATACAGTAAACAGCATTTCACAACGATTTCAGTACAGTAATAGCAAATATCCTTGCTCCTTCTCGATTATCTGGTAATATTCTATTCACAAAATCCAATAGTACACAACCAATAGTACGGTAATGTTAAGACTTACTTGTGAAAAGCCCTATTTTCGATGGTCGGCGATTAGAACAGCAAAATGCTCCACAATGCTCTGGCATCTTATCTGCTGCCACGCAACCAAACTAGGAATACGACAGGTTCAAGATGGCGGCCGGATTTCTCGGTTTCCAGCGGCCAATACGGCATCTAGTCTCTATATGATATTTATGGTCTACACGACAACACTGTAACCAGCGTTTTTGAAAATCCTCACCCTGGCAGGGGTTTTTAAATGTTTTCGGTTTCAGTGACCTGATACTGCGTTTCCGCGTGGACGAAAAGTTTCGTTAGGTTTTGAAGAAATATACAGCTGAGTATCATCAGCATAACAGTGAAAGCTAATTCCATGTTTCCTAATGATATCTCCTAATGGTAGCATGTACAGACTCAGAGTGAACAGAAGCGGTCCTAGTACTGAGCCTTGTGGTACGCCATACTGAACTTGTGATCGATAAGACATCTCTTCATTTACTGCTACAAACTGAAAACGGTCAGATAAGTATGATTTAAACCATGCTAGTGCAATTCCACTAATGCCAACAGTTTTCTAGTCTATTTAAAAGAATGTTGTGGTCGATAGCATCAAATGCCGCACTAAGATCGAGTAACACTAATAGAGAGATACAACCACGATCGGATGATAAGAGCAAATCATTTGTGACTCTAATGAGAGCAGTCTCGGTACTATGGTACGGTCTAAATCCTGATTGAAAATCCTCACAGATATTATTTCTTTCTAAAAAGGAACACAGTTGTGAGGATACTGCTTTTTCTAGTATCTTTGACAGAAAAGGCAGATTCGAGATCGGCCTGTAATTGACTAATTCTGTAGCATCAATTTGCGTTTTTTTAACAAGTGGTTTGATCATAGCCAGCTTAAAGGTTTTTGGTACGTATCCTAGAGACAAAGATGAATTAATGATATTGAGAAGAGGATCTATGACCTCTGGAAGAATCTCTTTCAATAGTTTAGTCGGTATAGGGTCTAACATACATGTTGTTGATTTAGATGATTTAACGAGTTTGCAAAATTCTTCCTCTCCTATAGCAACAAATGAATCAAGTTTTTCATCATGAAGACTACACTGCACTGTCTGATGTGATACTGTAGTAGACGTTTGCATAGTTATAATTTTGTCCCTGATATTATCGATCTTATAAGTGAAGAAGTTCATAAAGTCATTACTGCTGTGTTTCTTGGAAACATCTGGGCTTGAAGCTTTCTTTTTCGTTAGTTTAGCCACTGTTTCAAATAAATACCTAGGATTATGTTTATTTTCTTCTAATAGGTTTGAAAAATAATCAGATCTAGCATCTTTTAAAGCCTGTAAGCAATCGAGCTCTCCTTCCACGCAATCCGAAATACCTCTAGTTTTGTTTTCTTCCAGTTGCGCTCCATTTTTCTGGCTGCTCTCTTAAGGGCCCGGGTGTGCTCGTTGTACCACGGCGTTGGACTATTTTCTTTAAAGGGGTGGTTGATTGCGATTTCACTTTTTTCATTTTAAATAGTGTGTGATGTTGCTGTTGGTGCATGAACATTATCTGCAAAGTTGCAGCGCTGAAAGTTCACTGTAAGCAGAGATATCGTCTTTTAAAAATCAGGAAGTGTAAATGCCTACAAAAACGACTCGATTGGGACTACAGCTGGGTTTTAGACGTCACTAACCCACACATTTGCATCAACCCTCCCTCCGGAATACGCAAAAAAGGGCATGACCATATTTCTGCGGCTTTGCCGAAGAGGAAGAGTTACAGGGGAGAGCTAAACATGCCGTCGAAAGTGTTATTTTCATCCAGCTGCCAGGTCTTCTGTGCTCAGGCTTTATATGGACGCTGTAGTTCGCCAACAATGGCTACAATTTATGTTTGATATCGTAATTTAGCTCTTTGTGCGGCACATTTCACTGAAGACAGCTTCCTGAATCTCCAACAATTCAATGCCGGATTACACAAGAAACTGTTGCTTAAACCTGAAGCTGTTCCAACAATAAAACCAGATGCAGCAGTTGTTGGGCCACAACCTGTAAGTAAGACTTAATAATTTAAATGTATGTGTATAATTTTAGCAAAATGGTTTTGTTTTATCAAGGACGTAAACAAATGCCAGGCGCTGGCTTTATAGTCACTTGTTTATGCTATTTGTGTTTCTATGGCAAACGCGTACAACATTTTGGACCTGAATTTGTAATCATATAGATTTTGTAAATGTATTTGCCATGTATAGCTACTTTAAGACGTAAACGATACACAGAGTAAACTAAGTTTTGTTAATAGCTAAACGGTTGTTCATTATATCAATAAAACAATAACTTTAAAAAACTGTATTACTCATGTAATCATTTGTTTAAAATGTTTAATCAAGATAAAAACGTACCTCAAAAAGCTAACAAGCAGCAGTAGCATTTTTTTAAGTATAACAGGGTATCAAACTTCTTATGTAATAATAGAAGAATAGAATAATAATAATTCAAAAACGTACCATTCAGAAACGTTTTGTAAGAGCCGTGTTTGGGGAGGTTCTACTTCACTCTCTTCATCGCCGCTTTCTGGGTCTGATTCGGCTCAAACTGATACGGCAGTATTGACGCCATTATTTATTTACATTAACAGCACATGAGACTCACGCCCGTAAAGGCAAGGGGCGTGACGGTTCCGGACAACGTGTGCTACGCAGTTTAGCCAATTACAACACACCGACCCAAACTAACCAATCTGAGCCCACTGCCTGTTTCTGAGGGAGTGGTTTAATAGAATCAGGAAGTCAACCGGTCGTTCAAATGACAGAGGAGAAAGAGGCTTACAATAAAGTTGAAATTTATGAAAAATAAGACTTTTTAAAAAAGAAAAACCACGAATACATGTTATATTGCATCCCATAAACACAATCATGCAAAGAAAAAAAGCAGTAAACCACCCCTTTAATCTTCTTCAAGCGCAGCGGAGCAACTGTGTCTAGAGTGCTGGAAAAGAGAGAGTTAAACGTTTCTGTTGCAATATCAAGTTCTTCTAAGCTATCTGGGATGCTGAGATGATGAAACTGATTAGGAAGATTATTAATAAAGCAATCTTTAGTGGCAGACGTGATAGGTCTAACATATTTATAACACGGAGTCGGCTTTGCAGCCTTGGCTAAATGTAATTTACACGAGACTAGATAATGATCTGAGATGTCATCGCTCTGCTGCAGAATTTCAACGGCATCAACATCTATTCCATGTGATAGTATTAGATCTAGAGTATGATTACAACAATGAGTAGGTCCTGACACGTGTTGTCTAACTCCAATAGAGTTTACAATGTCTTTAAATGCCAATCCCAATGCATCTTTTTCATTATCTACATGTATATTAAAATCACCAACAATTAGGACTTTATCTGCAGTCAATACTAATTCTGATAGAAAGTCAGCAAATTCTTTGATAAAATCTTTATGGTGCCCTGTATACAGTAGCCAGCAGAATTCTCAAACGTGATTTATCGTTTACACTATATATATTTACATTAAGCACCAACATTTCAAAAGAAGTATATTTAAAACAAGATTTCTTATTGGTTTTGAAAATATTACTATAAATTACAGCAACACCTCCCCCTTTGCCTTTCGGACGAGGCTCATGTTTATAACAGTAATCTTGTGGGGTGGACTCATTTAAAGTAATGTAATCATTTGGTTTTAGCCAGGTTTCTGTCAAACACAGCACATCTAGCTTATAATCTGAAATCATATCATTAACTATGAGCGCTTTTGAAGTAAGGGATCGAATATTCAGCAACCCAAGCTTTATCATTTGCTCATCTGTATTATATTTGTTTTTTATTTGTTGAACATCAATTAAATTTTTAACCTTAGAAAGGTTTGGACGTTTTTTGGATTTCCAAATTCGGGGAACAGACACAGTGTCTATATGATGATATCTAGGTGAAAGAGTCTCTATGTGATGAGATTTATCTGACCTTGGTGACGGAGGCCGCTTAGCAGACGGTCGGTTTAGCCAGTTTGTCTGCTTCCTGACCTGATCCCTAGATTGTCATGTTTTATCTCTAAGACTATGAGCCAAATTACTAGAGAAGAGCAGCACCATCCCAGGAGGGATGAATACCATCTCTTTTCAACAGGTCAGGTTTGCCCCAAAAACTTTTCCAATTGTCTATGAATTCTATATTATTTTGCGGACACCACTTAGACAACCAACCATTGAGTGAACACAATCTACTAACTATATCATCACTCCTTCGAACAGGAAGGTGGCCAGAGCAAATTACAGTGCCTGACATCTGACTTGCGAGTTCAAACACCTCTTTAATATTAATTTTGGTGATCCCCGACTGGCGAAGTCGAACATCATTAGTGCCGACGTGAATAACAATCTTAGAGAATTTACGATTAGCATTAGCCAGCACTTTTAAATTTGCTTTGATGTCAGGCGCTCTGGCTCCCGGCAAACATGTGACTATGGTGGCTGGTGTCTCTATTTTCACGTTCCGTGTAATAGAATCGCCAATTACCAGGGCACAATCAACAGCATTCTCAGTGGGTGTTTCACTGAGAGGGGCAAATCGATTTGTTATGGTCACCGGAACGGAAGAGTGGTTTTTTGATCCGCGACTAGAGCGATCTCTCACAGTCACCCATCTGCCTGGCTGCACAGGCAAAAACTCAGCCGGAACCGAATCATGTAAATGGTTCACTATGCTAGGCGCAACCAAAGTCTAAGGCTCGAGCACACTTACTATCCTCAATTAAAGTTTGGATGCGTGTCTCTAATTCTGAAATCTTCTCCGTCAGCCTGACTGTCTCCTTGCATTTATCACATATAAACCCTATATTGCCAACGGGGAAGGCTATAGTAAACATATGGCATGAGGTGTAGGTGACAATAACAGGACAAGACATTACTCACCGTGTTTGTTGACTGATTCTTACTCACCTGGGCTTTTAATTAAACTCAGATGCGCGGGGGCACAAGAAAAATAAATAAATAACTGAGCGCATGGGGGCCGGGATTACATAGATACCGCTTTGCCAGGAAGCTCACTCTGGGGTATGATGTGAAGTGGGTTTTCCACCATGTCAGGGGGTTGGTCTCACTGTCTGCTTCTGGAGCTAGCAGGTAACTGTTCAGTTCAGCCTCAACATCCTGCTCATCTGTTAAACTAGAGGTAGAAACAGAGGAGGACTTCTTGAAAAAGCTGCCCAGTGTCTTCCTCTTTATTTTGGCTGGTGGAGCTGAAGCTGTAGCTTTTGCCTCGCCTCTGCCGTGTGTGGGTGTGAGAGACTGCGGTGTGCTCTGACAGTCACCCAGGATCTGTGCCACAGCTTTGGATTTCACAGCCTCTACCTTGTCATCTTGGATGTAGTGGGTCTTGAACCGAGGGTCAACAAGGGATGTCATGTTAACCTCTGGGGTCCTTCATTTCAGAATCACACTCAGGACCTTCGGGTCCAAATGGGCCGGAAGGGTAAGATTTATATTTATTAAAAGAAAATCATCATTTTTTTTTTACTTTTTTAAAATATTTTTTCTTTTCTTTTTTGGTGTTTTGAGATAATTCTATGATTTATAATTAATATTTATGCAACAATTATGACCCATTTCCCCCCAATTGAATATAATAGAAAATTATTTAAAAAAAAAAAAAAAAATTATACATTTTTTTTAAAGCTGTATTTCTTTTAGAGTCAAGCCTAGGCCTCATGAAAGCAATTTTTGAAATGAGATGGATGCCATCTGATGGACAAACTGAGCATTTTAAAAATGCAAAACACATATGTAATCTGAATGTAGTTTGTTTATGTATACAAAGTGTGTGTGTGTGTGGTGTGTGTGTGTGGTGTGGATGTGTCTGTTTTGCACTCTTGATGTTTTATAGATTCACCCCTTCACTGTTGTGTGCTTTTTTTCTGGATCGTGGCTGATTTGTAGATTGTACGCACACAAAAAACTCGGTATTTTCACATTTTTGCCAATTTGCCATTCATTTCCTATGCGGGTCCATTTGGACCCGAAGGTCCTGAGTGTGACTATTTTTTTTACAACCACTTAGATTATTCAAATCCTGTCCCCAATTTTTTTGGGTGTTCATATACCAAGTACCAACAAAGTCACCAAATTTCAGACCATTCCGATGAAGCTATGATTTAAAAAAAAATTGTATTTAAATGCTTCGGGTCCATTTGGGCCGAAGGACCCTAGAGGGTAAGGAGGTCATCAGTGGCAGCATCATCATATTTTTCATTCAAATATGTGGTGATGGTAGTTTTGATGGCCTTGGTTAGCTCTGTGATATCCTCTCCTGGCTTCATGACCTCCGTATTGAAGAGCTGTAGGACAGGTTTCACACAAGAGACACTGACATGTGCTTCACCAGATAGGGCATCAGTGAACTCAACAAGTGGATTAAGGGCCTTGTGTATGGACTCCAAGACCTCAATGTCTTGACATGAGGGAGCCAGGTGCCTTGTTTTTCTATCAGCAGATAAAACCTTTGAAATGGCCTTCTCCTGTTCCAGTATTCGTGCAATCATTGCATGGCGAGAACCCCACCTGGTAGGTGATTCTGTTATCAACCGGTGCTTCGGTAGGTCAAGCTCCTTTTGTGTAGCTGCTAGTTCTTTTTTCTTCTTCCATGAGAATGAGAAAGCACCAACCACTTTTTTGCACACACCCATGGCTCTCTCTATTCTCTTGTCTCTCACACTTCGCTCTGTAGATAAAAAAAGGCAAGTATTATTTAAAATTAGTTTCTGTCTTATTATAATAAATCATAATATTGTCATGTTATCCTTGATATGACAATCAATTAGACTACACACATAAACATAGTTTTACATGTTATTTTTACATGTTAGTACAGTGACTCAATATAAACTCTTAATTCAAATATATCTTAGATGCAAAATGTTATAATAATCGAATTATCACCTATCTGTATCAATTGTAATCAAGTGATAGCCTGTACATTGGTTTGAGGGATGTAGAATGTACACTGTTACCATTAAAGTTTAAATAATTTTGTTTTCAGACACATTCATATTTTTATTCCAATGTATACACATCAGTAATTACCTTTGACCAGGTGCAATAATTACATAGGCTACTCTACTGACTGAGTCCCAGTTACCAGTTTTGAGAATATATACTTTATCAAGAATAAATCAAATTGTCACAATCATTTCATGAGAAGAGGTAAAAAATATACATTTTATTCCAACTTTATGGGCAACAGTGTATAATAATACGAATCATTACACTGAGCTATTATTAGAGCTGAAAAAACTTTTTTTAGGTGAAGGTGATTTACTACTAATCAAGGAACCGGCTTTACTGACGAGATGCGCATAACAATGTCATGCGATATATCGCCCAGCCCTATACATATATATATATATATATATATATATTATATCATCATGAACTTACCAATGGGTGCAGCTGATGATCAAAGCACTGCAGCCAAGACCAGCCATTGAGGGAAACAGCCTTGACAATGTTTGCCCCATTGTCTGTTGTGATGCACACCTGTCGCTCTTCCCTAAGGCCCCAGGATTTGAGTGCATCCTCCAGCCCATGGCTGATGATTTCCCCACTATGGTCCTCTGGAAAGTATACTGTCTGTAAACATTTGCTGTGTAGAGCCCACTCCTCGTCAATGAAATGAATTGTGAGATTCATATAAGGCTAAGATGTGCGGCTAGACCAAAGATCAGTGGTAGTGGCAAAGTATTTTACATCCTTCAGATGAATTTCCAGCTTACGACGGCATTCATCATAAAGCTGTGGCAGCACCGTCTGAGAAAAGTATTTTCTACCAGGGAGCTCGTACCTGGGGTCTAACACTTTGATCAGTTTCCTGAAGCCGTCTTTTTCAACTGTACTCAGGGGCATCATATCTTTAGCGAGGCAATAAGTAATAGCGCTCGTTATATTTTTGCTCCTCTTTGATTTTTTTTTTCATACGGGGCAATGGCTGCAAAGCACGACTGGATGGATTGTTGTCTCCCGCAAGCAATGCTAACAGGCGACGTAGTGGTCTTGCTTGGCTGTGTGTGAGGTGTCGTGCCAGCTTGAGCACGCAGAGTCACACTCTCAGAGTAATTACTGGGGTGGTGCCGTCTCAGGTGATGGAAAAGATTGGTTGTATTCCCCGTCCTGGCTGGTACTAACCGCCGGCATATTTTGCAGACTGGCTTCGCCTGTTCCTGGTCGTTTTTGCCATATCCAAACCACGTCCACACAATTGACGTCGTGTTACCTTTTTTTTCAACAATGTCTTCGGTCTCGAATGATGTAGTGATGTCGCCTTCACGTTCGGCATTATTTTCGCTGTCCTCAACTTCAGTTTCGCTCATTTTTTCTCCTTTTTCCAAACTTTTCTCCCTCTCTCTCAGTCTCCTTCTGTTTACTGTAGCCACGGCTGCTCGCTGAGAAGTGGGCGTGTCCTAACGACATACGGCAGACTCTGATACCATTGTTGTTGCGCTTACTTTTTCATGTGATATTGAATAATATGTCCCAAGCATATTATCGAAATCATTCAAAATTTTATCGCGATCCCGTATCGAGATCGAATTATTGCCCAGCCCTACTACTTTGCACACCTCGTTGCCTGCTCGTGCCGTCGCACCTCTTCGACACCCAGCCGTCGCCGCTGAGCTGGAGCTGCTCTATGCCACGATGGTCTGCTCTCTCTAAATCCGAGACCTCCTCTCCCCTGGCTTCAGCTGGGTTCCATTTCCTTCTGGTCACCAGGGTAGGAACGGTTTGGGAAATGGGCATGGATCACGGGACTCTGTTAGTGTCATGTCCAGCCTTACTTTAGAGCACTTGAACTCTTCAACCATGCTGGAAACAGGAATCTCCATGATGCCTCTTCCATAAAGTCCTATAGTAAAGCATCTGGGCAGTCCCAGCCACTTTTTGGCAAATGAGCTGATCACTCTCTCCAGCTTTTCTACCTTTGCGAATGAGACCTCATGGATGGTAAGAGGCCACATCGTCCTAGGTAGTAGCCTAAATTGAAGGCACCACAGCTTTAGCCTCCCAGGGAGCATGGTCTTGTCGATACTCTCAAGGCCATGCATGGTATTTTGCATAAGCTGGTCTACCTGCTCTGTGTCCTTGAGGGTGGCATGGTACCAACGTCCAAGACTCTTGACTGGCTTCTCTGCCAATGTTGGTATAGGCTCCTTGCCCACATAAAACCGCTGTTCCGACAGAACAGTTAGAAAGAAAGATTAGTTAGAAAGTAAGAAAGACATTAGTAAGAAAGAAAGAAAGAAAGAAAAAATAAAGATTAGTAAGAAAGAAAGAAAAATTATTAAGGAAGAAAGAAAGAAAGATATATAGAAAAAAGAAAGAAAGATTAGTAAGAAAGAAAAAAGAAAGATTAGTAAGAAAGAAGAAAAGAAATTAGTTAGAAAGAAAGAAAGAGAAAGAAAGAAAGATTAGGTAGAAAGAAAGAAAGAAAGATTAGTTAGAAAGAAAGAAAGATTAGTTAGAAAGAAAGAGATAACTAATAGTTAGATGGGAAAGAAAGAAAGAAAGAAAGAAAGAAAAGAAAGAAAGAAAGAGATTAGTTAGAAAGATTAGAAAGAGAGAAAGATTAGGTAGAAAGAAATAAAGATTAGTTTGAAAGAAAGAACGAAAGAAAGAAAGATAGATTAGGTAGAAATAAAGAAAGATTAGTTAGAAAGAAAAAAAGAATAGTTAGAAAGACAGAACAGTTAGAAAGAAAGATTAGTTAGAAAGTAAGAAAGAGATTAGTAAGAAAGAAAGAAGGAAAGAAAGAAAGAAAGAAAGAAAGATTAGTAAGAAAGAAAGAAAAATTAGTAAGGAAGAAAGAAAGATATATAGAAAAAAGAAAGAAAGATTAGTAAGAAAGAAAAAAGAAAGATTAGTAAGTAAGAAAAAAAATTAGTAAGGAAGAAAGAAAGATATATAGAAAAAAGAAAGAAAGATTAGTAAGAAAGAAAAAAGAAAGATTAGTAAGAAAGAAAGAAAGATTAGGTAGAGAGAAAGAGAGATTAGTTAGAAAGAAAGAAAGATTAGTAAGAAGAAAAGAAGGTAACGCTTCCTTTTACAATACAGTACTTACAGTGTACTTACCTAGAAAGTACTGGCTAATATAAGGTAAGTACATGGAACAGGGTAGGTTCAGGGTTAGTACTAGTTATTATCCAGTAATTGTAGTTACTAAAAAACCTAACAGTACTATGTAGTCAATTAAATTGAGTTCACTGCACTCAAATAATACCAAAACTTGAAGTGGCTTGAATGACTGAAGCAGAACTCAAACTGAATGAGTTATAGAACATTTCTAGATCCTAGAATGATAATTGAATAATAATTGTATAGTTAAGTTAATTAACCATCAATTAAGTGATGATTGATCATTAGCGATGAACACCTGCTGTTAACAAGCAGAATCACTGAAGGAAAGAAGAAATACAAGGTTTAAGGTCACCATGATGGAGATAAGCATTTGCTTTAGTTGGCCTCTTGACCCTTGGTGTTTGAGTGCAAGTTTTTCTTTGTCTGTTGTAACTGAGTGTTCATGGAACATTTGTTATGGCACAAAATTCAAGGAAAAGTATGGTCGGGTGATGATGGTCAGGATTTCATGATGACAGTCATCACTTAATGTTTTCATTGACTGATAGCATTGAGAGTCTAATATCTTATTATATTATTAGATGTATTCAAAACTAAGATTCTACAACATAATAACTTATGTTATGACTATCAGATATTGTGAAGAATTTTCAGGAAATGTAATTAATTACCAAAACTAATCAGATTTTAAAAACCTCTATGGTATTGTGCTGACTTACACAGACATCAAGAATCAGCATATGAATCTCAACAATGGTGACCATTAAAAACCGATTCATACTGCAATGCATGCTGGGTTCTACCATAATACAAAACTTATCCATGGTTCCCAGCATTCATTACACCATTATTCATTTTTAATGGTCACCATTGTTGAGATTCATATGCTGATTCTTGATGTCTGTGTAAGTCAGCATGATACCATAGAGGTTTTTAAAATTTGATTTTATCAACAATGGGTACAGCAGAATCACAGTTCTTTTATAATGAATAATACAAGTTATATATCACCGGTTTAATCAGAGATTATTCTCTTGATAAGATCAGAAAATCAAGACACCAAATGATGATTCATCATTCCATAAATCATCATCAAAACACAACCACATGCTCATATTTTCTTTTGGCTTTTGTGCCATAACAAATGTGTGTAATAAACACTGTTACAGCAGCCAGAGAAAAATTGGTGTTATAAAGGCAAGGGTCAAGAGCCCAACTAAAGCAAACACTGACCACTATCATGGTGTCTTTAAATGAAACAATAAATCACCATAATCTAAACCTCTGTTCATTCACAATAACAACTTCTGTAGACGCATGATAAAACTCAAACTGGTTAGTCATAAGTGAAGCTGGTAATGCTGTTTGTGGAGTTGATCAATCCTCCTCTGCTGAGATCTTCACAGATTTAAACATATTTTATCTTGATTTCATCTAATGTTGTTGTTGGAAGTCAGTTGTAGTTCTTGTGTTTCTCTTTCCTTCAGTGATTCTGCATGTTAACAGCAGGTGTCAATCACTAATGCTCAATCATCACTTAATTAATCACTAAATTTCTTGACTGCAATGTCTACTTTTAGTGAACTCAACTGAATTAAGTTCAGAGTACTCATAACTATTGTTTTTAATAAACTTAAATGAATTGAGGTAATCTGTTTCCTCAAATGTAATAAGTTATCTTAACTCATTGAATTTGACATTGTGTGTGAAAACTCATTGGATTTGACTTTGAGCAGTAACTGCAAGTGCTCTGAGTTCATTTAAAGTTTATCATTTCACTGTTTTTACTCAGTAAAGTTAAGTTTAGCTATATACAGTATTAAATGCAGTGTAAAGTTTAATTGTGTATTAAGAAATATTATTGTTTTAGTGCACTCGATTAAAATAAGTTTACTCATAGCAGAGTACTCATAACTATTGTTTTTTATAAACTTAAATTAATTGAGGTAATCGGTTTCCTCAAATGAAATGAGTTAGCTTAACTTGTTGGGGTTTACAGTGTAGTATTTACATGGGTAACTGGACTGTAAAAGGAAGCGTTACCATAAAGAAATATTAGTTAGAAAGAAAGAAAGAAAGAAAGAAAGAAAGAAAGAAAGAAAGAAAGAAAGAAAGGAAAGAAAGAAGAAAGAAAGAAAGATAGTAGAAAGAAAGAAAGATTAGTTAGAAAGAAAGAAAGATTAGTTAGAAAGAAAGATTATTAGAAAGAAAGATGATAGTTAGAAGAAGATAGTAAAGAAGATTAGTTAGGAAAGAAAGATTAGTTAGAAAGAAAGAAGATTAGTTAGAAAGAAAGATTAGTTAGAAAGAAAGATTAGTTAGAAAGAAGATTAGTTAGAAAGAAAGATTAGTTAGAAAGAAGAGAAAGATTAGTTAGAAAGAAAGATAGTTAGAAAGAAAGATTAGTTAGAAAGAAAAGATTAGTTAAGAAAGAAAAGATTAGTTAGAAAGAAAGAAAGATTAGTTAGAAAGAAAGATTGTTAGAAGAAAATTAGTTAGAAAGAAAGAAAGATTAGTTAGAAAGAAAGATTAGTTAGAAAAGAAAGATTAGTTAGAAAGAAAGAAAGATTAGTTAGAAAAAGATAGTAGAAAGAAGATTAGTTAGAAAGAAAGATTATTAGAAAGAAAGATTAGTTAGAAAGAAAGAAAGATTAGTTAGAAAGAAAGATTAGTTAGAAGAAAGAAGATTAGTTAGAAAGAAAGATTAGTTAAGAAAGAAAGATTAGTTAAAAGAAGATATTAGAAAGAAAGAATTAGTTAGAAAGAAAGATTAGTTAGAAAGAAAGAAAGATTAGTTAGAAAGAAAGATTAGTTAGAAGAAAGAAGAAAGATTAGTTAGAAAAGAAGAAAGAAAAGATTAGTTAGAAAGAAAGATTAGTTAGAAAGAAAGATTAGTTAGAAAGAAAGATTAGTTAGAAAGAAAGATTAGTTAGAAAGAAAGATTAGTTAGAAAGAAAGATAGTTAGAAAAAAGAAAGATTAGTTAGAAAGAAAGATTAGTTAGAAAGAAAGATTAGTTAAAAAAGAAAGATTAGTTAGAAAGAAAGATTAGTTAGAAAGAAAGATTAGTTAGAAAGAAAGATTAGTTAGAAAGAAGAAAGAAAGAAAGATTAGTTAGAAGAAAGAAAGATTAGTTAGAAAGAAAGATTAGTTAGAAAGAAAGAAAAAAAGATTAGTTAGAAAAGAAAGAAAGATTAGTTAGAAAGAAAGATTAGTTAGAAAGAAAGATTAGTTAGAAAGAAAGATTAGTTAGAAAAAGAATTAGAAAGAAAGATTAGTTAGAAAGAAAGATTAGTTAGAAAGAAAGATTAGTTAGAAAGAAAGATTAGTTAGAAAGAAAGAAAGAAAGATAAGTTAGAAAGAAAGATAAGTTAGAAAGAAAGATTAGTTAGAAAGAAAGATTAGTTAGAAAAAAAGATAAGTTAGAAAGAAAGATAAGTTAGAAAGAAAGATTAGTTAGAAAGAAAGATTAGTTAGAAAGAAAGATTAGTTAGAAAGAAAGAAAGATTAGTTAGAAAAGAAAGATTAGTTAGAAAGAAAGAAAGAAAGATTAGTTAGAAAGAAAGATTAGTTAGAAAGAAAGATTAGTTAGAAAGAAAGAAAGATTAGTTAGAAAGAAAGATTAGTTAGAAAGAAAGATTAGTTAGAAAGAAAGATTAGTTAGAAAGTAGGGCTGGGTATTGACACAAATTTCACAATTCGATTCGATTTCGATTCACAAGCTTGCAATTCGATTCGATTTCGATTCTGATTCGATTCAATATTGATTATTTTGGATATCAGTTACAATAAATGGCCAATTTTCTCAAGGAAATCAAATCTCATAACTAATTCTGTAAACTATGGGAGTCTAGTTGTAGCCTACTAAGCTTCATTAGGCTAATATGAAGGTAATAATTAACTGTTTTGTAGCTAAACAAACAGTACTTCACTGTTCACAGTCTTTGTAATATGTTTTAGCAATACATTTCTAACATTTATAATGTGTTTTAATTGCCTAAACAGTGACATTAAATTTAGGGATGCATCGATCCGATACTCGGTATCGGTATCGGCTCCGATACTGCCATTTTTGCCGGATCGGGTATCGGTCAGACGAGGCCGATCCAAATCCTATATTGTGCGTATTATTCTGTGTTATTGCTCTTCACGCGAACAGTAACTGAAATTTAAAACTGTTCAAAGAAAAGGCTCAATAAACGATTGCATAGATAGATACTGTATAATACACTACGCATCGATATGTCTTTCCTTTGTGCTTTGAACTCTTCAATGCGGACTCGACGCGCTGTGACTCTGTGTTGCTTCAAGCTCATCATTCTGCGCTCGGGATGCGCATAAGCGCTTTGTGCCGCACTGTATTGGAGTCTTTCATAATCATATCATACTACTTTTGCGCAATGAAAGATTATTAATAGCCTTTCTTGTTCTGTCCTATCTATCATATGTTGCTGCCTCATTAAACAGCTGTGCTATACATTTAAAACATGTCTCAATTTTATAGTAGCCTATATAGGCTAGGCCCTATATATAACAATTTATCTTTTTCATTTTTGTTATCTTGTTTTTCATGAATGTATTTTACAACAATACAAAGAGCAATGTGTAACGTTTTACCAGATTTAGTGCTACACTTATTGTCTCTTATTTGTTCCCCTATTTTTTTTTCACTAAATGTTCAGATTTTATACAATTATTATTATTATTGTGCACTCGTGATTTTTCTAGACTAAATTTTACTGCTGAATTATCCACTATTCTAGTTTATAATAGCATTTTTGTCACAGATTATGATCATATATTTTTGGGATTTGTTGTTTTCTTTTAAAATGAAGTTGTCTGTATTAAGTCGATTGTGTTTAACACACAAAAGAGTGATTATCAGTTCAACACACAGAGTTATAGAAATTCTACTTGATTTAAAAAAAAAACTGCACTGTATCGGATTGGTATCGGTATCGGTCGATACTCAGAATTTTGGTATCGGATCGGATCGGTTTTGAAAAAGCGGTATCGTTGCATCCCCAATTAAATTACACTTTTATTTATTTTTATAATAAGAAGATATGAAATATAAACATTTAAATGGTGGTCATAAAAACTTGCCAGATTTATTCAAATATGCATTAAATATTGAAGAACATTAAGATTATAATGCATGTGTAATATTGTGCATATATTTAGCAAAATGCTCCTCTCTAGAGTTATTTTTTCTAGCTGACTAATGAGTTTATGGTCACATGTGGTTTTTCTGAGGTAAATATGACGATACATGACATTGATTACAAGCTGTTCAACTGACGTCTTTCCACGGTTGAAACACTGATTGAGCGAATCAATGTGACATGATACGGATTTCGATAAGTTGCACTCTATCTTTTAACACACTTTCAGATGCTCATTCATGTTTATTTTGCGCTGTATTGGTATTATTAAGCCGGAAGAGATCAAAGCGCTCCGGGCTGCTGCTTCTCTTGAGCTGAGCCAGAGCGATCTCATGCCACAGCGCCAAAACGGTATTTATGTTTTTGAATTTCAAAAGAAAATGGACGTAATTTGAAAATTCACACTGTTTCATATATCAATAGTAACAAAGGACAAAGATTATTGCGATGTTTTGGATGCGCGCAGCCGTGCTACAATGTTCCATTCATTCAAATGAAAAAGGATGACTAATCGATTCTTGAGATTTAAGAATCGATATCGGTTAGTAAAAATGAGAATCGATTAATATCGAGAAATCGATATTTATTACCCAGCCCTATTAGAAAGAAAGATTAGTTAGAAAGAAAGAAAGAAAGAAAGATTAGTTAGAAAGAAAGATTAGTTAGAAAGAAAGAAAGATTAGTTAGAAAGAAAGATTAGTTAGAAATAGAGATGCACTGATTGATCGGCTGGTGACCGGAATCGGGCGATTTTCACGTGATCGGCCATGACTGGCGACCGGCTGGTCAGTCTGACATAATCCGATTTTATGCCGGTCAAATGCACTCGGGCGCCGCATGATTAACATCGCGCAACATCACCATCCCACGTGCACACGGAACGCACATACGAGGAAACCTCGTGAATTACGGTTGTTTCACACAGCAAGCGTGAGCAGCGGGGTTTTTTTTTCTTCGGTGTGCCTGTTAATCAATGAGCGCATTCACACCGGGAGCGTGAGCAGCGCGTGAGCGTCGAGCAGGAGCGTCGTGTGAGCAGAAGAGAAGCGCGGGTTTCGGCCGACGCAGAGTCTATTTTTGCTGCGCTCAATTAAAGTGAAAGCACACTTTTGATGGACAAAATAAATATGATTTCATCCAAAAAGTGTCTGGTGTGTTTTAACAAGAACTGAAAAGAAAAGAAATTAAGACTCAAAAATACTTATCGTTTTCCTGCACATGCTCCGCTTGCCCTGTTTAGCCTGGCTGGACATGTGTCAAATGAGAAAATAACTGTTTGAGAAATATAACTACAAGTGATTGCAATGGGTGTGTGTGTGTGTGTGTGTGTGTGTGTTGAGAAATATATTTATACTGCAAGGGTATATTTATTTTATTTGTTATTTATATATTATTTTATTGCCATTACCTGTTTTCATACAGAAGTTTAGTTTGCTAAACATATATAAAAAAATTTGTTGGATACTGGATGTGAAAAGAAAGAAATAGTTCTTCCATAACACTGCACTTTAGATGTGTGTGAATTTCCCACACCAGGAGTAATTTATATAGGCTAGTTCTATTTTATAGCGATTATCTGTTTAAAAAATGTTTTATGCAAAATGTTCTATTAAAGAGAAGGTAGAAAATAAATATTTGTGTGTGCTGTAAAGTGGTTTAAAAAAAGGAAATCGGAATCGGCTAAAATCGGCATCGGCAGGTCAAACTCAAGAAAAATCGAAAATCGGAATCGGCCTAGAAAATTGTAATCGGTGCATCTCTAGTTAGAAAGAAAGATTAGTTAGAAAGAAAGAAAGATTAGTTACAGTAGGTTGCCAACCAGAATGCCTAGTACCGCCGCGCCGTCTACCGCGGCAAATCCACCGCGGCAAAAACAAAACATTTCAAAGTCATTCGCGAAATGACCGCCAGGTGGCGCAAAGGGACATTTAGCGAAAGCAAAACGTATGTAAAAGTAGCCTACATTTTAAATAGAATATAGCAAACTTTTAGAGCAGAACATTTTATGAATCAAAATTTAAAAGAGGCCTATCTCGCAGTCGGTGAAAATAAATTAGGTGCAATCAATGATGCTAAACTATTGAGAAATGAGAAGATTGAAGAGTGCTTCTCTCGTGTGCGCGCACACTGACTAGTGATCAACCGACATTGTGGTCGAGTGGTAGAGCTGAAGGTTTAAGCACAAAGACACGGGTTCGAAACCCGAATAAACATGGCTTTTTATATAATTACCATGCATTTCCATTTTACACTAAGGAACAAATCTCATCCAACAGATTGACTGAATTTACGTCTTCAAAAACAGTTCTGTTAAAAAATAAACAATAAAATAAAACTTCACAGGGTTCCATATATGCAGAAAGAATATAGGGCTGCAACTAACGATTATTTTAATAATCGATTAATCTGTCGATTAATTTGTCGATTAATCGATGAATCGATATAAAAAAAACATTAATTTCCAATCCTTTATTAAAAAACAGAACTGAAGGTGCAAATTCAGTGAAAAAAATCCAGTGCAAAAAAATGGACTAACAAAAAACATACACATGTATGCTTTACATCTGCCAAATATATAGGCTTTTTAAACATAAAGTGCACAGAAAGATGTATATTTTTTTGTTTAAAGGGGCCTGAGCTGTCAGAACAATAAATAATTGATAAAAAATAAAAGAAAAATACAAATCAGAAAACTTAACAGGATTTGTTTGAACGTCAGAACTTGTTCTCTACACCACACACGCACACACTCCTCTCACACTCACAGATGCACACACTCACACACTCTCACACTCACAGATGCACACACTCACAAACTCTCACACTCACAGATGCACACACTCACAAACTCTCACACTCACAGATGCACACACTCACAAACTCTCACACTTACAGATGCACACACTCACAAACTCTCACACTCACAGATGCACACACTCACACACTCACAAACTCTCACACTCACAGATGCACACACTCACACACTCACAAACTCTCACACTTACAGATGCACACACTCACAAACTCTCACACTCACAGATGCACACACTCACACACTCACAAACTCTCACACTCACAGATGCACACACTCACAAACTCTCAACACTCACAGATGCACAATCTCACAAACTTTTGTTGTGTTTTGTTTTTGTCAAAGATGTTATAATCTTTAACAAAATGTTTGAAACTTTTTAACAAGCAAATGCACTTATGATCATATTACCTGTAGGTAATAATAATAGCAATAATTATATCAGAAGATAATATCTCGTCTATCCTAATATTAATTATAAATACAATGTATATAAAATATAAATACAATATAAAGTAATATATAATAAATATTGGATTGACCATCTCCTATGGTGTAAGGTATTTTGCAGCTCATCCTTTCCGAGCATATAGTGAAGTTTCTCTGAGTCATTAGAGTAAAGATTGAACAATTCAGTGCTGCAAATTGTGGAAAAAATATTCACCTTGTAGTGGTAGGCTACTTGGACAGACAAGAAAGTGTTTTCATCTTCTGTCTATCTGATTCAAATCAGTCTGCTAATTCAGTGGTAAGAATTTAATTGTTGTTTTTATTTATATCTTAGACGTCACCTAATTATCTTACTATATGTACCAAATTACTAATGCTCAGACAGTCTCTCTCTCGTGAGCGATCTCGGACACACTCGGTCTCTCTCTCTCGCGATCACGGACACACTCGGTCTGACTGACGGTCTCCCTCTCTCTCGCTCGCGCGTGAGCGATCTCGGACACACTCGGTCTCTCTCTCGCGATCACGGACACACTCGGTCTCTCTCGTTTGACAAATGCGAACTCCGCGATTGAGCGACAGTGCGTGAGAGACCGAGAGTGATCAGCGCTCAACTCAAACTTTTTTTTTATACTCAAACATTTCCGCGTCGCGCGACACAACGAATCGATAATGTAATTCGTTGCCAACTCTTTCAGAAATCGATTTTAATCGATTTAATCGATTCGTTGTTGCAGCCCTATATATATATATATATATATATATATATATATATATATATATATATATATATATATATATATATTAAACGTGCTATATTAAAAAAAAAAATATATATATATATATTTTTTTTTTAAATATAGCACGTTTAAACAACAAACAATAAAATCTGAACCAGCGCTTCTGCTCCTGTATTGAGAGATAACATGCAGCGCATTTCAGTTACGATTCTGGTTCCAGTGGCCTTAATACATTCACAGCTTTTTAAAATGTCACAAAGCGTTTTTAGGTGGTTTTGAACGAAATATTGAAGTTTATAATTAAGTATTTTGACACACCACGCCTAGTGCGTATTCTAAAATGGGGTTTTATTCTGCCATTGAATTAGAGTTCGACAAACGCAGCTGCGCGTTCACTTGAATTTATTTCTCTGCTAAAATAACTTAATAGGCTATAGCCTGTAATTTTTTTTCATACAGATAGGATATCATATTTTAAAACTGTAAAAGGTCTACTTTTATTCATGTAAAGTAGGCTACACTCACAATAGGCTAACAACAAAACGTTTTTTCACTCGAACACACACTGGAGAAACAAATGTTTGGGCTTTTCTCAGTGAGCTATGATAAATCAGAAGACATGCGTTCAAATCCCGAACAAACATGGACTACTGAAACAAAATTTTATTTTTAGGCTATTAATGCAGATTAGTTTAGTTCTAAAACTCTGTTACACCATATATTTTTTTGCTTATATTTCTAAAATAAAATTACCATGCATTTCCATTTTACACTAAGGAACAAATAGTATCCAACAGAACGACTTTACATAGCTTTAATAATAGCCTACCAATCGTTCAAAAGCAGTTTTGTAAAAAAAAAAAAAAAAAAATTAACTAATTCACAATTTGCATGCCTGGATCCAAAGATCCCTGTAGAATTTAATATTGAGTTGAGCATTTTGTTCATGACAACAAAATGAACATGCATTTGAAGATTATATTTAGTTTTGCTTGGAAAAGCTGGCCCAAACCAGTTTTATTTATTAAATTAGCCTATTTAAACAATGAAATATTTAGTAATAAACTTTTATGACAGAAGTATCACTACATGTAGCTTAAATCTTAAATCGCCAAATGCTAATGTATAGAAGAGCTATTTAAGTGTGGGTCAGTCTTAGACTCAAAAAGCCTGGGGGGGGGGGGGGGGGGGGATTTCATATATTAAATTATAAATATTGTAGTGTAAGTCCTCCAAAATCGATCCAAATACGGCGTTCGATTTGAGGTGAAGGTTTCACACGTGTTTCGTCTTTTCTCATGACAAAGTATTTTGGGTTAAATGCAGTACATTTTCTCATATGTATAAACTCGTTATTCGTTATCTGACTCCATAAATGAAAAGGTTTTTCAATGATATCTGTGCATCATTAAATATACGTTAATGTTTGACTATTCCTTTTAACTCCAATGAAAATAAAGTCAAAGTCTGTTAGAAATAATCAAATATAACAATTTATTATGTCAGGTAAATGTATTATTACAATTCCATAATCAATTGAAAGATAATCAATACAAATCATCAAATGTTCTAGAACAAAGAGGAAAATCCTTTACCCAACATTGTATGGCTACGTGAGCCAAGCTCACGGGCTAATCTGAATACAGAAAACAGCCCTGAGCTCTCGCTGCGTTTCATTATATAGGCTAACCATGGATATTTGCATTCAGAGGTTCACACCTTTTGGGGGTAGGCTAGAGACCACATTCCTTTGTGTGCCAGTTATCTCTAAACTATTAAGACCTTATTAACTTTTGATTTACTTCTTTGGGAATGAGACATTTGTACCAGTCACACTGAGACATTTCAAATAATACCAAACATGTATCAAACTTGATGATATTCATTCATATTTAACCATATATATTCTTATGTGAGTTTTAGGAGTTACTGAGAGAGAATGAAATGCAGATGAGGTGAGACTTTTTGTCTCAGGGGAAGAGGGGGAAGTCAAATGTAAATTTCCAGCAAGATCCTTTGTTTCATCGACCAGTGGTCAAAGTCTATCTCTCCAACCAGTTTTCCAGTCTTACAGTAGTTTATTTAATGTAGCCTATTTAAAGTTTTTTTTTCACACACAAATTTAAATTGAAGTGTTCAATCCAGTTGTTTCAACTGGTTTTGTAGAGTTTAAGAATGTTTGAGCAAGGGAGACTAAATAAACTTGCTGAGATCCAGCGCGTGAGAGGCAAAACTCATGTTTTTAATTTATGTTGCTTTGGACCATGCACAGATATTCTCTGATTTAGATATCTGATCATCGCATTAGCCTACAATTATTCAAATTATCAGTGTTACTGTAAGCATGATAATATGGTTAAATATCACACTGAAGTAGGTTGATTTAAAAATAACATTTACTTAAAATAAAAGTTCTTCTTTTGGCAAAATATCATTTCCTTAATAGCCTAAAGTATGTCTTACTAAACTAAAACTTTTCAATTGAAAACCTTCAAACGTCAAGCTTTTAAAAATAGCTACTTCAAACTTTCTAGTTAGGCTTTTTCAAGAGAACTTAAAGTTTGTCTACAAACTTTATCTAATTGTAAAGTGTTACCGAATTATGCACATCATAGTCTACACATGTTACTGCCTGATTCAAGCAGATCGTGGCTGTTATGCATGAACATACAAATTCAGCATTAACAACCATGTTTATTCTAATTTGAAGGGCTTTGATAACATAACTGTGTGAAAATAAAATACATTACGAATAAAAAAAGATTGAAAATAGTGCACGTTTGTGCGGGTATAGTGAATATTTTCAATTTACAACAAAACTTGTTAATTATTCAACAAGAGAAATAGGCAGAGTTATTCATCATTGTGCAACACAATTCGGATACCACATGACAACTCAGTGCCTGACTTTTTCGTGAAAAAGGAGTGAAGAGTTTTTTTTTGCCGTTTTGAACTCTATAAACTGATGGATTTGGCGCGGATGCGACGAGTCATTGATGTAGCCTAATATGTTTCTATTGCAATGTTTTATATGGAAATGTTTTCATTATTTATTCAATTTAATTTAAGTATTGTGATGAATTATTGTAACAACATTTCACTTGAATTCATCTGCTACCAGCTTTCAATCGCTCTGAATGAGCCGCGGCGCAGCGGCAGATTACGCAATAGAGAGAATAAACGGACACTGTGATTGTAGCGCCTCTTAGCGGTTAAAGGCAGCAAAGGCGGCAAAGCCGCGGCGGTGAAAGTATTATTCTGGTTGGTAACCTACTGTAGAAAGAAAGAAAGATTAGTTAGAAAGAAAGAAAGAAAGAAGAAAGAAGAGAAAGAAAGAAAGAAAGAAAAAGAAAGAAAGATTAGTTAGAAAGAAAGATTAGTTAAAAAGAAAGATTAGTTAGAAAGAAAGATTAGTTAAAAAGAAAGAAAGATTAGTTCGAAAGAAAGAAAGATTAGTTAGAAAGAAAGATTAGTTCGAAAGAAAGAAAGATTAGTTAGAAAGGAAGAAAGATTAGTTAGAAAGAAACATTAGGTAGAAAGAAAGATTAGTTAGATAGAAAGAAAAAAGAAAGAGAGATTATTTAGAAGACAGAAAGAAAGATTAGGACACCCAGCCGGCAACTTATCGGCATACGACACGCTAAGGAGCAAGAGGTCTGAAGTGCTTTTCCTGGAGGAAAGCTCTCGCTGTAACCCTCTGTTGTCTTCTATATTCTGAAGAAGGCTTTTTAAACCAGTCATGATCTAAAATGGCATCTAAGGTGATCCGTGATTGTGAGTCTCTGTCTTTCATACGAAGATTCCAGAATTCTGTAAAAGTTTTCAGAAGAGAGATGATTAGTCATGTTTGTCCGGTAACACTTTACTTGAAGGGGTGTGCATAAGACTGACATGACACCTTCATAATCATGACATGACACGTTATGAATATGAAGGAGGTCTTATGCATGTTTATGACAACTGTCATTAAGGCCGTGTGTCCACCAAAGCGTTTTTTCACGCAGCTGGCGTGTATTTTCAATTTTCAATTTCAATGGGAGCGCCGCGTTTTTTAAACGCCATGAGCGTATATCAAATATCACACCGACCAACTGTCACATTCTGCTTGTCAACAACAGATGACGACAACAAGCATTATAACGAAATAATTTAAAATAAGAGCCAGAGAAAATACATTACATTGCATCGACATTTTAATATAGAATCAACACAGAAACAAAATATGTATGAAATGAGATACTAGTGACACTCTCGCGGATATTCCGTATCATAACAAGCAAAGCGTCTCAACTGAAAAAAAAATGCTGCGCTGCCAAAACGCTCTCAAGCGCACACATCTCGTCGTTTTCAGCAGAGCGCCTAGCGTTTTCAGCTGGCTAAAAACGCTTTGGTGGACACACGGCCTAAGTGTCATTCGCTCAATTATGAAATTTTTAATGCAAATATGACATTGTGTGAGATGTCTTTGTTATGACAACTTTTACATTACCAAGACAACACAACCTGTCATAAATACGTCATAAACATGGCATAGCAGATTAATTATCAAACTTAAGAAACCACTTAGCTTTATGGGTTAACATGTCATTAAACTGTCAGGTGGTTGGTTTTGACATTGGCTGTCATGAACATAAAATCATTTTATGACAATTCATGTTGTTTGATAATGTCAAGTTGTCATGACAAAGACACTGACAGTTATGATGTATTGTTTATGTCAAGTTGTCATAACAAAGATGTCTCAAACAATGAGCGAATGACACTTAATGACAGTTGTCATAAACATGCATAAGACCTCCTTCATATTTATGACATTGCATGTCATGATTTGAAGGTGTCATCATGTCAGTCTTATGCACACCCCTTACACCCCACAATACATTTGTTACTGTTTCTATGACATTCTCTGGATGTCTATAATAATTTATTCATTGCTAAACATTAATTGTCAATCCACTGTGTTTTAAACTTTACTCATCAAGGCTTGACAGTAATAATTGTACTGTTACTTGTGTCAAGTCACCTTTATTTATACACTGTAGCGCTTTTTACAATACAGATTGTTTCAAAGCAGCTTTACAGAGATAACAGAAAAATAATGTTGTAATAGTATTGTTAAATTTAAAATTTAATGTCCCCAACCAAGCAAGCCAAAAGCCGATGGGGACAAAGGTGACGAAAGATGAAAAAGGCATGTCAGAGCTTTATATACTTTTCAAGCAATATTATTTCTATTTGGTCCTTGTTATGGGTCTCACCTTTGGACAGACGTGTTCTTTTCTTAAAAAGATAACTTCTTCCTATGTACAGAAAAGCCAGCATGATGCATATGCCATCTGAGTCAATCTCCACTCTGCGTACTTTCTGGCTGCTGTGATTAAAACGTAAGCAATACATTTTCAATGTTTAGTAAAACATTATCAAACATCAAAACCATAAACAGTGAACAGTGTTCAAAAAGCCAGCTCACATCTTCCTTCGATGAGCAGTGGATCTCCAGAGTGAAATATCTTGACGTGCAGGGTTTCTGGTTGGATGAAAACGTTGTCCATATTTGTGTTGTAATAAACACCACGATCCCAGCAGTGCTGCAGCGCAACAATGAGTTGCTTAAAGATGTATTTCACTACGAATTCGGTCAGGTGACCTCCTCTTCGTTTAACATAATCAAAAAAGGACAGGTATTTATCCATAAGTTCAAATATCATGATGTCTTTATCTTCCATGATAAAAATTTCATGTAAATGTCTCAAATGTTTGCAGGTTGGAGGCTTGTGTAGCACCAACAGTGCAGCTGTTTTTCGACTCAAAGGTATGGAATACTCAGGCTGAAGAAAAGAGATTGAAAAAAGGTTAGGTGACTCCGAACTAATCTCACATATCCTAATTAAAGTCCAGAGTAGTCAAATCATACAAGCCATTAGTCATATTAATCTAATTACTTAAATATACTGGGGGGGTGATAGAGATACACTTGGGGTGTTCAACCATTCAATTATATCTTATATTGTCTAAATACAGATTTATCAATTACCAAATTAGAATTTAATAAAACAGTTCTAAGCGAATTTCATGAAAAATAAAGTTGTCAACTTACTAATTCCACCAGATTCTCAGGGCAGGTCTTCTTAAAAAAGAAGATTCTCACCTAAAAAAATAGAAATTGTTTTACAAACACAAGAAACTGAACCAATGGTGTACATGGAAATCTACATTTCTTTACATTTCTGATTAAAACTGTAAATACTGTTGTTTTTGTCAGGACTGAAAGACTAAAGACAGAAGGAAAAAAAGCAAAACAAGAAGCAAAAAGTTTGGTGTATACAGAAAGAGCAACATACCCATTTATGACCCAAACGAGGATATCCCGTATAAATATCGCAATTGAGAAAACTTTCTCTCGTGGAGTTTATTTTGCTATAAACATGCGTCAAAGGATCCTGAAAAACAAAGAACAGCATGTTAATATACAACATTAGAAGGAAGAAGCTGCTTCTGACTAAACACACCTGAGCAGATCAGGTGAAGAACCAACAGTAGAGAATTATGGATGCAGCGATTAACCCCCAAATTTAAAGTGGCATGTTTAATAAATCGTATAGGCTTCACTAAACAGTGTTTCTGTTGCACGGAACAGAACTGTTGCAACTTGTACAAAACGAAAACAAAGTTACACCAGTGGTGCACCAGCTTAAAATGCCGTGCTTATCAGAGACAGGCTGCTACTGTACACACTAGATTATCTACGGCAGAGGGATCAAACGGCGAAGCTTTTTTTCCACCAAAGAAAACACCTGAAGTCGGGATTCTATTCTAGCTGAACCCTCAGCGTGAGTTTAAGGCGACCGTTATTTTAGAACGTATTATTTCCATGCCGATGTGTCATGCAACCATACTACATATAGGTCTATGTTTCGCATTTATTTCCTTTTTTATTCAAAATATTCACAAACTAGTTAACTAGCCTATATCATGAATTATATGATGTTTTGTCAAATATGTGGAAGTGAATATGTTTTGTAGTTTAAACACCTTTATAATGTTAGTTGATATAATGCACAATGAGTTTGGAATTCAGAGGATCTGTTAGTTCCTTTTCAGTCGCTCACATTCGACGTAATTGGGATCACTTCAGGGAGCCCTCTCTTCTTCGAGTGTCTACAGAACGAGCCAATGAATGTTGGCGTGCGTGAATCACATCACGCACTGCAGCTCGGGTATAAACAGGAAGCGGGCACACGTTGTCTTTCACTTCGGAGCCGAGCTTCTGTTTGACTTCACGAGTGCTGCAGGAATCTGCTGTTGGACTGAGAAGAACTCTCTCTCTTGTTGGTGTGACGGCGCGATCAGCGGTGGCCGCGAGCATTACAGCTCACAAACTGCTGTTTTCACAGCATTACACTGTGTGTGTGTGTGTAGGTTTCGGTGGGCGTTTCACGAGTGTGTATAATAGACTGTAAAAAATATGGACGTAGTGTCCGTGACGTCACCCGTAGGTTTCTGAAGAGCGTTGGTAACACTTTACAATAAGGTTCGTTAGTTAACATTAGTTAACTACATTAGTTAACATGAACTAATAATGAACTACACTTATACAGCATTTATTAATCTTTGTTCATGTTAATTTCAACATTTACTAATACTTTATTAAAATCTTGTTAACATTAGTTCATGCTCTGTGAACTAACATGAACAAACAATGAATAGCTCTATTTCTATTAACTAACGTTAACAAAGATTAACAAATACAGTAACAAATGTATTGCTCATGGTTAGTTAATGTTAGTTAATGCATTAACTAATGAACCTTATTGTAAAGTGTTACCAGAGCGTTTTTGAAGCCTAAAGTGGGCGGGGCCAACCGTCGCCATCTTGGCAGAGCGTCATCTCTCGTCACTCCCGGATAACAGAAAATGGGCAAAGAGGCGGGACATGGGTGGAGCTGAGGTGCTACTGGCCTCGCGCTAAAGTGGCAGCAACAGTCAAATTTCATGTTTTTCCCCTTCGAAATACTATAAAAGTTAAAAGACGTAACTAAAAGTGAGATTGTGTATCGTGATGCATTATTATTCTGCTAACGTTATTAAAAATGCAGATGCAGTAACTTACAATATTGCTCTGAGTCTGAGCTTGTGACAGTGATTCATGCGCATACATGTCAGTCAGCGCGGCATCGCACGTCAAGTTCAAAAATAGATTTATTCAGTCCATTTTAAAATATGATTTTGGCCGCCTCACAATTTCTCAAATGGATTAAACCAAATATATTACCTCAGAAGTTCAAGTAAATGCATTAGAAATCCGCGCTCATTCAAGGCTGTGCATCTATTGCATGGACAGACAGAAAGCACGGACACCTGCAGGATTTCATCTGACGGTACTTTTTATTTAACACAAAGTTAATTAAGCATATCTGTTCCGTGAGCGCAACAGTAACTTACCGCATAACGAGTGTATAGTCTCTATATAGACGTATTTAAATCTAAACTCCAAAAAGCAACAACATTTTCAGACATCCATTAGTAGTGCAAGCGAGGAAAACAACTGGAAATACAGCGCTGGTAGTTCTCTCCATACTCGACGGAATCCAACAGCATAAGCGAAGATATAATGCGTGTATTAAATTGTATGAAATAATCCCGAAAAAAGCAAAAACACGGCAGAGATGGCAGATGGCGAGTACAGCAGCTGCTGGAATTAGCTGAGGACGACGCTAACAGACGCCAGACAAACAGCTGTCACTCAAGTGACCACGCCCTTAATTATGCATAACTTTAAATATTAATCAACTAAACGGATGAGTTATAAAAAAATTCACCCCCCTCACAGTTGTTATGAAGGGCAAAATTAGCTGTATAGACCAAAGCCACATAGAGAACCAGGCTTTAAACATGTTTTTTTCTGCTGTAAAGTTGGTAATTTTAACATGGGGGAGATACAGATTTGACTCACTTGTGCAGCCAGCCTCAAGCGGCCAGTCAATGAATTGCAGTTTAACTCACTTCCGTGTTGGTTTCAAGAGAGAGACGGGGAGGTTGCCGCTTGGTGTGTATACATACACTGCGGCTATCCCTAGGTGCCTCAGCACAGAAAGAGTTTTTTTATTTTCGCTTTATTATCTTTCTAACTAAAAGAGCAACACAAGCGTTACACTGCATGCTTTTTAGGATGTCACTCCTAAAAATGTTAAATGGATCTTTCCCATAGTTCCATTTCCTGCTTCCGGTTCTATTCTGTCACCCTTTTACCCATGCATGCATGTATGTGTTTAGATTAGTTTAGTTATGTTTGTGATTTAGTTGTTAAAACTTGTGCACAATACGTATTTGGTTCTGATTCTCTGCTTGCAACAAAGGTTACTTTACGATTTAGATTTAGATTTAGACTACAGGCTCTTAGTACTGTACAGTAAGAAAGACATTTCCCTTCCCCGGAAATTAATATTTCTTAGAATGAATAAACAATTAACGCTAAGTGTTCACGGGACGAACTGGTGGGTTGATTGTAATATTAATTTTACTACATTAAGTTAATTATATTAACTGATCCAAATTATTATATTTGTAATATAATACAAATATAAATTATTATTATAAATTATTTTAAATTAAATTATTATTATAACCAGTTATTATTGATTATTAATATTTCATAGAGTTAATTTGTTACACAATGCCGCACTGAACGTCCTAATCGCACCGTTGTGATAGTACACATTTCAGGGGTGCATTTCACATGGAAAATTAGATGAATTATTAAAAAGATTATTAAAATGTTTACAGCTCACCTTACTTTAAGGGAGAGATGGACTTCTGTCTCTATTATATTGTGTGCTGTATTATATGTTTACGGAGTTATTTCTGTTTCCAAAGGCAGCAATAAATAACACTTTAAAATCTAAAGAGTGTTCATGTGATTTTATAGATTGTTGTGAATGTGAAAAAAATGTACACTCAAAAAAATGATGTGTTGGCTTTACTTAACTTTTTTTTGTAAACAGGCACCACCGGTTCCACATACCAAATACTGATTACGTTAACCCTTATGTGCTGTTGTGGCTTTTTTCAGCCACTATGGGGTATTTTTGAGTCTTAATTTGTCCATAACTTTTCTGTGTTTCAGCAAATGGAATGATTTTTGGTGACAAATCTTATTTTAACACATATTTTGGGAAAATGCTTTGAAATTTTTCAAAAACTCAACAGTACACTGTGGGCAAATTCACTACCCTTTCGTTATGTTAGTGGCTGAAAAAAGCAACTACTTTAAACTGCTGTAAAAATGTATCAGATCATTTTTTTTTTTTAAATTTTTGCATAAATCTATTAATCAACCTCAGTCCTTTTCAAAACTACTATTTTTTTAAAAAAAAACAGGATTTTAACTCTTTAATTGCCAAATTCAGAAACGATGTCACTGATTTGGGAAAAAAACAACACAAAATGACTTATTTTCAATATAAATGTAATTGACCGTTCGCAGGCCCCTCCCCCAAAACGGCCATTGTCCAATCACACATCATAGCAACCGTTACTATGTGAGCAGCTCCGTCAAACATTGACTCCAAGCAAGCTGGTGAAGCGGTGCGCCCACTGCGTTTGTAAACCGGACACTAGATACTCCGAGAGATTGTCTGGAGGAGTTGT
Organism: Chrosomus eos; assembly: GCA_036326025.1. Taxonomy (NCBI): domain Eukaryota; kingdom Metazoa; phylum Chordata; class Actinopteri; order Cypriniformes; family Leuciscidae; genus Chrosomus; species Chrosomus eos. The sequence goes on from CM070821.1 coordinate 44,746,407, forward strand.
GTTCTTTTCGTTCCCAAAGCCGAAAACACGTGAACGGTGCCTACGATGGATAAAACAGTGTGGACGGCCCCACTCCCAGTTACATGTGTCGAACATGGTTCACTCGCGAACAGCGTGCATGAGACTGACACACTGAGATTAGTCAAAGAAACATGGAGAGAGCAGATCAAGAGGATCCACAAAGGAAGTACGTTTTCTAAAGGGTTGTTGTTAACGTGATATTTTCGGGGGGAAATGAGCAGCAGTCACTAGCAGTGCAGGACCTGTAGACTACAGTTTAGAAGAGTGCATGCTCGCAACGGGGAACGCATGAAGCTTACTTGACAACATCAGTTCATATAACGTAATCAATATCGTAATGAATAGAAATAACCTTAAATGTATGGTTATCTGCATCTTTCCGTCTCTTATGTATAGTTACTTTTTAAACACGAAAATCGGATTCAGCATGACACGAAAGCGGTTACCGTGGTAATGAAAAATGTATAATCCTGTATCTGAGGCAAAATTACTAAATATGCAGCGCGAATTATATATTTCTAACTCCAAACAGACTGAACCAGCGTATTAAATCTTCTTCAAGGCTGTAATTTACTGGTTGCATTTGAGGTACAGGTCATGGGGTTTCTCAGATTTCGCTTGAGACCGGTATATTAGCCTCAATAGTAGTCATGTCTCCTTCATTGCGTATTTTTATATTTTGAATATATCCCTCCACTGCATACTGTAACCCATTTTGCCTCGATCTGGAGGATATCGCGGAGGTAATTGCTCGAAAAAAGGTCACTGACACGCACGGGTATACCTCTTCCATTCATGGCAATCTGTGGCGCTGGTCGTGTTTGACCATTTGTTTGACGGGCGTAGCAACAATAACTAGGGGGCGTGGCTTTTGCGAACGGTCAATTGTAGACTGGATTTTTTTTTACCTTTTATCACAGTCTTGGACATGTCAAAGATTAGAAACAACATTGGTTTTGAGCAGTGTTGGGAACGTTACTTTAAAAAAGTAATTAGTTATAGTTACTCACTACTTGTTCCAAAAAGTAACTGAGTTAGTAACTCAATTAGTCTATAATAAAAGTAACTCGTTACCAGGGAAAGTAACTATTTGCGTTACTGTTAAAAAAAAAGTTGCTATATGTCAAAGAATTTGGATTTTTTTTTAGCAGTTTTCACAAGTCAGTTGAAATGAGTAGAACAGACAGGTGTTTGTACATAACTTTCTATATTTATTGCACGTCGACAGACAGCAAGAGGTTTATCCTGCACTTCACTTCACTGCACTTATTAACCCAGCTCCTCACTAGCTGTGTGAGCCAGGGGTGCGTTCGGATTACACAGTTTTTTCAATCAATAAACGCACATAAGCGTCGATTTTGTCATGAGTCATTTTGTACCCACCACTTTTAAAAACAAACAAATAAAATATCTCCATTTAACTAGCAGAGCATTCATTTAGTTCGCTATTAAATAAGAGATTTAGCGTTAAATTGTTTTGGTTTTGAACTAGGGGTGCAACGGATCAAAAAACTCACGGTTCGGATTGTTTCTCGGATCAAAGTCACGGATCAGATCATTTTTCGGATAAGCAAAAAAATAAAAAAGTCAAATAAACATAAGTTTTGTCTTTTTGTTTATTAACACTTTTAAATTATTAAATTAAAATATATAAAATCAACTTAAAGTGCACAAGGCATTGTAGGAGCCTAATTTTGCTTTTGTTCAGTGACAATTATTGCATATTATGTGTTGCATTTCAGTATTAGAATATTTGTGTTTTGATTGTAACTTTCTTTCTTTGTGTGTACTAATTAGATAAATATTCTCTATATTTACATTGAAATATGTTATGTAAAAATTGTGCACTGGCCCTTTAAGAATTTCGACTGTAAGTGAGGTCCTGTAAGTGCGTCCTTTTTAGGAAATAGAGTGGAGTCGCACAGTTTTCTTTACCGCATCCGTGATATTTAGGATTTAAGATTATATTTTGTTTAGTTTGGATTAAAATGAAGAATTTACATGAAGAAAACGGTGCATGTTAATTGTTTTTTATTGGACACGGAGCGAGGTGACTGGAATTCTTGCGATGCTCACTCACAGTAATAATATCTTCTTTTTAAAGATATTAGGGGGGTTGACTGGTTGACTTACCGAAACAGGCCGATCAGGATGCTCTCTGTCTTACATGCGCACACACGCAAGGTATCTCGCTCTCTCCCTTGCTCGCGCTACACGGTTTAGAGCACAGTATGTTCTGTCTCGCGTGCGTTTGACAAGTTTGTACCCCGCACTTCTGAAAATGCACTTCCGAATGAGTCTCTGTCCCCAGCACATTTCAAACCAAACTGACGCCCGTGGTAACGCATCACATTTAACGTCCAGTAACGTTAACGGCGTTGTAACGACGGGAAAAGTAATTAGTTAGATTACCCCGTTACTGAAAAAATAACGTCGTTACCTAACGCCGTTATTTTAAACGGCGTTATTCCAAACACTGGTTTTGAGGCATTGTTAGTTTTTGTGCAGCAACAGATTTTAACTTTTTCTCCCTCATTTACTGTTCGTGGCTGTTTTTGCTCCATTGACTTCCATTATAACCACATTTTTTGATTGCAAAGCCATGACAACATATAATCATGCATTTTTGATTGTTGGTGGTTTTCCCTGTTGGGAAGAGGTCAAATTTGTAATTTTTACTGTTGATAACCAGGTGGCACCATTAACCCTTTATAGGCCTGTGCAAAAAAAACAACCAAAAAACACTCAGCATCTGATCAAATTTATGAACACTTTATTATGAACCAAAATGCAACAACAACTTCAAAAAAACTTAACAATGGTTCAACAGTTGAGGATGGATGAAGAAATAAACAATTGAACAAACCACAAACTCTGTGTGTGTGTATTTTCAGTCATTCCAACAGGACTTGCAGCATACCACTTGGTGCTCTTTGCATATGTGTCCACCACAACGGATGCAAGTGCTGAATGTTCTTTTTTTTTTTTTTGTACTGTGCAGCACTTGCATGTCCCCCTCTTCACTTCTGAGCTGCTGGTGTCTGCTGGAGTCTGTGGATTTACGTCTTGCGGGACAGCTGCAGGAGACTGCAGGACTCCCCTCTGGACCTGTACACGCCGGCCAAAATCAGTAGCCCCATATTCGGTTGTTTAGTCTGACGTCACGCGTGACGTTTAGCCTCTTCCGGGCCCAAGCGCTCCGCTCGTCTTCAGATCCTAGACTACATAAAACCTTTTCTTAAAGGGCTTTTTTCGCTTCAGTGCCAGTGGGTGTTACTAGAGATTAAGGAATGCACCCACTGGCGCCAAAGTTTTTTCATTCGTTTAAGATTTGTAACTTACCTTATCAACTGCCGCCATTTTCTCTTATCATTTCTCGTCACAGGGAAAGCAGTAGATGACAGTTAAATGTCACTTGTTTTTTTTAACTCCGATCTATTTAAACTACACGGGAACACGTTAAAACTCCGGCGAAAGCGGTAGGTAGGTAGAGAGGACCCGGCCTTTGGACCCGGAAACAGGAGCGCTTACGTCACGACTTAACAACCGGATAGGCATGGAGATCTGTGGAGTCCACAACGGTCCAGTTTCTCATAGTGCGGCGTCCATGGAGGTTGGTCATGCTGACAATGAGGTCAATCATTTCCTCCGTAAAAAACAGATTGAACACAGAATCCACACTCTGGACCCTTGCGATGGCATAGCCGTCGGCCCTGGAGTCACGCCTCTGGCAGGCTGTAGAAAGGGTGTTGTCTCCATGTTGGTGGAATACCACACCTCGCCGTTTTTCCCAATCCACCCAGATCCAGGATCCACAGAATCCTCCTCACCTTCAGTGGAATCTAGAGAGGATGATGAGGGCCCACATCCAAATCAGGATCTGACTCTCCTGAGTCTGTGGTGTCAGAGGGAGAAGACAATATCTCATCCTGATGCTCGCTGGAGGGGTCAGGCTGCATAATTATGTCTAAAACTTCACTACAAGTCAAGCGCTTACTCATGATGCTGCTCCTCTCACCATCAACTGACAAATGACCAGCAGGCTTGAATGCAAGTGTTTAAATCCACTTGCTTTGTTTTTGTTTAGTCTGCATTTCTCACCATCAAAAGGCAGCAAATGCCACTTAGACTTACTTTGTTTTTGTTTACTCTATGTAGTTCTGAGAGCTGAGGTGCATGTTTTGATTTTCTCAGACGCATCAAGGTGAGTTCTCACACTCTCTCTCACACTGACACTCACTGACACACTCACACACACACACACAACACACACACACACACACACACACACACACACACACACACACACACACACACACACACACACACCACACTTTAATATGCTATTATACTTCATAATCATGCAAAAGCCATGCTTTACACTCCATGTAAAAGCCAGAAACTAAGCTTTATTTTTGCACAGGCCTATAAAGGGTTAATGGTGCCACCTGGTTATTAACAGTAAAAATTACAAATTTGACCTCTTCCCAACAGGGAAAACCACCAACAATCAAAAATGCATGATTATATGTTGTCATGGCTTTGCAATCAAAAAATGTGGGTTATAATGGAAGTCAATGGGGCAAAAACAGCCACGAACAGTAAATGAGGGAGAAAAAGTTAAAATCTGTTGCTGCACAAAAACTAGCAATGCCTCAAAACCAATGTTGTTTCTAATCTTTGACATGTCCAAGACTGTGATAAAAGGTAAAAAAAATCCAGTCTACAATTACATTTTATATTGAAAATAAGTCATTTTGTGTTGTTTTTTTCCCAAATCAGTGACATCATTTCTGAATTTGGCAATTAAAGAGTTAAAATCCTGTTTTTTATTAAAAAAAAATAGTAGTTTTGAAAAGGACTGAGGTTGATTAATAGATTTATGCAAAAAAAAAAAAAAAAAAAAAAAATGATCTGATACATTTTTACAGCAGTTTAAAGTAGTGGCTTTTTTCAGCCACTAACATAACGAAAGGGTAGTGAATTTGAACAATGCACAAGGGTTAAAACACAACCAACACCATCAGATCTCCTTAGTTCATTGTTCATCCAGCTGTTGTAACTCATGTACAGCAACCAAACAAATTCTAAAGTTAATAAGTTAATGGTCAAGAGCCCAACTAAAACAAATACTTATCTCCATAATGGTGACTTAAAAATTCTGTTTTTCTCCTTCAGAGATTCTGCTTGTTATCATCAGGTGTCTTCAGTAATGCTCAATCATCACTCAGTTATTCACTTAATTAAAACTCATTAGCTCAGAGTTTAATTGGGTCGCTTAAAATGACCAAATTCCATGATGTTGAAGTTACATGATATTATGTTTGTTTAACGAAACATAGTTATGTGGAACCGGTGGTGCCTGTTTACAAAAAAAGTTAAGTAAAGCCAACACATCATTTTTTTGAGTGTATGCATTCATTCATTTCACAACAATGTATAAAATCACATTATATGTATATTTTATATTATATGTATAAAATTTTAAACCAACACCAGAAACATCTGACTGAAATGGACAAATAACTGGAGACTCACTGTTTGCTGGCTGAAGCCCCAGGCCAGGCACAAAACGAAACCCTTCGGGTTCAGGGTATACGAAGAAACTTTTCACAGCCTTCCAGCCTCTCAGGAAGAGGTTTCTCCATGGTGTGTATTCTGCAACAAATATTGATAAGAAACATCTGTTTTATTAGCACAGATTACAGCTGTATAAATTCACTTATAAACTATCCTAAAGTAGAGCTACTTTATGTTGCTAGTTCATGTGAATAATTAGCAGGTTTTCCATTGAACTTTGGAAGAGGCTCAGACAATTTCAAAGAACACTAGAGAAACGGCTAGTTGCATATGGCCGCCATGTTGGATCCAGATATGACCGCGTCATAGCACATTACCATAAAGTTGACTTGGTTTCAACTCTCCTCGCCGCTCTCACCCATAGACATCATATAGAAGAATTTATTTATTTCGTTTGCAAAGTAAATATAATTGTTAAGCTCTTTTCATCTGTAATTTTCTTACTTTCACATTTAAAATATATTATTAGGTTAACTTATACCCTACGTGTGGCCAGCCTGCACAAATACTGATCAATATAATTATTTGCTTGTGGCCGCTTTATATGAAGTTTAAAAAAAGATCAAGCATTCGATCTACGTCAGAGCATCAGAGCGTCCACGAATCTTGCACGGCGTCGTTAGCAGGGAGGCGAGAGCGAATTTTGCCGTTCTCGCCGGCGGCGGTGTGAACGTACAGTTATACTCTTTCCTCAGCTCTTACTGTGATTTTCTGGAGTAAAACTAATGCTTCATCTTTTGTGTGATGTACAATAAACTTCATTGAACTCATCAGTATATTTTTGGCCATCATTCGGACAGGGTCCGCTACAGCAGGCTTGTACTAACAGTGTGTTCTAAATTCCCTATCTAAGACTATACCAGAAGGACTTTTATTATGAACGTTACTGTGTGCGCTGCTGATTAACGTTAGTTTCCGCTATTGTGTTCACTTTCACTTTCACCAGCCGTTTTCTCCGCTATTCCCTCAGGTGTTAATGTGCGTGATTGAACAAATACCATATTCAATACTTTGTACAGTAGAAAACTCAGTACAGCTGGAAGGTGCCAATGCATGTGAATATCAGTCTATAAAGAGTTTAACGGTTCCCTGTCTCCTGTCACGCTTCTTATCGGAGCCCCGTAGTGGATGAGCATTCACCTACCTATAATCAAACCCTACAGTTCGCAATATTTGGTCCTTCGAGCCGGATTGCTACACTCATTACGGTGACATGGAGCAACAGAGTCAACATTACTCTCCTGATACCACACATCCTGTTCAACTACAGGCCAGAGCACGTCAGCTCTCAACACGTCTGCAAGCTTATGACATTACATTACCTAAATCTCTCATACCAGACCCAGCGCTGTACGACAGTTCATTCCACCAGCCAAGGATGTATCACCCAACAGCACAGCTAAACCTCAGTGGACAGGCCGAGCCGGTCTCGACTGTGGATCAGCTTCCCATGAGTGAGTTATCTCTGGTGCAGTATGGAGCTGGTCAAGTTACATGCCATACGGGCAGTGTTGATAATGGTTCTGGTGTTTTTTCTAGACAGCTAGATGCTGAGAGATCCATTAGTCATTCTAGTTCACCGGTAGCTCAAAGAGAATATCACAGTCAATCTGCATGTGAGTCAATCAGCAGTGGTTCTGTTTCGCCTTCACTTAGAGATGAAGAACAGGCTAGAGCTATTTCACCGCCTGTGGTCAGACTGAAAGCTACTGCAGCGCCATCTATACCAATCCAGTATGCAAGCCAGTCATTCCAAGCTGCTGTGGCTACCAGAGATATTTCCCCACAGTCAGCCCCATGGCACATGACACAAACTACGACTAATGCCACATATGGTACGACTCCGTCATACTTTGGTGTCTCAAATTTACCTGCACCACATGTAACGCTGCATCCGCAAACTTTAACCAGCAGACCAGATTTTCGTCCTTCATATCAGCTTACCTCTTCATTGCCACGTACTGTTACATCGGTGAAGCTGCCTCTAGTTACAGCAGCCTACACAACTGGTGTGCCACCTGTCTATCAGTTACAGACTGCTGTGCCATGCCAACCACAACGGCAGTCATTCACCATGCCAGACCCTAATCGACCTCCATCATCGTTCCCAGGGTATTATGCCACTCAGCCTTCTACACATATTCCAGGGCAGAGGTGGTATGACTCTCCAGCGATGTACCCGCCACCACCTCCAGCTCCTGTTTATCAGCCAATACCTCCAGCACTTCCACTCCAGCCGGTTCCAATCCCAAAATTACCACAGCTTTTGAATGATAGTGAGAGAGAGTTTACGGATCTGAAGATGGCTTTGGACAATCTCCTCAATCCTCACACTGAGCTTACTGAACATTATAAATACAGGGTGCTAATGGAACAGTTGGTTTTGGAGGAAGCAAGGCTAATAGCCCAAGCATGCCGACATCATCCTGCGCCCTATGCAGCAGCTATGACAGCATTGCAACGGCAGTATGGCCAACCTCATCAGCTGGCACAAAGTGAAATTGCATCTCTGTTGAATTCGCCTGACATTAGAGCAGGGGATGCAAAGGCTTTTCAGAGTTTTGCACTCAATGTTGACTTGTTAGTAGGCATGTTGATGTCACTTGAGGGGCCACAAGGACGAGAACTCACTTGCACGGGCCATGTTGACAGACTACTCAGTAAGCTTAAAAGCATTAATTAATTAATGCATTACCCAAGCATTACAGAGATAGTTTCATTGAGCACCTCCAGTTACGAGGCCGACTGAGCACTAACAGCCTCAACCCGTATAACCTTCATGACCTCGCTGACTGGTTGAAGGTGAAGGCAGAGGCTCAGCGTCTGTCATCTAAAATGGTACAGCGCTACCAGACGGAGAGAGTTCAAGTCCCATGGAGGGAACGTCAGCCCATGCCTAAGCCCCAAACTCGATTCACTGCAGTTTATCACCTGAACAGATTCTTAAGTGGATAAAGGACGGCAATAGGTGTTGGAAATGTGGTCGTACAAGTCATAAATGTGACGAATGCACGCTAAAGAAGCCTTGTAGAGAATGTGGCAATATACACCTCTGTGTCCTGCATTCCATCGCCAAGGAGGGTTCCAACCTTGTGTTACTTACGACCTCTGCTGATTGAGCATATCTGACTTCCCCTAGCTCCACAGGACGTGTTTACCTGAAAGTCGTCCCAGTATTGCTGTGGAAAGACAAGAGGTCTGTACCAACTTATGCTATCCTGGATGATGGGGCCCAACGGAGTATTGTTCTTCCAGCAGCGGTTCAGCAGCTAGGACTTGCGGGTAGGGAAGAGACTTCGGCCCTTCGCACCATCCGACATGATGTCACAGATTTGAAGGGACAGTCAATTGATCTGATGCTTTCCACACAGTCAAGTCCAAATGAGAAGTACAGACTCACAAATGTGTTTACTGCTCCTCTCCTTACATTAACTGAGCAAACGTATCCCATTAAGAGGCTTCAGCAATGCTATTACCACCTCAGAGGGATTCATCTTCCGTCCTTTGATAAGGTGCAGCCCCTTCTTCTAATTGGGTCTGACTACCCAAACCCGATCACAGCGAAAGAGCCCATCAGACTAGGACCAGCTGGTAGACCGGCAGCTGTACGTACACAGCTTGGTTGGGTTCTCCAGGGACCAGATGGACTTCTCCCACATCAGGTACCATCATCACAATGCTTATTCACTTCCCTTACTCCAATTCGAGATCCTGTTTACCAACATGTTGAGCGGCTGTGGCAACTAGACGTCCTCCCATACCGCAGTGAAAAGCTGTTAACACGGTCAAAACAGGATCAAGCGGCTGTGAATATGCTGGAGACCGAAACACAACATGTAGAAGTTAATGGCATCTGGCGTTACGCTACTCCACTCATTCGTGCACGGGATGGCCCACCTTTGAGAGGAACCAAGGAGTCAGTCTTGTCCCGCCTCAGGAACACTGAGAAGCATCTCAGCAGAGACACAGAGAACGTTCAGGTGTACGAAACTGAAATACAGAAACTCCTCGATTGTATGTTGTGAAGGTACCACCGGTGAATCTGCAGCCCATTGAGGAGTCATGGTTCATACCGCACCACCTTGTACACCACAATGGCAAAGACCGGCTGGTCTTTGACTGCTCCTTTGTGCATCAGGGTATCTCCCTTAATCAACAGCTGCTTCCTGGTCCCAGCCTTGGTGCCTCATTGATGGGAGTTCTCCTTCGTTTTCGGCAGTATCCGGTTGCCATCAGTGGTGATATACGCGGCATGTTTCACCAGGTGAGACTCCTACCCAAAGACAAACCCCTGCTGAGGTTTATAGGAACATGCGTAGGGAGGATCCGCCTGACGTCTACGAGTGGCAAGTCTTACCTTTTGGGACGACCTGCAGTCCCTGCTGCGCTACCTATGCTCTACAGACACATGTCCGCAGCCAGCAGCCCGGAAATGAAGAAGTACTGCAGTCTATAGAGCGAAGCTTTTACGTAGACAATTGTTTACAAAGCCTTCCCACTGCTACAGAAGCTAAGCAACTGATCGACAAGATGAGACCACTTCTAGCCTCAGGGGGTTTCGAAATAAGACAGTGGGCTTCCAATGTACCTTCAGTTGTTCAGCATTTACCATCAACGGCTCGTTCAGAAAGCATTGAACTGTGGTTGCAACAGTATAATTCGGATCCTTTGGAACCAGTCTGGGTTTGATGTGGCGCTGTCTAGAGGATCAACTGGCCTATCGGCATCGTGTCATGGTAGAGCACCCCTCCAACGATGAGACACATTTACAAGGTCTTGGCATCACAATATGCCCTCCTAGGGTTTATCATTCCCTTTACCACACGGGCCAAGATCCTTGTCCAGAAGCTTTGGGCCAAACCAAGGAATTGGGATGATCCGAACCTTCCCCCAGACTTGCTAGAGAAGTGGAGAATATGGGAGAAGGAGTTGCCTGACCTCGGCAAGATCAAGCTTAAAAGATGCTACATCCCTTCCAACTTTGATGTGGAGACATCAAAATTTAGCTTGCATGTGTTTGGTGATGCATCAGAGGTGGCCTATGGATCAGTTGCTTACCTCCTCGTTGAGCAGCATGGAGAGATTCATACCTCCTTTGTCATGGCCCGCTCTAGGCCCCAAACGACAGCTGTCAATCCCACGTCTTGAACTCTGCGCAGCTCTGACCAGTGCCCAACTTGCCAATTTCCTCAGCCAGGAACTGACTATCCCCATAGAGGAAGTGACATTATGGACTGACTCTACGACTGTCCTGACTTGGATACAGTCCGAGTCTTGTAGGTAGGGATGTCCCGATCAGGTTTTTTTGCCCTCGAGTCCGAGTCCGAGTCATTTGATTTTGAGTATCTACCGATACCGAGTCCCGATCCGATACTTCTATATTACATTAAAAAAAAAGAATAAAGAAGAGCGGAAAAAAAAACAGATCCAGGATGTTCCTTATTTGTTATTTAATTCACCTTATTTTAACATTCAAAAACTCTGTTAACAAACAGAGCACTTCTGTGAGGTAGCTTGAACAATCAAGTAATAAATAACATAAATTATTCACTTTTGGACTTTAGTGCAACAGTAAATATATATAAAAAAAGTCTAATATAAAAACAAATAGCACCTCAACTTTAAAATACCCGGCAGGCATGTAAACAAATAAAAAAATAAGTGTATAAAAAAATTATGAGAATATACATTAGGGGTGTAACAGTTCACAAAATTCACGGTTCAGTTCGATACGATACAGTGGTGTTACGGTTCGGTACGTTTTCAATACAGTAAAAAGAAAGAAATGCCAGAGATATTTCCTATTTGTTAAAAGAAAAAATATTTTTAAATAAGTTTGAGTTTTCCTACATCTTGAAACTTTCAGGTTTAAAAATGGGGGTAATCTTTGAAGGATGAACAAATAATGTTTTGGTCATCACATTTAAATATATTTATATATATAATATTTAGATAATATTTGAGTTTTGAAGTGCTGGGAAAAGATGTGTGAAGTACTTGAAAGCATTTCACTATTCCAGGCAAACTATCATGGCTACAGTGAGTGTTACTATATTAAATCCATGATGAATCTTGCTGATCTGTGGACTTAAAGCCTATAACTAGTTCATTCACGGCACAATGTTTCTCCTGGTTTCCACGTCAGCGCTATAGAGATATAATAGAGATCTACGGTTAATAACGGAGAAATTTGAATGCTTCTCATTAGATCTCGCAGCGATGTTATTACTTCAGTGGCGAATTCAAATGCTTTATTCACTGGATCTCTAATAGTGCTGTGTAGTAACAGTGTCGCTTGATCAAGATCGGCTCGCGCTGCACAGATCTATGTTGCTGGTTCAAACTGATAAACGGTCCGTGAACAATATAATGAGTAGCGCCTTTTCGTTCCGCTTTCATTACGTTCGTCATTTGATGTTGCGCAACGTTGTGGTGTTCACGCCAGCGCGGATTTTGTCGGCAGGATAAATTATCCAAGGACCTGGTTTGGTTTGTATGCGTACCGAACTGGAAGCCTCGTACCAAAACGGTTCAATACGAATACATGTACCAATATATACATATAATATATCCGAGTCCTGATCGGGAGGTGACGTCCGATTCCGATCGAGTCTGAAACCACGTGATCAGGCCCGATTTCCGATCACTTGATCGGATCGGGACACCCCTACTTGTAGATATAAGGTTTTCGTTGGGACAAGAGTGGCAGAAATCCAAGAGTGGACAGAGCTTCACTCGTGGAGGTATGTGGATTCCCCTAAAAACCCGGCGGATGATATTACTAGAGGGAAGACACTTACAGAGCTGGCGAACCCAAGCAGGTGGGGTCAGGGTCCAAAATTCCTTTGTGAACCATCAGATCACTGGCCAGTCACACCCTTGATAGAGGCTCAAGATGATATATCAGAGACGAAGAAAGGTGTCTTTTGTGGTCTAGTTGTGAATGATCAAGGTTCTGGCATTCCTGATGCATCCCAGTACACTTCCTGGAGGGACTTAATTGATGCTGCTTACCAGTTTCTTCACGGGGCGGCTGCCCAAGACATGAGCATGCAACACCCTGATTATCGGAGTGCGGAAACACTCATATTGAGTCGATGTCAGGAGGAGACCTTCTCAGAGGAACTTAAGGCCTTGAAGGCAGCTAAACCTGTGCCTACATCCAGCCGTCTGAACACTCTTGCACCAGAGTTGGATTGCAAACTAGGTCTGATCCGTGTGGGAGGAAGACTGCGGAAGCTGGATGGCTTAAGTCAAACGGAGATCCACCCCGTGGTTTTACACCCGCACCATAAGGTTACTATACTTCTCATAAAGCACTTTGATGAACGCCTTCTTCACCCAGGACCTGACAGAGTTTTTGCTGAACTCCGTCGCCACTACTGGATCCTGAGAGGCAGACAAGCAGTAAGGCAACATCAGAGAGAGTGTGTGGAGTGCCAGAAGTGGAGAGCCAAGCCGACCGTGCCCATCATGGCTGACTTACCTTTAGCTCGCCTGCGAGTGTACCAACCGCCTTTTTTCTCAACTGGAGTTGACTGCTTTGGGCCCTTCATTGTGAAGATTGGTCGTCGCACTGAAAAGCGATGGGGAGTCATCTTTGAGTGCTTGACGACCAGATGCATTCACCTCGACCTCCTCAACAGCATGGATACGGATGCATTTTTGTTGGCACTTAGACACTTTATAGCCCGCAGAGGCACCCCAGCTGAAATCCTCTCGGATCAGGGGACCAATTTCCGAGGAGCTGAGACCGAGCTAAGGGAAGCCTTCAAAGCAATGGAACCTAAACTGCAAGAGTTATTGGCTAGTCATCAGATCAACTTTAAAATGAATCCTCCTGCCGCACCACACTTCGGAGGTGCATGGGAAAGGGAGATTAGATCGGTAAAGTCTGCCCTGCGGGTAGTTATCGGGAGCCAGTCGGTTCCAGAGGAAGTACTACGTACAGTACTGATTGAAGTAGAGGGCATTCTCAACAGCAAGCCATTGGGATACGTCTCATCCGATGTTGCAGACATAGATCCGCTTACCCCAAACATGCTGCTTATGGGGCGGCGTGATGCCTCACTTCCCCAGGTGATCTACACTCCCGAACCACTATCCAAGAGTCGCTGGTGGCATTCTCAGACCATTGTGGATCACTTCTGGTCGTACTACATTCGACATTACCTTCCAAGCCTCCAGACTCGCCAGAAGTGGCAGCGAGAAACCGAGGATTTAACTGAGGACATGGTGGTAATGATTATGGATCCGCAGCTTCCCAGAGCTCAGTGGCCAACTGGTAGGGTTGTCAAGTTGATTACCAGTGATGATGGACTCATTCGGTCAGCTCAAACCCAAGTCAATGACCGCTTATACCTACGACCTGTGGCCAAACTTGTCAGACTTCCTGCACTTCCGGGTGGAGGTGGCACCGACTCCAAGGACTAGGGAGTTTATCTTTACACATATTAGCTATGCTAATCTGGGGGCGGCTGTTCTAAATTCCCTATCTAAGACTATACCAGAAGGACTTTTATTATGAACGTTACTGTGTGCGCTGCTGATTAACGTTAGTTTCCGCTATTGTGTTCACTTTCACTTTCACCAGCCGTTTTCTCTGCTATTCCCTCAGGTGTTAATGTGCGTGATCGAACAAATACCACATTCAATACTTTGTACAGTAGAAAACTCAGTACAGCTGGAAGGTGCCAATGCATGTGAATATCAGTCTATAAAGAGTTTAACGGTTCCCTGTCTCCTGTCACGCTTCTTATCGGAGCCCCGTAGTGGATGAGCATTCACCTACCTATAATCAAACCCTACAGTTCGCAATACAGTGGATAAAAGCAGATGACAAATACGTTATAACCTTAATTAAACTAAACCTGTTCTATCTCTATACTGCATATATTCTCTGGCTCTGTAGGCATTATTGTCCTACTCCGGGATGAACACCACAACTGAGAGTTTCTGTTCTATGGCAAGCCGTTTTAACATTTAATCATTTTAACCTACTAGTCTCTATTTTCATGCTACTAGTACTTATTTTTTAGATACTAGTATATATTTCATTGAGTACTAGTACTTATTCATTAGCTACTTGTCCTTATTCATTAGATACTAGTACTTATTCATTAGATACTAGTTTCTTATTCATTAGATACTAGTACTTATTCATTAGATACTAGTACTTATTCATTAGATACTAGTACTTATTCATTAGATACTAGTGCTTATTCAATAGATACTAGTACTTATTCATTAGATACTAGTACTTATTTCGATGCCGACTAGTAACTATTCTTTTGTTACTAGTAACACATTTAATTTTTAGCGGATTTTGCGTCATTGACAGGCGACATTTGTTGGCCGAGACCGCCACTTATTTAAAATTGGAATTTCTCTGAAATAAAAAATCTTTGGAGACTTTTGGGATATTGTAAGTACACAACTGCAGGAAATATATCACACCGTGCAAGTAATTTTTGGATATTTTATTACAAAATTCCTACATATTGGACCTTTAAGTCTTGTATTTTTTAAATAAGTTTTATTAATAAAGTAAAGGGATAGAACCAGTTTATTTGTAGTGCATTGACAATAGTTTTATATAAGTAATTTATTAATTAAATTAATAAAAAAGGCCTTGAGATATGTTTGGTAATTGTACCTGAATTAATTTAAAATTTATTTGCTATATTTTCAGATTTGTTTTTCTTTATTCTCATCTGAATTATAATTTATTTATTTCTGTATTAAATAATACTACCATTTAAAAACACATTTGATTTTTTTTTTTAATCAATGTAGAATGTGTAACTTTAATAAACAGATTAGTGCTCTGTTTGAGGACAAGAAATTAAAACCAATGCAATATGATAAATGTCCAAAAGATGGCACCCACAGACTGTTTTTAAATGGGTTGGAAAAATAGATAAGATAACAGCTGTCATCATGACTCATGAAGGTTTTGCTGGTCAAACAAAAAACATACTGTATATAGTTCTGATTTTTTTCCTTCCCGTTTATCTACAGCTCATATCTAGAATTCTGAAGTGAAATAAAGTAGCGTCATATTTTTTTTATGAATTAACCAGAGCAAGTTGAAGAGAAAGAGACACAGAGAGAGAGAGAGAGAGAGAGAGAGAGAGAGAGAGAGAGAGAGAGAGAGAGAGAGAGAGAGAGAGAGAGAGAGAGAGAGAGAGAGAGAGAGTGCGCGTGCAGGTGAGTAACCTAATATTGAAGCTTGTTGGTTTAATTAGGTTTTCCCAAACTTGCGATCTTAAGGACGGCGGGTCCTCTAACTTCTAACACCACTCGCCATACTCGTCCTTAGCGCTGCTGTCTCTGACTCACTCACTGGACCGTCGTCGAGCAGACAAAAAACTGCATAAATAGATGGAGCTCGCCTAAAGCGGGGTTACAGATTATGTGTCCCTAAAGAACCCGCATATCTAATAGTAGTTCCGCATTAGATTAATTAATTTGCACGCCCGTTTCATTTATTTTTATACCGTGTATTCTCCGTGTAAATTCATGCACCGAACCGTGACGCCCGTACCGTTTCAATTCAATACGAATACATGTACCGTTCCACCCCTAGTTTTAGGTCTATCCAATTGCACCCAGAGGCATTTGAGAGACGTTCGTTGGTGACGACCGTTTGGAAATGGGCTATGAATGAACCTTACCCAGACACACTCTCAGTTACAACTGAGAAGGGTTGACACCAGGCTACAAACCAACAGGAGTAGAGAAGGAAAAATGAAGACTAAAACCACAAATATCAGAGTGGTAATCAGTGCCGCCGCTCCCACCACGCGCATCACGCGCTCTGCGTAGGGCACCAAGTGCGGAGGGGGCACCAAAAATAGCCTAATGAAAAATCAATCATCAAACTTCTTGTTATAATCAGATTCAGCGCGTTCTTCATCTTCAATCCGCAGCTGAGCAGAGAGCACGTCAGAAACAGGGTGTGTGTGTGTGTGTGTGTGTGTTCATCTGAGCCTATGATCTGAGCCTCATTGGTCTGTCAGTGCTCGTCAATGTCACATTATTTGTGATGACCAATCAAATCAAAGTAGGCGGGCTTTATGTTCACAGACACTGAGCGCGAATTTTAACAGTGCAACTCGACGCTTCAGTCGGTCAAGTGCAAGATAAGATGTAAGTAGCTAAACTTAACTTTATATATTTGACAGTTTTTTTAGGTCATAAATGTTGTCTGTCAAGAATGACAAAAAATAATAAGGCAAACTAATATAGTTTTGTCTAATTTCGCCATTTTGAACTGAAAATAGGCCTATGTAACATGTAAGTTAGCCTAGTGTAATAGTTTAGGCTACTGTCATTGTGAGGGGACAAGAAACATGAACAAAGCTGTTTTCATTTCTTCATGTTACACACAGGATTAATAATGAATGTGTACATATTGAAAATAAAATTCAAATTGTAGCCTTTAGTAAATTAAAAAAAAGCCAACTTTAGGAGGGAAGAGACAGGGCAAGATAAAAACAAAGAGAAAAAGAGTGTGATGCTGATGAGGAGAGAAATGGTTTTAAAGCTGTTAACGAATTTTTTTTTTTTTTCTTTTTTTTTTTTTGCCTTCACAACATCTTAAAATGCACATCTGTAGTTCAGAGCAATCCAAAATTTTCTCGGGGAAACCCCGAACCCCCCTAACTAACCTGCCTCAAGTTCGGGACCACAGTGATTATAAACCCTAAACTAAAGTGTTACTTTTAAAAAAAAATATATATATATTTTTTGATACCTCATTGGGGGCTTAGCCCCTCTAAATGAAAAACCTAAATGAAAATGTGTTTTTTTTGGGGGGAGGGAGGGGGGGGGGGGGGGGGGGGGGGGGGGCATCACAAAGGAATTATGCTTAGGGCACCAAAATGGCTAGCAGCGGCACTGGTGGTAATAACTGGAGACTCACCGTCTGTCGGCTCGGACTCGAGCGCATCTGTGCCGGCCGTCGGCTCGGACTCGAGCGCATCTGTGCCGGCCGTCGGCTCGGACTCGAGCGCATCTGTGCCGGCTGTCGGCTCGGACTCGAGCGCATCTGTGCCGGCCGTCGGCTCGGACTCGAGCGCATCTGTGCCGGCTGTCGGCTCGGACTCGAGGGCATCTGTGCCGGCTGGCGACTCGGACTCGAGCGCATCTGTGCCGGCTGTCGACTCGGACTCGAGCGCATCTGTGCCGGCTGTCGGCTCGGACTCGAGCGCATCTGTGCCGGCTGTCGGCTCGGACTCGAGCGCATCTGTGCCGGCTGTCGACTCGGACTCGAGCGCATCTGTGCCGGCTGTCGACTCGGACTCGAGCGCATCTGTGCCGGCTGTCGGCTCTACGCTGGATGTGTGTGGATGAACATGTGATGACTCCTGCTCAGTTACAAGAGGACACACTTGGGTTTTTTGGGTTTGGAGGCGATGTTTCAAAGCCTTGAATCCTCTCTTGATGAAGGTCCCCGCTTTCGCCTGTTTTTCTGCAAACAACAAATATTGATTAGAAACATTGTTTTATTAGCACAGATTACAGCTGAATGATTCACTAGTTCATGTTCCAAGAACACTAGAGAAACGGGCTAGTTGCATATGGCCGCCATGTTGGATTTCCGATCTAGCGAGTTTGTGCAGACGCCAGTGCAGAGAGCCGTAGAAACCAGAGAATGATCTTTAATAGTTGTTTATACATTATGACACATCACTTAAAATAATACTAAGATCTACATGAGTACATGACATTTAAATGAGAGGTTTTATATAAATTATATAAATCAATCAAGGAAAACTCTTTTTTTTTCTTACTCTCGGGGCTACTCGTTCCATCACTCTTACTTTTCTCAGCATTAGAATTCTTTGCGTAGGAATGTACTTCACTTTGTGTGCGCTTTTCTCCTTTCCCCGCCATAACTAGGCCCACTATGCACGGTTCAGGCAAAACACTTCTTGAAGAAAAAAACGCGGAGTAAAAATTTATCGATTTCAAAAATTCGACACAAAGTTCATGTAAAATAGTTTTTTTTGTCAGTTCATAATAAAAAGTAAAGTTAGAAGGGAAATCCCGGGAAAATTATCTCCACCTAGAAAAGGTCATCTGCACCCACTGCCATCCTGTCCAAGAAGAGGAAGAGTTTTGTTTGTAGAGTGTGTTTGACGTCATGTCGTCGACTCGAGACGCTATATTTTATATATAAAATATATTTATATACTATATGTTTATACGCTATATTTATATACTTTTTGTATTTCTTTGAAGCAGATGTTTTCAACCTCCGTTTGCATTTTGTCACAGTTACCACATGTACAATTTAACCAATTAAAAGTGACAACTACTAAATAAACAGCTTACCACTGTGAAACATCCTGCAAAAGTCGTGTTTGAACAGGTTCTAATCGATTCTCTTCATCTATGTTCTTCGGGTCTGATTCCGTCTCAAATTGATAAGGTAATATGTTTGACATTTTTACAGTAACAATCAGCGCATGCATCTCCAATTTATGGTAAGAGACGTGACCTTTCCGGGCAACGTGCGATAAGCTGCTGTCGAATCACAACCCATGAACCGCTGGCACAATCAGAACTCGTTACGTATTTACGAGGGAGGGACTTCATAGAACAAGGAAGTCATCGGCCCGTTTTTTGGACAGTGAAAACCGAAGTCGTGCCGAAGTCCAATACCTTACTCACCTAAGGCACAGATAATGGCTTCAAAACGAGTTTTACCCAATAATAGGGAAGATATTCAGCAGACACTCCTAGTGTTTGCTGGGTAGCAAAGCCAGGATTGAGCACAAAATCATACATAAACCTAAACGACACAATAATGAGTGTGTGATGTAAACGAGTGCGAACTCTATGACTGAAATGAGCAAAGCGTGATCACAAATCAATCGCCCTCTCCCTTATGCAGAAATCAGAGCTTTGTCAATAATAGCCTATCAATTAAATACTTGAAAATACTACATCCTGCACATTTTCTACTATTCGTTTGTCAAGAGCCTAATCTCAACCATAAGCTACTGAATCATACACATTCACACTACTTGAAGTGTCTATTTGAATGTTTTAAAACCTTGCACTATACAGTATGATAGTATATGTTTGATGTCACAGTCTCTCCCAGAGCTGGCAAACGTTACGGCCTATTCATTTATAATTTGTTGTTTTATTTAACATGTAGTAGGCTGTTATTGTTTTAAGTGGAAGATATTTTAATATATTTTGTTTTGTTATTAGGAGGGGGTTTTTTCTTCGTTTTTGTTATTTCACACCATAAGACACATACATTTACAGTATAGATCAGTAAACATTTCACTAAAACAAACAAAAAAAACTGAAAAAATTGACAAAGTCAGTGATTTTTCTCAAATATCAGACTTCACTAAATAAAAAAATAAAAAAAACAAGCAGCTGCTTGTGACTAAACACATCTGTGCAGATCAGGAGAAGAACCAACAGGAGTAGAGAAGGAACAATTAAAGGGGACCTATCATGCTAAATTCACTTTTGCGTGGTGTTTGGACATAAATGTGTGATGGCAGTGTGTGTACACAACCACTCTGCAGTGATAAAAATCCACCCACTCCTTTTTTTTTTTTTTTTTAAATCCCCATAAATCATAAGCAGTGTCTCCCAACGACCTGTTTTCAGAATCGGCTTTAGTGACGTCACTACAGCCCACGAGTGTTGACAGACTCTGCCGTTTTAACATAGAACCGCCCTGATCGAGTTCACAGCGAGTTGAGAGTTGTACACATGTACGCCATTGCTCCACTGATGAGAATGTCTCCCAAGTGTTGTCGGTGTTGTGTGGCTGGATGTATTAATCCACATTGCTCTCTCTATTTACTCCCGAAATCTGAGCCGCTGAAGACGAGGTGGTTTAATTTTGTTTTTGAAGAAAAAGCTCCCTCAACTCTACCAAAATTTGTTTATATTAAAAGGGTGTAGCAGTGCCAACTGTTCGTGATCCAGCTACACATCTAGAAGTAAGTATTACGCGTTTGTTTTCCAAATTGCCTTTGAATTTGTCAAGCTCATAATAACAGGTTAAACTTATAAAGTTTGTGATAGCACCATGAGTCCAGCTATGTTGTTATTTTTTTATCGCGCTTATAGTGGGATATTTATTTGTAAAGGACAGCACATCAGAACAGAGCAGCCAAACAAACTCCCTCGTCTGAAAAGTGGGGCGGGAGCAGCAGCTCATTAGCATTTAAAGGGAAACACTAAAACGGTGCTTTTTGCACAAGCCAAAATTTGGCAATTTTAAAATGCTATAAAAAATTATCTGTGGGGTATTTTGAGCTAAGACTTCCCATACACACTCTGGGGACATCAAATAATTGTTTCACATCTTGTGAAAAGGGCCATAATAGGTAGCCTGGTCCCACCAGACTCTCGTACATTTCATTTCATTTGTACATAGAGTCTGGCACCGCTCCATTGACAATCGTTAACTTCCTTGTAGGGGGTACTCTATTGAAGTCGAAAACTATTGGATCTAATCAGAGTCACTCTGGATCTGCCATAACCAATCACTAACGTTTGGTCGTGACGTATGTCATCCGAACATCATGGCCATCAACAAAACTAAGCAAAGACTGTTCTTGCTCCGGCTTTAACTTCTTGATATTCGGCAGAGTTGCCACAACGGACCGAATGACTTCGCTCGCATCTTTCTCCGCTGCCATTACTGAACTACAACTCAAAATAACCCACAACGACATCGTTCTCAGCCACTCCCTCTGTTTGCTGATTGGCCCGGTAAAAAATTTATCGGACAAAACCAAAGTCTACAGCAGAATCCCAGACGTAGTACTGAAGGAAAATCATCATAGGTCCCCTGTAAGACTAACACCAGAAACATCAGGCTGAAGTGGCCATGAAGTGGTAATAACTGGAGACTCACTGTCTGTCGGCTCGGACTCGAGCGCATCTGTGCCGGCTGTCGGCTCTACGCTGGATGTGTGTGGATGAACATGTGATGACTCCTGCTCAGTTACAAGAGGACACACTTGGGTTTTTCGGGTTTGGAGGCGATGTTTCACAGCCTTGAATCCTCTCTTGAAGATGTTCCCCCCTTTCGCCTGTTTTTCTGCAAACAACAAATATTGATTAGAAACACTGTTTTATTAGCACAGATTACAGCTGAATGATTCACTAGTTCATGTTCCAAGAACACTAGAGAAACGGGCTAGTTGCATATGGCCGCCCTGTTGGATTTCGAATCTAGCGAGTTTGTGCAGACGCCAGTGCGGAGAGCCGTAAAAACCAGAGAATGATCTTTAATAGTTGTTTATACATTATGACACATCACTTAAAATAATACTAAGATCAGTGTTGGGAAAGTTCATTTTCTACATGAACTAGTTCAAAGTTCAGTTCACAAATTTTAAAATGAACTAGTTCAGTTCATAGTTCATACTTCAAAAAATGAACTAGTTCATAGTTCTTTTTTTCCATATGTTGCTGCGAGCTTCTTTTTTTTTTAAATTATTGCCACAGCCCATATACAACCACGGACAGCAATTATTTTATCGACTGGCAAAGTTTGCACAGAAATGTAAGATTTTTCCCATCCTCACCGACCTTGTCATAAAACTCGTTTAAATGATCATACGAGCCTCCTCGCTCGCTGCTTTGTCGACTACATGCCGCTTTTTGTTTTGATGACGCATGCAGCGCATGCGACACGCTACATATTAAAGGTATTGTAGGTAAGATTTTTATAAAAAACTTTTTTCCAAATTTGTTTAAACTTTCTATATATATCAATGCATAATTAAAATGTAAGTACTCTGATAAAAAGAGTATAAAAATCGAGTGACTCTAGACCGTTTAATCTGCACTAAACACAGCTCATTATTTCCAATTCGGGACGAAACAACGGATTGGCTTAGGCGACTGTCACTCTCTCGCAACCATGGCAACCACCCTTTTGCCACACAGGACCTGCCCACTTGCGCGTACCCGTTTGATTTGAGTATTTCAAGAGCACTGCGTCAGTTTGGTTTGAAATGTGGTGGGGACAGAGACGCATTCGGACGTGCATTTTCAAAAGTGCTGGGTACAAACCAGTCTTTAAAAATAGGTACAAACTTGTCAAACTGTGCAGCTTCACTGCTCAACCCGTAAATAAAGGCATCGATCCGCAATCAATTTTTGAGTTCCTCAATGGTCTAGTGGTAGAACGTGTAACACTTATGTCAGATGATCACGTCCGCCATTTTTGATTACATTACTGTGGGTGCCGCTAAGCTACAGACAAAGCCCAGTCTCCCAATCAAAGACTGGGCCATTGATGAACATATCACGGGACAGTTAATGATTTTCTCAAGATAAAGAAAAGTCTGTCGCATCTCATGTGACAACGGCCACCAACCGATCTAGAGATCCCGTGAGGTAATCTCATGATCCCCGCATGACTAGGATAGGCACTTTTCCAACAAAACGGACATTGTACCCCAGTTTTAAACTCATCAAATTTATCAATACCATACACATCTACTTCCCGGAGGCGGGGTGGGCGAGAGTCCACCACGTCCGACGAACGCTAGAAGAACTCCACACCAAACACACACACACACACACACACACACACACACACATAGAAACCCTTTTTTTCGAGTTGGAAGATGGCGCCAGTGCACTCGGCTTGCCGTCACTCTCGCTTGTTGCAGTTTGTTGTACCTATGGTACCTGTTCGTCTGACATTTGTACTGTTTGTATTTTACACAGTGTTACACTGGTATCATGTAGTCTCAGTGTTGACTTATGCTCGTCAAGACTTACTTAATATTCAAAGCCGTATGGGAGATTTCCGTGGATTTTGTCCTGCTCTGCATTTTTGTTCTCAATCCTCGTCCAACCATCCTGTGGTTGAGTGCGCTCGCCGGCTACCTTGCTGCGTTCCCCCTCCAAGGAAGCGCCGCAGGAAGAGAGGTAGTCGTGGTGGTGTACGGGTGAGAATCAGACGGGCGATCGTTTCTTCCAGACAACCTACGACGGAGTTTCCCTCGGCTTCTATAAGGTTGGAGGGCCTTCATTTGACGCGACGCTCATGGGATTATAGATATGCTTTTCATCTTCCTGTTTTCCCGGCCTTCACACACTCATCTACTTACTCCGCTCGACCGCGTTTACGGATTCGCCAGAGAGGAGTGAACTGTCAAAATCTACGTCAACTGGACTGGATTCATTGGGATTCGGCTTTGTCATCACATCCACCTATGAACATGGCCCTAGTCAATGCTAGGTCCATATGCAACAAAACTTTTATTCTAAATGACTTTTTCACCAGACGTAACTTGGATATTTTATTTCTGACGGAGACCTGGGCCGCCGTTGGTGAGTTATCAGTCTTCAAGGAACTTTGTCCTTCTAACTGTTGCTTTATTAGTACCCCAAGATCTGCTGGTAGGGGTGGTGGTGTCGCAATGGTTTTTAAACAAACAGTTAAAATTAACACTGTGTCTGTTCGGAGCTACTCGACGTTTGAGGTACAGTGTGTAACATTACAGTCTGCCTCCTTTGTGCTATTCTGTGCTCTTATTTACAGGCCACCTAATTCGGGCAGTGCTTTTGTAAATGATTTTTCAGATTTTTTAACTTCTGTTGTTCCGTTATATGACTGTATGTTACTATTAGGCGATTTTAATGTGCATGTTTGCTGCCCCGGGCGTCCCCTGGTTGCTGAGTTTTGTAATGTCCTGGAGTCATTTGGTTTTATTCAACATATGAACCAACCAACACACGTCCTTGGTCATACTCTAGACCTTATTATGTCATTTGGGTTCTCTGTCGATAATTTATGTATTGAAGATCATTCCTTTTCTGATCATAAGCCTATTGTTTTTACGATTCCCATTGTGAGCTCTGTTGCAGTGAATAGATCTGTAGGCTCTTATTCTCGCTTCAGTAACTCACTTACAACCTCTCAGTTTAGTGAGAAATATTTAGCTAATGCCGTTGAAGGATTGATCTTGAATGCTGAGCCTTCCATCGGGCCTGATGATTTAATCTCTCTTTTCTATGTATCTTGTTCTGATATTTTAGATTCTATTGCCCCTTTTAAGTTAAAACAACCAAAGCAAAAATCAAAATCGTACTACTGGCTGGATAACGATACTCGCTGTCTCAGACAGGCGTGTCGTAAAGCAGAGAGGAAATGGAAGCATGATCGTTTAACTGTATCATTTGAGATTTTCAAGGAGTGTTTGGTTAACTTTCAGAGTGCTGCTAAGTTAGCGAGATCTAAATATTTCTCTGATTTAATTGATAAACACTGTCATAGACCTAAGATTTTATTTTCTGCGATAAACTCTGTAATTAGACCAAGGTGTCAATATCGCAGGGAACCCTCGGCTGAACGTTGTGAGACATTTTTAACGTTTTTTGCTAATAAAGTGTTAGCTATTCGTTCATCTTTCACTTTACAGTTTTCAGATCAGTCTTCAAACTCGCTGTTAAGTCCGTTTTTCTTTTATAATTTTGCGCATGTCTCTTTAATGGAACTCTGTGAAGTGGTTAACAAGATGAAAACAACTACCTCCACAATTGATGTAATACCTACTGATATTTTAAAAGCGGCTTTTCCCATAATTGGCCCCAGTGTCCAAGCGTTGATTAATTCGTCTTTGGACACTGGGATAGTTCCGAATAGTTTCAAGCATGCGGTTGTTCAGCCTTTGCTGAAGAAACAAGGTTTGGATGAGGGTTGCTTTAATAATTTTCGGCCTGTCTCTAAGTTATCATTTTTGTCAAAACTTTTAGAAAAAGTTGTCCTGTCTCAACTGCACTCGTTTTTAAATGCTGCAAACTTACTAGAACCTTTTCAATCCGGTTTCACTGCCCATCATAGTACAGAGTCTGCATTGCTAAAAGTGTTCAATGACATTCTACTCGCAGTTGACGCCGGTAAAAATGCCGTTTTGATCCTACTTGATCTTACGGCTGCCTTCGATACTGTAGACCATAGTATTCTTATTTGGCGTTTGGAGCATTTCTTTGGTATCAAGGGTACGGCCTTACAGTGGTTTAGATCTTATCTTGAAAACAGGTCTTTTTCAGTGGGTACATTTTCTTCATCTTCTGCTCCTATTATTAGTGGAGTTCCGCAGGGATCTATTTTGGGTCCCCTTCTTTTTAATTTGTAT
This sequence comes from Chrosomus eos, assembly GCA_036326025.1. NCBI lineage: Eukaryota > Metazoa > Chordata > Actinopteri > Cypriniformes > Leuciscidae > Chrosomus > Chrosomus eos. Next base: position 44,772,158 of record CM070821.1, read on the forward strand.
ATGCGTCCATTGGGTGATATTATTCGGAAACACAATATATCATTTAATTTTTATGCAGACGATTCACAGCTGTACCTGCCGTTGAAAGCTGGTGATTCAATTCATTCTTTGTTGGAATGCATTGGGGACATTAAGAAGTGGTTAGCGCTTAACTTTCTCCAAATTAACGAGGACAAAACAGAAACAATTGTTTTTGGTTCCCCAAAATTGAGGAGCAGTACTATTATGGAGCTAAGCAATCATTTCCCCTCTGTTTCCTCCCAGGTTAGGAACCTTGGCATCATCATGGACTCAGAATTGTGCTTAACTAAACAAATTAATTCTGTTGTTAGGAATAGTTTTTATCAATTGCGGATTATCTCAAATATTAAATCGTTTCTGTCAGCACAAGACTTGGAGAAGGTTATTCATGCTTTTATTACCTCACGCTTAGATTATTGTAATTCTTTGTATCTGGGTCTTCCTCAGTCATCTCTTGCTCGACTCCAGTTGGTACAAAATGCAGCTGCAAGGCTGCTGACCGGGACAAAGAAATTTGATCATGTCACCCCAATTTTAGCGTCCCTTCATTGGCTCCCGATCCATTTTAGAATTCAGTTTAAAATCTTGTTGTTTGTTTTTAAAGCTCTTAATAATCATGCTCCATTTTATATTACTGATCTTCTTACTCCTCTGCCACCATCCAGATTAAGATCTGCAGATAAGGCGCTATTATCAATTCCCCGCTCCCGTTTAAAAACTAAGGGAGACAGAGCTTTCTCAGTTGCCGCCCCCCGTCTATGGAATCAATTGCCTCTGGACATCCGCCTTGCACCTTCCATTTGTACTTTTAAATCAAAATTGAAAACATATTTTTATTGCCTGGCGTTTGATACTTAATATCCTGTTTCAATGTTTTATTTTTGTTTGATGTTATGCCTCTGTGTTTTTATTTTTTATTTTACATTACTTTGTTCAGCACTTTGGATAGCTTCGCTATGGTTAAATGTGCTTTATAAATAAAATTTACTTACTTACTTACTTACTCAGTTTCCTGATGTGTGATCAAAATACTGTTGTAAATGTGTGAAATGCTTCTCTTGTGATGTTTCATGATTCCCAAGTGACAAATTGCCATGACCAAAGCTTTATGATATGTAATCAGACTTGATATGCGTCTAATCACGAAGGATCAGGTATCGTCATCTTACCAGCTCGCAGGCATGCCGCGCTTGGTATGATTGTAATCAGAAAAATCGAATAAGATCGAATCATTAACCCAAAATGCAATATGATGCATATTTTTATTAATACCAGTTTAGACGTGTATTTCTACTAAGTTTTATCTTCTATGCACATGACCCGGGGGCGTGTATTTTCGCAAACACAGAAGTGTGCCGCCACGCCTCCTCCCAAACGATTGGATCAGGCAAGTAAGAAAGGCGTGCCTCTAGCTTCTTCAAAAACTGGAGCGCAACTCCGTTCAGTGCAGTTTTTCGCCAGAGAGATTCAACTTTCTTCAACAAGAACTCAGTTCTTCGTTTACTCTCTAACTTTCGTTTTAACCTAAGTTTTCTTTCTATTGATCTAACTCAGTTGATAGTCTTCCTCCGTTCCTACGAACGAAACGACTCTAAGAATTAATCATCGTTTGTCCGAGCTGACAGAGAGCACATCTGCGTCCGAGCAAAACACCTTCAGCCGACGCTTACTTTCAAACAACCGCACAAACGGGTCTTGTCAACGCAAGTATAAATGCTGTTTTAAGGTTGTCTATAACTTCTGATTAAGCCTTTTGGGGTCTCATGATTGAACTGTTTGAACTGTCCTGAGAAGATTCATCTCTCTCATCTCCATCTCTCTCATCTCATCTCTCTCTCTCTCTCTCTCTCTCATCTCCATCTCTCTCATCTCATCTCTCTCTCTCTCTCTCTCTCTCTCTCTCTCTCTCTCTCTCTCTCTCTCTCTCTCTCTCTCTCTCTCTCTTAATATTTCGTATTGCAATCGTTTTTGTTAATTGTGTGTTCTTGCTATGCATATTTACTCCTGCGTGATTTAAGTAGTTTATGTAATCTTTAGTTTGTTTTATTAAACTCTATAATCCTTTGAATTGAATCTGTCTCATTGTTCTACTTGAATGAAAATTAATGAAAATGCCGATCTTATGTTACAAAGCTCTACTTGATTTATATTAAAATATCTAAAGTGCCTTACACGGAAATATCATTTCTGGTGGCCACAGCAAGGGTATTTTCGATGTTTACAGGCCAGGTAAATGGATAGTGCATAACAATTAAATTTGAATCACATGAAAATTTACCCTGATACCTGATAAGATTTTGCCGACCTATATTAATAATTACTACGAGGCGTCGTGTTAATTATTCATATAGGGTAAGGTTTAGCTATTCCTTATTTGGTATAGTTTGATTTGTGTAGTCGTAATGCATATTCATCAGCTGATGAATATTATTCCCCATTTAAGCTAATAATTTCCCCACAAATAGTCATTGTCGCTACAAACGTTTGCCAAGCATGTCAGAGGTTATGGGTTCTAATCCGCCCTCGGTATACAGTTTTTTTCTCTCTCATCAAAACTGAATATGTTCATCATTGGTTACAGTCTATATCAAGCAGGAACACGTTTGTGGGCATTTTATTTTGTGATTTCACCGGAATGAATAGAGAGTCTCCACAACTGCGATAGATTGAGGAGTGCGAGTGAAGACCTGTCCTCATCAGAGTCAACATGCTTTCATCATGGAAACTCTTACATGCAGAACACCATATATGTTATGAATCTTACACGAAATTCATCTTCATCACAGTGTAAATGATGGCAATGGAAAAACGTGTATCATGCAACCTGTTTTTAGCTTTGCCTTATAGATAACTAGCTCGTTATCGAATCAATAAATATATATTTTAAACTTTACCAATATCAATATGCTAGCTTGATAGTGAGTACTAAAATACATCTTATTTGTTTATCTTCATAATGATAAAGTTAGATTTTTTTTATTACATGTGATTCTGACATGATGTCACTATGCACTGCGCTCCTTTCTCTCCCCGCTCGTCTCAGGTAAATATAATGCGTCTTCAGCTCAGCGGTCGGAGTCGCGCGTTCATGGCGTTTTGGGGGCGTGGCTTTGGAAGGAGCTCAGAAAGGAGGGGGTGGAGTGAATGGAAATAATGAGCTGTCTTTAAAGTGAAGTGAAAGTGAAAGTGAAAGTGACACGTGATGGCCAGGTATGGTAACCCATACTTGGAATTTGACCTCTGCATTTAACCCATCCAAGTAAGTGCACACACATTAGGAGCAGAGTAGTGAGTAGTGAACACACACACACTGCAAACGTGGATACACACACCCGGAGCAGCGGGCAGCCTTGAGTGGCGCACGGGGAGCGATTGGGGGTTAGGCAATACCTTTAAGGCCTGTTTACGGTGTGTTTTAGCCGGGTTTTCACCTGGAAGGCTCTATAGAAATCTGCCAACCTATTGAACGAAGTTAAACTGAGAGAGCGTGCGTTCACAGACACCAGAATGAACGCGTTCACAGTAATGCTCATCAGGCAGTAATTCAGTACGTTCAGTTCACGTTCGCCCAAAATATGAACGAGTTCATGAACTATCGTTCAGGCACAACACTGATTAAGATCTACATGAGTACATGACATTTAAATGCACGCATGTTTAAATCCAGTGAATGAAATACACTTTCATTAAATACACTCTGTCCATGAAGAGTAAATGGACTCTTACTCATGGTGCGTGAACATACGCATGTCTTTTTTCCCGACCCATTATGCCTACTGTAAATATACAAATATGTAAATATAACTACATTTAAAAAATAAACTATAGCACAGAAATATATTAAACAAAAATTAAATATCCATTTAAAGAATCTTAAAAGACTTCAATCTTTTGATTTCTGATCTGCTGCAAATCAGCTGCAAGAAGTTACTTTACGTGATGTCAGAGTGTCAGAATTATAGCCTAGTAGAAAAGTAGAAAATAACATATGGCTGAATTTCATGAAACAAAGATAATAATGACTCACTGTCATCCAGATCACAAGTGGAGGGATCTGGCACAGGCGGCAGCTCAGGATCGACAGGATCTGCATGCTGTGTTTTCTTAATCTTGGATGGACCTGGCACACACGGATCTTCACAGACCTGGCCTGGCAGGTATACTTTCTCATGATCCACAGGATTTGTGTCCGGCGTTTGCTCAATCTCGGAGGGACCTGCCATAAAAGAGGATGTGTTTTTATCTCAGAACATCTTAAAGAATAGTGGAGTATTGCAATACGGGAGATATATGATCATCATTCATCTTAAAATGGTATGATTTTCAGCAGTTTTGAAAGGATGACAACAAAGCTTGTCTCTTATTTATTAAAAATGTCCAAAAAGCAGGGACTGATTAAAGCACGGGCATCCCGTTTAATATTTTAGAAAACAGTTTAATATTTTAATCATCATTTAAACTGTATTTGAATGTCCAGTTTTTTTTATTACGCAAATGAGTTTTATATAAATGATATAAATCAATCAAGGAAAACTCTTTTTTTTTCTTACTCTAGGGGCTACTCGTTCCATCACTCTTACTTTTCTCAGCATTAGAATTCTTTGCGTAGGAATGTACTTCACTTTGTGTGCGCTTTTCTCTTTTCCCCGCCATAACTAGGCCCACTATGCACGGTTCAGGCAAAACACTTCTTGAAGAAAAAAACGCGGAGTAAAAATTTATCGATTTCAAAAATTCGACACAAAGTTCATGTAAAAAAATTTTTTTTTTTGTCAGTTCATAATAAAAAGTAAAGTTAGAAGGGAAATCCCGGGAAAATTATCTCCACCTAGAAAAGGTCATCTGCACCCACTGCCATCCTGTCCAAGAAGAGGAAGAGTTTTGTTTGTAGAGTGTGTTTGACGCCATGTCGTCGACTCGAGACGCTATATTTTATATATAAAATATATTTATATTTATATATATTTATATACTATATATTTATGCATATTTATACGCTATATTTATATACTTTTTGTATTTCTTTGAAGCAGATGTTTTCAACCTCTGTTGGTATTTTGTCAGTTACCACATGTACACCTATAAAACATACATTACTAATCAAAACTCGTGCACACGTGTAACTAAGGTAGGAATAAACAATGGACTTATTTTAAAAATTCAACAACACCATTATTAATTCGACAGACGGACAAAACCATATACCACAAGCTTTTATAACAGTTTGTAACATTTAACATTACAATTTAACCAATTAAAAGTGACAACTACTAAATAAACAGCTTACCACTGTGAAACATCCTGCAAAAGTCGTGTTTGAACAGGTTCTAATCGATTCTCTTCATCTATGTTCTTCGGGTCTGATTCCGTCTCAAATTGATAAGGTAATATGTTTGACATTTTTACAGTAACAATCAGCGCATGCATCTCCAATTTATGGTAAGAGACGTGACCTTTCCGGGCAACGTGCGATAAGCTGCTGTCGAATCACAACCCATGAACCGCTGGCACAATCAGAACTCGTTACGTATTTACGAGGGAGGGACTTCATAGAACAAGGAAGTCATCGGCCCGTTTTTTGGACAGTGAAAACCGAAGTCGTGCCGAAGTCCAATACCTTACTCACCTAAGGCACAGATAATGGCTTCAAAACGAGTTTTACCCAATAATAGGGAAGATATTCAGCAGACACTCCTAGTGTTTGCTGGGTAGCAAAGCCAGGATTGAGCACAAAATCATACATAAACCTCTAAAAAACGACACAATAATGAGTGTGTGATGTAAACGAGTGCGAACTCTATGACTGAAATGAGCAAAGCGTGATCACAAATCAATCGCCCTCTCCCTTATGCAGAAATCAGAACTTTGTCAATAATAGCCTATCAAATAAATACTCGAAAATACTACATCCTGCACATTTTCTACTATTCGTTTGTCAAGAGCCTAATCTCAACTATAAGCTACTGAATCATACACATTCACACTACTTGAAGTGTCTATTTGAATGTTTTAAACCTTGCACTATACAGTATGATAGTATATGTTTGATGTCACAGTCTCTCCCAGAGCTGGCAAACGTTACGGCCTATTCATTTATAATTTGTTGTTTTATTTAACATGTAGTAGGCTGTTATTGTTTTAAGTGGAAGATATTTTAATATATTTTGTTTTGTTATTAGGAGGGGGTTTTTTCTTCGTTTTTGTTATTTCACACCATAAGACACATACATTTACAGTATAGATCAGTAAACATTTCACTAAAACAAACAAAAAAAAACTGAAAAAATTGACAAAGTCAGTGATTTTTCTCAAATATCAGACTTCACTAAATAAATATGTTATTTTTAAATGGTGTTTAACAAAAAACAAGCAGCTGCTTGTGACTAAACACATCTGTGCAGATCAGGAGAAGAACCAACAGGAGTAGAGAAGGAACAATTAAAGGGGACCTATCATGCTAAATTCACTTTTGCGTGGTGTTTGGACATAAATGTGTGATGGCAGTGTGTGTACACAACCACTCTGCAGTGATAAAAATCCACCCACTCCTTTTTTTTTTTTTTTTAAATCCCCATAAATCATAAGCAGTGTCTCCCAACGACCTGTTTTCAGAATCGGCTTTAGTGACGTCACTACAGCCCACGAGTGTTGACAGACTCTGCCGTTTCAACATAGAACCGCCCTGATCGAGTTCACAGCGAGTTGAGAGTTGTACACATGTACGCCATTGTTCCACTGATGAGAATGTCTCCCAAGTGTTGTCGGTGTTGTGTGGCTGGATGTATTAATCCACATTGCTCTCTCTATTTACTCCCGAAATCTGAGCCGCTGAAGACGAGGTGGTTTAATTTTGTTTTTGAAGAAAAAGCTCCCTCAACTCTACCAAAATTTGTTTATATTAAAAGGGTGTAGCAGTGCCAACTGTTCGTGATCCAGCTACACATCTAGAAGTAAGTATTACGCGTTTGTTTTCCAAATTGCCTTTGAATTTGTCAAGCTCATAATAACAGGTTAAACTTATAAAGTTTGTGATAGCACCATGAGTCCAGCTATGTTGTTATTTTTTATCGCGCTTATAGTGGGATATTTATTTGTAAAGGACAGCACATCAGAACAGAGCAGCCAAACAAACTCCCTCGTCTGAAAAGTGGGGCGGCAGCAGCAGCTCATTAGCATTTAAAGGGAAACACTAAAACGGTGCGTTTTTGCACAAGCCAAAATTTGGCAATTTTAAAATGCTATAAAAAATTATCTGTGGGGTATTTTGAGCTAAGACTTCCCATACACACTCTGGGGACATCAAATAATTGTTTCACATCTTGTGAAAAGGGCCATAATAGGTAGCCTGGTCCCACCAGACTCTCGTACATTTCATTTCATTTGTACATAGAGTCTGGCACCGCTCCATTGACAATCGTTAACTTCCTTGTAGGCGGGTACTCTATTGAAGTCGAAAACTATTGGATCTAATCAGAGTCACTCTGGATCTGCCATAACCAATCACTAACGTTTGGTCGTGACGTATGTCATCCGAACATCATGGCCATCAACAAAACTAAGCAAAGACTGTTCTTGCTCCGGCTTTAACTTCTTGATATTCGGCAGAGTTGCCACAACGGACCGAATGACTTCGCTCGCATCTTTCTCCGCTGCCATTACTGAACTACAACTCAAAATAACCCACAACGACATCGTTCTCAGCCACTCGCTCTGTTTGCTGATTGGCCCGGTAAAAAATTTATTGGAGAAAACCAAAGTCTACAGCAGAATCCCAGACGTAGTACTGAAGGAAAATCATCATAGGTCCCCTGTAAGACTAACACCAGAAACATCAGGCTGAAGTGGCCATGAAGTGGTAATAACTGGAGACTCACTGTCTGTCGGCTCGGACTCGAGCGCATCTGTGCCGGCTGTCGGCTCTACGCTGGATGTGTGTGGATGAACCTGTGATGACTCCTGCTCAGTTACAAGAGGACACACTTGGGTTTTTCGGGTTTGGAGGCGATGTTTCACAGCCTTGAATCCTCTCTTGAAGATGTTCCCCCCTTTCGTCTGTTTTTCTGCAAACAACAAATATTGATTAGAAACACTGTTTTATTAGCACAGATTACAGCTGAATGATTCACTAGTTCATGTTCCAAGAACACTAGAGAAACGGGCTAGTTGCATATGGCCGCCCTGTTGGATTTCGAATCTAGCGAGTTTGTGCAGACGCCAGTGCGGAGAGCCGTAAAAACCAGAGAATGATCTTTAATAGTTGTTTATACATTATGACACATCACTTAAAATAATACTAAGATCAGTGTTGGGAAAGTTCATTTTCTACATGAACTAGTTCAAAGTTCAGTTCACAAATTTTAAAATGAACTAGTTCAGTTCATAGTTCATACTTCAAAAAATGAACTAGTTCATAGTTCTTTTTTTCCATATGTTGCTGCGAGCTTCTTTTTTTTTAAAATTATTGCCACAGCCCATATACAACCACGGACAGCAATTATTTTATCGACTGGCAAAGTTTGCACAGAAATGTAAGATTTTTCCCATCCTCACCGACCTTGTCATAAAACTCGTTTAAATGATCATACGAGCCTCCTCGCTCGCTGCTTTGTCGGCTACATGCCGCTTTTTGTTTTGATGACGCATGCAGCGTGTCGCTACATATTAAAGGTATTGTAGGTAAGATTTTTATAAAAAACTTTTTTCCAAATTTGTTTAAACTTTCTATATATATCAATGCATAATTAAAATGTAAGTACTCTGATAAAAAGAGTATAAAAATCGAGTGACTCTAGACCGTTTAATCTGCACTAAACACAGCTCATTATTTCCAATTCGGGACGAAACAACGGATTGGCTTAGGCGACTGTCACTCTCTCGCAACCATGGCAACCACCCTTTTGCCACACAGGACCTGCCCACTTGCGCGTACCCGTTTGATTTGAGTATTTCAAGAGCACTGCGTCAGTTTGGTTTGAAATGTGGTGGGGACAGAGACGCATTCGGACGTGCATTTTCAAAAGTGCTGGGTACAAACCAGTCTTTAAAAATAGGTACAAACTTGTCAAACTGTGCAGCTTCACTGCTCAACCCGTAAATAAAGGCATCGATCCGCAATCAATTTTTGAGTTCCTCAATGGTCTAGTGGTAGAACGTGTAACACTTATGTCAGATGATCACGTCCGCCATTTTTGATTACATTACTGTGGGTGCCGCTAAGCTACAGACAAAGCCCAGTCTCCCAATCAAAGACTGGGCCATTGATGAACATATCACGGGACAGTTAATGATTTTCTCAAGATAAAGAAAAGTCTGTCGCATCTCATGTGACAACGGCCACCAACCGATCTAGAGATCCCGTGAGGTAATCTCATGATCCCCGCATGACTAGGATAGGCACTTTTCCAACAAAACGGACATTGTACCCCAGTTTTAAACTCATCAAATGATCAAGATGGCGCCAGTGCACTCGGCTTGCCGTCACTCTCGCTTGTTGCAGTTTGTTGTACCTATGGTACCTGTTCGTCTGACATGTGTACTGTTTGTATTTTACACAGTGTTACACTGGTATCATGTAGTCTCAGTGTTGACTTATGCTCGTCAAGACTTACTTAATATTCAAAGCCGTATGGGAGATTTCCGTGGATTTTGTCCTGCTCTGCATTTTTGTTCTCAATCCTCGTCCAACCATCCTGTGGTTGAGTGCGCTCGCCGGCTACCTTGCTGCGTTCCCCCTCCAAGGAAGCGCCGCAGGAAGAGAGGTAGTCGTGGTGGTGTACGGGTGAGAATCAGACGGGCGATCGTTTCTTCCAGACAACCTACGACGGAGTTTCCCTCGGCTTCTATAAGGTTGGAGGGCCTTCATTTGACGCGACGCTCATGGGATTATAGATATGCTTTTCATCTTCCTGTTTTCCCGGCCTTCACACACTCATCTACTTACTCCGCTCGACCGCGTTTACGGATTCGCCAGAGAGGAGTGAACTGTCAAAATCTACGTCAACTGGACTGGATTCATTGGGATTCGGCTTTGTCATCACATCCACCTATGAACATGGCCCTAGTCAATGCTAGGTCCATATGCAACAAAACTTTTATTCTAAATGACTTTTTCACCAGACGTAACTTGGATATTTTATTTCTGACGGAGACCTGGGCCGCCGTTGGTGAGTTATCAGTCTTCAAGGAACTTTGTCCTTCTAACTGTTGCTTTATTAGTACCCCAAGATCTGCTGGTAGGGGTGGTGGTGTCGCAATGGTTTTTAAACAAACAGTTAAAATTAACACTGTGTCTGTTCGGAGCTACTCGACGTTTGAGGTACAGTGTGTAACATTACAGTCTGCCTCCTTTGTGCTATTCTGTGCTCTTATTTACAGGCCACCTAATTCGGGCAGTGCTTTTGTAAATGATTTTTCAGATTTTTTAACTTCTGTTGTTCCGTTATATGACTGTATGTTACTATTAGGCGATTTTAATGTGCATGTTTGCTGCCCCGGGCGTCCCCTGGTTGCTGAGTTTTGTAATGTCCTGGAGTCATTTGGTTTTATTCAACATATGAACCAACCAACACACGTCCTTGGTCATACTCTAGACCTTATTATGTCATTTGGGTTCTCTGTCGATAATTTATGTATTGAAGATCATTCCTTTTCTGATCATAAGCCTATTGTTTTTACGATTCCCATTGTGAGCTCTGTTGCAGTGAATAGATCTGTAGGCTCTTATTCTCGCTTCAGTAACTCACTTACAACCTCTCAGTTTAGTGAGAAATATTTAGCTAATGCCGTTGAAGGATTGATCTTGAATGCTGAGCCTTCCATCGGGCCTGATGATTTAATCTCTCTTTTCTATGTATCTTGTTCTGATATTTTAGATTCTATTGCCCCTTTTAAGTTAAAACAACCAAAGCAAAAATCAAAATCGTACTACTGGCTGGATAACGATACTCGCTGTCTCAGACAGGCGTGTCGTAAAGCAGAGAGGAAATGGAAGCATGATCGTTTAACTGTATCATTTGAGATTTTCAAGGAGTGTTTGGTTAACTTTCAGAGTGCTGCTAAGTTAGCGAGATCTAAATATTTCTCTGATTTAATTGATAAACACTGTCATAGACCTAAGATTTTATTTTCTGCGATAAACTCTGTAATTAGACCAAGGTGTCAATATCGCAGGGAACCCTCGGCTGAACGTTGTGAGACATTTTTAACGTTTTTTGCTAATAAAGTGTTAGCTATTCGTTCATCTTTCACTTTACAGTTTTCAGATCAGTCTTCAAACTCGCTGTTAAGTCCGTTTTTCTTTTATAATTTTGCGCATGTCTCTTTAATGGAACTCTGTGAAGTGGTTAACAAGATGAAAACAACTACCTCCACAATTGATGTAATACCTACTGATATTTTAAAAGCGGCTTTTCCCATAATTGGCCCCAGTGTCCAAGCGTTGATTAATTCGTCTTTGGACACTGGGATAGTTCCGAATAGTTTCAAGCATGCGGTTGTTCAGCCTTTGCTGAAGAAACAAGGTTTGGATGAGGGTTGCTTTAATAATTTTCGGCCTGTCTCTAAGTTATCATTTTTGTCAAAACTTTTAGAAAAAGTTGTCCTGTCTCAACTGCACTCGTTTTTAAATGCTGCAAACTTACTAGAACCTTTTCAATCCGGTTTCACTGCCCATCATAGTACAGAGTCTGCATTGCTAAAAGTGTTCAATGACATTCTACTCGCAGTTGACGCCGGTAAAAATGCCGTTTTGATCCTACTTGATCTTACGGCTGCCTTCGATACTGTAGACCATAGTATTCTTATTTGGCGTTTGGAGCATTTCTTTGGTATCAAGGGTACGGCCTTACAGTGGTTTAGATCTTATCTTGAAAACAGGTCTTTTTCAGTGGAGTGGTACATTTTCTTCATCTTCTGCTCCTATTATTAGTGGAGTTCCGCAGGGCTCTATTTTGGGTCCCCTTCTTTTTAATTTGTATATGCGTCCATTGGGTGATATTATTCGGAAACACAATATATCATTTCATTTTTATGCAGACGATTCACAGCTGTACCTGCCGTTGAAAGCTGGTGATTCAATTCATTCTTTGTTGGAATGCATTGGGGACATTAAGAAGTGGTTAGCGCTTAACTTTCTCCAAATTAACGAGGACAAAACAGAAACAATTGTTTTTGGTTCCCAAAATTGAGGAGCAGTACTATTATGGAGCTAAGCAATCATTTCCCCTCTGTTTCCTCCCAGGTTAGGAACCTTGGCATCATCATGGACTCAGAATTGTGCTTAACTAAACAAATTAATTCTGTTGTTAGGAATAGTTTTTATCAATTGCGGATTATCTCAAATATTAAATCGTTTCTGTCAGCACAAGACTTGGAGAAGGTTATTCATGCTTTTATTACCTCCCGCTTAGATTATTGTAATTCTTTGTATCTGGGTCTTCCTCAGTCATCTCTTGCTCGACTCCAGTTGGTACAAAATGCAGCTGCAAGGCTGCTGACCGGGACAAAGAAATTTGATCATGTCACCCCAATTTTAGCGTCCCTTCATTGGCTCCCGATCCATTTTAGAATTCAGTTTAAAATCTTGTTGTTTGTTTTTAAAGCTCTTAATAATCATGCTCCATTTTATATTACTGATCTTCTTACTCCTCTGCCACCATCCAGATTAAGATCTGCAGACAAGGCGCTATTATCAATTCCCCGCTCCCGTTTAAAAACTAAGGGAGACAGAGCTTTCTCAGTTGCCGCCCCCCGTCTATGGAATCAATTGCCTCTGGACATCCGCCTTGCACCTTCCATTTGTACTTTTAAATCAAAATTGAAAACATATTTTTATTGCCTGGCGTTTGATACTTAATATCCTGTTTCAATGTTTTATTTTTGTTTGATGTTATGCCTCTGTGTTTTTATTTTTTATTTTACATTACTTTGTTCAGCACTTTGGATAGCTTCGCTATGGTTAAATGTGCTTTATAAATAAAATTTACTTACTTACTTACTCACTCAGTTTCCTGATGTGTGATCAAAATACTGTTGTAAATGTGTGAAATGCTTCTCTTGTGATGTTTCATGATTCCCAAGTGACAAATTGCCATGACCAAAGCTTTATGATATGTAATCAGACTTGATATGCGTCTAATCACGAAGGATCAGGTATCGTCATCTTACCAGCTCGCAGGCATGCCGCGCTTGGTATGATTGTAATCAGAAAAATCGAATAAGATCGAATCATTAACCCAAAATGCAATATGATGCATATTTTTATTAATACCAGTTTAGACGTGTATTTCTACTAAGTTTTATCTTCTATGCACATGACCCGGGGGCGTGTATTTTCGCAAACACAGAAGTGTGCCGCCACGCCTCCTCCCAAACGATTGGATCAGGCAAGTAAGAAAGGCGTGCCTCTAGCTTCTTCAAAAACTGGAGCGCAACTCCGTTCAGTGCAGTTTTTCGCCAGAGAGATTCAACTTTCTTCAACAAGAACTCAGTTCTTCGTTTACTCTCTAACTTTCGTTTTAACCTAAGTTTTCTTTCTATTGATCTAACTCAGTTGATAGTCTTCCTCCGTTCCTACGAACGAAACGACTCTAAGAATTAATCATCGTTTGTCCGAGCTGACAGAGAGCACATCTGCGTCCGAGCAAAACACCTTCAGCCGACGCTTACTTTCAAACAACCGCACAAACGGGTCTTGTCAACGCAAGTATAAATGCTGTTTTAAGGTTGTCTATAACTTCTGATTAAGCCTTTTGGGGTCTCATGATTGAACTGTTTGAACTGTCCTGAGAAGATTCATCTCTCTCATCTCCATCTCTCTCATCTCATCTCTCTCTCTCTCTCTCTCTCTCTCTCTCTCTCTCTCTCTCTCTCTCTCTCTCTCTCTCTCTCTCTCTCTCTCTCTCTTTTCTCCTTCTCTCTCTCTCTCTCTCTCTAATATTTCGTATTGCAATCGTTTTTGTTAATTGTGTGTTCTTGCTATGCATATTTACTCCTGCGTGATTTAAGTAGTTTATGTAATCTTTAGTTTGTTTTATTAAACTCTATAATCCTTTGAATTGAATCTGTCTCATTGTTCTACTTGAATGAAAATGAATGAAAATGCCGATCTTATGTTACAAAGCTCTACTTGATTTATATTAAAAGTGCCTTACACGGAAATATCATTTCTGGTGGCCACAGCAAGGGTATTTTCGATGTTTACAGGCCAGGTAAATGGATAGTGCATAACAATTAAATTTGAATCACATGAAAATTTACCCTGACACCTGATAAGATTTTGCCGACCTATATTAATAATTACTACGAGGCGTCGTGTTAATTATTCATATAGGGTAAGGTTTAGCTATTCCTTATTTGGTATAGTTTGATTTGTGTAGTCGTAATGCATATTCATCAGCTGATGAATATTATTCCCCATTTAAGCTAATAATTTCCCCACAAATAGTCATTGTCGCTACAAACGTTTGCCAAGCATGTCAGAGGTTATGGGTTCTAATCCGCCCTCGGTATACAGTTTTTTTCTCTCTCATCAAAACTGAATATGTTCATCATTGGTTACAGTCTATATCAAGCAGGAACACGTTTGTGGGCATTTTATTTTGTGATTTCACCGGAATGAATAGAGAGTCTCCACAACTGCGATAGATTGAGGAGTGCGAGTGAAGACCTGTCCTCATCAGAGTCAACATGCTTTCATCATGGAAACTCTTACATGCAGAACACCATATATGTTATGAATCTTACACGAAATTCATCTTCATCACAGTGTAAATGATGGCAATGGAAAAACGTGTATCATGCAACCTGTTTTTAGCTTTGCCTTATAGATAACTAGCTCGTTATCGAATCAATAAATATATATTTTAAACTTTACCAATATCAATATGCTAGCTTGATAGTGAGTACTAAAATACATCTTATTTGTTTATCTTCATAATGATAAAGTTAGATTTTTTTTATTACATGTGATTCTGACATGATGTCACTATGCACTGCGCTCCTTTCTCTCCCCGCTCGTCTCAGGTAAATATAATGCGTCTTCAGCTCAGCGGTCGGAGTCGCGCGTTCATGCGTTTTGGGGGCGTGGCTTTGGAAGGAGCTCAGAAAGGAGGGGGTGGAGTGAATGGAAATAATGAGCTGTCTTTAAAGTGAAGTGAAAGTGAAAGTGAAAGTGACACGTGATGGCCAGGTATGGTAACCCATACTTGGAATTTGACCTCTGCATTTAACCCATCCAAGTAAGTGCACACACATTTGGAGCAGAGTAGTGAGTAGTGAACACACACACACTGCAAACGTGGATACACACACCCGGAGCAGCGGGCAGCCTTGAGTGGCGCCCGGGGAGCGATTGGGGGTTAGGCAATACCTTTAAGGCCTGTTTACGGTGTGTTTTAGCCGGGTTTTCACCTGGAAGGCTCTATAGAAATTTGCCAACCTATTGAACGAAGTTAAACTGAGAGAGCGTGCGTTCACAGACACCAGAATGAACGCGTTCACAGTAATGCTCATCAGGCAGTAATTCAGTACGTTCAGTTCACATTCGCCCAAAATATGAACGAGTTCATGAACTATCGTTCATTGAACGCGTTCAGGCACAACACTGATTAAGATCTACATGAGTACATGACATTTAAATGCACGCATGTTTAAATCCAGTGAATGAAATACACTTTCATTAAATACACTCTGTCCATGAAGAGTAAATGGACTCTTACTCATGGTGCGTGAACATACGCATGTCTTTTTTCCCGACCCATTATGCCTACTGTAAATATACAAATATGTAAATATAACTACATTTAAAAAATAAACTATAGCACAGAAATATATTAAACAAAAATTAAATATCCATTTAAAGAATCTTAAAAGACTTCAATCTTTTGATTTCTGATCTGCTGCAAATCAGCTGCAAGAAGTTACTTTACGTGATGTCAGAGTGTCAGAATTATAGCCTAGTAGAAAAGAAGAAAATAACAGATGGCTGAATTTCATGAAACAAAGATAATAATGACTCACTGTCATCCAGATCACAACTGGAGGGATCTGGCACAGGCGGCAGCTCAGGATCGACAGGATCTGCATGCTGTTGTTTTCTTAATCTTGGATGGACCTGGCACACACGGATCTTCACAGACCTGGCCTGGCAGGTATACTTTCTCATGATCCACAGGATTTGTGTCCGGCGTTTGCTCAATCTCGGAGGGACCTGCCATAAAAGAGGATGTGTTTTTATCTCAGAACATCTTAAAGAATAGTGGAGTATTGCAATACGGGAGATATATGATCATCATTCATCTTAAAATGGTATGATTTTCAGCAGTTTTGAAAGGATGACAACAAAGCTTGTCTCTTATTTATTAAAAATGTCCAAAAAGCAGGGACTGATTAAAGCACGGGCATCCCGTTTAATATTTTAGAAAACAGTTTAATATTTTAATCATCATTTAAACTGTATTTGAATGTCCAGTTTTTTTTTATTACGCAAATGAGAGGTTTTATATAAATTATATAAATCAATCAAGGAAAACTCTTTTTTTTTCTTACTCTCGGGGCTACTCGTTCCATCACTCTTACTTTTCTCAGCATTAGAATTCTTTGCGTAGGAATGTACTTCACTTTGTGTGCGCTTTTCTCCTTTCCCCGCCATAACTAGGCCCACTATGCACGGTTCAGGCAAAACACTTCTTGAAGAAAAAAACGCGGGGTAAAAATTTATCGATTTCAAAAATTCGACACAAAGTTCATGTAAAATAGTTTTTTTTTTGTCAGTTCATAATAAAAAGTAAAGTTAGAAGGGAAATCCCGGGAAAATTATCTCCACCTAGAAAAGGTCATCTGCACCCACTGCCATCTTCCCGCCTGTCCAAGAAGAGGAAGAGTTTTGTTTGTAGAGTGTGTTTGTCGCCATGTCGTCGACTCGAGACGCTATATTTTATATATAAAATATATTTATATTTATATATATTTATATACTATATATTTATGCATATTTATACGCTATATTTATATACTTTTTGTATTTCTTTGAAGCAGATGTTTTCAACCTCCGTTGGCATTTTGTCAGTTACCACATGTACACCTATAAAACATACATTACTAATCAAAACTCGTGCACACGTGTAACTAAGTAAGGGTTAATGCCCGACGAGGTGTCCGTTGTAAGGTTTTAATGGACGACGGCGAGGTGTAAACCGGCCGACGCGCAGCGGAGGACGGTTGCCTCCGCCGAAGTCCATTAAAACCTTACAACGGACACCTCGAAGGGCATTAACCCGCTTATACCATGGTCACTTGCCAAATAAAACATTTTTAAAACATTAGTTTATATTTTAATTAGGCTAAATCTCTAGTTTTTTCAAATAATATCTTGCCTGACGGTTTATTTAGCAACCGGAGATATTTATAGTCCGCTCAGCTTGTAGAACCCTTCAGGTTCAAAAATGCATTTTTAGTTCATGAAACACAAAGGCATAGTTATTTTTTTTATTACACATAAAACACTATGTGTTACACTTGTCTACACTAACCACCACAGCCTCCGAAGCACCGCTGTAACGTTAGGTCGACTCTCCGATGCTGGACTGGAGAGCCGTCAAATAATGTCTGTGACAGGCCATCGATGCGAGAGCAGTCTGCGGGCTTACTGGACTCGTCAGTCCGTGAGAGCAGTGAGAGAGACTGAAGATGAAATAACGAAGTCGCTCATTGTTGTATTAGCATTAGCCCCAGAACAGCCGATTGCATCATCGCACAACCCAGGACCCTGAACGAGCGCGCGCCCTGTGTGGACTGCCTGTTGCTATGGTTACTCACAGCTGTTGTAGGCAGCGCATTTATTTATTAATTTCGAATGGTAAACAGGCAGTTTCACCAGAACTTCTTTACTAGGTGTCCTCTATCACTTTTTAACGGACACCCTGCAGCCAATCAGAATCGAGTATTCACCCAGACCATGGTATAAGCAGAGCCATATAAAGAGAGAGTTGCGACAACGGAAGTTCTAAATGCTTGGTTGTCACGTGATTCGCGTAGACCTCAAATAGTTCCAGGAAGTGCTTCGGCGCCAATTCAAATCGATGGAGGTAGAGAGCTGAACTGCGATTTTTGGTAGTTTGTAGTCAATAAATGCGTTGGTTTACAATATGTATATAATACATTGACATTTGGATGTAGTATGTATATGTAGTTACATCAATATTGTTTTTAAAAGATAAAAATCTGCTGATATTTAATGTTTATTGTGGTCAACCAGCGTTGCCTGCCTTTGTTAACATATTTTCTGGCTAACTTTACCTTGGTTAAAGACCGTTTTGCAGTTGTTTTGAAGTATTTTTGTGTTCTTAAACTTTAAACTATTTAAGGGTTATCATGTAATGTTCACTATGGTTTCACAAGGACAGTAGACTTGCAGGAAACAGGCGATTGTCTTAAAAAGCCATTGCAAACAAGTAAAATGTAAAATTACATTCATTGTAATGTTTTAAAATGCTTATGCACTTATTATTATATAAATGAATACATATTTCATTTTAAAACAAAACATGATTATACACACACACACACATACATTTCCTAGGTGTCCAAGTACATTATTTCCTTAACATAATTTGATAAATTCATGACATGCATCACTTTAATCTATAAAACCTATTTAGTTTAAATTCATTTTTTAGTACATTTAGATAATATATATTTTATGTTTTGTTATCTTAAACCCCCCAAAATGTCAGGTTGTGCAACTGTCCGCACAAATTAACAGACTATAATTTAAATGGAATTCTATGGCATCATTTTAACCTTTCATATAAACAAATTTTATACATTTCAGTAGATTTATAGCTGATAATTGAAAACCTTTTCTCTAACAATTTGTATGTCAGGGGGGCACAACTGCAAACTGGGCTCTCTTATTATGGTAATTGCAGTGTGCATGATAATGCATTGTCCAGAGGAGCCATAATGATCCTTGTAGAAGATCTTCTATCAAATACTGGTAAAAACTGCTTTCAAGTATGGGTAGGTTGGTACACTTTCAGGTGAATTTAAACACTTAGAAATGTTCAACTGAAACTTGTTCAAATACATTGTTCATGACACAAAAATATACATTACATCAGTTTTGAAAAGATTTAAAAAAACATTTATTTGTTTATTTGTCAATGACCTATATATATATATATATATATATATATATATATATATATATATATATATATATATATATATATATATATATATATATATATATATACTACCGGTCAAAAGTTTTAGATCGGTACGATTTTTTATGTTTTTAAAAGTCTCTTCTGCTCACCAAGGCTGCAATTATTTGATAAAAAATACAAAAAAACAGTAATATTGTGAAATATTATTACAATTTAAAACAGCGGTTTTCTATGTGAATAGTGAAGTGTAATTTATTCCAAATAAATTCAAAGCTGAATTTACAGCATCATTACTC
Organism: Chrosomus eos; assembly: GCA_036326025.1. Lineage (NCBI taxonomy): Eukaryota > Metazoa > Chordata > Actinopteri > Cypriniformes > Leuciscidae > Chrosomus > Chrosomus eos. Next base: position 44,791,641 of record CM070821.1, read on the forward strand.
CAGTGTCACGTGATCCTACAGAAATTATTATAATTTGATGCTCAATAAACATTTATGATTATTATCCATGTTGAAAACAGTTAACATTTTTATTTCAGGATTCTATGATGAATAGAAAGTTCAAAAGAACAGCATTTATTTAAAATAGAATATTTTCTAACATTATAAATGTCTTTACTGTAACTTTTGATCAATTTAACTCATCCTTGATGAATAAAAGTATTTTCTAATTTCTTTCCCCCAAAAATAAAAAATAAATTCTTACTGACCCCAAACTTTTGAATGGTAGTGATTAATGTTATAAAAGCTTTCTATTTCAGATCAATTCTGTTCTTTTGAACTTTCTATTCATCAAAGAATTCTAAAATAAAAATGTAAAAAACTGTTTTCAACATGGATAATAATCATAAATGTTTCTTGAGCATCATATTATAATAATTTCTGTTGGATCATGTGACACTGAAGACTGGAGTAATGATGCTGTAAATTCAGCTTTGATCACAGGAATAAATTACACTTTACTATATATTCACATAGAAAACCGCTGTTTTAAATTGTAATAATATTTCACAATATTACTGTTTTTTTTGGTATTTTTTATCAAATAATTGCAGCCTTGGTGAGCAGAAGAGACTTTTAAAAACATAAAAAAAATCTTACCGATCTAAAACTTTTGACCGGTAGTATATATATATATATATATATATATATATATATATATATATATATATATATATATATATATATATATATATATATATATATACACACACACACATACACTTTTGCACTGAATTAGTACAATGGGATTTATAAATGTCTAATAAACTGCACGTCAAGCATGTTGTCTGGCCTTTCCTCTATGTTGTTCTTGTACTGTCAGACACAGAAAATATGCTCTAAAAGTCAGGAGCAATCTAAATAGAACTAAACATTTTGTGCTAATCATACTTAGGTGTATCTGCACTTTTTCCACAAAGACCAACACGGGGAAGTTTAAGGTTTATTAAAAATAAGGAGCATAAAGTCTTGCAAAATCCAAGGAGGTGAGACTGAAAGTGAGGGTACAGCGTCAGTGCAGGAGTCTTCAGGATCCACCGAATCCCCTTTGTGCTTCTTGTGTTGAAAGAGATAAAGGAAAAAAAAACGCGATAAATTATTTATAGGATTTCGTATATAATACAGTTATGGTATTTATAATACCCCATTTAGCTTAGTGTGATTTGATCTAGAACACGGCTTGCTTGTAATCTTACTTATTCCATCTTCCTTTCCCATCAATACAAATCAGCTGGGCTAAATCATAATATAGACAGGTAATAGTCAACAGAAACACAATGAATAAAAAACGCCAACCATACGTTTTTCCTTACTCAAATATGAAATCTAAAATAAGGATTTTCCCCCGTTATTGCACATTTAATTTGGAATGAAACCGATATTATTCCGAGAAAAATATTATTCTCATTATTCTCATTTTTCTCATATTATTCTCATTTTCTCAATTACAACTATCACACTCCCCAATGTTATATTTAACCTATGTTTAGAAGTATTTTCCCTCTTATTACACAACAAAGGATAAACATGCATTAATAGAACGGGTTAAACATTAATATGCTGTTTGTGGTTTGTTATGCAGTACTAACTTTATCCAATGACCTTTATTTTACCTGATAACGTCCCCTAAAACTACTAATTTATAGAGCAATAATCAACTAGCATGCTTTAATACAGTTAAAGTTACAAGTTAATTTGATTCAGATGTACTGATAATATACAATCTTATTCTTTAAACGTCTTACCTTTTAAAAGTGCATCACAAACGGTCTGTTCTGCTGTAACTCTACGGCGCGGCTGCTACTTCCGGGAACTATTGAGAGGCTCCGCGAGCCGCCATTGCTGTAAAAAAAACGTTCCATTGTTGTCAATGGAGTTGTCGCAACTCTCTCTTTATATGGCTCTGGGTATAAGGTAGGAATAAACAATGGACTTATTTTAAAAATTCAACAACACCATTATTAATTCGACAGACGGACAAAACCATATACCACAAGCTTTTATAACAGTTTGTAACATTTAACATTACAATTTAACCAATTAAAAGTGACAACTACTAAATAAACAGCTTACCACTGTGAAACATCCTGCAAAAGTCGTGTTTGAACAGGTTCTAATCGATTCTCTTCATCTATGTTCTTCGGGTCTGATTCCGTCTCAAATTGATAAGGTAATATGTTTGACATTTTTACAGTAACAATCAGCGCATGCATCTCCAATTTATGGTAAGAGACGTGACCTTTCCGGGCAACGTGCGATAAGCTGCTGTCGAATCACAACCCAAGAACCGCTGGCACAATCAGAACTCGTTACGTATTTACGAGGGAGGGACTTCATAGAACAAGGAAGTCATCGGCCCGTTTTTTGGACAGTGAAAACCGAAGTCGTGCCGAAGTCCAATACCTTACTCACCTAAGGCACAGATAATGGCTTCAAAACGAGTTTTACCCAATAATAGGGAAGATATTCAGCAGACACTCCTAGTGTTTGCTGGGTAGCAAAGCCAGGATTGAGCACAAAATCATACATAAACCTCTAAAAAACGACACAATAATGAGTGTGTGATGTAAACGAGTGCGAACTCTATGACTGAAATGAGCAAAGCGTGATCACAAATCAATCGCCCTCTCCCTTATGCAGAAATCAGAGCTTTGTCAATAATAGCCTATCAATTGACCGTTCGCAGGCCCCTCCCCCAAAACGGCCATTGTCCAATCACACATCATAGCAACCGTTACTATGTGAGCAGCTCCGTCAAACATTGACTCCAAGCAAGCTGGTGAAGCGGTGCGCCCACTGCGTTTGTAAACCGGACACTAGATACTCCGAGAGATTGTCTGGAGGAGTTGTGTTCTTTTCGTTCCCAAAGCCGAAAACACAACGTGAACGGTGCCTACGATGGATAAAACAGTGTGGACGGCCCCACTCCCAGTTACATGTGTCGAACATGGTTCACTCGCGAACAGCGTGCATGAGACTGACACACTGAGATTAGTCAAAGAAACATGGAGAGAGCAGATCAAGAGGATCCACAAAGGAAGTACGTTTTCTAAAGGGTTGTTGTTAACGTGATATTTTCGGGGAGAAATGAGCAGCAGTCACTAGCAGTGCAGGACCTGTAGACTACAGTTTAGAAGAGTGCACGCTCGCAACGGGGAACGCATGAAGCTTACTTGACAACATCAGTTCATATAACGTAATCAATATCGTAATGAATAGAAATAACCTTAAATGTATGGTTATCTGCATCTTTCCGTCTCTTATGTATAGTTACTTTTTAAACACGAAAATCGGATTCAGCATGACACGCAAGCGGTTGCTGTGGTAATGAAAAACCTGCTTGTTAAAGCGAATGTATAATCCTGTATCTGAGGCAAAATTACTAAATATGCAGCGCGAATTATATATCTCTAACTCCAAACAATTAGCGACTGAACCAGCGTATTAAATCTTCTTCAAGGCTGTAATTTACTGGTTGCATTTGAGGTACAGGTCATGGGGTTTCTCAGATTTCGCTTGAGACCGGTATATTAGCCTCAATAGTAACGTTAGTCATGTCTCCTTCATTGCGTATTTTTATATTTTGAATATATCCCTCCACTGCATACTGTAACCCATTTTGCCTCGATCTGGAGGATATCGCGGAGGTAATTGCTCGAAAAAAGGTCACTGACACGCACGGGTATACCTCTTCCATTCATGGCAATCTGTGGCGCTGGTCGTGTTTGACCATTTGTTTGACGGGCGTAGCAACAATAACTAGGGGGCGTGGCTTTTGCGAACGGTCAATTAAATACTTGAAAATACTACATCCTGCACATTTTCTACTATTCGTTTGTCAAGAGCCTAATCTCAACTATAAGCTACTGAATCATACACATTCACACTACTTGAAGTGTCTATTTGAATGTTTTAAACCTTGCACTATACAGTATGATAGTATATGTTTGATGTCACAGTCTCTCCCAGAGCTGGCAAACGTTACGGCCTATTCATTTATAATTTGTTGTTTTATTTAACATGTAGTAGGCTGTTATTGTTTTAAGTGGAAGATATTTTAATATATTTTGTTTTGTTATTAGGAGGGGGTTTTTTCTTCGTTTTTGTTATTTCACACCATAAGACACATACATTTACAGTATAGATCAGTAAACATTTCACTAAAACAAACAAAAAAAAACTGAAAAAATTGACAAAGTCAGTGATTTTTCTCAAATATCAGACTTCACTAAATAAAAAAATAAAAAAACAAGCAGCTGCTTGTGACTAAACACATCTGTGCAGATCAGGAGAAGAACCAACAGGAGTAGAGAAGGAACAATTAAAGGGGACCTATCATGCTAAATTCACTTTTGCGTGGTGTTTGGACATAAATGTGTGATGGCAGTGTGTGTACACAACCACTCTGCAGTGATAAAAATCCACCCACTCCTTTTTTTTTTTTTTTTAATCCCCATAAATCATAAGCAGTGTCTCCCAACGACCTGTTTTCAGAATCGGCTTTAGTGACGTCACTACAGCCCACGAGTGTTGACAGACTCTGCCGTTTTAACATAGAACCGCCCTGATCGAGTTCACAGCGAGTTGAGAGTTGTACACATGTACGCCATTGCTCCACTGATGAGAATGTCTCCCAAGTGTTGTCGGTGTTGTGTGGCTGGATGTATTAATCCACATTGCTCTCTCTATTTACTCCCGAAATCTGAGCCGCTGAAGACGAGGTGGTTTAATTTTGTTTTTGAAGAAAAAGCTCCCTCAACTCTACCAAAATTTGTTTATATTAAAAGGGTGTAGCAGTGCCAACTGTTCGTGATCCAGCTACACATCTAGAAGTAAGTATTACGCGTTTGTTTTCCAAATTGCCTTTGAATTTGTCAAGCTCATAATAACAGGTTAAACTTATAAAGTTTGTGATAGCACCATGAGTCCAGCTATGTTGTTATTTTTTTATCGCGCTTATAGTGGGATATTTATTTGTAAAGGACAGCACATCAGAACAGAGCAGCCAAACAAACTCCCTCGTCTGAAAAGTGGGGCGGGAGCAGCAGCTCATTAGCATTTAAAGGGAAACACTAAAACGGTGCCTTTTTGCACAAGCCAAAATTTGGCAATTTTAAAATGCTATAAAAAATTATCTGTGGGGTATTTTGAGCTAAGACTTCCCATACACACTCTGGGGACATCAAATAATTGTTTCACATCTTGTGAAAAGGGCCATAATAGGTAGCCTGGTCCCACCAGACTCTCGTACATTTCATTTCATTTGTACATAGAGTCTGGCACCGCTCCATTGACAATCGTTAACTTCCTTGTAGGCGGGTACTCTATTGAAGTCGAAGACTATTGGATCTAATCAGAGTCACTCTGGATCTGCCATAACCAATCACTAACGTTTGGTCGTGACGTATGTCATCCGAACATCATGGCCATCAACAAAACTAAGCAAAGACTGTTCTTGCTCCGGCTTTAACTTCTTGATATTCGGCAGAGTTGCCACAACGGACCGAATGACTTCGCTCGCATCTTTCTCCGCTGCCATTACTGAACTACAACTCAAAATAACCCACAACGACATCGTTCTCAGCCACTCGCTCTGTTTGCTGATTGGCCCGGTAAAAAATTTATTGGAGAAAACCAAAGTCTACAGCAGAATCCCAGACGTAGTACTGAAGGAAAATCATCATAGGTCCCCTGTAAGACAACACCAGAAACATCAGGCTGAAGTGGCCATGAAGTTGTAATAACTGGAGACTCACTGTCTGTCGTCTCGGACTCGAGCGCATCTGTGCCGGCTGTCGGCTCTACGCTGGATGTGTGTGGATGAACCTGTGATGACTCCTGCTCAGTTACAAGAGGACACACTTGGGTTTTTCGGGTTTGGAGGCGATGTTTCAAAGCCTTGAATCCTCTCTTGAAGATGTTCCCCCCTTTCGCCTGTTTTTCTGCAAACAACAAATATTGATTAGAAACATTGTTTTATTAGCACAGATTACAGCTGAATGATTCACTTGCAAAAAATCGGCGAACTTGCCCTTTAAAAATAAGACAGCATAATTTTGTCTACTTAACTGAACATGACTTTAAAGTCCTGACTTGTAGCTATTGCCATTATGTACAATTCTTTGTTGTGTCACAGTTTGAGTCACAGTCACTTCTGGCAGATTAAAGGATATTTTGCGATTGTAACCTTGAACATGCATTTTCTGTAAAGCTGCTTTGAAACGATATGTATTGTGAAAGGCACTAGATCTATGAGTAAAACTGAATCCATGTTATTTTTTTGTTCCAACCATAGTTCAACTATAGTTCTATAGGCTATTGCAGTAACCTATAAGAAACATTTACTGGAAATACTGCGGTAAAACGAGCGCACTGGACCGCTGGTCGTATGCAGCTGGGACAATATAACAATGTTTTCTATAGCACCCAATGTTTTTTGGGCTCCCGACTGGAGTGGGTGCGATTGGAGAGGAGGGGCGCAGATGAGGATAATTGACGGCGTGTGGTGAGGCACACCTGACGAGAATGAAGCCTCATCACCGCCGCCGCTTAAATGCTGAGCGTGCTTCTCCTCAAGAGAGAAGGGGCGCAGATGAGGCACACCTGACGAGAATGAAGACCGGTCTCTTCCCTGTGCATGCACACTGGGGCTGGTTGCATAAACCTCTAAGATTCGTCTTAAAAGTTAGACATCAAATTTGTTTCTTTTAGAATGTATAAATAAAAAAAAATCATATCTAGCCGGGTTTCAACTATAAGTTTCTCCTTACAGTAAATGGGAAAGTCGCTGGAATGAGTCGGAAGTAAACATGCACACGCGCGCATCGCCGAAACTCACTGGCGCCATATTGTGCACCGAGAGCCCATTACAAGCACAGTGCCGCTGACGCTGTGATACATACAAGTCCTACCATTTATGTTGGATTGTGTGTCAGTTCTAATGTGTATTAACTCGGTACCTGTTGTGTGGTCCTCCCAAGCGATTCTCGGGCCAGTTGTGCTGCTGTTCTGCTTTCTCCTAGCGGACACAACAGCGCCTCTCCGCGGCTGAGCGTCCTCGGACAAGCTCTCCAGCTCCAGTGGGGAGTTTGCAGACATGATGTCAGATTGACACTGTTCACAGCTGTACACTGCGTTTACCTGAAGATTCCGTCAAAGTAATTGTATATTGTACTAAATAACACAGTATAGCCTACTGTCAGATTCTATATCTCAATGAGCTGTGTATACACTATGTGCCTGTTGTTTATAAAGGTAGACTGCGTTGTAACACGTTCGTCCCAGGATAGTGACTCCCAGACTAGATAATCGCGGCTGTCCTGAACAACTCAGGCTGTGATGTCATTATGGAACTCGCGCTGCCTCTGACGTCACAGACACTGCTCTGCTAGCGGTAGAAACCAGAGGGTAAATTGGTAGAACACTGATTTTTTCTTTTTCAAAAATGTATTCAAAACTAGTGCAATGCCCGTGCAAAATCTGTTTTTGTGTGTTTTTAGGAATTATTGGTTTGTTGCTGAATAGCCTAGGCTACGTGTTGCTGAATAGCCTACACTGTAAAAAATAAATGTAAATTTACAGGTAATGGTCTGTATTTTTTACAGAATTTTGCCGTTTTGTCATTATACAGTGAATGCCTGTTATTTTACAGATATTTGCTGTAATTTAAAAGTCCACTATTGAATTTACAGGTAATTGCTTGTATTTTGGTTTTACATCAATTTTACGTTTTTAAGGAAATTGTCTGTATTTTTACAGGGTTGTGTGTAATTTTACATAAAATAGTCCGTAATATTTTACAGATTTTTTTCTGTTAAATTAAAAAACACAGAAAATAAGGTATAACTGCAGAAAATAGCAGTCATTTAACATGTTTTCCTTGAAGATCATTAAGCATGTGGGTGTTAAAGTGAGTTTTAAGGTTAAATAATAGTATTTCCGTACAAAATACCATTAAATTTACAGGTTTTGAAAGTGAAATAGAACAACTCATTGTATAATTTACAGTGAAAACCCGTAAATTGACATTCCCACAATTCCCTGCGTGACACTTCACATTTGATGTGTTTTTGTTGAAATAACTATGTTTCTTCATAGTTTTCTTAGTTATTTTCAAATCAGTTATGTACATTAGGGTTTTATGTTACATTTAATGTTGTTAAACTAATGTTTATTGCATTTTTAAAATTTCTGTTACCATGATGGTGTTTAATGTTTCTGCGAATCAGACTGTGCAGTTTCTATCTAGTAGTATTTTACTCTCTTGTGGAAAAGCTGATTGTACTGAGCTCTGAATGATTGTGTGACTCTCATCACTACTATGGATGTCAGTGAAACAATGGTACAATACAGATATTAATACTTCAATAGGTCAGTAATTTAACATTATATCAGATAATGAATGATATTTTTGTGTAGAATAACAGTAATAAACCATAATTATAGAATCAGAAATTACCATTTTTTTACAGTTTTTCTCCTGACAGTATTTTTCTGTTTTTTTAACAGACATTTTCTGGCGCCCCTGCTGCCAGAAAATTACCGTTTTTTTATGGACATAGAATCATGCCAAAACCTCACACACACACTCACAAAACGTGTTTTACTCACACCCAACGATTCACAAACAAACTCAGTGTGGTTTGCAAATAGAAAACATCACACACAAACTAATGCATTTTGTTCTGCAAATAAAAAACGTACCTATCAAACAGATACAGTGTGTTTTACATATACATAGAAACGCATTTCTTCAATGACAAAAATATCCTCCAAGTACAAACTAAAATCTTTCAAGTACAAAAAAATCCTTCAAGTACAAAACAAAATCCTTCAAGTACAAAACAAATTTCTACAAGTACAAAACAAAATCCTTCAAGTACAAAACAAATTTCTACAAGTACGAAAAACTGTCACGTGACTTTTGGCACTAGTTTTCCGCCTTGCTGATCCACACACAAATGCCTTCAGATCCACACGGGCTAGAAAACTGTCATGTAATTCGCCTCCACAACAACAGGTGGCGCTGTTACCGACTTGCTTGGCAGCCGCCACGGACATGGAAAGAGAAGAGAAGAAGAAACGCTAGCGCGGGGTTTTGAACACAATGAGCGGCCAACAGGTGAGTTTGCAACATAGACTGTAAAAAATTGGTTTTCAGTCGTTGCTTGTGAAAAATCAAATGTTAACTAAACCAGAAATGTCTAAACTATGGTCACATATACACTTGATACGTCTTGGTCTTAAGGCGGCATTTTGAAGTGAAGACGACCTCAGGCCACACACATTTGTTTAAGCACCATCTGAGGAGTTAAGTCACTGAAATAACAAAGTGATGGGACATGGGAGGCTTTTATTGTGTAGAGTTTATAGGAGGTGAAATGTCATTAGCGCAAACATTTTTTTAGCGGCGCTGCTCGCGCTAATTCACGAGAAAAGATGTAGAGATATTTAGAGCTAATAATGTTCATGGAACAGTTATAAATAGTACATGAGGTTAAAGTGTAAGCACTTAAGGCAGAAACCGCCACAGAGCGATTATATGCTGCAAACAAACCGTCTTTGTGCACCTCGATCTGCACTTTACCTCCAACAGGTGAACTATGGTATATCAATGCTTTTACATGCCGTGTTGTGTGGTAAAAAAACACTAACAAACAATAATGGGGAATTATTGTGAATAATTTGAAGAAAGACTACTTACGTTTTTTATTTTTAAATTACCTTTCCAAGTTAACAGAGATGTAAAGTACTTGAGTAATTTTACTTGATTACTGTACTTAAGTACTATTTTCGGGGATTTTTACTTTACTTGAGTACAATTAAAAATCAATACTTTGACTTTTACTTAATTAAATTTTTTAAGAAAAAAAAGTACTTTTTACTCCTTACAATTTAATTTACAGTCAAAAAGTAGGCCTACTTCTTTTTTGGGGATCACTTCATTCTTTCCCTTGCTATTACCAAACCAATTGAATTGCGCTGATGCCCAGTTTAATAAATGTTATTTATTCTGCCAATGAGATTCAAACGATTCAAGGTCCAAATGACAGTTTCAGTGCAGCTTCAAAGGGCTTTAAACGATACCAGACGATGAATAAGGGTTTTATCTAGCAAACCATCGGTCATTTCAAAAATAAATAAAAAAAGTTTAAGTTTTAGAAGCATAAATGCTCGCCTTGCTCTGTTCTGTGATGCACGTTTGTGACATCACGTAATACGCAATTACGTTGAAAAGGTCACGCGTAGGCGGAAGTACCGAGTCAGTGTTTACGAACGTGAGGAAGCAGGACCATATACACATATTCAAATGTCTTTGTGTCAGTTTATCGTTTAAAATGCCCATTTCGTGTGCGTATCCTGGCTGGGTGTTTTAATATTAAAAAGGCTAAAAGAACATTTTTGTCAGGACAGAAGCGTGACCATTTCAACGTAATTGCGTGTTACGTGACGTCACGTCTGGTATCGTTTAAAGCCCTTTGAAGCTGCACTGAAACTGTCATTTGGACCTTGAACCGTTTGGGTCCCATTGAAGTCCATTATATGGAGAAAAATCCTGGAATATTTTCATCAAAAACCTTAATTTCTTTTCGACCGAAGAAGGAATGACATGGACATCTTGGATGACATGGGGCTGAGTAAATTATCAGCAAAAGTTTTTTTTAAAGTGAACTAATACTTTAACTTAAATGCAGGGTTTTACAACTTTGAGTAGCATGTTGCGTACTGGCATTAGATAGTCTTAAAGTTTGATAACTAAATACAGTTCTAAAGCAGGATAAAACCTTGTATGTGTCACGAGTGATACAGGAGACAGACAGGTGATAAGTGAAATAGTGTTTATTTAACAGAACAGGCAGAAGCAGACAGAGTTATGGTGAGTATTCCAACAGATGATAATAGGATGAACTTAGCCAATGGATAATAAGAGTCTCTCTTTCCGATGCAGATGGATAGTTGCTGGATTGGGTTGCAGATGGATGGCTGGGAACTGAAGACGGCAGACGGGGATGAAGATAATCCAATGGAGACAGGTGAGTAGCAGGTAAGTAGCAGGTAACTCTTTGGTTGAGCATAGATGAGTCTGTGTGTCATGTATTGACGAGATCAGACCGTGACTGCAGGGAGAGTGAGTGTTATATAGTCCGTGCTAGTGATGAGATGACGTGATGGAGATCAGGTGTGGTGATGAGGGAATCGAGTGCAGGTGAGGATCCAGGGGAATGCTGGGAAATGTAGTGAAAACAGATGATGAAGTTAAACGTGAATGTGACAGTATGTGGTTCATTCACTTTATGTTTTAAGATATTAAAAGCTTAAACGGGCCATTCTTGCTGTTACTTTTACTTCTTTAATACTCAAGTACAATTTTAATGTGATACTTTTTTACTTTTACTCAAGTACGATTCTGGCCAGATACTTTTACTTGTAATTGAGTAAAATTTTCCCTCAGTACTTGTACTTCCACTTGAGTAACAATATTGAGTACTTTATACACCTCTGCAAGTTAATGCGAAGTGGCGAAGTTATGAGATGATAACAATAGAAAGACTGGTAAAAGACTGGTTTCACAGCCTCTGACAGCGCCACCCCTCAGACTCCAGCAAACCACCATGAATCGTTGGGTGTGAGTAAAACACGTTTTGTGAGTGTGTGAGGTTTTGGCATGATTCTATCTCCATATTTTTTTACAGTTTTTTTTTACAGTGTAGCCCAGCAAGCGATTTTGCTCTAAAAGACGTCTAATAGCCGTCAAAACACAGCCCAGACGTCTAGGCTAAAACGAGGCTAAATTTGGGCTGTCAGTGAAAATCTATAGACGTCTAACTATAGCCCAAGAATAGACGTCTAACCATAGCCCATGAATAGACTAGTCATCAATTAGACGTTTATTGAACGACTGCATATATACGTCTACACTCTTAGAACAGATGTGTTAAAAACAACACATGTGTTCAATTTTAACACATGTGCTGAATCAGCTCAGGGACAACACATATTGTGTCAAATTTGACACAACTTATGCGTCCCTTTCTTTAACACATCTTTTGTGTCAACTAGGTCAACACAAAGATGTGTTATTTTTACACAAAGATGTGTTTACTTGTGTTTGGATTAATTAAAAATGTATGATTAAAACATTTTGTGTAGACAATTTACACATGTGCAATCAAGAAAGAAACATGTACATTTGTTCATGTAAATTTATTACAGATTAGATTTGTTTCACACAAAAAAGAAACTGATTAAATCCGTTTCTGTTATCCGTAATACATTACACTTAAACCAATCATCTATTTGAATTACTGAGTTCATATGTGAAGACAATTTTTGTTTTAGGGACTTATCAATATAACAAAATAGTTAACTTTATAACTCTGTAAGTGAATACTTTGGATTGTTAAAATGTCCACAACCATAAAACAGTGCACTTTTATCTTAATTTTTACCAACACATTTACCATGTCTATTCTGACATATAACCATGTCGAAACAGAATACATGGCATTGAAAGCATAAAAACAGGTAATGGGCAACATTCGTCATCTTAGTGTTTTCAACATTTAACAATTGGAAAGTTGCGTCACAAGTGCAAAACACATTTACATGAACTAACATTCAAGCTATACAATTTTGTACCTTGGGATCAAATACAGCTCACTGGTGTCAAGGCTTGTCATAATATCTAAAGGCCGGAAATCTGAAGTTTCAGCCAGTGTAATCAGTTCATATTCTTTTGTTCTTTGGACTGCATAGGCATAAAAATGGTCATCAAAGTACTTGATGCTTAGGATCCTCACAAACAAAAGAATCGACTCATTTATTGCCTGTGGCAAGATATGAATGACTTCACCAAACAAACGTTCATCTCTATGGTCTGTTCCCAGTGGCAGTATAGAACCAGTTCTATAAGCCTGCCCACATACATCAACACTGTGAGACACAAATATGGTACTGGTCAAAGAAAGGTCAGTTTCAAGAGTTAACCTCAAATTTTCTAACAAAACATCAGCTTTTTTCAATGACCCTACACTAATAAGATAGGCATTGGTCACATCTATTTTCTTAAATAAATTATCACAATGCTTATAGAGATACATCTGTTGAACCTGATGTTTAAAAGCCATGTCTTTGACACATTTTTAAAGTTACAAACTACATGTGCGAGTCTTTTAAATTGTGCTTGGCTTCAAATCGCATGCACCAAAGTTTAGACAGAGGCCCAAACAAAATCATCATCCTCAGGTAACGTATCATAAAATGATGTTTTGGAATGAGATTTTTGTCATAAAGTAGTCTGAAGAGAATATGGTGCTCTTTTATCAGCTCTTTTAGGTAAACGGCAAGCCCATTTGTAACAACTGGTGCAAAGGTGCACCCGCTTCGAATGTTATCACTCGATTGAATTGGCGTTATCAGTGGTTTTCAGCCCATATATATGGGCCAGTAGGGGCCTCCTGCGCCTACTGGTAGGCTCAGAAGGCTGTTATCATCCATCCACATGGTTAATCATCACCGACAAATACAAGAGAAGACTCCAGATCCAATCGCAGAGGAATCCAGCTCGGTGGTAATCGGAAGTCTACTGAATGACGCAGCAACGTTGCAATATTTAGCGCTTGATATTTTCAGGTAAGAACATTTAAATGATAAAACCGATCATTTATACTGTAATTAATAAGTCAATAATAGAAAACAATACATAAAATGTGTTTTAATGTTGCGTGACATGAGTGTTGACATGAGATAAGCGTATTGCGAGTTTTTGTAAACGTTATATAGGCTAACGTTAGGCCCTATTACGTTACGTTACGTTATTAGCCTAGCATTACGTTAACTTACTTGCTTTATGTGAGCATTAACGTTGCTAATAAGCATGTTTTTACGTATGAAGCTAATGGGGAAATTTAGTTTCTACTAGTGTTGTAGTTCTCGAGACCGGTCTTGGTCTCGAGACCGGTCTCGAGACCACTTTTTGATGGTCTCGGTCTCGTCTCGGACTCGACCGCATTTGGTCTCAGTCTTGTCTCGGTCTCGGACATTGAGGACTCGCGATTTTTTTTCAAGACCAGTCAAGACCATAACTGTGAAAATATATCTAAATTGCCAGTATATTGTCTCATTTTTTTGTTAACATCCTTGCTTTTATTAGATGTAAAACGATCGATGAGTAATGTAGACGAACTGCTGCGTGTGTGACAGAGAGAGAGAGCGAGAGCGAGCACCCGGTCACGCGCGCGCGCGCACACTCTTTCTCTTCTGAGCCAGGCGAAAGTATAGCCTAAACAAGGGTTCACCATCTCCTAAGCGCTGTCTTGCATGGCACATATTAATAAAAATAAATCGACACGATGGTAAAAGATCGGAAGACAATAGTTTCATGTGGAGCATTCGGATATTTTTTCCTGAATTACCGCTGGTTGTGAATTGTGCTAAAATACGTTTAAAAAAAGGATTGTTGTAGGTTTAAAAACAACATAATTTATGTATTGTTTATAAAAGGTGGAGAAAAGTGAAGACTTTAGTGATGAACAATGAATAATTGTTTTGCATACTGTACTAAATGATGGAAGTCACCCAGGAGTATTGTATAAAGATGGTTATGTTTATTTAAACTTTGAGTGTTTAATATAGGCTATGTATTTTTATGGGAATGTGGATCTTTCAGATCAATTTGAGAAGCTCTTTTGATCATGTTTCACAAGTTTTTGTAGTGTTGGGCGCTGGTCTTGGTCTTGGTCTCGGTCTCGCCCTCCCTCGGTCTTGGTCTCGACTTGGTCTCGGCCCCTAAAAGTCTTGGTCTTGTCTCGGTCTCGATACACTCTGGTCTTGGTCTTGTCTTGGTCTCGGGTTAGGTGGTCTTGACTACAACACTAGTTTCTACTTAACGCAAAGTGAGCCTGTAGAAAAATGACTTTTTCCACACTGTAAGGTAGCCTATTGCATATTGTATGCTCGTTAACGCCCATCATAGGCCTAACCTTACTCCTATTGACTTATTCCTAGTGAAATATTCAAACCCATGACGTATTTTATGGCTGTTTGGGAACCTTGAGATCTTGACTAGAGGGGTGTTCCAAGATGGCAGCCGAGTAAGTTTGTAATTACTGAGCTCCCGCACAAAAGTTTTAATTCGGTGGTAACTCAAGAAAAATTGCATTCCTCGGATGTCGGTTTATCTCCTTTTTCATTGAGAACTACATAATGTCACTGGCTGAGAGGAAAAGGGTGCACAAGAGCAAGAAGAACATAATCCCTGATGCACAGCTAAGTAACGCTCTGATAGCCTCGTGTCACGAGTATGCTAGCAATATGTCGACAGTAGAGGTTTCCACGTCGGAGGAAAACTTTCCCCCGCTACCCGTGACTCCATGTGATTCCCCAGCGGCAAAAAAGGCTATCTATAATGAAAAACACGAATCCACTTCTCAAGATAACATCGTCATTACTACCCTTTCCCAGCTTATTAAGGAGCAGGCTGACTCTATAAAAATTTTGGTGAGTGAAAACTCCAAGAAAATTGATGGAAACGCAATGAAAATTGAAGGGCTAAAGAAAACTGTGGACTTTGTATGCAGTGAAATAAAAGAAACACAACTGCGAGTCAGGAATGTTGATGGCCGCCTTAAAGAGGAAGAAAAAAAAGTGACGGCACTCCTGACTCGCGTGTGTGAACTGGAGACTTACTTAAGAAGGTGGAACTTGAAGGTCTATGGAATAGCCGAAAACACGGCAGAAAACGTGAAGGAAAAGGTTACAGAGCTCTGTCGGAGTATTCTGCCAGGTGACACCAGCGATCGACGTCGCACATCGCATTGGTAAACTAACACCAGCCAGCTCTCGGCCGAGAGCAATTATCATCAGATTTTCCCAGAGATCCTACAGAGATGCTCTATGGAAAGCGGCAAAAAATCACCCCGTCATGCGTGATAACAAGCTTCGCTTTGTCTCAGATCTCCCTCAACCTGTCAAGGAGGCCAGGCTGAAGATGTGGCCGTTGGTGAGTAAAGCACGTAGTGAAGGAAAATCTGCCTACTTTGTTGGTGCACAGGCTTTTGTCGATGGGAAGGAAATCACTTGAAGAACTGAACTCTTATGGCTCTAAATTTCTGCAATAATGAACATGAGACGACTTTCTCGTTCCTCATATTTTTTTTTATATTTTGAGACTTATTCTTTTATATTTTATATTTTTTTATATCCTTAATTTTGATTAGTGAAGAAGGTTTATGTGGGATGTAGCTTAATATATATTCTCTAAAAGTTTATACTTATTGACCAACAATTTAAAAGACTTTATCATATTTTGATTAATACGTTAGTCGTCTTTCCTTTTTCTGAGTCGCAACAAATATGCTCTTAAAGGTGCATAACGCAGGTCTCTGGGTTTTTGCAGAACTACACCCCCTCTGGCGACAAGCGAAACTGCAACCAGAGATGTGCACGCTCATGGATCACACGCACGCTTGCACGAGCACGAGCTGTTCATAACCAAAGCAGCATCAGCCGCACACATCTTTTGTTTACAGTCATAATGTCTTCAGAGGTTATAAAGTTATAAATCTGCAAGTCATTTTACATATATGAAAGGAAAGGCATTTGAGTAAATTACACACTTATATGTGAGGGGAAAACGGGGGTAGAAGAAAACTTTCCATCTATCTCCATGTTAAACTGTGTTAAGTGTTTACTGAATCCACTTATGATTGTATTATTATGGAAACACGTTCATGAGCAATATAAGTTATTAATTTGTAAAAGCTTAAAATAATAATCATACCATATACAGTTGGTCAACAAAGTACACTCAAATGTCTCAAGGTAATAAACAATCAAATGGCACTATATCCGCTTTCATAACAAGTAGTTACGGGAACTTAGTTCTAAGAACTACTCTCCCCCAAACTGGGTTTTGCTGTTTGCGTTCACACTGGCCAGTGGCCAGAACCGACGAGTAAGGGAGTGACGCGAGCACGGCGGCGGCGGCGCCACATACAACAACAACAACCCAGCATGGAGGAGGCTATCGCAATGTTCCTGTTCTGCCTCGCCGGGACCTTAATAACGGAGTACGAACGGCGGCGTTTAAAGACTATGGTGGAAAGTCTAAAGTAATATGATGGAAGAAGATAGAAGAGCAGAGCGCAGGCAAAGGACACAAGGCTACCGGTAGGCCATACACAAAAACATAGTTAGCATCTTTTATGGGACATGTTTTATGTTTCATGTTGTACTATTCTTCCGAAGACAATTCCTAGTTTATGAATATGTTCACTGACAATGGTAACGTTAGTCAAATCAATTCTGATTGTACATTTATCTAGCTTAGGCTAAAGCACTACACATTTTACGCATCGTGGGTGAAGTAAACATCTAGATGCTTTGCCACAAGCTGCCACTGCAGGAACTACTAACTATGATGCAGACCTTCTTCAGAGATGGTATTCCCTGGAGCATCCACATTGTTGGAACTCTTCCGCATCATCAGCAGGGATCTCAGGGTCTCTGGTGTTTCGCCCCTTAACCTGAACACCTCACCTGAGTGGGGCCATGAAGACTGACTAGCCTTCACCTGCAGAAGGGTTCCAACTGTGGGCTCTCTTCAGCCATAGCCATCTTGAGCTAGACTCGGCTGCTGCAGCTATGTCCCTGGTAGCTTTCTTCAGCTGTTTAGGCTCCAGGCCCATCCTCTGGAGGAAGTAGCGCACCGATTTTGCTGGGACCCGACTTCAATGGGGTAGTTGGTTGCATGCCATCCCTTTAAAATGGCTTCGTCGATCAGATCTTGGTACTTGGCTTTTTTTAGTTGGTGTGACGTGGCTAGCCTTTCCTCCCAGGGCACCGTAAGCTCAGCAACTATGATGGATTTCGTGCTCCTGGATAGCAGAACCATATCTGGTCGGAGGGATGTTGCTGTCACGTCCTGTGGGAAGACAAGCTTCTTCTTCAGGTTCACTCTCAACTCCCAGTCGGAGGCTCGTTGCAAGGTAGAGGATGGGTTCTTTGCCACCATGCCGGTCTTATGAGCCTTGTCTCCTTCCCTCACAAAGGTTGTGGCTTGGGGCGGGTAGGCCTGCTTGCTGTTGGCTTTGACTCGCTGCTGTTCCACCCATTTGGCAATTTCCGCGAGGACCTTGTCGTGCCTCCATCTGTACCGGCCTTCTGCCAATGCCCTTGGACAACCGGCCAAAATGTGGTTCAGCGTACAGGAAGCTGCTCCACATTGGTTGCAAGATGGGTCTTCCTCTCCGCCCCAGATCTTTATATTTCTTGGTGTTGGTAGCAGGTCAGTCACTGAGCGCAAGAGAAAGCTTAACTTCCCCTGGTCGGTTTGCCACAGTTCCTTCCAAGACAATGGTCGCTCCTGTGCCTGGTCCCACTGTGTCCATCGACCCTGAGAAGCAAGTCCAATCGCCTTCACCTGACGCTCCTCCTCTGCTGCCTCACGAACTCTTTGCACCACGAGACCTCTCCTGGCTCTGGTATCAGCCCTGCTCCACCTCTTATCACTATAGTGTCCAAGGCCCAGGCGTCCCTGGCATACCACGCCTACGATTTCCTGGTGTTTCCAGTAGGATTCTGCTTCCATTACGGCTTTCTGAGGCTTCCACTTTCTGCCACATTTGATGGTCTTACTTGCTTGTCTTACTTTCCCATCTTTAGACGAGAGCAGTGTACTGACTGCCCTTGCTTTGGTGGCTTTAAACTCCTCAACCACCGATGAGACTGGCAAGCGAAGCTTACAGGTCTTGCTGTACAGGTTGACTGCGCTAAATGATGGGGGGACTCCCAACCATTTCCGCAAATACTTGCTGCACAGTCTTTCCATTCCTTCCATCTGGGACATGGGAAAGTCGTAGAGTAGGAAGGGCCATTTTAGCCGGGTATGATGCCATACTGGAAGCACCAGACTTTAAATCTCCCGAGCAGTTGGCTGTGCTCGACTGCCTTGAGCCATATGTTCAGCTGGGCCTTGGTATTAGTGAGGTTGCCACTGTCCTTTAGGGAGCTGTCGTACTGCTTTCCAAGGCATCGGATCCTTTGATCTTGGATTGTTGGGATCTCCGAGCCTTGGATGTTGAAAATGTTTCCTGTTAGCTTCCCCTTCAAGATAGTGAGGCTCCTTGACTTTTCTGGTTTGAACTGCAGGCGTGACCATGTTGCCATCTTTCCTAGTGCACTCAGGATCCATTGTGTCCCCTGAATAGATGGAGTCGTCACCGTCACATCATCCATGAAAGCTCGACAAGCGGGGTGTCTCGTGCCTTCGACTGCTTTCGGGCCTCTGCACTGCATTCCTCCTGCCTTTAACAACAGATTCATAGCCGCTATAAACAGGGCCACGGAAATCGTGCATCCTGCCATGATGCCCTTCTCAAGCCTTTGCCATTTAGTGGTGACGCTTCCTACGGTGAACCTCATCTGCAGCGCATCCATGTGTCCCATTACAAGCTCAACTACCTCTGAAGGAAGTTGATAGTGGTCCATTGCCTTTCGAATCAGCTGATGTGGGACGCTTGGGTAGGCTTTGGCGAGATCCAGCCACACAACAGAGAGGGTGTTGTTGTTACTCCTGGCTTCGTTGATCAGCTGGCTAATCACTGCCGTGTGCTCCAGGCAGCCTGAATATCCCGGTACTCCTCCTTTTTGGATGCTGGGGTCAATAAATTTGTTGGCGAGCAGGTATGTTGTTAGCCTTTTGGCGATGATGGACCAGAATATTTTCCCCTCTACGTCCAGTAGGGAAATCTCCCGGAACTGTTCGAGTTTTGTGGAATTTAGCTCCTTTGGCACAAATCAGCCTTCAGCGAGAGTCCAGAGCCCGGGTTCCAGCTTCTTCTTCCACAGTGTCCGTAGGAGCTTTGAGAGCCTTTTCAGCAGCTTTTGTAGATTTTGTAGGTGGTTCCTGATGGTCCTGGGGCTGATCCTGCTCGTGCTTTTGTCACCACTGCTCTTACTTCATCCATGGTAAAATCTGCCATGTTAAAGGGGGTGTGTGGTGAAAGAATCGGCAGTTGGAAAGGGCATTCACCCAGAGGAATACTTCTGGAGGAGTCTCCATGTGCACCCGCCACACTGTCTTCTATTTCCTCCTTTGTACATGACAGGGTCCCGCCCCTCGGCTTTCCTAGTAGGTCCGCTGTGAATTGGAACGGGTTGTTGAAAAAGGCTTTCCTCTTTCGGCGCTTCTCCCTCTGCTTCTCTCGTATGGTCTCAGCACGCCGAAGCTGGATTAGCCTTTTCCGCGTTTCTCTGCTGATCTCATCCAGGGCCACTCTTTCCTCATCACTTGCTTCCCGCCACCTTCTTTTTAGTGTCCTTAATTCTCCTCGTCGTTCTTTGATCTGCCGCTGTCTCCTGCTAGGCCCTGCTGGTGGCCTTGAAGTCTTGCCTTCTTTTGCGCCAAAAGTGTCATGGCACGCCTGGTACACAATGTCAACCATGATCTTGATCTTCTTGACTGCATCTCCTTTCAGAGTGTTTTCCAGGGTGATATTTAGATCGTCATCCAGTTGGGCCCATCGACAGTCTGCTGCTGGTGGTAAGTTCAAGCGTGGTTTCCTCTCAAAGTCTTTTGGACTTTTGGGTTCACCTACTATTCCTGTGCTCTGAGTAGGTTGAGCAGGGAGGTCTGGGGCACTGTGGTTTGCCTCCTGGCCCTGGTCCTCCCCCACCGACTGATGAACACCCTTAACAAACTTAGAGAGGTTACTCTGCGTAAGCTTAGGTGCTCTGCGTTGCTGACTCTGCTCTTTGCACTTAGACTTGCCTTGGTGGATTTTAACACCACGCTCGTTCTTGAAAAGCCCTCCACAGATGTTGCATCTTCTTTTAGCTTCAACCTTCTGTCTTTCCGCATCGAATCTCGTAGTCCTTTTTCCATTGTCCGGGTCTTTAACCATTGATCCGTCCGATGGCAGATTATCCTCCCCCCCTCCTCGGTCCGCCCGGGGGTATTCTCTTTGTTCGAAACTCGTAGCTTTTGTGCAGTGCTTCGGGGTGCTAGCCCTGACACTATTGCGTCATTTGTTGTTGCCGCATCAGACATTAGAGACTGTGCTATATCTTACCGTTTTATCAAGAAAACAGCCAACTGAGGATCCCGTTTGAGCCCTAGAGCAGACCGGAGATCTATCCATTTGTTGAAAGCCTGACTCCAATTTGGCCCTTTTGGTCAATAACTAGACAAAAGTTTTCTTTTCTTTGTCTTACGTGGAGTTTGCGTTGGGGTTTGGAATGAACTACAAGCCGGTCTCTTTGAATCCATCTTCTATTTTGTCAAAAGTTGACTAAAGTTTTGTCGCTCGAGTTGTCTTCGCTGATACGGAGAATGGCGGCTAACAATAACAAACCTCCGAGACATCCTGGTGAGCGTGAACGCGCATGACGTCACGCCCAGTCTCAGATTCGAGCCCGAATCCCTCTTATTTATTTTACTGTACACTCAAAAAAATGATATGTTGGCTTTACTTAACTTTTTTTTGTAAACAGGCACCACCGGTTCCACATAACTATGTTTCGTTAAACAAACATAATATGTTCATGTAACTTCAACATCATGCAATTTGGTCATTTTAAGCGACCCAATTAAACTCTGAGCTAATGAGTTAATTAAGTGAATAACTGAGTGATGATTGAGCATTATTGAAGACACCTGATGTTAACAAGCAGAATCTCTGAAAGAGAAAACCAGAATTTTTAAGTCACCATTATGGAGATAAGTATTTGTTTTAGTTGGGCTCTTGACCATTAACTTATTAACTTTAGATTTTGTTTGGTTGCTGTACATGAGTTACAACAGCCGGATGAACAATGAACTAAGAAGATCTGATGGTGTTGGTTGTGTTTTTAAAGTATTTTACAATCATTTGACCTCAATCACTGAACTCATATTGAACCCAATTTCTGAGTTAAGTTTACCTTACTGTCATTGCAGATCATACTATTTTTAGCCTTTTCAATGAAATTCAAATGACCAAATCAAGAAACAAAAAAAAAAAATTCTTAAAAAATATTGTGAGTAGGCACACACAGACATCAGGAATCAACATATGAATCTCAGCAATGGTGACAAACAGATCATAAGCTCATTATTTATTCATACAGCAATGCATGATGGGAGCCATGAATGAGTTTTGATTGGTGGCACCCAGAATGCACTGCAACATGCTTTAAAATTGTCACCATTGTTGAGATTCACAGTCTGATTCTTGATGTCTGTGTGTGCCTACTCAAAATATTTTTTAGGAAGTTACTTTTTTATTTATTGATTTGATCATTTGAATTTCATTAAGTCTAAAAATAGTATGCTCTACAATGACAGTGCTGCTATTATCCGTTAGGTGAAATTAATTCAGCAATTCGGTTTAATATGAGTTCAGTGACTCAGGTCAAAAGATTGTGAAATAATGATTATGTTAAAACACAACCAACACCATCAGATGACCTTTGTTTATTGTTCATCCGGCTGTTATAACTCATGTACAGCAACCAAACAAAATCTAAAGATAATAAGTTAACGGTCAAGAGCCCAGCTAAAACAAATACTTATCTCCATAATGGTGACTTAAAAATTCTGGTTTTCTCCTTCAGAGATTCTGCTTGTTAACATCAGGTGTCTTCAATAATGCTCAATCATCACTCAATTATTCACTTAATTAACTCATTAACTCAGAGTTTAATTGGGTCGCTTAAAATGACAAAATTCCATGATGTTGAAGTTACATGAACATATTATGTTTGTTTAACGAAACATAGTTATGTGGAACCGGTGGTGCCTGTTTACAAAACAAAGTTAAGTAAAGCCAACACATCATTTTTTTGAGTGTACAGGACTATAGAGGCAATCTCAGTGATCAGAGAAGGGCTCATTCAGCCCATCAGGCAATTGTTTACGCATGTATGGGTTAAAAAACGGGTATTTTTAACATGAAATGTTGCGCAATGCACCTTTAAGTTTCCACCATATAACTCTATTTTTATTTGAAGGTGCATTGGTGCTCAGTATAACATTTGTTTGTTGATTGTTCCGTTGTACTTTATAAGTCTTTATTCTTGAAAATCTCATTGTCTATAGTTTCTTTAAATGCCAGGGGGTTAAGAAATATAACTAAACGTAAAGCCTTATTTTTATTTGTTAAACAGCTGAACACAGAATTCTCATTTTGTCAGGAATCTCACTCAATCTCAAATGACGAGAATTTTTGGAGATCTCAGTGGGGGAATGATTTGTGGTTTTCTCACGGTTCAGAAAGATCAGCTGGTGTCTTAACGTTGAAGAATAAATATAGTGGTGACATTTTACACACATATACAGATCCAAAAGGGCATTTTATCTGCCAAGTGGTTGGTTATAACAAGATTGTTTTAATTATCTTCAACATTTACGGGTACAATTCTAATTTAGAAAACATCCAATTATTTGTTAATATAGAAAATAGACTCAAGTTTTGGCTAACAAAATTCCCAAACTCGCACATTTTACTGGGAGGAGACTTTAATGTTACGCTTAATTCTGAAATTGACAGATGGCCACCTACACGGGATAATAATAGAAATGCATATTTTAAGCTCTTTATGGACAGGTATGATTTAACTGACATATGGAGAGTTAAATTCCCAGATGTTGCTTCGTTTACTTGGAGTAACAAAGACAACACTAGACTTTCTCGTATAGACTTCTGGTTAGTGTCAAAAAGTATTAAAGAGCAGGATATCTCAGTTGACATTCTTCCCTGTCCATTAAGCGATCATAAAGCAATATTTATCTCCATTAAATTATTTTCAGATAATGATTATAAAGCCACGTATTGGAAACTAAATAATTCTCTTCTTAAAGTGGAGGAGGTTAGACAGAAAATCCCACAGTTGATTAAACATTTTTGTTCTACAGTATGTTCTACATCAACCTTATTTTTCATTGCAGAAGTAATTGACCTATTAGCTGCTATATAAATAATTAGAAGTGCAGTTAACGGTTAAACTATTTGTGCTACAAACCAGTGTGTTTATAAATATGACAATATATTAAAATTATATGATAAGAAATATCGGTTTGCAATATCAAGCAGCAAAACGAGCCAATAAGTTTGAAAGAAAAGCATAGCAGGTTTTCTGGGACTAATCAAACCATATAATTATTTAACAAATATAAAAAAAAAAAAATCAATATGATTATTCATATCTTAGAAATAGAATAACGGTGGTGTAATGGTGGAAAATTCTTTTAGTGTTAATTGGGAGTTATTTAAATATGAATCAGCAAAATACCTTAGGAAGCTTGGTAGTAAACTTGCTAAAATTAGAAAGTTGGAGGAACAAAGAGTTATCACAGGCATTTCGGCATTGTCTCAAATATCTCCAGACGTATTAACAGAAGAGGAAAAAGTAGAAATGCTTAATCTACAAGAGAGTCTGGATCAAATATATAAAAAGAAGGCAGAAGGAGCTTTTATAAGGTCTCGGAAACGGTGGTTAGAGGAAGGGGAACAAAATTCCTCATACTTCTTCAAACTGGAAAAATATCATATAAAGATGAATACCATTAATGAATTAAAAATTGGCAACTCTATAAGTGATGATCAACAATTAATATCTGATTTTTGTTCCTCATTTTATAAAAACTTATATACCTCAGAATATGATGACGATTGTTCTTCGATATTCCGTGATTCTCTACATAATACCCCTAAGCTCGACAACTCGGAAAGGGAGTTATGTGACCTTCCCTTATCCCTGACAGAAGTCAGTCAGTGTTTAGATCTGTTAAAAGACAACAAGTCACCTGGGACAGATGGTCTGTCGTCTGAGTTTTACAAGTTGTTTTCCCAGCAGATGGCGCCCTTCTTACTGCAGGTGTTTAATGAAAGTATAATAGCCAAAACGTTACCACGGAGTATGACTCAGGGTTTGATTACGTTACTCCCTAAGCCTCGCAAAGGTTTGTTATGTATTGATAATTGGCGTCCTATTAGCCTCTTGAACAATGATTATAAAATTTTGGCTTTGATATTTGCTAGAAGAATAAAAAAAGTATTAGATACTTTAATTGATGAAACCCAATCAGGCTTTATGCCTAAGAGGCATATCTCCAATAACATTAGATTAGTTTTAGACTTAGTTGATTATTCATATTTAATTTCTGATGACAGCTTTATATTTTTCTTAGACTTTTTTAAGGCTTTTGATACTGTCGAACATAATTTTCTTTACTCTTCTCTCAAGAAATTTGGCTTTGGGAATTTCTTTTGTGATGCAATCAAAACTTTATATAGTAATGCAAATGGCTCAATTAAGCTTAAAAATGGGTCCTCTCCTATATTTGAAATCAGGCGTGGAATTCGACAGGGATGCCCTATTTCTCCCTATCTTTTCTTACTTTCAGCCCAACTTTTATGTGAACATAAAATTGCGAACGATTATTATTAGTCAGTTGGCAGATGACACAACACTGTTTTTAAAAGATAGCTCCCAGGCTCCTCTTGCTATTGAAGTAATAGAAGTCTTTAGTAAAGCCTCTGGTCTCCGTTTAAACCTTAAAAAATGTGAATTGCTGGCTCTTAAAGATTGTGATGTTGATTTAATTGCTAATATTCCTGTGAAAAGCTCTATTTCTTACTTGGGTATTGTAATTGATAAAAGTGAACCCCAAAGAAGCAAGAATAACCTCACTCCCATTGTTGAAAAAATGAAAAAGAAATTTAACTTTTGGCTATTACGTGACTTATCTTTGAAAGGCAGGATTTTACTTTCGAAAGCGGAAGGAATATCAAGGGTAACATACGCTGCTCTATCTTTATATATAGATCAACACATGTGTAAAACCATAGATAAAATCCTTTATGATTTTGTATGGAAAAATCGTAATCATTATCTGAAAAAGTCTGTTATGATGAATGAGTACAGTAAAGGTGGTCTTAGTTTTCTTGATTTTACTACTTTAAATTACACGTTCAAGATTAATTGGATTAAGCGGTATTTAAAGTGCCCAACCAGTCTGTGGAATTTTATTCCCCATTATGTCTTCTCTTTAGTTGGTGGGCTCCAGTTCGTGTTGGTATGCACTTAAGCCAAAGAGGAAGATGCAGGAGGAAGTAAAAGAGTGTCAGACTCAGGGCTGAGCAGAGGTGTGGCCTCTGATGGTGGGTCTGCTGGTGGAGTCTCTGTCTGTGAGCTGTTTATGGCAGAACTCTCTCCCATGCTGCTCGCTTCTTTATCTGCAATAGCCACTGTTGGAAAAATAAAATTATGATATGAACCTTTGCATAAGCTCCTGCAATCAACACATTTAAAAGAAAACTCTCTTTAAAGTTTGAAATACACTATACAACTTGTAGCCTCTGTTCTGGGTACAATAAACTAAAAAAAATGTGCCTCATTGCTTAGGAAACACATCACCAAATAAAACAATATGGCCCGGTTTCACAGAAAGGGTTTAGATTAAGCCAGGATTAAGCCTTAGTTCAATTAGGACATTTAAGTAACTTAGAAATGTGCCCTAGAAAAGTTAAATAAGTTAAAACAGCTCAAACATCCATTTTAGTCTGGGACAAGCTTAAGCCTTGTCTGTGAAACAGGGGGAAGTGTTATAAAAATTGTCTTAAATTATAAAACATGTTTGATATCCTTCACCTGGATGGAATCATAACATGAAGCTAAAAAATAAATAAAAATAAAAGTCTGTGGCTATCATACACTACTTGATTTTCTGTGAAATCTTACTGGCCCGAATGTGTAGGCTGGCTCTGACTTTCGGCAACTAGCATCAATTTCTGAATCGAGGCAAAAATATGGGCAAAAGTCATGTAGTGTATTCCAGCCTCACAAAGACATACATGGTGTGAAATTGAATGACCAAGTATACACCACCATGTACAGTTACAGTTCATTCAATGTGCTCACCTTAATATAGTATAATGCAGTAATCTATGGAAAGAAATTGTAGATTTAAACAACATATATGTGTTGTATTTTGCTGTTGTTTCAAGGATGAAACATTTATGATTTTATGAGTGTAATACGTGTAATGAGTGTAACTCTTAGGGTCTGAATTTGGACAGATACTATTATTCGGTGCGTGACAGGTGATAAGACCACAAAACGTTTGCTGTACAAGAACATGTCCGTTCTATTGAATGAGACATTTTACCATTACAGGTGAGCAGAGGTGTGGCCTCTGATGGTGGGTCTGCTGGTGGAGTCTCTGTCTGTGAGCTGTTTATGGCAGAACTCTCTCCCATGCTGCTCGCTTCTTTATCTGCAATAGCCACTGTTGGAAAAAAGAAACTGTGATGTGGACATGAGAAAAATAATAATTTAATAATAATTCAGCAAAAACAAATGAAAAAAATAAAGTTTTCTTATGGTTTTGTAGTTTTATTTATTTTATTACAGTTTTTCTCAATTGCTTAAACACTAAACCCTATTGTCTGAACCAAATGCTCAGTTCCCTGAACCCTCTGATTGAAACAAAACCATAAGCACTTTTCACCTGTTTAGACACAACTTGCCAACACATTTTCATTGTGATGGACCCGTGCTGCATAATGGTGAGCACAGGTGGCAAAAGTCAAACACATTTTAAGCACATGTGTCACCACTTGAACACAACAACTCAAAATTCATCACATTTGTGGCAAATGATGTGAGGGAACATATACAGTAAGCCAGTTCAGAGAGCACTGGTTTGTGAGGCCCTACAATGGATAGAAATCTGAGAGGAAGAGTTTGTGTGAGAGGAGGTCGAGATGTTCGAGGTGGTCAGCGAAGACAAAGAACAGTAATATCGGATGAAATGGATATGGAAATCCACCATAATCCAAAGATTTAGAGAAGAGAACAGGTAATTACCTTTTTTGACATTATAGTGCAGTATGTAAATGTTGACCACAATTACAAACTGTACTATAATGTCAAAAAAAGGTAATTACCTGTTCTCTTCTCTAAATCTTCGGATTATGGTGGACACAGCGAATCTACTGATGTTTGGTTGTACACTTTGTCCAGCCTCCCTCATCCTCATACCATGGACAAGAACATGGTCAATCACAGTAGCTCTGATTTCATCAGTTATTACTGTTCTTTGTCTTCGCTGACCACCTCGACCTCCTCTCACACAAACTCTTCCTCTCAGATTTCTATCCATTGTAAGGCCTCACAAACCAGTGCTCTCTGAACTGGCTTACTGTACATGTTCCCTCACATCATTAGCCACAAGTGTGATCAATTTTGAGTTTTTGTGTTCAAGTGGTGACACATGTGCTTTAAATGTGTTTGACTTTTGCCACCTGTGATACGTTTGTGTGTATACAGTATACTGTGGTACAGTATATATTATGTCATACTATATACTATACCACAGTATACTGTAAGTAAATATGTTTCAGTACATCACTGTACCAATGTACTGTAGTATTGTAATGGAGGGTTGGTCTAACTGTTTGTAGGCCTAGTATTCCATGTATATTTTTGTACTTTATTTTTACATGGGCTTACTGTACACAAGTGGCAAATGCATAAGATTTCTCTTTGTTTTTACAAGTGCTACGTGTAAATGCACAAGATTTCTGTTTTGTCTTTTTGTACAAGTGCTAAATGCACAGGTTTTTGTTTTGTTTTGCAACATGCATTTAGCCTACAGTGAACAATAAACATTTATTTCTCCAGCTTCATGTCCTGAGCATTGTGTTTTCTATTTTTCTACATAGTGTTTAGTGACTGTTCAGTAGTGTTTTTAATTTTGATTGACTAGGGGCACGATTTGACAGCATAGTTCAGTTTTGAGCACAGATTGAACTGTTTTGAGGTGAAAGTTTGGTTTTGCAAGAAGAGTCTGAGGTTTTGTGAATGTAGCTTGAAAATTGGGTTTTGTGTTCACAGTTTAGAGAAAAGGAGAGCAGCTTTCAAGAAATGTGTCTTAGCAATCGAGAAAAACTGTATTATGTTTAAGTCCACGTAGGGGTTGTATTTACTAATGTAATATCAATTTGACATTATCAAAATAATACCCCGCTCAAGTTTTCTTATGTAATTTCCCCTATGTAAAAAGGTTGGGAATATTATTTTTATATACATTTTTTATAACCTAAGGTGAGAAAAAATAAAGTCTGCTTGGCCATGTGCAAATGTATATACTGTCGGTAAAACCTATTACTACTGTCTTTTCAAATGAATTATCAAATCAATTGAGGATGCACTAATAATAAGCAATAATAGTTTATTACCATTAAGAAGACTTTCATACAACCTCTTTATTGTAAGAAAAGCATCCTGAGTATCTTCTGTATCCATCTTCCATGGACAGAAGCACTCAGCAGAAAAACCATTTGAGGTTCTCCTGGCAAGGAGAAGGATTGGGAACATCTCTAAAAGTTCCCACTTGTGGAGCTGGAATGAAATTGAGAGAGACACAATTATAAATCTGAGAATATGATAAATAACTACAAGTTCGCACAGACAGACAGACACAGAGAGAGAGAGAGAGAGAGAGAGAGAGAGAGAGAGAGAGAGAGAGAGAGAGAGAGAGAGAGAGAACAGCAGAGAGAGAGAGAGAGAGAGAGACTTTGACTTTTAACACACTTTAATTTACAAACACACTAAAAAAAAAAATATACAACAAACAATTCTTATCACCAATTAAATACCAGATTCCCTGATTCACTTATAGTCACCAGAACCGCTCCAACACCCCATCTCCATTCAAAATAAGAGATATTGTTAGTGTGCCGATAATAGGTATATTCAATGACCACTCTTGACTTCACCAAAGACTTAAAAAGGGGCACCATGCTTACATCCTCTCCAGGATTTTTGCACTGATGCGTCTTAAAAATTGCTAATTTAGCTTGACCTATTAGAAAATTGGCAAGTGTACACTGTTGCTGCCAAGACTTCCTATTTCGGCAACCCAATATAAATAGACTATTGTTATACGAGAAACCCAATTTTACAATCATTTCTCCCAACAATTCAAACAATGAACAGAGTCTATGACACTCACAGAACATATGAAAAACAGTGTCAATTGCATTACAAAAAGGACATATCGGTAAAACAGTCTCATTAAGCTTTGAAATAAAAGAGTTTGAGGCAATAATACAATGCAATAACCTCCACTGAAGGTCTCCACATCTCTTAGAGATAGGGGGTTTGTACAGCAATCTCCAGGATGGATATACCTCATCAGGAATAGAAAGCACAGTTCTCCATTTAGTGTCCAGTCTTTGTTTCAATTGCCCAAGATGTACAGACTTCACACAAATATGATATAACATTTTTTTCTCAATACAATAAAATATCAAATCCCCGTACCCTTTCAGTAAGTTTGTTAGGCTTGTATCATCAACTGATTCCCAATCTTTAAGAACCACCTTAAATTCAGGAAATGTCTGAGGAATAAAACCATTCAGAAGAACATTATTTATAAAAGAAGTCAACATCGGAGGAAAAGAGGCCTTTAGATTCCTAACTAATCCCTCCACAATTCTAACCGAAGTTAGCCCAACTTGATTAGCAAGTTCATGTTCAGTTCGCCACTGGCCTTTTGTTAAATCGATCAAGTCCATTACTTTCGTAATGCCAGCATTCAAAAATTTGGTGATTAAAGATGAGGACATATTATATGGCACTTCAAAAAGAGGATTAAAGAAAAGAGGTTCAGCAATACCATAATGCTCATCCTCTCTTCTTAGCAGTTTAAAACAATCCCATGATTTAAACACTGATCCATAAAAACTGAAAGGCAAAAAATGTGTCTTCTCCACAAAGGATTTCTGCATTAGGAACAACTGCTTGTCAAGACGAATTCCTCCAAGACTCTTGAGAATTTGAAGACCAATAGCAACCCAAGGCACATGATCTGAACAGTACATGAGTTTTTGCAGTGTATGCAATCTCATTGCCATAATCTTAGATTCTAAATGTATTAGTCCCTGCCCTCCCTCTGCCACAGGGAGATACAGGACACCTGGAGGAATCCAATGGCAACCATCCCAAAAGAAATTAACAAATGCTTTTTGAACACCAATAAGTAATTCTTTGGGAGGATCCAACACAGTACATTTATGCCATAGCATTGAAGCTGCCAAGTTATTTATAACCAAGCATCTCCCTCTATAAGAGAGTTGTGGAAGGATCCATCGCCACTTCTGAATTCTAAGAATCACCCGATCAAAAAGACCTTCCCAATTCTTTTCTGTGTAACCATTAGTCCCAAAGTAAAGACCAAGGACTCTAAAGCCATCTCGAGCCCATTTACATTGTGGTGGGAGCTGGGGAGGTCTTCCACCCTGCCATTTTCCCAACAGCAAGGATGCACATTTCCCCCAGTTATTACATGCAGATGAAGCTTTACGAAATCTATCTAAAGAAGAAATCAATCTTGAAACATCTTCCGAGTCTTTTATAACAACTGTTATGTCATCTGCGTAAGCTGTAAGTTTAACTGGATCTACTCTGGGGAAACTGGGAATATTAACACCATGTAGTTGCCCCCTAAGAGACGCTAGGAGAGGCTCAATGGATATTGCATACAGGAGACCTGAAAGAGGGCACCCTTGCCTTATTCCCTGGTTACAGAAAAAGGCCTAGTTAGGGAACCATTAAGTCTTAGCATGCTGTAAATGTCATTATATAACATTTTGATGAGAGAAACAAAATAAGGGCCAAAACCAAAAGCTTCCAGGGTCTTAAATAAATATTGATGGTCCACCCTGTCAAACGCCTTTTCTTGGTCTAGTGAAAGAAACCCAATATCCAAATTATGCATTTTTGCAACAGTAATAGTATCTCTCAACAAAAAGAGATTGTCAAAAATCGACCTTTTAGGAATACAAAATGTCTGATCATTATGAATGATTGATACCATACATTTTTTAAGTCGATTAGTTAATGCTTTTGACAATATTTTAAAATCAGCACAGATCAATGATACCGGACGCCAGTTCTTTAAACACCCAAGATCACCCTTTTTTGGGATTAGTGTTAAAATTGCCCTTCGACAACTCAAAGGAAGAGTTCCTTGCTCAATACATTCAAGAAAAACATCATACAGGTCTTGTCCAATTAAGTTCCAGAAAGACTTGAAAAACTCTGTTGAAAGTCCATCCAACCCAGGTGATTTCCCAGAACACATCTCCTGAACCGCTTGAGAAATTTCACCAAATGATATAGGACTGTCCAAGTCATCATGATCCTCTTGAGATAGTTTAGATAGATCATATAAAAATTCATCAGCTACAGCTCCATCACATTTCTCGGAACAGTATAAATCCTCATAAAAGGAAAGAGCATGTGCTTGAATTTCCCGTTGATCAGTTGTAACTCCACCACATGGCATCTTCAATTGATGAAAGATCTTCTGTTCTCTCGACTTTTTTTCAAGACCAAAAAAGAAAACTGTTGGAGCATCCATGTCATTCAGCTGGGCAAACCTGGTCCTTAGAAGGGCTGTTTTTCCTCGTTCCTCCAATAAGTTCTTTAAAAGGATCTTATCTCTTGAAACAGAGTCAATAAATGATGAATTGTTATGGGTAGAATCACTGCTTTGCCCAAGAATATCTTTTTCCAGAGACATCATTTTTTCTTTGAGGGCTCTAGTAGCCTACTATGTGCAGTGTACTGTTGGCAAAAAGTCTTAATTTGAGCTTTGCCGATGACCCACCATTGACTCAATGACTTAAAACTGCATCTCTCCTCTCTCCAAGTTTTCCAGAAAAGATTAAAAGAGTGAATAAAGGTGCAGTCCTGCAATAATCTATTATTAAAGTGCCAATGTGATTTAGAGAATCTAGGAATTGAGACAGAAACTTTAATAGATACATAGTGATGATCTGATAAAAAAGATGGCGAAATTGAGCTATTAAAGAACTTTCCCCTATTGCCTTTTGCAACATAGAAACGGTCAAGTCTAGCTCCTGACATATTATTTGAATTCGCTTTCAACCATGAGTACAGTCTAACGGTCACCGTGATTTTGCCAAGTAAGACATGGTCCTGGATCAACATATGTTGTTGGTCCTGGATCAACATTCCTGTCCCAAAATGTATTCCTTACCCAATTCCTACCCCTAAACCTAACCCTACCCATAACTTTTCCCTAAAATCAGAGGGTAATGAAAGGTGAATAACACTGATATTTAAGTACTTCACCCTGGTTCTAAGCCTAAACCTGACATAAACAGTAAACTTGTCCCTCAAATCTGATTGGTTGATTGGAAAGTTGATCCAGGATCAACAAAGATGTTGATCCTGGATCATGTGGTACTTGGTGAAATCACGTTCACCACAGTGTAACCCCAGGAAAGGCCTCCCTCCACAGATCTACTAAATTGTGATCATTAAGTAATTTCTTTAAACTCTCAGCAGACGGTGGATGAGGTTCATCATGATTCCTATCCACATCTGGATTAACAGTACAATTAAAATCACCACCAAGTATAAGAATATTTTCCTGAGGACACTGTGATAAAGCATTAGAAAGTTTTTTAAAAAACATGATACGCTCTTGACCAATATTTGGAGCATACACATTAAAAAAGGAAAAATGTGCATCACCTATAGCAATATCAGCTCTCAAAATCCGACCAGGCACAACCTCAACCATATCTGGTTGACTACTAACAGATGGGGAAAAAAGAATGGCAACACCAGCACTAAGGTTTGTTCCATGACTTAACAAAACATTGCCTTTCCAACAGTCCACTGTGTCTGATTCTGCTGATCTGAATGTGTTTCCTGTAATAAAATCACATCTGCTTTCTTCAAGTGCAAATAATCAAATAAAGCCGCTCTCTTCTCTATCCCCCGACAACCATTAATATTAAAAGTTGCAATGTTTAAGGTTGTCATGAGGAAAGGGGAAAAAAAAACAGAAAACTTCCCAAAATATCACCCTGTTAATAAACATGGCTCTATTAGTATTTCTTGTAACAGATTTTCAGTCTTTTTTTAACAGCGCTCACATGTTTCTTAAGTCTATACCGTTTTGGCTGATCAAGCCCCTCCAATGAAGCTTTTCTCATAGCCATAACACAAGAATCAACAAAAAGTTGCAAATCAGAGAAATGCTTATCTAATCTTGGTCTTTGCTGATTGAAAGTGCTTTCAAGGAAATCATTAATTTGTTTCACTGTATAATAAGGTGGCTTCATTTGAAGGCTGGATTGTTTTTCTGCTGAACTTCCTTGTGAACTAACATCAGTGAGATAGTCTACAATATCAGATTCCTCGCTATCAGACTCGATATTTTCAGACTGCGTCTCACCTCTCTCGGTGAGCTGTTCCACGTCAATCAGTGACAGGCCAACAGACGCTCGCGAATCCCGCGACTCTCCGGCCTCCGCGAGCTCATCTGGCTCCTGCGGATGCGCTGGGTCACTGGTTCCCACAGCGGCGATCTCAGCCCCACTGCTGACATTATCACACTCACTAGTGTTCACTAAACACTTTTCTACATCCACAGCATGACTATTAACTGCGTGAACCACTTTCGGATTTTCTTCGTCTTTAGACAAGGAATCCAATACAGCCAGATCAGTTTTATTACGGTCAACATCCTGATTAATATTTTCCGAAGTAGAAGCCACTTGCTCCAGAGGAATATTAGGTTCAGTCTCATTTTGTTCAGTCACCTTATTCGATGGACATTTTTGTTTTGTGTGACCAACAATTCGACAAGAGAAACATTTCATTGAATCCGTGCTGATAAAAATTTTATAATCTTTACCTGACAAAGTCAATTTCACGGAAACATCCAAATTTTGAAATTCGGCATTCAAAATCATAAAAGTTTGACGTCTGAAGGACATCACATGTTTCAAATTTGGATTTTTCACACCGAGAGGGATCATTTTAATCGGCATCAGTATTTTGCCATAAAGGCCAAGTATACGCTCAAGAGAATCATTAGAAATAAAAGGCGGCACATTGGAACAAGTTACCTTTTTAGAAGGGCTCGACAGCGGTAAAACAGGCAGAAAAACATCACCAACAGATAAGCCAACTTCTACTAAATGATGAACCATAGACTCTTCCTTCAAAAACACAACGACAGCTTTATTCATTCTAGACGCTGACAGAATGTTCTGCGCACCTATTTCACTACTAACAGCTGTCAAGCAGTCTTCGACTGTGATCGAGTCATCTGGGATACATTTACAGCCGTTCCGGGCTGTTAAGGCAGCAAACCCGTCGGATTCTGACGACATTTCCACAACCCCAGCCCTAACAACTAACTACAAAACTAAATTATTAAAGAAATAGGAAAAAAAGGGGAAAAACTCACTCGAACACGCCGCCACAAGCTCAAACACTCACGCACTCCTCCCAGTCACTCCGCACATGCGCACAGACAGAGAGAGAGAGAGAGAGAGAGAGAGAGAGAGAGAGAGAGAGAGAGAGAGAGAGAGAGAGAGAGAGAGAGAGAGAGAGAGAGAGAGAGAGATGAGAGAGAGAGAGTGAGAGAGAGTAGAGTGAGAGAGAGTGAGAGAGAGCGGAGAGAGGAGAGAGTGAGAGAGTGGAGAGAGAGCGAGAGAGAGTGAGAGTGAGAGTGAGAGAGTGAGATGAGAGAGAGAGAGTGAGAGAGAGTGATGAGAGAGAGAGTGAGAGAGAGAGTGAGAGAGAGAGTGAGGAGAGGAGAGAGAGTGAGAGAGTGAGAGGAGAGTGAGAGAGAGCGGAGAGTGAGAGAGAGCGAGAGAGAGCGAGAGAGAGGAGAGAGAGGAGAGAGAGAGAGAGAGAGTGAGAGTGAGAGAGAGAGAGAGAGTAAACTATTTGAATTCACTGTTCAGAGTTCAGTGTTTTTTAGTTCAGAATATTAGAATATTACAAACTTTAATTTTAGATTAAACTATCACAATTAATCGATTTGACAGCTCAAGTTTATATTTAATCCACATATCTATAAGGACTGCCACAATCAGAGCCCATCATACTGTATATGGACAAGGGGTAGCCACAGATTTAAAAAGTCTGATTCAAAAATGAAAATGTTCCTTTTCAAGTTTTGGCTTCTTGTCTAAGCATTTGAAATTTGCTTGAATGGGTTTTTAGTTATTGTGATACTACAGTACTTTTTATTCTATTCCAGGGGTGTTCAATCCTGCTCCTGCAGGGCCACTATGCAGACTTCAACTCCAACCACACTTAAACACACCTGAACCCGAAGTTGGAGCTAAACAATGCAAGACAGTGGAAGACTCTCTGGGACCGAGTTTGGACATCCCTGGTCTATACGAATTCTTTTGTATTATACTTAGTAATGTTATGCACAAACTTCTAATTTAGTGTTCTTTATCAGACCTGAGTACACCGGAAAAACACACATATGTTACACTTCAGTTGGTTTGCACTGAAAAATGAATTGCTGAAGCGTCTGTATATAAATATAACGAATGCATGTGTAAAAGCTAAAGATCAGGGATTATTTACTTACTATTTTATGACTAACATCTGAAAGATAAACCTACCAGTAGATTCGTTGCATCATAAACTTTGTTCACACTGTTGTTTCTTTTTTGACGGTCTTTCCATTTTTGGGAAAGCTGTTCCTTTTTTTTCTCAAGCTTTTGCTTATATGGCTGCTTGGCACTACAGTGTTGGCATGTTTTGCTTGCAACTCCAATTTTTTTACTGCACATGTAGCAATCCTTTAGAGTAGGCATCTGTAAAAAAACAAATTATATGTGTTATGGGGGGGATAATAACTATTTTTATATCTACTATGTTGAAAAGATTCACAGTCTCAGAAAATATTGTCACCAGGGACCTAACTTTCAAAACATTTAAAGAAAACTGCAACAGTAGAATGCTACTCAGAACCTGGTTTCGAAAATTGTTTTATCAACTCAAAGTCGACATGAAATCAAAATTGACCCAATTTATTTTTTTCAGTGCATATTTCTAGTCTTGTGGTGAAAAAATGAATCCATGCAAGTTAATGCACTGAAAAAAATTGTTTGCCGTGGTGTTCTTTAATCAAGATCCGAAAGTTACTTCCGGTCTGGAATGGTGTTCCTTTTCTAATGACGGCTTGGGTTGAAAACGCTTAACCACTCCCCTCAAACCGAGATGGAGATGAGGAGCGGTAAAGTAAAACCCTGCCCTCTGTTAAATATTCCCTTTCACTTGGAAATACGTCACAAACTGGAGAAATGCCGTTTGCAACTTACGGTTCCCATGGACTTTAAGAATTTTTTTTGTATTTGTGGTAGCCTTCTATCAGAAGCATCAGAAGAGGGCTATAGAAGAGGTTTGAGATAAAATGTTATAATAAATAATTATAGACTGTTATAAAGAGGCATACATATATATATATATATGGCGTGTTTGTACAAATACCAATATGTCTATATATATATAAAGATAGATATAGATTCATGTGACCTAACACAAAACCATTGAGGCACTGTGTTTGGTAAATATAATATGATCATGTGAAAAATCAACATCAGATTCCTTTGGTTAATCACCTTTGAAGGCTGTCCTCTAGCCTTGTTCGTCGTTCGAACAATGTTTGTTCTGTTCCTGGCTTTACACCTGTATGAAGAAATCAGAGAAAAATAGCACAATGTAGTATATATTACAATGAATATTGGTCATATTATTTATGTTCACTGTTTATTGTTATCCTGCTAATTCTAAAGAGCTGTTAAATGTTTTTCACAGTTTATTTTAAAAATTGTTAAAGATCTATTCTATTCACACATATATTATATATATATATACACACACACACACACTTGTGTGGATACAATTCCATTTTCCATTCTATTTACTATTATTATACATAATTCCATTATTTTATTAAAAATAATGCTTGTATTTGAAATAACAACCATTACAACTATTTTATTAAAAATAAATGCGTATTATTATTATTATGATTATTTAATATGATTAGGCTATATTTTCAGTATTTATTTATTAATTTCCACAATTGGATATTTCTGGAAAATATTATCTGAAATATGAATCGTACGTCAATTAATAATGAACTGAAACGTAATTCACATGTTAAATACTTTAAAAATAGAATTTGGATGATCGAGTCAGATTAACGAAATATGGAAACATGAACAAAATAGTTTTTTAACAATGTGCAGACTTTTTACATGGTCCCTTACACACAACTTTTCCAATTTCCGAATAATTTCACACTAAATACTAACTTCAAAATGCTGATATGACCTGCTCAAATGATTTGACCCTCAAACATGTTAAAATAATGAGAAAAATCGCGTCGCTCATGGTTTGACACGCGACGTAGGCCTAATTGTATTCAATATTGAATAGACGACAGAATTATAGGCAATATTTTTCCAGTAACAAAAATCGATCTATTTCGAATGTTTTTAAGACGGATTTGAATAAATGCGAAGTATATCACGTATAATGTCTAACTGTTCTATTTACTTTTGGATGTTTCATATTGTTTTATATTTCATACAACATTCCCAAGTAAAGCGTTAATCACCACAAAGCAAGATGAATCAGCACAAAGCGCCTTGCATATTATTTTGTTCTAAAATTATATTAGCTATCAAGGTTCGCTAATGTCATGAAACTGCACGGTGGAACAAGGACAGAGATGATCCAAATGCAGGCTTTATTGAGAGGAGAATCCAGAGACAGGTACAGGGAAACAGGCAGGGGTCAAAACCAG
Organism: Chrosomus eos; assembly: GCA_036326025.1. Lineage (NCBI taxonomy): Eukaryota > Metazoa > Chordata > Actinopteri > Cypriniformes > Leuciscidae > Chrosomus > Chrosomus eos. The sequence continues at coordinate 44,830,357 of CM070821.1, forward strand.
GTAAGCAGTCCAGATCAGCAAACATACAATGCAGGGATTGGGCAAACGGGAAAACCAGATACAGGCAGGGAGTCCAGGAACTGTGAAACTTGAAAACACGAAGAAACTAGGAACTAGCAAAACGCTCAGGATGCAGTATGACACTTACAATACTCAGCAATGAACAAAGGGAAAACTCAGGCTTAAGACAGGTGCGCTAAACAAGATAATAAAACACAGGTGCATAAAATCAACCATAATCAGTCCAGGGTAAAACATAAAGGAAACAATAAACTAGGAAGGAGTGCCCCCCAGAGGCTGAAGCGGGCACTCCAGCCACAGATCGTCACATAACCCCCCCTCTAAGGAGCGGCTTCCAGACGCTCCTAAGAGTTCCGGAGGGAGGTCGACGGGGGATGGGATGGAGGGCCAGGCCCGTGCAGGGGAACGGGACCAGGACACAGGCAAGGCGGGCCTGGGCCGTGGAGCGTGGGCGACCAGGGCGGAGCACACTCGGAAGGGAGCAGGGGCGGGGCACACTCGAAAGGGAGCCAGGGCGGAGCACACTCGAAAGGGAGCCAGGGCGGAGCACACTCGAAAGGGAGCCAGGGCGGAGCACACTCGAAAGGGAGCCAGGGCGGAGCACACTCGAAAGGGAGCCAGGGCGGGGAAATCCACGGGAGGAGGGTGCTTGAAGGGCGAGGCGCAGAGGCGGGGCCGGCAGGGCGAGGCGCAGAGGCGGGGCAGGCAGGGCGAGCCGCAGAGGCGGGGCCGGCAGGGCGAGGCGCAGAGGCGGGGCCGGCAGGGCGAGGAGTCCAGGAACGCCCTCCGGAGCCTGGCGAGCCAAACGAGTCTTCCCTCTCTTCCTTCTGCGACGGCGCTTCGCTGGGCTTGATTCACTACTGGACGTACTACACTCGGTTGACTCGGTAGACTCACTTGACTCGGTAGACTCACTTGACTCGGTAGACTCACTTGACTCGGTAGACTCACTTGACTCGGTAGACTCACTTGACTCGGTAGACGTAGACTCACTTGACTCGGTAGACGTAGACTCACTTGACTCGGTAGACTCACTTGACTCGGTAGACTCACTTGACTCGGTAGACATAGACTCACTTGACTCGGTAGACGTAGACTCACTTGACTCGGTAGACGTAGACTCACTTGACTCGGTAGACTCACTTGACTCGGTAGACTCGGTAGACTCACTTGACTCGGTAGACTCACTTGACTCGGTAGACTCGGTAGACTCACTTGACTCAGTAGACTCGGTGGAGCACGTGTGAAGCGCTGATTCTCCGGGAGACACTTGATGCGTGGATTCAGTGGGTAACGTTACCTTGTACAACGGCGAATCGTCGGGTCCTTTGTAAAGGAAAAGTTCCAAAAAATCCACAGTAAAAAGCGAACCGCTCATGGAAAAGGCCAGGTCAATATATTGAGTAAGAGTCCAGCTTGGACTCGGAAACGGTATAGCAGAGCCGAGCGGTTCTGACAGTCCTCCCCGAAAGAACATCATCAAACAGAAATCATTCAAGTAGGACTGACGAGCGAGCTTCAAAAAAATCTGTCACAAAAATCTTGAGAGGACGTTCTCCTTGACGGAGGCTTACGATCGGCGCTGTGGGATCCATGACGAGGTCCGTGTTTCTCTCAGCCGCTGGATCAGTGGTGGCTGAGTATTCTGTCATGAAACTGCACGGTGGAACAAGGACAGAGATCCAAATGCAGGCTTTATTGAGAGGAGAATCCAGAGACAGGTACAGGGAAACGAATCGGTTACCTAACGTAACCTCGGTTCTCTCTAGATGAGGGAACGAGTATTGCGTAAGCTAGCTTACGCTACGGGAAAGATTTCATCTTTCTGAGAAATTGAAGCCAAAAAATTATCCTATAATTTTGTATCCATTGTCAACGCAGTTCAGCTGCAGCAGACCATGAGAGGGCTAGCTAGCCGCTCATTGGTTAGCTCACGGAGAACTGCTTAAGCCTATGAGGGAGCGCGAGTGAACCCGCGACCAATGAGAGTCTGACTCGCTCTCATTACGTCACCGCCCGCCGAAACGGGTGTGGACGAGACTATAAATACCCCGAAATAGGCTGAATACTCTGGTTTTTTCATATACTGAAGCGAAAATCGCTAGTAGCACAAGCACGGCCAGGAACGCAATACTCGTTCCCTCATCTAGAGAGAACCGAGGTTACGTTAGGTAACCGATTCGTTCTCTTACGAGAGGTTCTCTCGTATTGCGTAAGCTAGCTTACGCTACGGGAACACCTGGTCAACGCCGTGCGTGCTAAGCATCCACTATTAGTCCCAGGGGGGACCCCGGGGAACTCTATAAGTGGGAATGAATACATGTACCTGTGACAAACGGCCAGCGGAGCGGGTCGGTGAATGTGTAGTACATAAGCACATGATAGAGAGGGACAGAGCGAACTCGGTCTGTGTAATTAACCCCCTATAGTGCAGCTCAACCAGAAGAGCTGAAGACATACTAGACTGCTAGTAGTTTAGCCTGCAAGGCGGGTACTTCCAGATTGTAAAATCTGACAAAGGTGGAGGGGGAAGCCCATCCCGCTGCCACGCAAATGTCGTGAATGGAAATTCCGCTGGACCATGCCCACGATGAGGCCATGCCTCTAGTGGAATGAGTCCTGATGCCCAGAGGGCATGGCAGGTCTTTAGATGCGTATGCTGCTGCAATGGCATCAACAATCCATCTGGATAGGGACTGTTTCGAGGCGGCCAACCCCTTGGTGCGCCCACCGAACGAAACAAAAAGCTGCTCGGATCGTCTGACCGGAGCAGTGCGAGTAACGTATAATCTCAGGGCCCTGACCGGGCGTAGGAGATTAGAATCAGATTCGCTATCGGATGCAGGCAGAGCCGATAGGGACATGACTTGTGCCCTGAACGGGGTGCCGATCGCTTTGGGGACATAACCATGCCTAGGTTTGAGAACGACTAAGGAGTCATTAGGTCCAAACTCGAGACAGGACGCGCTGGTGGACAGCGCGTGTAGGTCTCCCACCCGTTTTACTGACGCGAGCACGAGTAGAAAAGCGGTCCTTAGCGACAGGTACTTTAGGTCCACGGAGTTTAACGGTTCGAATGGGGGAACTTTCATAGCATCAAGAACTATGGAAAGGTCCCAAATCGGCACCGAAGGGGGCGTGGAGGGTTCATCCTTCTAGTTCCCCTGAGGAAGCGGACGACCAAACCATCTTTGCCCAGTGACTGGCCGCGCCGGGGTTCAGCAAACGCAGCGACGGCTGCCACATACACCTTAAGAGTGGACGGGGATCTGCCCTTGTCCAGCATCTCTTGGAGAAAATTTTGCAAGGAGGGAACCTCGCATAACAGTGGGTCCAGACCTTTTTCGGTACACCACTTCGAGAACACAGACCACTTTGACGCATAGAGCCTTCTGGTAGAAGCCGCTCTAGCCTGCATGATCGTGTTTAACACTCCCTCTGGCAAAGCAACGGGTAGTTGTTGAGCACCCACGCGTGTAGCGCCCAGCGCCCTGGGTGGGGATGCCAGATCGTGCCGCGAGCTTGGGAGAGGAGATCTACTCTGACTGGAATGAGCCACGGCGCTGTCTGTGACAGCTGCGCGAGCTCCGGAAACCAAGTCTGACCCTCCCAGCGAGGGGCTATGAGGAGCACCGAGTGCTGCGTTTCCCTGATTCTCTGAAGCACCTGTGGTAACAGAGAGACCGGAGGGAAAGCATAAAGCGGGCGGCTGGGCCAGGTCTGGGCTAGCGCGTCCTCGCTCCTTGAGAAAAATATTGGGCAGTGGGTGTTCTCCGCCGAGGCGAAGAGGTCCACCTCTGCTCTGCCGAATAAACGCCACAGTTTCTGAACTGTAAGCGGATGCAGGGACCACTCCCCGGGGGGAATGGGGTTCCTGGACAGGCTGTCTGGACCGTCGTTCAGATGTCCCGGCACGTGCGTCGCTCTGAACGAGAGCAGGTGACACTGAGACCAAACTAAGATGCGTTCTGTCAGCTGGAAAAGATTCCTGGATCTGACTCCGCCCTGACGGTTTAGATAAGAGACCACGGCTATATTGTCCGAACGGATCAGCACGTGGTGGCCCTGAATGCGCGGGAGAAAACGCATGAGCGCGTTCTCGACCGCCAACATCTCCAAACAGTTTATGTGTAGGAGGCTCTCTTGAGCTGACCAGGGGCCGAAGGCCGGTGAGCCCTCGCAGACCGCTCCCCAACCCGTGTTGGAAGCGTCTGTCGAGATGACTTTTCGGCGTGAAACTGTCCCCATGGAAACGCCCCGCTGAAACCATTCTGTCACAGACCATGGCTGCAGAGCTGTGATACAGGTCTGCGTTACCTTTATCAGCTGGCGACCCGTGGTCCACGCTCGGTGAGACACACGGCTCTTCAACCAAAGCTGAAGCGGGCACATGCGCAGTAACCCCAGCTGGAGCAACTCTGAAATGTTTTCAAAGGCGTGAGTCTGTTCATCTGAAAAGATGCGGCGAGACGCTGCACACGGTGCGCGCGCTGCGTTGACAGACGCGCCGTCATCGTGATCGAGTCCAGCTCTATACCCAAGAAGGAGATAGTCTGACTGGGTTGTAGTACGCTCTTTGTCCAGTTGACAGAGAGGCCCAAAGTTTCAGATGGTCGAGGAGAACTGTACGATGAGACAGTAACTCTCTCTGAGATAGTGCCAAAATCAGCCAGTCGTCCAAGTAGTTTGGACGTAGGTAGTACCAATTCCAATGATTAATTTTCTTTTCACACATTAGTGAAATACTGCTTGATGCAGAATGCATGCTACATACTTAATTTTTTACAAAATACCTGTATCTCCTCCAAATCAGCCATTATTTCCTCAAGATCACGGTGTAATTCCTCCTCCATATTTTTCAATGGTGTAGGCCGATCAGATGACTTTCTCAGTAATTTATTTTAAATGTAGTTTCTTAAAAAACAACAAAAAAAACGTTGTGCATAAAAAATACACGTTTTTTGTACAAGCCCGTATTACGGCAACACGCACACAATTCTTTGACAATATGTAGATTTAACATTGAAAGAAAATATGCAAATAAAGGAAATATACATAACAAAGAATATAGTGGTGAAACAGCATCTAAATCAGGAATATTACAATAGTATCCAGACATTTACAGATGGCTCTAAGAACCCAGACAATGGACATACAGCAGCAGCAGTTTACATTCCCCATTGTAAATATAGTATTGAAAAGAGAATTACAGATTATGTTTCAGTATATACAGCAGAAATGATTGGGATTTTAATGGCACTTCAATGGGTGGAAGAAGTTCGACCAATGGATGTAGTGATTTGTTCAGACTCCTATTCAGTTTTAATGAGTATAAATAGTGGAAAGTCAGCCTTTAGGCAGGATATTTTGTATGAAGTGCTACAAAACCTGTACAGAATAGGAGTACGTATTTCATTTCTATGGGTTCCAGCACATGAGGGAGTAGAGGGTAATGAGGAGGTGGATCAGCTGGCAAAGAGATCTTTAAAACGCAATGTAATAGACATTAATGTATCTCTGAGTAAAACTGAACTTAAAGTAATAATAAAATCTGCTCTAAATAAGATCTGGCAAGAGAAATGGGACAAGGAGACAAAAGGTAGACATTTGTATAAAATTCAAAACAAAGTTGGGGTTGAGAGAAAGAAATACGGAAGTAGAAAGGAAGATTCTATTATATCTAGGCTTCGAATAGGGCATACAGGACTTAATTACTGTTTACCATTGGGAAAAGAGAATCAGGGAATTGTGATAAATGTGGATTGTCAGAAACAGTTGAACATGTGTTGATTCAGTGTTCAGGATACAATAGAGAAAGAAGCAATTTTATTGAAACATTAGAATACGTAGCAGGTATACGTTGACATTAGATAGCATATTTCAAAACGCACAGAAAGAGAAAAGGGTGTATAGTGCTTTATTTAGCTATCTAAGGGAAACAGGATTGGTTGACTGGATATAGTTAAATAGATTTCAATTTTAATATATATACTTACAAGCTAAGCTTTTGGCGGTATAGAATTCAGTGCTATCTGCCCCGCTGTGCGGCCCGGATACTGGATACACTCCTGTCCAGTTGGTGGCGTAAATGCAGCTTTTAGCTGGTTTGCCAACCGCCATAAAGCTCTTAAAGAAGAAGAAGAATTCTTCGACAGCAGAAGGTGGCGGTAATGCACCAAAAGCTGGTTGCCAACCGCCGTTAAAAACATAAAAGAAGAAGAATTTTTCGACAGTTTCATGGGATCTGTATAGACGCAGATTAAGCTTATCTGCATTGAAAGTAATGCAATATCTAGCATTTGTTTGCACATATTTGTTGAATATGTGTATGTGCAAATATCGTTCAGACAGTACAGGGTTAACTTGTCTCACTAACCTAACCTTAACTACAAAACATACTACAGGATACGTAATTGAAGTGCCTTCGTTTCATCGAGAGTGCTTACACTTGATTATAACGTCACATTTGCCATTACAGCAAACATATCACTAAAAAAAAATCACGTAGAAGCGCTAGCTCACTAGCCACCTAGCTACAAACCGTACCTACTTTGCCGGGGTTCTGGAGATGTATGCGGATGTAACTTTATGAACTTCAGCTAAATCACCCAGACGATCGCTTATCTGTCCTACTACTGACGTCATGAGCACTCACATGATTTTAACTTTACATTTACCATTACAGCAGACATGATTCAGTAAAACACGTACCACTTAACATTTACCACTAAAATAACACAGTTTTAGGATAATGGGATATACTACGTACCTCTGACTGTCGATGTTTTAGGATAATGGATACACGCTGTCGATCACAGTGTCACATACAATCCTTCTCTTTAGCGACCCCAGTGGACATTTGTGTTTCAAAACTGAAGCAATACGTACCGGGTGGTACATATTTGTGGCGCTGCAAAAAAGTGTTCAGTGGTACGTATTTCCTATGAGACCAGGTTGTTATTTAAATTATTAATTAAAAAATCTTTTGTAGCGCTATAAATGTATTTACTGTCAGTTTTGATCAATTTAATGATCTAAGAATACTCTTAAAAAAAGAAATCTTACTTGACTATTTACTTTTGAATATATGATGTTTTATTAACAAAGTTCGGGAGGAGCACGCGCAGATAATTAACACGGGTGGAGAGCACTCAGCAATCAACGATGAGAGCTATAAATACCCAGCGGTCTCACCTCGTTGCATTGGCAGTTTTTGCAGCATAACAGCATTTGACCAAGCAGTACCTTCCTAAACACGTCTGATCTGAGCTCTTCCCGTTCGATGAAGAATCTTTCGTCCACCAGAATCAGGAATCTTTGTCGCAATCCTCTGGAGTTGTCTCGCGGGCATCAGGCCAAACAAACAGGTCCTTGCCACCACCGGCGAAACATGCTATGCTATCTACTTCCGGGTATTTCATTAAACCGGACCGCATTCAAACAAATCCTGCCATAGAGAAATGGGCAATAAGGCAATGCCACCCTCTTCACGCGAAGGAACAGGTGTTTTTTTCCAGCGTCAGGCCGCTGCAGGCCTCAGCCTAGCCCAAGCTGCGCTGCAGTTTCAGACCCGGCCAGTCCAGTCCGTGAGTGCTCAGCTCAAAAAACTTTTCGTTTTCCGTCCCTGGTTGAACTTCGCATCGAAGTTATTTCAGTTATTTAATCACGAGCCAGTTATACTGCCCTGGATACTCATTTTTGATCAGGATTCGGGAATCACTCGTTTTAAACCCGTTCTGTACAAATGATTTGCCGTCATTTACGTGAGGCTTCCTAGTGATAAACTCTCACACGTAAACGGTAAGTCTCACATTACGTGCAGCTTGCACACAGAATCACAAATAACCTATCTATCGTTAACACTGTCATGCAATTTATCTACAAAAAATCGCTTAGAAACTTAGTCATAGCATAAATGTATTTTCATTTTTTGAAGCGATTTAAACCACAGCTCACTGGTTTTTCTGATTCAAAACGAACAAATCGGCAGGGAATGTGACCCTAGCCATAGAAACATTGAGGGTTCGTTTAATAATCGATAGGACATTATTTCATCTCGTCTACTTTCCCAGACAGTCCAAACCGTTCTAAACGTTGTCTTTGCTTGGCCACTTAAACTTCGGATGCCTGAATCTCTCCTCCTCTTCCTCGCGTCTTCGATAACGCACGAAAAGACAAACATCGGTCTCCTCTGCTCCCACAGGAGCTCTGTTTTCTCTGGCTAATTTTCTACACTGCCACAGCAGTGATGTCTCCCCTGCTCCCACAGGAGCTCAGTTTCTCTGGCAATTTTCTACACTGCCGCAGCAGTGATGTTTTCTCTCCAGTAAAAATACTGAAATCATATGTTCTGCTTTTTTCCGTAGACAGCGCGGGTCGAACGATTGTCTTTCCATCATAGCGGAGCTCGCGCAGTACGGGGGTAGCCACTTTTACACGTACGTACCTCAAATTATTTTCCGCTAAACGCGCCGTTTTGTATTTCTCAACGGAAGACACGTAACAGCAGGGTTGCCAACCGTTACGTATAATACGGAATCGTTCCGTATAATACGGAATCTTTCTGTATTTGACACATAAGTCTTGTTCCGTATTGAACTGATACGGAATGCACTTCGTTTTGTATTTTTGAGAATCAATTCAGTGAAAATCCATGACACACATCGCTTCTAATATGTCATATGACAGACTATGAATGAACGAAGACCTGCTATAATGGCAAATTCGGGGACTTGGCGCCCCCTCGGCGCCCAGTATCCGCAGCGCAGCCTATGAGCGAGCCAGACTCTGCAGCCTAGATATACACACGGCCGTGCAGCGGCAAATGCGTTTTACAGGCTTCAGTAAATCGAATAAAATGCAGGGTTGCCAACTCTCACGCATCTGGTGTGACACTCACGCATTCAGCCTCAACCTCACGCTCTCACGCCCACCAAAGAAATCTCACGCTAAATTGGACATTCTTCTGTGCTGCGTGCTGCCTATCAGACTTTAAACGCGAGTTGAGAGCGTAGCCTACATTTGGACTACGTGCCCGTCTTTTTAGCAAAAAGATATCATTCACTGAATATCTACAGTGGCGTAGGGCGAGGGCGTGAGGTGCTTGAAAGCAGCTTTTGACGCGTTCGACTCGTGTTCGAATCCGCCTTTTGCCGAAATCTCTCTTCCCCCTTTTCCCAACACTCGAAACCGTGATATGGCTTTGTGCCTTTATAAAACAGCACACGACTGTAATTAAGTAGCCTATATAGGCATTCTGTTTGTGCTGCGTGATTTAAAGAAAAGTCCGCACTTTGCTCACGCGATCAGCATGGTAATCAGGTGTATTCTCCAAAATAAAAGCTCTATTTCTTGCAAGTGAAGAAATTAGGACAAAAGTATTGTAATTTTCCTATACAATAGTGTAAGTAAAATATACTTTTGAAATATTCATTTTCATTTATACAGTACATTTATAGCCTATATGGATTTTACGTAATAGCTAGGAATAATTATATAAATCATTATTACATTATTATAATATTGATCCCTCTTTAATGTCCAGGTACAAGTCAATGCTTTTCCTTTATTCAATGTCACAGTTCATGGGGCTGAAGCCGGTTAAAGCTCTTAAATTTGAGCTCTCAAAGTGCACCAGATTGATGCATTTAACCTTAAAACGTACAAAATTCCCCCCCCCCCCCGCTAGAGGGACTAAATTCCACACAACATAGTTTTAAAGAATCCTATGGGAAAGAACAATAATTCATGAACTTTACTCCAAAAACATTTTATTTTTAAAAATCAGTAAAACTGTTAGCCTAATGGCAAATTAAAATTGGTCAAACCATACATTTGGCCTGCCTAAGGAGGGCCTACTAGACATTGCGTCCAGGGGCCTCTGATCTCTTAATTTCTGATTTCTCTTTTAGCCGTTACATACATTTCTCACTTTAAGTTGGTCTCCAAGCCGGGTCCATTAAAAAAGCTACCTAAGCAGCTTTCAATTTTCCCTATAAATTAGCCTACGGTAAGCCCGCCCCTGCCGTAAACGATTCTCAAATGTTCCCTTTTCATTAAAGGAATTCAAGGAGCTCTTCCTACTCGCCCGGATACCAAACAACCCCGTACTATTGATATACTCAAGCGTTTTTCATGACTCCGTCTCGGTTACCATTCCTCCAACACGTCTAAATTGGATTAGAATATCCACCATTTCAGTCTTACAGATCGTAGATAACGAAACATTATCTTTCTTAATTAAAGCAATCGGATTGCGTAAAGAAAAGTCAATTTGTTTACATTTTCAATTTGCTAACTCCCATTCAACAGTATCATTCTCTTATAAACTACTTGCAGCATAGATGTTCCATGGTCAAGTCCCAACTCAACCCACTATTTGCTGTCGATTACAATTATCCAGCCACAGGTTTCTGGTTCCAAAAACATCTTAAAGCAGTTCTCATCCAGTTAGGCATTGCAGCAAACCAATTTCCAAGTCATTCTTTTCGCTTCGGAGCAGCAACCTCAGCCGCACAAAAGGTCTCTCTTCAGCAACAAACTCAAACCCTTGGTCGCTGGTCATCTGAAGCTCTCTATACCCACATCAGATCCAGCCGCTTCCACATCAGAAACGCTCACCAAGTATTAACCAATTAATTAGTTAATTCCCACCACCTGTTACGCTCCATTCATCGTCACTCTCCAAACCACTTCAAAACTATTCTGGCTCATCGTATTCTCGCCCGTTTCAATAAGTAGATCTAATATACAGTGTATTTTTACAATTGCAGGCTCCCCCGTTCGTACGCAGTGATGGCTCCTCGTTCGTAGGCCGGGCCCTGTCCCCCTCCCAAAGCGCTGATCGAGCCCTCCCGTCCGAATCGCAGTGAGAGCCTGCCTGTCTTAATCGTCGTTGGACGGCCGCGCTCGAGTCGCTGTGCGGGCTCCCCGTTCGTCGGGTGGCGAGGGGTCTATTTCCGTGTCCCAGCCCCCTTCGAAGCGCTGGTCGAGCTTCCCGACCGAGTTCAGCGGTCGCCCTGCGTTCGATCGCTGGCAGGGCTTACCCGTCTGATGCCGCGAGCACCCAAGCTCCCGTTGGATGCTGCGAGAGCCCTCCCGGTCGAACGGCTAAACTCGTTCCATAATCAAGCTCGTTTAAATCTGGCGTCATCGAGCTGTCAGTTCAATTGCTGGCGGGGCTTATCCGTCTGATGCCGCGAGCATCCAAGTTCCCCTCGGATGTTGCGAGAGCCCTCACGGTCGAACGGTCAAGCTCGTTCTTTAGTAAATACCTTCTCATGCCTTTCACTTTTTGGGGGGTTTAATTTCGCATAATTTTACGAGTGCTGTCCCAAGTCATCTGGCTTTTATGGGGGAGTATTATGGGTTCGGGCCGAATTCCGAGCACGAAGCCCTCCCCCCGGACAGCACGCCAAATACGCATTAAACTTTCTCCCTCTAATTATATGTAAGTGTGAACTAGTGAAATGATGTTTTATTCATTCATCCCTTCATCCCTCCACCACCCCTTTCGCCTCACTTTTTGTCATAAGCACTTACATACCGGGGGAGTATTATGGGTTCGGGCCGAATTCCGAGCACGAAGCCCTCCCCCCGGACAGCACGCCAAATACGCATTAAACTTTCTCCCTCTAATTATATGTAAGTGTGAACTAGTGAAATATATATACAGGTCCTTCTCAATAAATTAGCATATTGTGATAAAGTTCATTATTTTCCATAATGTAATGACAAAAATTAAACTTTCATATATTTTAGATTCATTGCACACCAACTGAAATATTTCAGGTCTTTTATTGTTTTAATACTGATGATTTTGGCATACAGCTCATGAAAACCCCAAATTCCTGTCTCAAAAAATTAGCATATCATGAAAAGGTTCTCTAAACAAGCTATTCACCTAATCATCTGAATCAACTAATTAACTATAAACACCTGCAAAAGATTCCTAAGGCTTTTAAAAACTCCCAGCCTGTTTCGTTACTCAAAACCGCAATCATGGGTAAGACTGCTGACCTGACTGCTGTCCAGAAGACCATCATTGACACCCTCAAGCAAGAGGGTAAGCACAGAAAGAAATTTCTGAACAAATAGGTAGTGATGGGCAGATCGAGGCTTCGTGAAGCAATGAAACAGTTGAACCAAATGGTCCATATTGTTTCGAGGCTTCGAATCAATCCGACACCCGTCTCCACGGTGACACCTAGTGGTCACTTGCATGTGTTGATCTGAAAAAACCTTGACGAAATGCAAAATGAATATTAATAAAATAAATCAAGCCACAATGTCTCACTTTTTTACATATTTTTATTCAAAAATATAAATTTCTCTGCTGTGGAAGGACTTCTCAAATGGCGCATCATGGATGATGTATTGTTGCAGTAGGCGAGCTGCCGATCACTATACACACATCTCACTTTATTTGTTGTTTCTAAATGGAAATGCTCCCACACCACAGATGTATGGCATCTCTTCTGGGGAGCCTCCATTTTATCTATCTATCCAAATATATCTAGATATGTATCTCTAATCTATCGATGTAATTAGATATATGTATCTACAATCTATCTATGTATTTAGATATGTATATAATATGTATCTATAATCTATCTGTGTATTTAGATATGTATCTATAATCTATGTCTCTATAATATTTATATATGTAGCCTATCTTTAATCTATCTATATATGAATCTATCTATCTATTAATCTAGCTGTCTATATATATATATCTACACTACCGTTCAAAAGTTTGGGGTCGGTAAGATTTTTAATGTTTGTAAAAGAAGTCTCTTCTGCTCACCAAAGCTGCATTTATTTGATTAAAAATACAAAACAAACCCAGTAATATCCCAGTAATATTGTGAAATATTATTACAATGTAAAACAGCTGTTTTACGTGAATATATTGTAAAGTGTAATTTATTCATGTGATCAAAGCTGAATTTTTAGCATCATTACCCCAGTGTCACATGATCCTTCAGAAATCATTCTAATATGATTATTTGATGCTCAAGAAACATTTATGATTATTATCAGTTGAAAACAATTGTGCTGCTTCATATTTTTGTGCAAACCGTGATTCATTATTTTTCAGGATTCTTTGAAAGTTCAAGAGAAAAGCATTTAATTAAAAAAGTAATATTTTGCATTATTATAAATGTCTTTACTGTCACTTTTGATCAATTTAATGCTTCCTTTCTGAAGAAAAGTATTAATTTCTTTAAAAAAAAATAATTCGTATTGACCCCAAACTTTTGAACGGTAGTGTATGTATCTATTAATGTGTCTCATACTCTGTGTCTCTAGCCTATCAGTCAATGTGTTGTGTAAATTTAAATGTAAGCCTAAATATAACTAAACAAATCGCACTATAAATGTCACTATATCACCAAAAATCCACTATCTCAAAATCAAACTCCTCTCACAAAAACCCACGATGTCAATATGCGTTGATTTCACTTTTATACAGATGTGCGATTGTGTGGTCTGTTTCCGACCGTGTCAATCAAACGCTGATTCGGCGGATCACACCTGATGAAACAGTAGTGAAACACTTCGAGGCTTCGTTTGGCCATGGTCACGTGACATGGGTGTTTTGAATCACGCTTCGAATCAGTGATTCGAAACATCTGCGCTTCGGGATCTCGCAAAGCTTCGGAACGACTGTTTCGCGTCAGCCATCCCTACTATTGAGTTTTAACATTAGTTTTTCTCTGGCTGCTTTAACTGTGTTTTGATGCACATTTATTATGGCAATAATTGCAAGAGAAAATATCAGATGATCTTGTTCATTTATTGATGATTTTATAGTCATCATATGATGATCTGATTTCCTGATGTGACAGTCTAATCTCTATTAGATGTGAATACATTATATATAGATGGACTTTAGTGTTATACAAAGGCAATTAGTGATATCATACTTTTTTTCACATGAACTGTAATATTGTGGCATCAGTATTATAGCAATCTCAAATAAAAAAAAAATATAAATATTCTACATAAAATGTTTTGAGTTGGTTTATTTTGTTAGGAGTGTAGAGACATCAAGAATCAACATATGAATCTCAACAATGCTGACAATCACCAAAGCCTTTTTGTGACTTTATAATAGGTCCGAATTTTTTTAATTGTCACCATTGTTGAGATTCATACGTTATTTTTTGATGTCTAAGTGAGTCTGTATGATCCTGTTGAAACATTATCTGCATAATGACTTTATATAAAATATATAAAATATATAAAATAATATCACAGCATTGCAGAATGTTCCATAGCAATACTGATATTCTAAATTAATATTTTACAACTTTCTCATTTGAAGTCATAAAAATCAGGTGGTATCAATAAAACAGATAACTGCTTGATGATTATTATCACAAATAAGTGACCAACATCATCCAATTTGAGTTTCTCTCAGCTTTCTACAATAACAAACATGTATCAGAGACACACGGTTAAAGCAGCCAAAGGATAACTTATGTCAATGTCTGAAGGGTCAAGAGCCCAACTAAAGCCAACACTGATCTCTATCATGGTGACATCAAACTTTATTATTTTCAATAAAATATCAACTTCTAAACCTCTGTTATTTCTCAATAAGAATGTTAGTATGAAGGAAGTCTGGATTGTAATAAGTGAAGATGCTGAGATCTTGAGAGATCTGTTAGTGTTTAGTGTTTACTGTGTTCTGTTGGGATGTAAAGTGTTTCTGTATGTTGTGTTTTGTGTGTCACCATTGTGTTGAAGAGTAGAGTCTGTGCTTGAGTTCAGGATGAGAAAAGAAACACTGATGAAATGCTGTGTGTTGCTTTATTTAACAGACAGTAACTGTGTAGTTGCTGATGACGTATAATCACAGTAAATCATGCATGTAGTTTATAGCAAGATATTTACTTTTTACATTGAATGTTTTTTAGTAAAAATTCTGTATATATATATTATATATATATTATTATATATATATATAACTGTGTTTCTGTTTAAAAGCTTAATGAAGATTTCTGCAATAGTATTTATTATATAAATTAGGATATTTTACATTCATTTTATGTTTTTTGTATGGCAGCCATTGCTGACAGTCATTTGACCTTTTTTTCACAGTGAAGGTGTTTGATCATAATAATTCAGGAAATAACTGTAAAATAACAGTGTTTTTCTGTAAAACATTTAAGGACAAAGTTTGGAAAAGTTTTTTGCACTCAATTTAAATTAGGATATTTTACTTTATTTTTACGGTTTTTGTTTGGCAGCCGTAGCTGACAGTCATTGACCGTTTTTTACGATTTTATTTTTTACAGTGTACTATGGAAGTCAATGGGGATTGAGATCTGTTTTCTTCCAAATATCTTCCTTTGTGTTCAGCAGAACAAATAAACACATAGAGGTTTGGAACAAATTGAGGGTGAGTAAATGATGAAAGAATTTTCATTTTTGGGTGAACTATCCCTTTAAGACATAGGCGGTGCGAAAATGACAGCGTAAAAATTAAGTCATTAAATGGATCAAATTGACGTGCAGGTGCTTATATTGTAGTAGGTATATATATCCCCCGTTTTTAATCTGGTTTTATCTAACCAATTTTTAAAGATTCTGGATGTTATGTGCCTATTATGGCATTTAAAATGTTCCTAATATTGTTCTGGGAGTCCCCAACAACAGTTTTACATGCATACAATGACAAAAAAACACTTTTGTTGTCTTATAATATGCATTTATTTTTACCTGATTTGCTCACCGATTCCCTAATGATTCGTTTTTCAACTCATTTTTCAAACCCCTCCTTTGCGTGACGCTAGTCTGCGGTGATTGGTCAGATCATATGATATGACCCAGTCAGTTATTGTTTGTGTTAGCCCAACGCATAAACATATTGATAAAGCAATGCAGTACTACAGGGTATTGCTCTATTCTTTTTGATAACTCCAATAACAGCGACAAACATTTCACATATTTAAAAAAAATTGACATTGGAGACCTAGAAGCTGTGCTGAGCGTAACTTACACACACACACACACACACACACACACACACACACCACACACACACACACACACACACACACTTACTGCGCCTTCCCTCATCGCGCCCCCGACGCTACAAACCCCATAGCAACAGTTAATATTAATAATACTTACAGGTTGTGATTCGGAGAAGGAAGCTGATCCAAATAAACTCGGTACTGAACCTTCATTCAGTATCAGCCGGCTCGCAAATCCATACTTTATAGCATTTAGGTTTGTGAAGCAATCATCTTCAAAATGATGCGAACACAGAACAAGGTCAAAGTCCTTTTAGGCAGGTTCGGCTTCTGTGGTATAGTTGTATATATGAACTGTAGCCACTTAGTCTTCAAATGCTCCTCACTGGGCAGATGAAAAAAGTTTGCTTTTGCGTCGCACTTCAAAACACAGCGTCTCGTCGACATGATGTTAGTTTTCCCTGACGTCTCCGAACGCAATAAGGGGGCGTATCTTATTCAAATAACTTGTACAAGTGACGTCATAAAGTTAGAGAAAAAGCATCGTTCGTTGAACGATTCATATCAGCGACTCTGAGTCGACTTTTGAGAGACAATAACTTCGTATACGGTGAACTTTCATGTTTAAAACTTTGCAGGATGTTTTTGTTCACTTAGATCTATGTTACACACTACACGAAGGGCAATTTTCAAAAATCCATAATAGGTACCCTTTAAAAGATGAACGACACGTTTAATTCATCAATCTGTAAATATCTTGGTATTGATGAAAGTTGCTAATTTTGTTGTATTGTTGAAGAAACAGCTGCCGATTTTTTTTTGTGAATACATTTAGGGTTGATTTAAGCAGTTTTATCCTTATAACGATATTTTTTATTATTAAGAAACCCCCAAAACGTCATCTCTTGAATATGTTGTTAATTTCTTTATTTTCCTCAGAACTATTTAAGGATATAAATAGTATAAATAAATAAGTAGATATAAATAGTAATAGTATCTCGCCTTGTTATTGTTCTTTTTTTCCTGTATCATATGATGTACACAAACCAATGATCTTTATGTTTTCTGTTTTGTCATTATGATTGTTCATTGTTAGATACAACGATGGTATCTTTCCATGATCTTGTATGTAATAAGTTTATAAGTTTAAATGATATGAGCGACAGGTGCACACTAACACTTCATAACATCAGTAACTCGACAGCACAACCTAGAACAGTTTTCCTCAGCGTTTGTAATGTCTGCACAAAGGAGACGAGCAGCTCGAAGATCTCTCCTTTGGAGGAAACTGCTGATTTTATACTTTATATAAGTATCGCTCCTTAAAAATTAATATTACCTTAGAATGAATTGCATTGCAAATGCTGACCAATACTTAATTATATTACTTTTTTATATACTAAAAATGATATAATTTAATAAAACAAGCCAAATGTAATTTGTTTTGTCATATGATAGTTATACATGAATAGCTACACTCTATAAATGCAGTGAAACATCTCAATTTCCAGTCAAGCAATGCATTAATGCATACATTAGGCTAAATAATTATATTTTATTTACTGACAACAATAAGAAACATGAATAAATGAGAAAAAGAACAAATAAAAGTAACCATCACAATAAACAAATGCATACAAGACAACAACGCATGAAACAAAGCTTTATTCAAACTACAAGCATGTATTTACAGGCGGTGAACCCCACATTCTGCCATCTCAACACAGCGGTTGGCATTCTGGGCTTTATCCTGATGAAGTCACCAGAGCTGAGCCGTGCCTGCTTGTTGCTGCACTTCACAATCTGCAGTAAGGGCAGATAGAGTGATGGAGGGACTCATAAGGGCAGATGGAGTGATGGAGGGACTCATCCATGGGACCGTTTCCAGGATTCAGCTCTGGGCTCATCATCCTCAGTGCTCATGTACCCAGTGCTTTAAGTGGCCCAAAAGAGGTGCCGGTACTCTATTATTATTATTATTATTATTTTTATTTATTTTTTGCTGACTCCCCCCCCCCCCCCCCCCCCCCCTGAGGTAACAACAACTATATTAAAGGGGTTTTATATACAGCAGTCAACAGACGACAACTGGGACAAATATTGAGCCCTGGCACTCTAGCCACATGAGCCCACATTACCCCCCACAGCCATGTGCATTTAAATGGTAGGCAGTAGGGGGTTTCAGGGGCATGGTCCCCCGAGAAAATTTTGATTTCTCTTACCTACATTTGTGCAATTTAAGGCTCAAAAATGGATAATAAATAGCTTTAAAACCATGTCAGTGTGCATTAGATTATTTGTCAATACCTGGTCTCTCATCTTAATCTTTCTTTTTCTCCCAGTCTCCTTATCCTGCCGTATTTCTTCCCCTCCTAAAGCTGAACTTTGACTGAGTCTTTTCATTTTCATCTGTGTCAGTGAAGAAATTAAACATAGGCTCAACTGATGAGTTTTATGAATAATTTTCTTAGATAAGTTAATTACTCAAGGCTACCAGATCAGCATTGCCAATAGGAACCTTCTACAAGCTTTGGAATTTGAAAAGTAATTTTAAATAATACAAATTATAGGCTACGTTTAATGCAGTTGGTGGAATTGGCAGACGTTACCTTGGGCGCGCGCTGTGGAAACGCATCAAAGCATTCTCAGGTATAAATGCAGCATTATTGCACGTAGGTGATTTTGAACGAATATTTAATGGCGATTATGGTTACATAATGTTAAAACTAATCCTGCTATTGATCTAAGACTGCCGACCCGTGCCGAACAGTGAGTGAACAGTGGCAAGGGAAAACAAATGTCCGGCGAAATATCGAACCTAAAACTAACTTTACCGCGCTCAACCACTGTGAGTGCATTTCACGCATTTGTAATAGCTCGCGTTCAGCGGGGAGGAATGTAATGTATATGGGTAGTCTCTGCTCTCGGTGGGACGAATTAGGAAGCGTGCATTGTGAAGGGCGCTCTGAAAAGCTTCAGCGCAGCCTTAAAGGATTAAAACAGATGTGCAAATGAGCGTACCGGTACGCTAAAAGCACGTTCTGGGCGCACGGAGAGGTGGCGGTACGCTCAAGAGCTATATTTGGAAGTGGCGGTACTGAGTACCGGCGCGTACCGGCCCACTTAAAGCACTGCATGTACCCCTGAAAAGAAGTCTAAAAAGATAAAAGAATAAATAAAACGAGCGCTTCAGTGATGGCTTCCTGGTCGTCATTTTTACTCTTGAACGAAGCACATCACGGGCGCGCGCTACTAAGCTACTGGTATGCTAAGCGAAAATAATTTAATAAATGGACATAACACTCTTCTTTTTAAACAAAGCGCAAATAAGCATTTAAGCAATATCAACAGTCTACAGTAGGCTTGTTCAACACATGCGATCATTTGATTTGTAATATCTAATAGGCTACTCACATTTGAAAACACTCTCATCCGTCATCATTTCGTCCGGCGTCATGTTCGAGTATGACCTATCCTTCTTATTTTATATGACGTATCCTCTCGCGTGGCCTCCTGGGATAGAAGAGTACCCTTCGGACTGCACTCAAAAATCGGGCCGGAAGCAGTAAGCCATCCGGGAACTTCTCGCCTACTCTTTTATGAATACTGATGTTTCGAACGTACTGCTTCTTTCACGTACTGTTTTCGCCGACTATATAGCAGGAAAGTAGGCATATTCGAACGCACTTAAGTCCGAATCTCGCGATAATTAGTACGTTACCCAGGTAATTCTCGCCTACTCTTTTGGATTCATACATACTTTTTCGCTCGCCTACTCTTTTTCCCATGCTAAATAGTAGGGAAGTATGCGGTTTGGAACGCAGCCTAGGAATACGACCAGTTCAAGATGGCGACCGGATTTCTCGGTTTCCAGTGGCCAATAGGGCTTCTAGTCTCTATATGCTTTCTATGGTTCACGGATCCGATGAGCTAGGCGGAGGTGGTGTGAAAAAAGGTAAACACGTGGGTCTGACATTGACCCAGCGAAATCGACGAAAGAAGAAAGTAGTCCGCACGAGAGATCAGCTGCTTGACGACACTTACGAGGAGCGGAGGTCAGTTATGGATGAATGTAGATCGACGCTGAAACAGAAAGAACATTGGTTCTTTCAAATCATGCCAAAATTGTATGGAACGCTAAATCTAAGTTAAAGGGCACCTATTATGCAAAATTCACTTTTACATGATGTTTGAACATAAATGTGTGTTGGCAGTGTGTGTGAGCAAAACCACCCTAGAATAATAAAAATCCACCCAGTGTTTTTTTTAAAATCTCAAATCATAAGCACTGTCTCAGAACGAGCTGTTCTAAGATTCGGCGCTTTGTGACGTAGAATTGCGCAAGCCCCACCGACATAGTTTGATTGACACTGTGGTTTTGGCATAGACCCCGCCCTCTGTGATCTGTACACCATTCTCCATTGTTTCACTTTCAACGACAGCCGGTAATGTCTCCTAAGAAACATAAGTGTTCTGTTGTGGGATGTAATAATGTACATAGTGTTCACTTACTTCCGACATCAGAGCCACTGAAAACGCAGTGGATGGATTTTATTTATGAAGGAAAGGCGCCACTTAAACTTCCAAAGTACGTTTATATTTGTGCGAATCATTTTCTGACTGTTTTGTGAACGAGGGTCAATTCAAAGCAGGTCTTGCTTTAAAGTTAATCCTCAAGTGTGGATCGTTGCCTACTGTTCGCGATCCAACGTCACCTCCAGAAGAAGTTAGTGTATTTTATGATTTTTGAGCAAATAGTCATTTCAGTCGATGTCAATTCAACAACACATGCATCTAAAGTTGTTCGTACATTCGTCGTCGTAGGATGTCTGTGTATGTAATTTTAAACCTTGTTTGTATAGTGTGTAACCACACGTTTATAAATATTTGTTTTAAAGATATTGTATTAAAAACTGTGTATGTTCTGTAGCCATCTTCTCACATTTGCCACATAAGCACCTGTACGACAAGTAAAAATGTAAACATGACGCAACAGGTCCCTCGCATAAATGTAACTTCGTTTGAACCTAGCAAACGTTATCACAGTATTTGTGTTTGTAGTTTCAAAAAATTGTGCCAACGTTATCACAGTTTGTGTGTGTCTGTGTGTGTGTTGCACATCCATAATTGCAAAGGGGACGCGATTACAACTCTATAAGTACATGTATCAAATAACCACTCCGAGACGTCCTGGTCCATTCTCATGTGTTTCTTCTGCCGGAGTCTCTTCATCATCTGGGTCTGATTCCGGTTCAAACATGTACGGCTGAATGCCATACAAAACTAGCAGGTCTCTCACTCTCAGCTTCTGCTTCTACCAACTGTATATTGCC
This sequence comes from Chrosomus eos, assembly GCA_036326025.1. NCBI lineage: Eukaryota > Metazoa > Chordata > Actinopteri > Cypriniformes > Leuciscidae > Chrosomus > Chrosomus eos. The sequence continues at coordinate 44,851,697 of CM070821.1, forward strand.
ATAGGTATGCAAGTTACGCCCTCATCCAAAGGCAGGGCGGGGATATGCAGCTCATTTACATTTAAGGTGGTACACACCAAAACAGCTCTTTTTAAAACAGGCCCCAAACATGACATTTTCAAATGGTTATAATAAATTAACTGTGGGGTATTTTGTGCGGAAACTTCACAAATACATTCTGGGGACACCCGAGACACATCTTGTAAAAAGGGGCATAATAGGTGCCCTTTAAGAGGAATTCTAGGTGGACACTTAAATATCCGGAGTCTGATACCAAAGCTGGATCAAGTTCATATTCTTTTGACTGAGTCAAATTTAGACTACATCTGTATGAGTGAAACATGGCTTCAAGGTAATATCCGAACAAATATGGTAGATGTCCCTGGCTATGTCTGTTTTAGAAAAGATAGATCATCTGGTAAGGGTGGAGGAGTGTTGATCTACATTAGAGATACGTTTAAATGTATAAGAGTTGATCTAAACACAAAAATTGAATGCTTAGAAAGTGATACTTTCTCCGCGAATGCAATTTATATTGTTGTTTTATATAACCCTCCATCACACACTCTTTCTTTTTATGATGATATGAAGGAACTACTAGAAATGTTTGATAATTCTATTGAAACACTATTTTATGGCGATTTTAATATAAATTGGGCAGATAAAAGAGGAAGACTAAAGTTAAAAATACTAATGTCGAAATATAATTATGATCAGTTGATAAAAACGCCAACAAGAGTGACCAGAACTAGCAAGACTTTGATAGATCTTATTTTTACTAATAGGGAAGAGCGTATTATAAAACATTATAATCTACTGACAGGTTTATCAGACCATAATATGGTATTAACAGTAAGGAAATTAACTAATGGCGCTTTTCCACTGCATGGTACGCTCGGTTCGGTACGGTTCGATTCGGCGCGGAACGGTTCGGTTCGGCTTCGCTTTTCCACTGCGTGGTACGACTCGGCTCGGTACGGCACGGTTCGGTTCGCTAGCTCGGTTGCTTTTCCACTGCAGTTAGTACCCATTCAAGTGGGTGGGACTGATCGTTACACTGTTTGTAGGTCCGGTGATAGCCGTGTGCGGCTAACTAGCTGCTACTTCTTGGAACACTTTTTCATTCTGTTTTGCCCCATCCAGCTCTCGCTGGACCCGCTCCTAGGCAACCAACGAGAGGATTGTCTGCACCTCGACCACGATTCAGCCATTTCCTTTTTAAAGTGTTGATCTCTTCTTTTTTTTCCAAGTAAGTAAAACACAGGTGCTACCGTGTTGGCTGTTGTCTACTGGTTATATGACTCTGTATAGCGGTCTCGTGTCGCAAATCCAATGACGCTGGTAGTGACGATTCTGTCTTGACCAATCAGTGATCTGCAGTGTTTCACGTCACATTTTAGTACCGGTACGGTACGCTTGGAACCTCAACAGATCAGGTACCATTTAAAGCGCGCCGAAGCGCACCGTACCATACCGTACCATGCAGTGGAAAAGCACCACAAGTGAGCCGTACTGAACCGAACCGTACCGTACCATGCAGTGGAAAAGCGCCAAAGCGTGCCGTACCGAACCGAATCGTACCGTACCATGCAGTGGAAAAGCGCCATAAACAACGACTAAACCGACTCAAAAACCAGAGACCAGATAGAATTAAGTTTGGGATACCGAAATCTAAAGTAGGTCAATTTGAAATAGAGATCAATAATACTGACTGGGATAATATATTAAAGATAAATCAGGGGAATTTGTGTTGTACTTCCTTAACTGAAACTGTCACTAATTTGGTAAATAAATACTATACCCCTATGAAATGTTCAAGGAAAAATGTATCATTATCATGGATAAATAGTGATATTCGTAATCTTATGAAAAAAAAAGAGACTTGACTTTAAAAACGGCTTTATCCTCTAAATTAAATACAGATATTTTAATCTATAAAGGTCTCAGAAATAAAGTAGTACAAGAATTACGGAAGTGAAAAGGATCACATTATACACAAATAATAGAGAATGCAAAAGGTCAAAGCTCAACCCTATGGAAACAATTAAATTACTTAACAAATAAAATGTACTCGGTTACTAACGTAACCTCTGTTCTCTCTAGAGAGGGAACGAGTACTGCGTAATATCTTACGCTATGGGGAAAACCTCTTTTCCACGAGATATTGAAGCCAAAAATTATCCTTAATTTTTAATCAATGTAAAACGCTTTGCGGCAGCATGCAGACATAGGCAAGGCAGCTCGCGCGCCTATTGGCTGCCCTGCGGCAAAAGCAGCAGCCTATCGAGAGTGGCTCTGTGTGTGACGTCATGACCAATGATAGGCTTCACTGGAGGCTTGGCCGGTTCGCCGACAGGCTTCACTGGAGGCTTGGCAGGTTCGCCGACAGGCTTCACTGGAGGCTTGGCCGGTTCGCCTGGAGGCTTCACTGGAGGCTTGGCCGGTTCGCCGGCAGGCTTCACTGGAGGCTTGGCAGGTTCGCCTGGAGGCTTCACTGGAGGCTTGGCCAGTTCGACGACAGGCTTCACTGGAGGCTTGGACGGTTCGCCTGGAGGCTTCACTGGAGGCTTGGCCGGTTCGCCGACAGGCTTCACTGGAGGCTTGGCCGGTTCGACGACAGGCTTCACTGGAGGCTTGGACGGTTCGCCTGGAGGCTTCACTGGAGGCTTGGCCGGTTCGCCTGGAGGCTTCACTGGAGGCTTGGACGGTTCGCCGGCATGCTTTACTGGAGGCTTGGGCGGTTCGCCGGCAGGCTTCACTGGAGGCTTCACTGGAGGCTTGGGCGGTTCAGCTGCAGGAGTCAGCGGTTCGGCTGCCGGAGTCACTGGAGGATTCGGCAGTTCAGCTGCAGGAGTCAGCGGTTCGGCTGCAGGCGTCACTGGAGGATTCGGCAGTTCGGCTGGAGGCGTCACTGGAGGATTCGGCAGTTCGGCTGGAGGCGTCACTGGAGGATTCGGCAGTTCGGCTGGAGGCGTCACTGGAGGATTCGGCAGCTCGGCTGGAGGCGTCACTGGAGGATTCGGCAGCTCGGCTGGAGGAGTCACTGCATGGATACAGATAATCCGCTTTAGTCAGTCCGTTTAGCGGAATCCAGTCACAGTTATACAGCATAAAACACGAATTGCAAGTTCCTTATTTTAAGTATTAATCGTAATCTATTAATATTGTAAAGCCATCCGGTGCTGGTTCGGCTGAATACTTTTGACACAGAGAACGGTAAAGTAATTAAATCAAACAAGACAAACGGAAATAGCGAGAAAGCCAACCCAAACACGAATATAATATATCAATTACCTGTATATGGAGCCGTACACTGATGTCCACATCCATTGCTGCAGCATTTCTCATTGTTCGGACAGTCACTACCAGATAGAATTAAGTTTGGGATACCGAAATCTAAAGTAGGTCAATTTGAAATAGAGATCAATAATACTGACTGGGATGTAGAGACTCTGGAGCTTTCATTAATTCTCTTTTATTGAGTCACGAACTCGCAACCAATTTAAATCCAGAACAAAGGGACCCTAACTTTAACAAACATTCCTAAAAGGCCATGTGGTCAGCCAAGGAACCCCTATCTCCCGAACTGGCGTCTAAAAGTCTAGAAGGACACCCTAAAGGTGCCATTTTAAGTTGACAAATGGTTTTAAATGCTCCCCAAACAGCGGGTCCTCTCACTTGAGACAACAAACAGGCCTTCTTCTCCCCACCCCGGACGGAAACGGGGGGAGAAGCGCAAAAACAGATGCTCCTTTGTCTGTTTCCCGCCGAGCGCAACACGCGTTCACACTCACGTCCCGCACACACGCACATACATATGAACTCTGATTTCCTATCTGTAAATCGTTACTAAAATATATTTGCTGTTTTAAATACATGTAAAAGAACTGTAAGTGTGCAAACTTGTATTACGAATGTTTTCATGAATGTAAAATACTTATAAGTGCCTGAAAGTACGCTTTAAGACGTAATTCTGCAAGTGTATGTTTTTAACGTATGATGCTTGATACGGTTGTGACCCTTTTAATCTGATCTATCCATTAAGCTGTATATCAATATCGTGAAATGTATAATCACATGTATAAGCCCATTTCCCAAAACAAGCTTAATTTCTTCTTGATCATAAAGTTGCAAACTGACTCCGAATAACACCCGCTCAGGGGCGTACGCGCTCCTCGAGATGGGCCATTATCATTGGCCGGCGCGCCTTACCCAGGCGTGCCCAGCTCATCTTTAAATTCTCCAACACAGAGACAATCTCTCTCTCTGTCCGTGTGTATCCTGTTCCTGTGTATTCTTTGTAATCTTCGTATTTTATTTTAATGTTCCTGTTTTTACTTTAACTTCGTTTCATTTTGCGCATAGCCAGTCTGTTCTTAGTGTTCTCGTCTCCCGACTGAGACCTCCACGTGCGTTTCGTAAGTCTTCCAGCACTCCGGTGAAAAGACTCTCTTCACGCATACCGAACTAAGTCAGGACGTTTGAATCTCCCGCGAACCAACCACGCTGGGACCAAAGAAACCCGACCTCCATCTCCGGGACGCCACACGCTGCTTCCGTACAACAAACGTACAGGTCTGAATGCAAAATTTGTTCAATACAAAATTTAGACGTTGTAAAGTATATCTCCTGTGGCTGTCTCTAAAGGGTTTACTCTAAACTGTGCTAGCAATTGTATTTTCCTTGTGTTTTCTTTTCTTATTGTTTTATTTCATTTTGTTTAATCTATATCCTGTTACATGTAGTCTAGTTCATTCATTAAACCTCATTTTATACTTTATTGACTCTGTGGTTGTTGCTCATATAACAAAGCCTCTTTAATATAAAAGATCCTAGCTACAATCTGATAATCGTTTAAGTGCACAAAACATTGTCAGTTAATTTAAGCTAAAATAGACCATAAGTCATTTGTACCCTTTTAGCCTAAATACACGGCGGACGTGTGAATGAGCGAGGAGGGGTCAAATGCTTTGGTATTGTTGAAGATCAGCCATTCCTCTGTGTAGGATGTATATTAATAATTAACCATAATTCGTTGTGTTTAATTGTTATATACTTACCCTGAACAGACGGGTACGCTGTACACCCCTTTGTGGGGAATTTATTAACGTAAGGACCCGGTTCAAACTGTATTCAATAATTTGTTGATCATAGATTAATAGTTATTGAATATCTATCCCCAAACTTAAAATTGATAAAGAGCTTATGGGCCGGAAACCCTACAGAATTTTGGTGGAGAATTGATAGGCAATATTTTAAGCTTTGTTGTGTGAGCAATTAATGCAGGGGCAATATTGTATATTTTGTTGAGTTTTGATTAAGAAACGCGAGCGCGCCGCGCGCCGCGCATGTTGCAAGCTGAAAGCCAAGTTTCAGCTGAGCACATTACAAACGGCTAAAATTCACCCAAGCGTGTAATCGTTGTAATTGCTAAAATGAATTACAGTTCGTAATACTGATATTCACGGTTTAAAGTATTGAATGTAAACTGTAGTTCGCAACAAAAGAGATATTACCTCTGTAAAGACGTTTACATGTTAAGATATTGTCTTTAATCAGCCTGTTTTCAAAACGAGAATCTTTTGGGCAGTGCGATAGAGGAATTGAATACAGCGATGCTCCTGTGTTCAAACCTAAAAGGCCTGATATATATATAATCGTTAGATTAACAAAAACTCCTGGTTTCAAATTTGGCTTAGCTAACCAAACTTTAAACCAAAACATTTTAAATCATTAAAGTGCTAAATGATAAATGTATTGAGAGTTAAACCACAGACGTCAATTCCTGTTGGTATTGTTATGTAAGTGCAGTGAATTAAATCTGCTTTACTAAACCCGTGGAACATAGCACTGTAAATCCGCCTGAATCTAAATTATTTGCAGTATATAGGATTCTGCGCGTGCCCTAAAAAGGTACAATTGAAGCGTGTGGTTGTGATTCTGTTGCTGAACACTAGAGCGCAGCCTTGCGCCTCAGTCTCAAATCACCGCCACACCCTCTTCTTCGACGTGAGCGTAACAGCGCCACCGTGTGGACGCTCCAGATAAGGTCACTCTCTCCTGAATTTTTCCTTTCTAAGTCAGTTGTAGTTCTTCACAGGAAGTGACTCACGGGGAACGCCCCCTTGTGGCCTTCAACGCTGAGTCAGCTCTTTGTAATTCTCGATTTCTGTTTGAGATTCCAGCCTATTTTCAGTGGGGTTGTTCTAAGGCTGTCACTGATTACTTTACAGCAGTCGTGATTAGCATTAGAAGTAATCCATCCGTTAATTTTCAGAGTCTCATTCAGATTGGTCTAAAGAAAAACTTTGAAGGTAAAACTGAATTAAATTCTCACTTCACTTTATGAATTAGGTTACGAATAATTCTACTTGATTTCGTTTTCTGTCCGGATAAGGTTATTGATTGTCCCTCAGATAAATCAATAAATCTTATTAAATTCTTTACCTTTTTCCTTCTCGATAAATTAATGAGTTTGATAATTTGTTTTAATAAATTGATAACTCTTATTAATCGTCTTTCAAAAAAAAAAATTAATTAATAATTTTTTTTTTTTTTAATTTTTTTATTTTTTTTTATTTAATTTTTTTTTTTTAAAAAAAGAAAAAAAAAATAATTTTTCTCTTCCAAAAAAAAAAAATATATATAATTTTTTTTTATTAATTTTTTTTTCCTCTCTCTCGTTCTCGCACTCAACCCTGCCGTCTTTTAAGTGATATTTCTATCACGACGGTACCCACACTATCTTAGGTGTTATTCAACATCACCGTCTATGCTTATTTGAATTGAATTCAAACCAGTTGACTTACAATTTCAATTAAGTTGTTTCCCTAGCCGGCTAACCACTGGAAAGTACCCCCTCTACAGCCGCCACTACAGCCTACTTACTCCTGTGTTTATCCTGCCTTACTCACTGACCCTTCTCCGTAGGTTATTCTGACAACTAACAGTGTCACAATTCCCTCTCTGCTTCTCTCTCTCCCATTAGGTAACAAGGTTTTGTATTTTCTACACATACAGATACTCAATTTTGTTTTAGACAAAGTAAGCTTTGAAGTAATTCTAGAGTCACCTTTCTCTATCACATTTGTTATCTACAGGTAGATTTCTCTTGCGCTGGTGTGATCTGACCGTCATATCTGGTTGGTGTCCAGTGGGCGGGGTCGTCTGACCGGCGTAACCAACGCTTGCTGTGGGTGAGTCGCGGACCTCCCTGTCTCTCCATTGGTGCGGCACGCAATAAGACATCAGCAATTTGGCGCTCCCAATAAGGGGAGGCTCACCACGCGATAAGACACAAGGCAATTTCGGACCTAGTACACAAACCAGGGCCTAATAGGGGGCCACTCGAAAGAGGGTTCTGGGGAAAAGTCCCCTTTGCAGTGTCGTAAGCAGGTGACCTCCCGGGCGTGCCAGTTGTGTTAAAGTCTATGTTGTTTGGGAGGGCGCACGGTGGTTGACGCACAGGAGAGGCCGTGGACATCTCGGTTAAGTGCTTGGAGCGACGGAAAGATTGTCCTCGACGCTGGCTCCCGCTAGTGTGATTTCAGGTCACCCCAGACAAGCTAAATTAAGGTAAAGCAAAGACATCCACTTAGTATAAACCACAAGAATATTAGATATTCTCCCGTGACATTTAAGAGTGTCCACCCCTTTTTCTCAGAAAACCACACATAATCGGCTCAAGCCCTCTTAGTCCCCGTAACCATTTCTGTACTATTGTTTACTCTATCTTAACAGATCCATTAATTCCTATTGTCTAAATCTCACTTAAGTTTTTCTTGCTATTCTTCTGTTACTTCTCTCTGTTCTGTGTGAACTGTGCCTTCCAGGTCACCAGAGACAGAGCCTACAGAGACACCCCAGGAGAGCTAAATAACAGACTGACAGCCGAGCCGTTAGCACCAACCGTGACCTACTAGGCTCCGGTCCTGTCAAAATCTTGATTTAGGCCCTGCGCTGACCTAAACAATTTGTCCCTACCTAACTGTCTGCATCAGTTAGTCAAAGTACCGTAAACGGCATCGCCGTATTAAGGGTATAAGCGCATAAATTGTAGAACAAATTTGCATTTGGTCTGTTTGTGTTTGTGTGTGTTGTGCTCCTCTCGCCTGCAGTAAGCCAGCATGTCCCGGTCTCCCAGCCCCGCAGCCCACTGGGACAGCCTTGAGACATGGCTGAAGGCCATGACAGCCACCGTCCTGCCCGAGGATACCGGCGACTCCGAGCCCCGGAACCAGGCGCAGCTGGACACCGACCTGGACCTGCTGATGAGGCACGACCCAACACAAAGCTACAGCCACAAAGAATGGGCCCGAATCGTGGGAAACCTGGCCCACACACTCGTCGCACAAGCCCGCCTTCACGAGAGACACGCCATCGACCTGGAACAGGAGACGGCAACTCTACGTCTCCAAGCGGAGGAGGCCCGGCGCGACCAAGCAAAGACCCAAAGTCGGCTAGACCAGCTACTACTCGAGAACGAGGAGCAGGACGAGGAGGAAACGGACCCAGAGTCACGGAAGGAAGTAGAAGAACTTCAAACTGCTCTGGAAAACCTTCGTCTAGACACCGACCAAAAGGAACTGAAAGAGAGAAAAGCCAGAGAGACACTCACCGAAAAACTGCAACAAGGTGAAGCTCTCCTTGAGAGAGCAAACAATGAACTAAAAGAAAGAGACGCCAAAGCCAAAGCCTGTGAGAAACACTTAAAGGCGGCTAGAGCTGAAATTAATGAACTTATCCAGCAAAAAGAACTTTATAAAGATGAGCTCGACGCTGTCCACCGTGAGTTAAAACACTCTTATAAACTTCAGAGTGACCGGGAAAGGGAGACACACACTACCAAGTTCTCCCTGACCGGTCAGTCTGCACACTTCAGCCAAGAACACAGAACGGTGAAAGGAGACGGACATCCACCGTCCCAGACATCAATGGACAGCCTGCAAGAGCCCTCGCCCTCAGGAAAAGGAGGTGCGTCACAGCCAACCCTTGCCACTTACCACGGCATGGCCTTTAAAGAACTTGACAAGCTTGCTAGGAACATTCCTACTTTCACGCCAAATCCTGCTGGAGGCCACGATGTGCACGCCTACTTGAAAGACATTGACTTCCACTTATACACTGTTCCCCATGTTACCCCGTGGGACAGATTATACCTGCTTCGGATTACTTCGAGTCGGGATGTACGCAGTTTTCTGGATCGCCAACCAGATACCGTCAAAGCGGATTACCAACAGCTGCGACAGGCGTTCATCAGGGAATTCTCTGATCCAGACACCGATCAAGGACTCATCACCGCGATGAGCCTCAAGCAGGCAAGACTGGAAACGCCGCAGGCCTTTTACACTCGCCTCCGACAAGCATACTTCGGGGCACGGAATGATCCCGGGATGGAGGAGGACTTTAACTTCAGAACTTTGTTTCTCCGCAACCTGCATCCCACTGTGAGCCATCACTTAGGGGTCCTGGCCTGTCCTCGCACAATGTCTACCCAGCAACTGAGGGACCTCGCCCACAAGGCGTTTATCAAGCAGAAAATTGTTTCTGAAAAGACTGTAAAAACTCCCTCTATCTGCCCTATCACTGATCAGCATCCAGAGCTGTCACTAGAGGGCACCACACGACACCACCCTAACAGACTTTCTAATAACGAGCCAAGACCGTTTCAGGCCAGCAAGAGGGCGACGCAGCTACGAGGGTGCTCGTCCTAAGCATCAGGGCGAGCGCCCTGAAAGATCATACAGCAGCCCACGGCACCCCCACACCCAAAAAGGGGGGGCCACCTGGGAAACCAGCCGACGGCCCAGACAGAGCCGGACTCCAGCGACAAGAACGTCCAGTCCAGACAGCCCGCAGCGAACTCCCTCTCGGCAGGCCTCTAACAGATCCAAGCCCAAATCCAAGCCTGCTGCAAAAGAAAACAGTGAGTCCACGTCAGAGACCGCAGAGATCCTGAAGATCCTAAAAGGGCTTCTTCAAAAGAAAACTGACAAAGAGGACAAGCCAGACTCTGCGTGACTAAGGGTAAGGATTAAAACCCTTCCTGACAGCCCTCCTACTGAACCAAGCACCACGAACACTGTTCTCCTGACACAGACCACAGAACCAACTGTCATAACACCAAGTGACAGTGACACCCACTCACTGCTGTCAACAACCGCACATCCAGAAGCGGACAATCCAACACAGCATACCAGTGAGAAAACCCCAGAGATACCAGAAAGTGCTGTTCTGGTCGTGTGTCTCCCCAACGAATCCCAAGACACTGACCCTAACTGTTTATCGATCGCCACACAAGCCCCCACATTAAAACTCCTAGGGAACCTGGTCGAAAAGGACTAGCACGCAAACTTTATCTCTCTATCACATTGGAAAATGTGGTGAGGCTCGAAGCTCTGGTCGACACCGGATCGGACCTCACTCTGATATCAGCTGAACTCTTTGAAAGACTCAGTTTTGAAGCTAACAGACAGAACAGAACTCTGAAATCTCAGAATTGTGAGCTGAATGTGCGATCTTACAGCCAAACTGACATCCGGCTTGAACAAATAGCTCCCCTTCACTTAACCCTTGGTCACATGAGCTTGATACACCCCGTGTACATTTCACAGATGAACACGTTTCCCCTTCTCATCGGCAAAGATCTACTAGATCGCTTCGAGCCCCTGCTGGACTTCAGACAACTGAAGATTTGGGCTCAAGTGCGAGAACCTCTCCCCTGTCAGCCACCCAGGTCAACTGAGCCAGACTGTCAGGTCACGGGAACTGTCACCGCCAGCCATGGGAACACAGGCTCTGCACCTGAGCGAGATTCAAGTTCGTTACTCTGCACTTTTCAACTCCCCAAAGACTCTGAGTCCTTCTGCCCCAAGGTCACCACCGACCTGCAGCTGAATGGTGTAACCACTACTGACATTGTACTCGCCCTATGGGCCGACAATTGTGCTATCAGCCTGTCACTTTTCAACGAGCTAATTAAAGTCACACCAGACCTTCCTTCTGCAAGCAAACGCACACGTTTCCCTTTGAACTCATGCCCATTAAACCTGGTGACTGCAAAAGGTATCTGTGCTTTGAACTTGAACTGGAACCATCGGTGCCTGACTCATTACTTCTTGATCCTTCCGGACCTGCCCCACGATGTTTACATTGGAGCAGACATTCTGATTCGCCTCCAGGCGCATGTGGATTTTATTAATGAGGTACTTTGGGCCCCACTGACTTTACAAACAGCTGTTGTTACTACACACACTGACAGTCTTCTGTCAGGCCAAACCATCCCAGAGGTTTGCACTCTAATCAGCGAACAGGCAACTGTAGTACCTGCGTACACCAAAGGGGTCGCTGTTCGGCTCAACATACGACGTGGCCAAACCCTAAACAACACACTGGGTTTCTTTCAACCTTCACCCGAATGCGTTGAACTTGGACTCACACTTGAAGCCACACCCCTCACTGAATTGTCATCTCGTGCAGTCTACATCCTTTTCAACAACTGCATAGCAGTGGACATTGCAATTCCAAAAGCCTATCGGCTAGGATGGCTCGTGAGCTATGATTTTCCTGATTTTGAACTGACTTTACCTGTCATTGGGCCTATTCCAGCTTCAATGATACCAGAAGGATGCACAGGCGACACACTGCACACAGCACCCTTCAAAATCATCTCCATCGCCTCAGTCATGCCGATGGACAAAGATCAAGTCTGCAGAACGGAACTGACGGAGGACCAACACCTTGCCGTGTACACAGTTTCCAAACAGCCTATCTGCCAGATGGAAACACCTGCTGCACCCACGCCTGCAGACACCACGAGCGGTTCACCCACAGAGGAGCCATATCCAGGATTTGAGTCTCAAGTTCAGCAAATTCTAAAAGACGCCGACGCAATCAAAGAGGATGCAGATCGACAAAGACTCAGACAAGTCCTTTACAAATTCAAAGCGTCATTTCCCAAAGACTCTCTAGACTGTGGTCTCACTCACCTGCACACCGTGCGCATTCCAACGCACCCTGACGCTCCTCCCACCTTTGTCAGACAGTACAAGATCCCCATTGCATCACATGAACCGGTGCAAGAAATTATTGACTCTATGCTTCAAAAAGGTGTCATTCGCCCATGCAATAGCACCTATTCTGCTCCTATCTGGCCGGTAATTAAACCGAATGGCCGGTGGCGCCCCACGATCGACTACCGCAAGTTGAATCGACAGGTACCACTGTCACGATGGCCGATGACCCAATTGCAGCAGGAGATCCCCAGAATCAGAGGAGCCACAATCTTCTCTACGCTCGACGTAGCTTCAGGTTTCTGGACCCTGCCGGTACATCCAGAAGACCAGCACAAGCTAGCTTTCACGTTCGGTAACAGACAATTCACTTTCACCAGGTGCCCTTTCGGCTATGCCAACTCACCCGCTGAGTTTAACATCTTCTTGAACAAAGCATGCCCTGATGCGAGAATGAGAGGAAATCTCATCTATGTGGACGACGTGCTGATGAAGAGCACAACAGTTACCGAGCACCTGGCAGAAATAGACTATGTTTTGAACCAGTTAACAGCTGCAGGCGCCAAGATCGCCCTCCACAAAGGTCAATGGTGTCGAACCAAGGTCAACTACGTGGGACTGCTGATCGGGTCGCAAGGCATCGAACCACAGTCCAGCCGCATACAAGCTGTTCAAAACATCAAACCACCCACCAACCTTTCAGAACTGCGAAGCTTTCTGGGGGTGTGTAACTACTCACGGCAGTTCATAGAAAGCTACTCAGACATTGCAAAGCCACTAACTGCCCTGCTGAAAAAAGACTGCCCTTTTGTCTGGACACCCGTCCAGGACAATGCCATGAATGAGCTGAAACGTCATCTGTGCACAGCTCCATGTCTGGCCTACCCTGACCCCACAAAAAGAATTCTACTTGGAAGCGGGATTCTCCAACCACTGTCTCAGCGCTGGTCTGTACCAACGACACGATCAAGACAAAAGAGTTGTAGCGTATGCCAGCAAGACACTCCTCCCACCAGAGACTAAATTCTCAGACTGTGAAAAAGCGCTGCTTTGCACTGTATGGGCCATACAACGGTTCTCCAACTACATTGGAGCTCAGAAAGTTATCATAGAGACTTGTCATCAGCCTGTCATGTTCCTCAACAGCCAACGCATCCGCGATGGCGTGGTCACCAATTCCCGCATCGCCACGTGGTTAATGGCCCTCCAAGGGCGCAATGTCGAAGCACGGTATGCCCAGAACCACAAATCTGCGCTAGGCAACGGCCTGGCTGCCTGCCAGAACTGCACTGATAACGCACCACCTGTAACGGCTAATGTGGAAGAACCACAACAGCAGACATGTCACAGATACTTCGATGACAACACGTGCCAAGGTATGCCCACAGCTTACGTCGATGGATGTTCCTACAACCAAGAGGGCATCCGCCAAGCTGGTGCGGGTGTGTTATGGGTAAATGATCTGCCATGCCCACCACAACACTTTAAGCTGGGGCCTCAGTCATCACAATATGCTGAGGTGGCAGCGATTCTCATAACTATGCAAATCGCAGCGACACATAACATCAAAGAATTCCTTATCTGCACAGACTCGAACTATGCCAGACTAAGTTTCACATGCCACCTTCCAGGGTGGAAACAAAATGGCTTTAAGACGTCAAACAGCAAGCCTGTCAAACACCAACACTTGTTTCAGGCATGTGACGACCTGACTAGACAACATGACATGATTGTCTACTGGAAGAAGGTGAAAGGCCACTCCAAGCAACCGGGCCTCGACAAGGACCTAAATGACCAAACCGATGCCCTTGCCAAGACTGGCGCACTGCACGGTAACATATGGTCACCTCCAGCCCAACCACCAGCCTTTGATGTGGCAGTGCTAACCCGCAGCAAACGAACTTTTCCTGCCGCACTGCCTGCTTCCCAGCCTCTCACTCTGACTCCGCAGATGTCAAACAACGACATAGCAGACATGCAAGCCTCTGACACGTCCATAAAGACTTTTCTAAACCACCTCTCTGACCCCTCCAACCACCCACTCACACCGTCTGATCTCACTGACGACCCGTGCCTCAGACGGCTGCATGACATCAAGCACATGCTCCGTGTCATTCACAACATTCTGTGGTATGCACCTGAGGACAACACAGCGCCAAGGCTTGTGATCCCTCAGTGCCTAAGGGGGGTGATGCTGATGTATGCTCATGATGCGCCATGTGCTGGACACCACGGTACCCGTGCCACCTATAAGACACTGAAGCAAGTAGCGTATTGGCCCCGCATGCAAGAACACGTGGCGGAATATGTCAAAGACTGTCTAATTTGCTGTCAGTTCCAACCTGCAAATCCGAATCACAGAGCTCCACTGCAACGCAGAAGAGTCACTTTCCCTGGTCAGACCTCCAAATCGACTGGGTAGGACCTCTGCCAAGGTCAACAAGGGGCAACAAGTACTTCCTCACAGTCGTGTGCCAGTTCACAAAATGGGTAGAATGTCTTCCAGCAGCCAATGACACCGCCCAGACCACGGCATACCTTCTGATGAATCACATCTTCTCCAGATTCGGACTGCCAATGAGTGTCAACTCAGACAGAGGTACCCACTTTACAGCTGAGATTATGCAGCAGATCTGGAAACTCCTGGGGGTCCACGTTCAACTACATATCAGTTTTTCACCGATCTCATCTGGCCAAGTTGAACGTTCTAACAGGACTGTGGTCAGTATGCTGAGAAAGTATGTGGCTGCCAACCAGAAGGACTGGGATGTGAAACTCCCGCTGGTGTTAATGGCCCTCAGAGCCACTCCCCAGGACTCAACTCAGGTGTCTCCCTTTGAACTAATGACTGGACGACAGATGACACTGCCACTGCACCTGTTGTATCAGCCAGGGGACTCCAGTCTCATCACAGCCTGCACCACTCATCAGTACCTCGATGAGCTGCACCAGCATTTGAAATCAACCTTTGCTTTCGCCCAACAACAGCTTCAAAAGAGCGCAGAGGGCCAGAAAGCCTACTATGACCGGAAAGCGTCACACCAGGAACTAGCCGTGGGTGACAGAGTCTGGTATTACAGCTTCGCACAGCCACCACGCACAGCCTCCCAGCGGCTGTCAAAGAAATTCCTGCCCCACTGGACAGGACCTCATGAAATTGTTGACAAACTGTCCCCAGTGGCGTACCGAATCCAATTGAGCCGGGGACAGAAAGACCCAGTGCTCAAATGGGTTCACCGCAACCAAATTAAGAGACATTCTGCTGCTGGCAGAGAAAGGCGGGGAGGGGCCAATACAAACTAACCTGCTTACCATCCTAGGAGCGAAACGACTGTCCTGCCAACGCCAAGGACAACTCTCGCTGACACACTGCTTCTCTCTCTCTCTCCCTCTCTCTCCACATCTCCCCTTTCACCTCTAATAGGATGCTGCTATGGTTTGCAATCTTCTGCCTTCAGTCGACCAGAGGACAACCGCCACCTGACGTCATCACACCCGGCCCGTCGACAGGCATCGTGCTGAGAGAACAACCGGGCCTCCTGATCACCAACTGTCGGACCCACACCCAGAAGGTGTACGTTCGACTCGACCCCCGCAACGTGTACAGAGCACATTACCCCAGCGCAGTAGCCCAGTACAGCTGGGCCGGAGCCCGGTGGACAGAGGATGCCATCGCCCACGCCGAGGCCGACGTCAGACACATGCTAAACCAACTTGAAAAGATGACCGTCACCCAAGCGGAATTAGGCGGACACAACCGCCGCCCCAAACGGTTCCTTGGAGCCCTCCTGGGAGCCGCAGCTGCAGTGGGAACTCTGTTCAACATTGGTATGTCAAGCGTCAACGCTGTTAACCTAGCCACCGTGAGACGACATGTGGCTGAAATCCAGACAGAGATTCCCCAGTTAAAAGAGCAGCTCACCGTGCAGAGTGCTTCTCTGCAGACCATCGGAAGGACCTTAAAGGGAACTGTGGTCATTCTCAACACCCACAGCGTCATGCTGAACCAGACTGTGAATTCCATGAAACAGCTGTTCACTGTTTTCCAAAATGACTTTGCCCAAACTCAGCTGGTCACCGCCCTGATGACGGACATGTTAAGGGAGGTGAGCTCATCTATTGACAGCTTAGCCATGGGTAGGATCCCACCCTACCTCATACCTCTGAGCCTTGTCCAGAACGTGCTGGCTTCCGCCATCACCACGCCAGCTGATCCGCTCCAAGTACACCTGGCCTACTCTCTGGGCAGCGCCATCCCACTCTATGTCGACCCAGAGCAGAGAGAAATGGGATTCCTCCTGAACTTACCCATCATCGAGTCAAGCCGAATCTACAGACTCAAAGACATTGTCAACGTCGGGTTTTGGAAAGGTAACACGCACATCAAGATCCGCACTCCAGAAGTGGTAGCCTACCACGACAGCGATCCTCAGCTGTACCTGGCTCCAAACCTGCACATGTGCACCTTGACGAAAGACATTCATTATCTGTGCCCTAGCAAACCATTCCTTAGAGACAACACTGATGGAATTTGCGGGCTGCAAACCATGTCCAGCGACAACCGCTGCCCTGCCGAAGCTAAGCCTCGCATACAAGTGGAAGAAACCCGAGCAGAGATCATCGGTGACCGGTGGCTTGTCAACACTCCGGTACTCACTGCCACTCTCACCTATGACCAACATGACACCGCTACCCGTGTCAGCCTACTCAACCAGAGCATGTGGATTCAAGTACCTAAAGGTGCCATCCTCCACGTAGACGATCTGGCATTGTATCATCTTCCGAGCCACGAGTACGAAACAGAATTGGAAATTCCCTCCTTCTTCAAAGACCACAATTTCACCCTGAGTCCAGAGCTGGAACTGGAAATTGAGACAGGGGGGTCACAGCTAATTGACATTGCTCCTCTTGACTCCGCCCTACAAGCTTTGTCTCGACAGCCCACTTTGACTGCTTCACCTGTTGCCCGAGCCTGGACCGCAGCAGACACTGCGCTCTGCCTCTCTATGGTAGTCAGTCACATCCTAACATTGGGCTTGGCTTTCATCCTGTACAAGAGACTCAACGAGACCCGAGCATCTACCGTCAGGCTCTCCAAAGCCGTGTCCGGAGGCTTCCGACGAAACCCCCGAAAGGAGGATAACACGCAAGAAGCCGCCGGTAACCTCATTGAGCTAAGCCCTCAGCCCTGATAATCACCTGTTATCCGAATTCATGATTCACCTTCCATCCTCCCATGCAATGATTGTCGGCAGACGATCTCTCCGCAGGGACATCATCTCCCGAAAGGGGGGAAAACTGTAGAGACTCTGGAGCTTTCATTAATTCTCTTTTATTGAGTCACGAACTCGCAACCAATTTAAATCCAGAACAAAGGGACCCTAACTTTAACAAACATTCCTAAAAGGCCATGTGGTCAGCCAAGGAACCCCTATCTCCCGAACTGGCGTCTAAAAGTCTAGAAGGACACCCTAAAGGTGCCATTTTAAGTTGACAAATGGTTTTAAATGCTCCCCAAACAGCGGGTCCTCTCACTTGAGACAACAAACAGGCCTTCTTCTCCCCACCCCGGACGGAAACGGGGGGGAGAAGCGCAAAAACAGATGCTCCTTTGTCTGTTTCCCGCCGAGCGCAACACGCGTTCACACTCACGTCCCCGCACACACGCACATACATATGAACTCTGATTTCCTATCTGTAAATCGTTACTAAAATATATTTGCTGTTTTAAATACATGTAAAAGAACTGTAAGTGTGCAAACTTGTATTACGAATGTTTTCATGAATGTAAAATACTTATAAGTGCCTGAAAGTACGCTTTAAGACGTAATTCTGCAAGTGTATGTTTTTAACGTATGATGCTTGATACGGTTGTGACCCTTTTAATCTGATCTATCCATTAAGCTGTATATCAATATCGTGAAATGTATAATCACATGTATAAGCCCATTTCCCAAAACAAGCTTAATTTCTTCTTGATCATAAAGTTGCAAACTGACTCCGAATAACACCCGCTCAGGGGCGTACGCGCTCCTCGAGATGGGCCATTATCATTGGCCGGCGCGCCTTACCCAGGCGTGCCCAGCTCATCTTTAAATTCTCCAACACAGAGACAATCTCTCTCTCTGTCCGTGTGTATCCTGTTCCTGTGTATTCTTTGTAATCTTCGTATTTTATTTTAATGTTCCTGTTTTTACTTTAACTTCGTTTCATTTTGCGCATAGCCAGTCTGTTCTTAGTGTTCTCGTCTCCCGACTGAGACCTCCACGTGCGTTTCGTAAGTCTTCCAGCACTCCGGTGAAAAGACTCTCTTCACGCATACCGAACTAAGTCAGGACGTTTGAATCTCCCGCGAACCAACCACGCTGGGACCAAAGAAACCCGACCTCCATCTCCGGGACGCCACACGCTGCTTCCGTACAACAAACGTACAGGTCTGAATGCAAAATTTGTTCAATACAAAATTTAGACGTTGTAAAGTATATCTCCTGTGGCTGTCTCTAAAGGGTTTACTCTAAACTGTGCTAGCAATTGTATTTTCCTTGTGTTTTCTTTTCTTATTGTTTTATTTCATTTTGTTTAATCTATATCCTGTTACATGTAGTCTAGTTCATTCATTAAACCTCATTTTATACTTTATTGACTCTGTGGTTGTTGCTCATATAACAAAGCCTCTTTAATATAAAAGATCCTAGCTACAATCTGATAATCGTTTAAGTGCACAAAACATTGTCAGTTAATTTAAGCTAAAATAGACCATAAGTCATTTGTACCCTTTTAGCCTAAATACACGGCGGACGTGTGAATGAGCGAGGAGGGGTCAAATGCTTTGGTATTGTTGAAGATCAGCCATTCCTCTGTGTAGGATGTATATTAATAATTAACCATAATTCGTTGTGTTTAATTGTTATATACTTACCCTGAACAGACGGGGTACGCTGTACACCCCTTTGTGGGGAATTTATTAACGTAAGGACCCGGTTCAAACTGTATTCAATAATTTGTTGATCATAGATTAATAGTTATTGAATATCTATCCCCAAACTTAAAATTGATAAAGAGCTTATGGGCCGGAAACCCTACAGGGATAATATATTAAAGATAAATCAGGGGAATTTGTGTTGTACTTCCTTAACTGAAACTGTCACTAATTTGGTAAATAAATACTATACCCCTATGAAATGTTCAAGGAAAAATGTATCATTACCATGGATAAATAGTGATATTCGTAATCTTATGAAAAAAAAAGAGACTTGACTTTAAAAACGGCTTTATCCTCTAAATTAAATACAGATATTTTAATCTATAAAGGTCTCAGAAATAAAGTAGTACAAGAATTACGGAAGTGAAAAGGATCACATTATACACAAATAATAGAGAATGCAAAAGGTCAAAGCTCAACCCTATGGAAACAATTAAATTACTTAACAAATAAAATGTACTCGGTTACTAACGTAACCTCTGTTCTCTCTAGAGAGGGAACGAGTACTGCGTATTGCGTAGCTATACGCAGTGGGGGAAACTCCTTTTCCTCGATTTACTGAAGCCTTTATGTAAAGCGCATTTGCAGCTGCACAGCAGAACATGAGCGTCCGGCTCGCTCATAGGCTGCGCAGCGGCAACTGCATATACAATGGCGTGGGCGCCTCTGACGTGCGACCAATGAGATCACTCTGCGTCATACACGTCAGAGCCCGCCTAGGGGCGTGTCCCCGAATTCGCCATTATAGCAGATTTTACTCCTTCAGCGACAAACTTCACGTCTCTGACCATTTGTTGAAAGCCTTCGCCGTCGAACAAGCCTTCAGCCTGAGCGAGCTACAGTTCAGCAGACGACACATTCAACGTGTGTTTCTCCTGAGGCCGTCTCTCCTGTGGCTATCCGGCGATATCCTTTTCATTATTCATTGTATTTAAACTGTGTTTTTATCTGTACGAGCGTTGTTTCAAATGCCTCGTGTCAAGACCTGCGCCACGTGCGGAGCCAAGCTGCACGAGGCGGACGAACACGCTGACTGCATTCCTTGCCTGGGACTTCACCACGCGGAGAATGCACTGTCTGCCGGCGGATGTGTGGCCTGCGAGAGCATGCCCATCTCCATGCTGCGAACTTGGCTAGCCCTCTCCCGTGATGGCGATGCCGCCTCAACCGCGCTTCTCTCTCCGGCCCCGCTTCAGCCGAAGAAGAAGAAGCGACGCAGCCAACGGCAACCGGAGAGCATGGATGTTAGTGAACGCACGCCGGCCACGTCCCCGCGTGCCTCACTCTCTCCAGCTCCTTCATCTCCGGTCCTGTTCGAGGGAGATCAGTGCCCCCCCCCACGTGGCGGGCCTTGTCTCCTTCGGCGGGCCCAGCGAGCACGACGACAGTCTGTCTATCGCCGCATCTGAGGAAGAATGGCCGGGCTCTTTCGACCCCGTCATGGCTTTTCAGCCGACACCCAGCACCTCTGCTACCAGGACTAACTCCAACGTGGAAATGCTTCGGATCCTGACGCAGGCCGTAGCAGACCTCGAGCTCGAGTGGGCCGCGCCCGCCGAACCCCCCCGAAGTCGGCTGGATGGCTGGTTTCTGCCGGGGCATCAACAGGC
Organism: Chrosomus eos; assembly: GCA_036326025.1. Taxonomy (NCBI): domain Eukaryota; kingdom Metazoa; phylum Chordata; class Actinopteri; order Cypriniformes; family Leuciscidae; genus Chrosomus; species Chrosomus eos. Next base: position 44,872,300 of record CM070821.1, read on the forward strand.
CCCTCGTCACAAGCCAGCGCCATTTTTTTCCCGAAGTACACGAGGAGCTCACCAAGGCTTGGCGCACTCCTTATTCCACGCGAGGCCCCGCAGTTTCCGCGACGCTCTCCTCCGTGGACGGAACAGCGGAAAAAGGCTATGAGTCGTTGCCGCCCCTCGAAGAGGCGTTGGCCGCTCATCTCTGCCCGAACACAGCTGATAGCTGGTGAACTAGAGCTGTTCATCCCAACAAGCCGTGCTGTAGCACTTCAGCCCTCGCTGGACGCGCGTATTCCGCCTCCGGTCAGGCTGCATCGGACCTGCACACGATGTCCGTGCTGCAGGTTTACCAGGCCAAACTCTTCCGGTCTATGGACGAGGCTGGCCCGGACCCTGAGGCCTTTCGGGACCTGCGAAGCGCCACGGACTTGGCCTTGAGAGCTACCAAGGCCACCGCACAGGCTATCGGGAGGAATATGGCGAGTTTGGTCGTGCTTGAGCGCCAACTCTGGCTTACCCTCACTGACATTAAGGACGCGGAGAGAACGAGGTTCCTCGACGCCCCAGTATCCAGCACCGGCCTCTTCGGCCCGGCGGTGAAGGGGTTCTCGGAGAGATACACCTAGGCACAGAAAGCGTCCCAGGCCATGCGTCACTTTTTGCCTAAACGCTCTAGCTCGGCGTCGAGTGCTCACAAGCTAGCCCCGTCGACGCCTCGCCCAACAAAGCCCGCGAAACAGGCCTCTCAGCCCCACCCTGCGGCTGATGCCCAGCGCCAGCCGAGAGAAACCAAGCGCTTCCCGTTTCCCCGACGCCAAGGCCCGAGACCAAGCACCACGCCCCATTCAGCGCCGCCAAAGTCGTCCTAGCACGCAGAGGAAAGAGAGAGGGCACGGGTCCCGCACTCGCCGGACCACCCTCGAAGAAGTCAAGAAAACTTCCCACAGCCCCCTGTTCAGTTCAGGCGGCTGGGGATTTTATTACTGCAAACAGGCCCGCAACAGTAAGCGCGTTCTTGCAAACAAACGCCGTTTTCACGGCGACCCAAATAAAGCACAAAAAGAGCATGTTTCACAATCACAACACATGGGTTCACGGTCCCCCTTCATCAGGCGGCCCCTCCCCCGTTGTAATACTGACTTTCCCACACGCAAATGCTTGTACAGTCCGTCCAATACTCAATGTGTGCACAAATCACAATATAAGGGTATCAGGTCCCCCTTCACTAGGCGGCCCCTCCCCTGTTGTAACACTGACTTCCCCACACGCAAATGCTTGTATAGTCAGTCCAATACTCAATGTGTGCAAAAATCACAATATAAGGGTATTAGGTCCCCCTGCATTAGGCGACCAGCCCCAATCTGTGTGTCAAGCCCTAGCCACACGGGTTCTAGCCTGGCAAGCTATCCCCGGTGTGTCGAGTTGGGTCATAAACACTATAAAACGAGGTTACTCGCTCCAATTCGCTCGCAGACCCCCAAAATTTCAGGCGGTTCTCGAGACTTCGGTGAGAAGCAACGTGGGTCACGTGCTTCGCAACGAAGTACAGAATCTTTTAGCAAAAGGGGCGATAGAATTAGTCCCCCCCGCGCTAAAACATATGGGTTTTTACAGCCGCTATTTTCTGATTCCGAAAAAAGACGGCGGTCTCAGACCCATTCTAGATTTGAGACATTTGAACAAAGCTCTCATGAGGCGGCCGTTCAAAATGTTAACTATCAAACATATCCTCGCGCAAGTGCGCCCGGGGGATTGGTTTGTCACAATGGATTTGAAAGATGCTTACTTTCACATTCAAATAAATCCTCGTCACAGGCCATTCTTGAGATTCGCCTTCGAGGGCCAGGCTTATCAATACACCGTTCTGCCGTTCGGTCTATCTCTGGCACCCCGCACATTCACGAAGTGTGTGGACGCAGTGCTTTCTCCTCTGAGACATCAGGGAGTGCGCGTGTTAAATTATCTCGACGACTGGCTGGTGCTGGCACAGTCGAGAATCGAGCTATTAGCTCACAGGGATTTGATTCTCGGCCATCTAGAATGCCTGGGTTTCACAATCAATGTTTCAAAAAGCAAACTAACCCCCAGCCAGAGCGTGATCTTTCTGGGCACAGTTTTAGACTCGAGAGCTATGACAGCGCGACTCACGCCAGAGCGCGCGCTCTCAGTGCGAGCGCTTGCAGGCACTTTCAGAGCGCGCGAGCGCGCGCCACTGAAGAGGTTTCAGAAACTGCTTGGTCTCATGGCAGCAGCATCGCCAGTACTCCACTTGGGATTACTGCGCATGCGCCCGCTGCAGCATTGGCTGAAACGCCGTGTGCCAACTCACGCATGGCAGTCAGGCAACTTGCATATTATGGTGAATCACGGTTGTTTAACCCTTGGGGGTCGAAAACCGCGTCCACGCGTTTTGGCAGATTTTTTTCACATAGCAGCAACTTAGACATAATATACTTCGTCATTTTTGGTCAGATAAATAAAATGAATACATGATTATAAACTATAGAGGGTCTTCTTTTTTTTGTGTACGCTCACATTATCATCAAAACCTTGTGTTTTTGTAAAATAAATAAAATAAATAGGGTGTGCTTTCAGCTCACTCTGTCTCCGCAAAAATCTTTCTGAAACAAGTCTGGAAAATCTACTGAAACTCGGCTAATACTTATCACACAAACATGAAACACACATCTAAATAAAGCTTTATATTTCTACTTTTAAATAAAACAATCGACATTTAAAACAAATATTCTCATGCAATGTAATCTGTATGAAACTAAAGAGAACTACAGTTTCTCCTGTCTCACCTAATTAACTTTAATGTGTTCACACCCACTCGCAGAACGCGCTATTCATAAGATAATGTGTGAGGTGATCTATGCAAAATAGAAAAACGCCCCCAGGCAAATGCCTTAAAAGCAGCAAGTTTAAACATTACCTTCATTCACTTCCCTGCGCGTTTGAAAGATGGTACGCTACACCGGCGAGGAAGCTCTTCAGCTCGTCCTGGATAGTGACGACGAGTTCACAGTTTCATCGGAAGAGGAGCGGGACTCTGATGACGAACGTTTGTATTTTGAAGAGCGACGTGATCCAGCCGTGGATACAGATACGGATGAGTAAGTCTTTTAAACTTACATTAGTTGACAAGCTATTTTATATAAACATGTACATGTATTACAGGTTGGACTATTTCCAGACTTGCCATCCAGTATTCAGAGTATTAAAATGTAAAATGTATCTTAATAGGCAGGTTTTAGTTACGTTTACATTGGCTAGCATATAGGCTATATGCTGTATGATATGTAAAATTACGTTTAAATTGTTATGCTGTATGATGTTAAATTACGTTTAAATTGTTATGCCTATATGCTATGATATGTTAAATTACGTTTAAATTATCTTGCCTATATGCTGTATGATATGCTAAATTACATTTACATTGTCTAAGTAGTTAGCCTATATGCCATATGCTGTATGATATGCTAAATTACATTTACATTGTCTAAGTTAGCCTATATGCTGTATGATATGCTAAATTACATTTACATTGTCTAAGTTAGCCTATATGCTATATGCTGTATTATATGGTAAATTATATATATATAAAAAGGACTATGTTTAGATAGATTATATTTTTGACTATAGTATTTATGCTGACTCATTATTATCAGCGAAGTGTGTGCTCGCAAATATCTGTTGTAAATGTGCTGAAATGTGTTTATCCCCGGTTGATTATGTGCGCAAATGTGTTAGGTGTGCTAACTCCGGTAATGGCCCATTGACACGCATATACAGCACGCGTGTACCATTATTGACACATCAGTTATTCATATAGGCTAATGGTACTATACTTTGAAATATTTATGTAATAAGTTTTCAACTTTTTTTTTTTACAGAAATGTTGTTGCATCAGCATCACTACCTTCTCCAACTCGTAGGGAGCGCAGCAACACAGGTGGAAATCAGAAAGAGTAAGTACAGTATTTACCCACTATTTTACAGATGTTAGTTCAATTTTGTTTATATACTTAGTGATGCAAAATGAGCTTGTATGATTTTATTATTTATTTTCGGAGGTTGGTTGATAAGGTTACATATGTTTTCTTTGTGTTATCAGCATGCTAATGCCTATCAGTTATGCATGTGCTGGAATAGTAAAATATATGATAATAATAGGTTTCAACTTTTTTTTTGAAAGGAATGTAGGTTGCACACTCTCACCTCCAACTGCAACTCGCACTAGGAGGACACGCAGCAACACAGGCGGAAATCAGAAAAAGTAAGTACATAATTACCCACTATTTTACAGATGTTAGTTCAATTTTGTTTATATACTTAGTGATGAAAACAATATGTATGTGCATGTGTGGCTTTACAAAAAATGTGTTGTTGTTGTTTGATGGTATATTACTTTTTTCAACCTTCATTAATATTATTATTTTTATAGGAATGTGGTAGCATCCCTCTCACCTTCACCTGCAACTCGCACTAGAAGGGCACGCGGCAGGTGTTCAGTTTTAAGAACAATTGAAAATGATACTGAGTAAGTACACTTATTCCCTCTTTTTCAGATATTAGCATAATTCTGTTTACATATTCCATAAAAAAATTGTGCGTCTGTATGGCTTTATAAAAAAAAAATGTTTTGGGCAATATTACATTTAGTGATTTACTTTTTTTGGGGGGTGTAATAAACATGCTCACAATTGTTTGTTTGTTTTACAGCTACAAAGATGATGGTGATCATCAGACACCTGTTGCAAAGAGGGCCAAGACAAACATTCAGGCAAGCAACGAGCAGTCCACAATGTCATGGAGAACAGAGACTGACATTGACATGGATTCACAGACTCTGAGATTCCTGCCTGCACAGAAACCTGGACCGCTATGTGGTAACATGACCCATAAACAGTTCATGGAACAACTTATTGCAGAGCTCTGTGGTGTGTCACAAAAAGTAGCACCAAAACAAACCAGTAGTGACCATGTGCCGGTTCCAGGAGCTGAGCTGAGCTCAGATGCAAAGAACATTTGCACAGTTGGTCGCAAGATCTGTGTGCTTTGCAAAGGACAGCTTGGTAAAAGGCAGGACACACCTTGGAAATGCCAGGCATGTAATGTTCACTTGTGTCTTCAGTTGAACAGGAACTGTTTTAAAAAATGGCACCAAGACATGTAACTGTATTCTCAAAACAATCGGATTGCTTTGATTTCACTACTTTCAGCCCGCTAGCATAGCAGGTGTGGTCTGCGAGGATAGCGATCTGCTTTTACTTTGTTTATTTTGCTCACATTTGATTTGCTTAGAGCCTGCATCAACGGGGCATAAGCATATACTGTGACATACCTGCCTTTACTTTTATTTATTTTGCTCACATTTGATTTGCTTAGAGCCTGCATCAACGGGGCATAAGCATATACTGTGACATACCTGCCTTTACTTTTGTTTATTTATCGCTCACAATTTTATCGCTTTGTTTATAGCCGACTGATTATTTATTTATTTTACTCCCATTTGATTTGCGTAGAGCAAATTTAGAACATTTAGTTTCTCCACATAGAGGAATTACAATAAAACAGATTGAAAAACCTTTGAATCTCCTCTCATTCTTTGTTCAGGCTGCCTCACTTCATAGACGTAATATTTGACAGATGAAATGTAGCCTAATTGTGTTTACATTGTCATAATGTAAAAGTAAAAGTTCCTATTCTTGTGTGAAATTACAAATGCCTTTTTTTAATCCATGGTAATTAGTGATTGATAATGATAATAATACAGTTTCTTTGATTAGGTGTGCTCTGCTGCTAACTAACCATCATCCTTCAGAAATCATTCTGATATGATTTTTTTTTTTTTTTAAATCAATGTTGGAAACAGTTGTGCTGCTTAATTGTTTTGATTAGTGATAGTGATCGTTTTTTTTTTATAGAATTCTTTGAATGCATTTTTTTATATAAAAAAACAAGTTTGGTCTTTTTATGTTTTTGTTTTTTTTCAAAGGATGTGTTAAGTGATATGAATGACTTGAAGTCTTTATGTTCTTAGGAAAGATTTCTATTTTGAATAAATGCTGTTCTTTTTATTCATCTGTGAATCATTCTTAGTTCAGGCTGCCTCACAGCACCTTGATGGGCCATTAGCCATTGGGGGAGTGTCTTTAGTCTTCCCAGGTGTAAATCGCATTAATATTCATGGGCATTAACACTCCCACGCATACAGCAGTAATGACCCAAAAACTGATGTAAGAAATTCAAATCGTTATATTGATCTTTCTGAAAGAGTGGTCAGAATGATTTTCACTTCATTTTGAAGTAAAAGTTCTAGCCTACAAGAATAGTAACTCAAAAGTATTGTTTTCAACTATTCAGTATGTGTTAAATGGCCTTATTGCGGTGACATTTTTTTTCCCAAAACGTACTAACCACGCATATTATTTTTTTTCTATAAAATGCAAACATGTACATCCATTTTGCTCACATATTATTGTAGCAGAGTTTGTGCTGAATACAGCAAATTTATATGTTGGCAAATGGTATGTTTTAAGTAGCTGAAATAAACACAAATGTCAGGGCATACCAAAACACAGAAAGAGCACAAAAACAGCTCAGACCCCAGAGGGTTAAGAACCCTGATTCCCTGGCGGGCCCAGAACTGGTACCACAAGGGGGTGGCAATGGGAACAATTTCCAGGAGGAAAGTAGTTCTTACAGATGCGTCCAACCTGGGTTGGGGAGCGCTGCACGAGGGCATGCCTGCATCCGGCCTCTGGTCGAGCACGGAGCAGAGCTTGCATATCAACTGTCTGGAGATGAAAGCAGTTGGGTTGGCCCTGAAGGCATTTCTGTCGAACCTCAGAGGTGATGATCCTGATGCCCCCCTGGCGATTTATGTAGGCCACCACTGACATATTGTCTGTGCGGACTAAAACATGGTGGCCTACATAAATCGCCAGGGGGGCATCAGGTCAGGAAACCTGCATGCGATGGCGAGAGACCTCCTCTTATGGGCAAAAACCAACCTGAGCTCTCTGAGGGCAGCGCATATCCCAGGCGTCCAGAATGTGGGCACGGATATGCTCTCACGAGGCAACACTCCCCTCGGCGAGTGGTCCCTGAACCCACAGATGGTCAGTCTGATATGGAAGGTGTTTGGAGAGGCCGAAATAGACCTTTTCGCCTCGAGAATCAACACCCACTGCAAATTGTTCTTCTCGAAGAACAGGGACGCGCTGGCCCATGTCTGGCCCAACCGTCCCCTTTATGCCTTTCCCCCTGTTTCAATGATTCCACAAGTCATCAAACGGGTCAGAGAGAGCGGGTGCCCAGTCCTTCTGGTGGCCCCTCTCTGGAAAACCAGACCGTGGTTCCCGGAACTGGTTCAGTTATCGGACACAATCCCATGGCCTGTCCCACTGAGGAAAGACCTCCTCACACAGGCGAACGGGACATTGTGGCATCCGAGACCCGATTTATGGGCCCTCCATGTTTGGCCCCTCAACGGGTACCAAAGGACCTTCCTGAGAAGGTCCTAAGCACCATATCTGAAGCCAGGGCCCCTTCGACTCGGCGCCTTTATGCTTCAAAATGGTCGGGTTTTTCCAGCTGGTGCTCGGAAAATCAGGCTGACCCAGAGTCATGTGAGATATCTGTGGTTCTCTCATTCTTACAGGAGCTGCTGGATGTGGGTCGCTCCCCGTCCACGCTCAAAGTGTATGTGGCAGCCATAGCAGCACATCATGTTCTGGTGGATGGCCAGTCACTGGGAAGAAACGACCTGGTCGTGAGATTCCTTAAAGGTGCTAGGAGAATGAACCCCTCCAGACCTCCGTCTGTGCCGTCTTGGGACCTCTCCACGGTCCCGGGGGCTCTGAAAGGTCCGCATTTTGAACCGCTCCAATCGGCTGATCTAAAACCTCTCTCGCTGAAGACCGCTCTCCTTATGGCGTTGGCATCTATCAAGCGAGTGGGAGATCTGCAGGCGCTCTCTGTGAGCCCTGCATGTTTGGAGTGGGGTCCAGATGACTCCAGAGTCATCCTTAAGCCCAGACATGGTTACGTTCCTAAAGTGCTCACAACACCGTTCAGAGCGCAGATGGTGACGTTATCAGCCCTCCCTCCTTCTGCAGAGGATGGAGAGGTTAACCTTCTCTGCCCTGTCAGAGCGCTGAGAATCTATCTGGAGCGTTCTGCGTCTTTTAGACAATCAGAACAGCTTTTTGTCTGCTTTGGTGGTAGATCTAAGGGGGATCCAGTCACTAAGCAAAGACTGTCTAGATGGATAGTGGATGCTATTTCTATGGCTTATACCGCAACGGGTCAAGTCTGCCCTATAGGCATCAAGGCCCATTCGACCAGAGGTATGGCCTCGTCATGGGCTTGGTCATCTGGCATTCCCATCAGGGATATTTGCGATGCGGCCGGCTGGTCTTCGCCTTCCACATTTATGAATTTCTATAATATGGAAGTGCCTTCCCTGCAGGCGAAGGTGCTTTCGGTATGATTAAGACCCGTCGGAGGCTGGTCTTGTCATATATTACTGTGCACAATCACATTCACATATATATAAAACCCGCTGCTGGCCGGTTGTATTCATGCATAAACCCGCTGTTGCCGGGTAGATTACATATATAGAAAACCCGCTCTTGGCCGGTTATATGAGATATATAAACCCGCTTTGGCCGGTTATATTCCATACATATATAACCCGCTTTTGCCGGTTATAATTATATATATATAAACCCACTTGTCTGGTGGTATGTTCATGTACTAATAACCCCGACAGTGTCTGGGTTCATTGGTGTAGTAGGTTGGGTTATTACTAACTGAGGTGTACTATTTAGACCTGACGGTGTCTGGTCTATTTATACATGATTATGCGGTTATGGCTTGTTCTGTATGCTCAGGGGCCTGAGTTGCAGTGGCAGCCAGTTATCCAGTGCAGCGTTTTGCATGGCGTCCCCACTGCGTATAGCTACGCAATACGAAGTGACCGTTCGAAAGGGAACTACTTCCCTGAGTTAGGGAACGAGTATTGCGTAGCCAGCCGCACTATTTAACATGGCAAGTTGTCGCTTCAGTCGTTAAACCTGCTATAATGGCGAATTCGGGGACTATTATAGTCTGAGGACACGCCCCCTAGGCGGGCTCTGACGTGTATGACACAGAGTGATCTCATTGGTCGCACGTCAGAGGCGCCCACGCCATTGGATATGCAGTTGCCGCTGCGCAGCCTATGAGCGAGCCAGACGCTCATGTTCTGCTGTGCAGCTGCAAATGCGCTTTACATAAAGGCTTCAGTAAATCGAGGAAAAGGAGTTTCCCCCACTGCGTATAGCTATGCAATACTCGTTCCCTAACTCAGGGAACTGAGGTTACATGAGTAACCGAGTAGATCTTCTCACCTACGACTCCAGCGTCTGTTGTGCTCAAACATGCCGACAGACACAATAAAACAGCACTAAACAAGCAGTACACTCGAGCTGTCATCCTCGTGACCTGCGCGATCTCACAATCAACTCTGCTAGAAGACACGCTGAATAAATGAGTCCGTAGGGGGCGGAACACAAAACTACAACGAAAAACCGTGTCGCTGCTGCGTCAAAACATCTGCTGAATCCCACAACAAACGCTATACAAAAGAAAAAGGGGTTTAAATAGCTTCTTCAAAACCGCGTTTTTAAAGATTCAAGGAGAACTCCAACCCTGATGAATCTCACCTGCCTGTAGCTTTCTAGTAGCCTAATCTTGAAGACCTTGATTAGCTTGTTCAGGTGCGTTTGATTAGGGTTGGATGTCGTAATGATTACAGTTAGGAGATGATTGAGCGTTTGCCAAAATAATCTGCATTGGTCAGGTGGTACAGCGATCAAGTGGTACAAGTCGGAGTAGTACCACAAGTTTTAACCATAGTAAAAAAGTCCATTTGAATGTCCAGTCCAATATCTTGTCCTTTTACCAGTTAAGGGGTTTTCCAGTGCCCTGACACACTAGGCATTTTTCAGTTGCATCTTGCTTCTCCGTGTTCACAAGTTTCAGACCTTTCAATATCCTCTACTGACTGACTCACACACACACTCATAAAGACATGCAGTCTTTGCCAACATCTAAAGGCGAAATAATGTAACTTCTGTTGCTGTTTACGGTCAGGGATTGTTTTTTTTCCAGCTGAAAGGAAGTCTTTGTGATTTTACTTCATGAAAGTTGCATTGATACATATTTTTTGGGCTTTAACTTTTGCATTGTGTGGTAACTACGCTTCGATACAGCACAGCCTCTCATACCTTATTGCTTACATTTTATGTGCTTTGAGACATGAGGTAATTTAAAGGTGACATATTATGCCTCTTTTCACAAGGTGTAATATAAATCTATGGTGCCCCCAGAAAGTGTCTGTGAAGTTACAGCTCAAACCCAGATCGTTTATTATAGCTTGCCACATTTTAAGTTGCCACATTTTGGGTTGTCAAAAACGCGACGTTTTTGTGTGTGTCCCTTTAAATGCAAATGAGCTGCTGCTCCCCACCCCGTTCAGAAGGGGACAATCCTTTACACAAGCTTCGGTTACTCCGTCAATAACAAAACTCGCAAATTTCAAAAATAAGTAGCTGAGTGCAGCCTTATGGAGAGACTGAGGAAGAAGTTGCAACTTTTAGACTTAACCTGGACATCTCTGAATGGTTAGTGGATACACTTATGTACGCTAGTTGTTGTGGAGTTACATTGATTCACCTCATCGACTTGCATGTGCCATCATGTTTAACTTTTACACAGTTCCCGGAAATCTTTATAAGACAGTGGTGACATTTTTTGGTCAAATAGTGCTCTGTGCAGCCAACGACAGAACAGTTTGCATGCTTTGCTCCAACTTTTGCCATAGCGTTAGAACTGGTTACACCGTTGTCGCTCGTGGAAAGCAAATGGCGGCGCCATGGGTGGAAACGTGCAGATTAAGGGGCAGTAATATTATAATAAGATCCCCTTCCTACGTCAGAAGGGGAGTGAAATCTGATGGGCTTATTTTTTGACATGCTTGCAGAGAAAGGCTTACCAACCCAAAGTTACTGGGTTGGTAGATGCACCGGGGACCCGATTATAGCACTTAAACACGGAAAAAAAAGTCTGATTTTCATGATATGTCTCCAACACAGTCTCTCGTCTCGTGACGCTTTGCAGACTCTGCTGTGTGAGTTCAAGTGTTTTGAAGGAGGTGTGGCTTTGGAGACACTCTGAAGAGGGGGTGGGATCTCACGCTTTGAAAGCTAGCTTGCCATTGCTCAAACGTAAAATAGTTACGAATTGCTGTGAGATTGTCCAGAAGTTAAAAATATGTATGAATTTAACTCCATTAACCCTTAGGGGTCGAAAACCGCATCCACGCGTTTTGCTGGATTTTTTCCTTATTAGTGCAAAAGAGAATCAAATTACTCTGTTGATTTTGATCTTAAATATAAGTGTTGTACATCATTAGATCCTGTTAAGTGTCTATTTTTTTTGTGGGTACTCACAATAAAAACAAAGTGTTGTGCTTTTCGTCAAATAAAGAAAAATAAACATGATGCGCGTTTTAACTTGTCTCTGTCTGTGAGGTCCGTTCTGAAACGCGTCCGAAATATTAACTGAAATGGTGTGTTCACACCGAACGCGAATAGAGCGTCAAATACACCTCTATCGCATCTAGTTAGACGCTTGAACATTTTGAACCCATTCGCGCGTCTGTGTCACTCGCGAATAAAAAAACAACAACACAATTTCTTTCTGGCATACATTTCCGTCATGTCTGAAATAAAAGATATTGCTGCTCTGTACTTGTTGTGGAGGTCCCAAATACGGAGGAAAGCCAAACGCCGACGTGTCTGTGTTCACAGCACCATCCAGAGGCAAACTTAACTCGGTGAAGTCTTCTTCAGGAACTGCGCCTGGATGACAGCCACTTCCAGCGCTATTTGAGAATGACGGGTGCCCAGTTTACCTGCTAGCTAGGGTCGCTGACGCTGACATAGGTTGCTGACAGGATTTCGCGGATGCTCTTCGTTGATTGGCTGGCGCAACAAAGCGTCATGCGAATCTTCTGCTCGAGTTCAAATTTTTTTAACTTGCGCGGAAGACGTTCGCGGCAAAACGCGTCGCCCAATTTCGCGTCATTCGCAACGCCTGGCTCGAATGATGCGTCTATTCGCGTCTTTGCATTGATTTTGTATGTAATCTACTCGCGCAAACGATTAAATTCGCGTTCGGTGTGAACACACCATAACGTTAGCCTATATAACGTTTACAAAAACTCGCAATACGCTTATCTCATGTCAACAATCATGTCACGCAACATTAAAACACATTTTATGTATTGTTTTCCATTATTGACTAATTAATTACTGTCAGGGTTGCTGCAGGTAGCTGAAGACGAGGACAAGGGCTTCAATATAATAGATTTATTAAACAAACTTAAAACATCCAAAAACAAACGAGAACAAAAGAACAGAACTCCAGGACTTCAGGGTTAACACACAACCATACATTGACGACGATCGACAAACACTGAGGGAAAACACAGGGTTTAAATGAACTGAACCAAACGAGATAATTAACTGAAAACAGGTGCAGAGAATTGAACACAAACGAGGAGCGGGAAAACTAACAGGACTAAACCAAAAATCACACAAGACAGGGGAAAACAAGATCACAAAACAGAACTAAACACACTGAAACGTGACAGTACCTCCCCCCTCCCCGAAGGCCCGTCCTCGCGCCGTATAACATCCAAAGGGGTGGGAGGGTGGGCGCCCTGGAGGCTGACGAGGGCATGGTGCAGGTCCGGGAAGCCTCCAGGGCGGAGCAGGCTGTGGGCGTGGCCAAGGCGAAGTAGGCTGTGGGTGTGGCCAGGGCAGAGCAGGCTGTGGGCGTGGCCAGGGCGGAGCAGGCTGTGGGCGTGGCCAGGGCGGAGCAGGCTGTGGGTGTGGCCAAGGCAGAGCAGGCTGTGGGCGTGGCCACGATGGTGCAGGCTGTGGGCGTGGCCACGACGGTGCAGGCTGTGGGCGTGGCCACGGCGGAGCAGGCAGAACCTCGGGCGTCCAGGGTGGAGCTGTGGGACCCTCAGGCGTCCAGGACGGAGCTGTGGGACCCTCGGGCATCCAGGGCGGAGCTGTGGGACCCTCGGGCGTCCAGGGTGGAGCTGTGGGACCCTCGGGCGTCCAGGGCGGAGCTGTGGGACCCTCGGGCGTCCAGGGTGGAGCTGTGGGACCCTCGGGCGTCCAGGGTGGAGCTGTGGGACCCTCGGGCGTCCAGGGCGGAGCTGTGGGACCCTCGGGCGTCCAGGGCGGAGCTGTGGGACCCTCGGGTGGCCATGGCGGTGAGGACCCCTCGGGTGGCCATGGCGGTGCAGGCTCTTCAGGTGGCCACGGCGGTGAAGACCCTTCAGGCGGCCGTGGTGGTGAAGACCCTTCGGGTGGCCATGGCGGTGAGGACCCTTCGGGTGGCCATGGCGGTGAGGACCCTTCAGGTGGCCACGGCGGTGAAGACCCTTCAGGTGGCCACGGTGGTGAAGACCCATCAGGTGGCCACGGCGGTGTTATTTTTCCGGGCCTCCGTGGATCTTTGGCCGGCCACGGCGAAGGCGTATAGCCCCCCCCCCCAAAATTTTCTTGGGGAGAAGGACAGGTTCAGGAACGGAAACAGACTTGACATCAACGGGCGCTGGGTCAACGGGGTCTGGGTCAACGGGCTCTGGGTCTGGGTCAACGGGCTCTGGGTCTGGGTCAACGGGCTCTGGCGCTGGGTCAACGGGCTCTGGCGCTGGGTCAACGGGCTCTGGCGCTGGGTCAACGGGCTCTGGCGCTGGGTCAACGGGCTCTGGCTCTGGCGCTGGGTCAACGGGCTCTGGCTCTGGCGCTGGGTCAACGGGCTCTGGCGCTGGGTCTGGGTCAACGGGCTCTGGCGCTGGGTCTGGGTCAACGGGCTCTGGCTCTGGCGCTGGGTCAACGGGCTCTGGCTCTGGCGCTGGGTCAACGGGCTCTGGCGCTGGGTCTGGGTCAACGGGCTCTGGCGCTGGGTCTGGGTCAACGGGTTCTGGCTCTGGGTCAACGGGCTCTGGCTCTGGCGCTGGGTCAACGGGCTCTGGTTCTGGCGCTGGGTTAACGGGCTCTGGCACATCATGGGATTCGGAACTGGACGGGGCCAGCGGCGAAGGAAACTCTAGGCTGGACGGGACCAGCGGCGAAGGAAACTCTGGGCTGGAGGTGGAAGTAAGACCTGGGACTGAGGACCGGAGAGGAAAAACTGATTTTAATGCTGATCGCACTGATTGGAGTGCCGGATCTGCCATTTTTGCCTCCAGGTCCCTACTGTTAGAAACCAGCTTGCGGGCTCGGGGCCATACCAGAGTCTCAGGCTGAACAGCAGGCTCTGGCTCTTGCTCGAAGATTGGCTCTGGCTCTTGCTTGAAGACTGGCTCTGGCTCTTGCGGGCAGGCGATGGGCTCAGGCGCTGGCGGGCTTGGAACTGATTGGAGTGGGAGATCTTCTACGAGGTAGTTGGATCCACACACCCATAGCGTGTGATCAACGAACTCCAGAAATGACAGATTGAGATCCTTCACTAGAATTATCTGGGCTAGCGGGTCCTTCAGACCACCCCAGAAACTCCGTTTCAGTTCCTCTTCATCCTGGGTCACGTCATCATAAAGGTCTAGGTAAAGACCAGCGTATTCTTCGAGTGAGCGCTCCTCTTGGAAGAGGATTGGGTTTTCGAAGGGGCTCACCTCTTTCTTCTTCCTTCTACTCATCTTCGTTTTTCTTTCTTTTTTTTTTTATGGGTCGATCGTTCTGTCAGGGTTGCTGCAGGTAGCTGAAGACGAGGACAAGGGCTTCAATATAATAGATTTATTAAACAAACTTAAAACATCCAAAAACAAACGAGAACAAAAGAACAGAACTCCAGGACTTCAGGGTTAACACACAACCATACATTGACGACGATCGACAAACACTGAGGGAAAACACAGGGTTTAAATGAACTGAACCAAACGAGATAATTAACTGAAAACAGGTGCAGAGAATTGAACACAAACGAGGAGCGGGAAAACTAACAGGACTAAACCAAAAATCACACAAGACAGGGGAAAACAAGATCACAAAACAGAACTAAACACACTGAAACGTGACAATTACAGTATAAATGATCGGTTTTATCATTTAAATGTTCTTACCTGAAAACATCAAGCGCTAAATATTGCAATACGGTTATCTCATGTCAACACTCGTGTCACGCAACATTAAAACACATTTTATGTATTGTTTTCCATTATTGACTTATTAATTACAGTATAAATGATCGGTTTTATCATTTAAATGTTCTTACCTGAAAATATCAAGCGCTAAATATTGCAACGTTGCTGCGTCATTCAGTAGACTTCCGATTACCACCGAGCTGGATTCCTCTGGGATTGGATCTGGCACCGTGTACGCAATACCTGTCCTTGATAAATGCCGCGGCTGAAAACGATCGTCATTAGACTAACACGCCTCTAAATATTCAAGTCTCCGCTTCCCCCACGCCCTCATTTTACGCCATGAACACACAGAAGACGGCAAAGAAGAGAAACTTCTCCGACGTGGAGATCAATGGCCTCTATGCACGGCGGTATTTCCGGTGAAGGGTTAAGGATGCTCAATAACTTCCGCCGATCGTAGAGTCCAATGCAATACCAAGAATTTATATTGAATTTTATACTCCATGGTTATACTAAAGAAACGTTAGTCACAAAAACAGACAAAACAGACATCCCTCGTTGTGTTTATGCTTCTTTTCAAAATCATATTAAATAAACATAACTATATATAAAATTACATCTAAACATATGAACGTTTCGTTTCAAAGACGGGAGGACAGTACATTTTGAAGACTCTGCCATAATCCCGTTTTCCTCGGTTTTCCTCATAGACAGTAAAAGAAATGGACACAGCGACCCCGTTGATTTCAACGGAGAGAGTTGAAACCCAACATGGGCACTTACTTCCTGATAGCCAAGCGTACTGCACAGGCTCGAACTGAGCTTGATGACGTGAGCAACCTGACTGACAGTTGTACGTCTTCTAGTAGCGGTGCCAAGAGGAATCTGAATCATTCCCTTCCGAATCTCGCAGAGCCGGAGATCGTGAGTATTAGCTGTTCATGAGCTCGCAGCAGGAGCAACTTTATGACACTCTATGGGCTTCTCCCTTGACTTTATGCCTCCACGTCCCCCCGATTGTGCGCGAGCTTCTACTTCTCTCTTTACGGTGAATGTCTCTTCTGCGCGACAGAGAGTCGCGTGTTATGACGCAATCGTTAGCCTATTTTTACAAAAACGGCTTCTACGGGGCCATAACGTAAGATACAACGTAATGGAGCCTTTTATACATTGCCGTGTTTCTTTAGAAATAAATAATGGACAAATGGAGTCTTTGAACGCCTCAGATGTAAAGTTATTCACTGTCAAAGTGACGCCAAAATGAATGGGAGTCAATGGGATGCTAACAGCAGGTGATAGCCAGCTACAATGGCGGCCTCAGGAGGCAGCTTCAACTTCCGGCTGATGGATTACCCCCTTGGTTTTCCTCCGCTTTAATCTCCCTAACCGGAAACGGAAGAGCATCCTTGCGTCAAATGCGGAACTTATGCGTGCATATAGCCTTTCCTAACACCACAAAACGCACTGACAAACTAAAAGACATGATTATGACCCACTGTAAAAAACAACAACAACAACAACAAATTATAAACTTCATTGTTTATTTTTGTGCAACATGGACTTCAATGTTTAAGTTGTGTGATTTTACCAAAGCATTTGATTTGTATGTATTCCTTCAGTTGCGAGCCTGTCTACGCTTTACCTGACGTCTCAGGCCCAGCTCGAGAAGGGTATTGTGCGCACGGACTGGGTTCAGAGGCCTAATGAAAGGCTTTCAATGACCAAAAAATTATTCAGACTGACAAAATAATAAAAATGACATTCTTCTTTTTTAAATAATAATAATAATAATAACAAAGACATTCTTCTTCTTAATATCAATAAGCGTCATTAATAATAAAAATCATAACGAAAAATCGACTCCTCGATCAGTGCCGAGACGCGCCTCTTTGTGGCGATCTTTATATCTGACCACTTTTTTCCCCACCTACAATAAACAAGAAAATGCAAATAAGAATGCTTAACTTTACTATTGGTCTATATTAAGCAATAAAACATTCTTATCTTTGCTGGATTGCGCTTCGCAACGGTTCAACCCCCACACAATATTAACACAACATCATATTTTGTTGTTGTGGGCGCCTAATCCCACTCTTTAAACTCCCAAAATAAAACAATTTTGTTTCTTTCTACTTCCCTGGTGATAGTCTCGTTTTTCTGCGCATTTCCACACCTCAAAACGTGCGTACACCACCTCCTGAGCCCCTCATTTATCAAAAGTGCGTACACCAAATTTCCAGCGTACACCTGGCGTACACCCAAAACCACGGTAACTTTGAGATTTATCAATATGACTTTGGCGTACGGCACGCTCAAATCCTACGCCAGCTCAGGAGGTGGTGTACGCACGTTTGAGTTAGTGTGGAAATGCGCAGAAAAACAATTCCTCCACAAAACGCACAAACTAAAAGATATGATATATTATGACCCACTGTAAAAAAAAAAAAAAAATTATAAACTTCAGTGTTTATTTTTGTGCAACATGGACTTCAATGTTTAATTTGTGTGATTTTACCAAAGCATTTGATTTGTAGGCATATGTATTCCTTCAGTTGCGAGCCTGTGCGCTTTACCTGACGTCTCTATGGACCGGCTCGTGCACACGGACTGGGTTCAGTAATGAAAGGCTTTCAATGACCAAAAAATAATTCAGACTGACAAAATAATAAAAATGACATTCTTTTAAATAATAATAATAATATTAATAATAATAACGACATTCTTCTTCTTAATACCAATTAGCGTTATTAATAATAAAAATCATAACGAAAAATCGACTCTTGCTGCTCTTCAGTGCCGAGACGCGCCTCTTTGTGGCGATTTTTATATCTGACCACTTTTTTTTTTCACCTACAATAAACAAGAAAATGCAAATAAGAATGCTTAACTTTATCACTATTGGGCTATATTAAGCAATAAAACATTATTATCTCTGCAGGAGTGCGCTTCTCAACGGTTCAACCCCCACACAATATTAACACAACTCGTAATTCGGGTCCATATTTTGTTTTTGTGGGCGCCTAATCCCACTCTTTAAACTCCTAAATAAAACAATTTTGTTTCTTTCCACTTCCCTGGTGATGGTCTCGATCTCCACGTCGGAGAAGTTTCTCTTCTTTGCCGTCTTCCGTGTGTTTATGGCGTAAAATGAGGGCGTGGGGGAAGCGGAGACTTGAATAGAGGCGTGTTATTCTAATGACGATCGTTTTCAGCCGCGGCATTTATCAAGGGCAGGTATTGCGTACACCTAGATCTCAAAGGTACGCACAGCTTCATACATCAGACGGTGAGAGGGGTGGGAGGAGTGTAAGCATAATCTTACGCCAACATATACGCCCGTTTCTACGCAAGAATGATAAATGAGGGCCAATGTGCGGACGTTATTGTGTAGTAGCCTTGTCTGGCCTGAGGGTGTCACCATTAGTGATGGCCAAATGAAGCGTTTCGAAGCATTCTTGCTTTCCGATACAATTGTGTCGAAAATGGTTCATTACTCGAAGAGCTTCATTCAGATAGAAATTGCAGCACCATCTCCTGGTGAAGTAAATGTAATGCAACAAAGCTGACAACCATAAAATGCAAGTAGGCTTATGTTAACGCCCCGTTTATGACGTGTTTACCGAGGCGATCAAAGCTGAAACAGTGTTAGTGCTGTGAAACTCATTTCATGTGTTCACCTTGATAATAAAACATTAAGCATGTTGTGTGTGTGTGTAATTATTTCTTTAGGCAAGGACAGAAGATCAGACCAGCTTAAAAAAAGTTGGAAACCATCACAGAAATTCTAATGGTTTCTATTAAACTGGCTTTTACCATTTAAACCACTACAGAATTATTTTTGTAGTGTGTTTGGCACATATTCCATTAGGATTTAATGCCCCCACCAATAGAACCCAACACATAATCAGTAGAGACCCACAGACACCACTATAATTTCCATTATAACCAATAAAATTCCCATGAAAACCATTAAATCCAATATAATTTCTGTAATGGTGTCTATAGTTTTTTTTAGCAGGGCAGTATCATGTGTGAAAGCTTTATCTTGTTTAGCTGTGGGAAGCATACCTCTATAACTTGTTAACTGGTGGGACTGATATTTTTGTATGTTGAAAAGGATGTGCTTGTGTAACTGGTTGTAGTTAATGTAGAGTTTTTGAAGTTTCTGTCTTTGATGCATATTTTTATGTAACAATGTTCATATGTTCTCAAATTAATAATAATAATAAAATATGTCAGAGGGTGTGCTTTAGGTAGGCTACATCATACAGAAGGCTTATACAAAGTGTTCATTAAATGGTATGGTTTTTATTCAGAAATATTATTTTCTCCACAGTCTTTGGTAAAAGGCGATTTCTTTTTTTTTTTTAAACAATTTCACCAGCTTTAGAGAATATCCTCTCGCATGGAACAGATGATGCAGGAGTACACAAAAACAGCTTCACTTTTATAAGAAATTCAGCCGCCAGGTTTCAAACCTGTCGACACTGGATTGGCCTGTCAAAGCAATCGGGTGGTTCACTACAGGAGTGAAGCAGTCTGTTTGCTTCAGACGTCATTTTCACGTGACTAGTGACGTAATGATACAAGCTCCGAAGCAGTGGTTCATTGCAACGGCCGTTCGAGTTTGAAGCAAGCTTCGGAGCGTCGGTGTCAGACGTAACATCACTAGTCACCATTGCTCCTTCTGTTAACCCCTTAATACAGTTTGTAATGTAAACTAGTCAGTGAGATAGGTGAAGCTCCTTATAATTTACAATTACATAAATGAGGATATCACTTTTTGGAAAGAGATGTTTAAAGGGGTATAACAATGTTTATTGAGATATTTATGTTTGATGATCCTGATTTGTATTTTGTGTGTGTGGATTTATTATTTGTATTCTGTGTGGATTTATTATTCACTTTGCATAGTGACTTAAATACTGTAGCCTAACTGTTTAAATTACAGTAACTAAATTTGATTCATTTGTTTTTTATCAGACTATAATCACAATACTGGATATTGGAATGTTCTGATGAGTATTGCTGAAGCTCAATACAGTTAAAGGAAAAAGAAATTACTACATCTCGTCTTTATTCCTGTGTCCTGACCGATACACCATCCTGTTTACTCGCTGGAAACTTTGATGAACTAGCCCTATTTGATTTACTCAGTAACACCTTTAACCACATTTTTAATATTACGGCCTCTCTTCCATAATGCTCCGTCATCTGCATAAAGAGCCAATCCTATTCCTGGTTTATTAACTTTATCAAAAACATCATTGATCATTAAATTAAACAATAATGGGCTTATTGCACTACCCTGTGGAGTTCCATTTAGAATGTTATAAGGAGCTGATAATTCTTCGTCCCTTCTTCTCCAAAATAAAATAAAAAACACAGAAACACACAATTCTTTTTTTTATTCTTCTTGGTATTTTTAACATGTTTTAAACAATTTAGTATTATTTTAAAAACACACAAAAAACCTTACAAGCTTGTTCTCAGTTGCTACCTTGGTTAAAAAAAAAAAAAACGTAATAATACAACAAAATGAGAAGAATAATACAGGGAAAAAAACGGTGAAAAATAAAAAGAATAAAAAACAAAGAGAATTTAAAAACCAAGTATTTTGAAAAGATGTCAACCGCATTCAATAGAAATACATGCTTCCGGTACTGTGGCTTTCCTTACTTCCGTTGCCACATGGCAAATTTATGCTTGATGTTTCATGTTGACGAAGATTTATTAGGGTCTTTATTTGCGTTTTCAAGTGTTTTTGCTTTAAGACATTTCATAACTTTAAATGTGTCACGGAGTCAAAATAATTTAACACCACTGAAATTAAGCTTAAAAAAAGAAGAAGAAATATAGCGATGTATTCATTTGTGTAAATTATAAAATAAATCGATTTGGGAACAGAATTTAGCTTTTTAATAAAGCTCTTCGGGAAAATTGTGCCTGGTCTTTCTCCGTAAGGAATCAATATAATATCGTGTTAAGCCATCTAAAGTATTAAGTTTATGAACACGTATTATTTTATAAATAAAGACATAACATGCAAAATCCCCTACGTCCATCGGACATTTTACTTTTACAACAAATAGTAACCTTTTCATTGCCATCAAAGTGAAATTACTGAACTCTCATTTAAAAGAAAAATGTCCGGTTTTTGCATCTGAAGTCTTCAAATAGTAAATTGGGTCTCGAGAATAAATAAATTGTGATGAATGAGCGGCATCTGCCAGTCAAACGTATTTAACCATCTCTCTTGCCATATGAATTTATTAAAAACTTAACTTAGATCCAGAGCAGATCATAGTTAAGCAATATTCACTAACCAATCCATCCACATTGTTCTAGAAATACCAGTGGAACAAATTCACAAAACAGTGTGTATCCATTTTGTACACAGAGACATTTATTACAATTTCACAGCAGGTTCAAATAGAGGAATGCCACCAACATATAGAGAACAAGAGCGCAGGGAGGAATTGTGGAGCTAATTAAATCACTATTACTACATTAAGATAATGGTATGAGACAATGAACTTTGTCACAAGAGCCATTGAAAAAAATTAAACTGTATATACATCAATTAGATAAAACAATAACATCTGACAACTAATAAATTAAGAACATAACATCAAGATACAGACACGGATACAAACATTTAAAGGTATCATTCAAGAAGAAAGAAGCTCACTCTGATAAACCAGACAATACTACAGTTAACCAAGAAAGCAGAGACAAAGACTTGCATTGGATTATATCAAAGATTTATATGCAAGCAAATGAAAAACACTGCAGGAATGTGTATGTAAAGTACTAAACCCTTGGCCTTGATTGGTATATATATATCAATGAATATTCTTTTAAACCGCCGGAAATGTGTTGCAAAACAGCTAAGTGTCTTAAGCAGTGTAGTCAAGCAATTGCTAATATTATGATTTTAACATGTGATATGTCCAGTAGCAGTCTTTGTCTCAGTGCTGTGTATATACAATCATCCACAGAGACACTGTCACCTTTTTTATTCTGAGGAGTTTGCAGGTATGTGATATAAATATAGATCCTTGAAATCCTCCTTTTTTTTTTAAAGAATTCTCACTGCAGCCTCCTTTGTCTTAAACTCTTTCTCCCTTTGCAGACGGTACTGCTAAATTTCAGCCTGCGCGGCTGCGCCTCCTCTTTGGCCTGCTTCAGACGCCGATTCTTCCCTATTGAAAAAAAACATGCACAATGCTCATAATAATACATTTATATCAGTGCCATAACTACTAACCAGAGAGGGAAAAATGACAATAGTCAAATATTGCTCTAACAGGGAAATTCCTCTCTTGTATGTATATGGGAAATGAGAGCCACCAGCAGAAACTCTATATAAAAACAGGAACTGAGTGAACGTCCAGTCCAGTGAGTCAATGTCATTCTCCAGTAAAGGAGATGTACACTTACAGTCATTATTTCCTTCACTATAAAGAACAATCCTAAAACCTGATATCTCCAACAAATATGTGTTGAAATTCCTCAACAGAGATGATCTCAAAGACTAAAGTGTGGTGATGCCGTATTTACTTTGTGTTTTAAACCTTTACAAACATCCTCAGTGTAAGACTGGAGTCAGTCTTAGAAAGTCAGTGGAGACTGGAGTCTCAAGAGAAGCCAGGTTATCCCGGTATATTTTTCTGTTGATATGATAAATCGGGTACATTTAGCACTATGGCGGTGAATTGTGTATGTGATGTATATAACGATATATGCCTTTCTCCACTGACTTTCTAAGTTGTTCAAAGCATTTGTAAGGATCTTGATTTTTAGAAGGCAGCTGTCTGACTCTGAGATGGCAAACAAGAACATGGTTTGTACATTATTAGCTGTATATGATTACGTCAAGCAAAAGGCTAATCATATGAATTAGATTGTCCAACGTCGTAAAGAGCGATACCATTGTGCAGCAAGTAACCTTTGACTTCCATAGAATTCTTTTTCCTACTATAATGGAGGTCAATGGGGTCCATCAACTGTCTGGTTACCGACATTCTTCAAAATATCTTCCTTTGTGTTCGGCAGAAGAAATTTATACCGGTTTGAAACAAGTTGAGGGTGAGTAAATGATGACAGAATTACTTATATTATTAGATTAAGATGACTTAGATGACCTAGGCCTTCTGTCCTATCTGAATAAATAACTTTTAATAGTGTAGCAGCGCAAAAACTCTCTATAATTGTTGTTTTTATTTTGCACCGGCAGTTATAATCCTGTGAGTTCGGGAAAAGCCGGTAGAGAGACACGAGCGCGTGAGTTCGGCTGGTGCGTTTGTGTACAGTTCTTGTGTTCCGAATCCGATTATAAGTTCAGAAACGGAGCCTCCCTTATCTTGTCGTTCAAGGGTTACAATAGGCCCTTTTCAGACATTAAAATAGTATGAATGTTTGGGAAAAAAAATAGGCCTACGTTTCGATCATAAAGCGAAAAGAAAAATTAAGAAGAAAATCATATTCACCACGGGGAAAAAAACATTATAGCCTACTCACCAAAACTACTGATTATTTTTTACACAAAATCCATCCTTATTTCTTTCCTCAAGAAGACTTCAATTACTGTTGTACAGGTTCTAACTGCGTTGCAGTTCAACAATGTCGTGTCTGTCCCATCATACTTCTAGCATAAGTTTTACTGAGAGTGTTTGCTCGACAGAAGCACAGTCACAGCAAAACATGAAGATGTGTAGCCTACAGCTGACCCATGCTCTCACACAGAGTTTTGAACGAAATCAATGAGATCAGCGGGACTTTTGCCTTCAAAATCATTCGTGGCATAACTTACATTAGTCAGTTCTGTTTTTACTCGGACAGATCGATAGAGTTCCGTGACTCTGCGTTAAGCTCAGATTGAATAAGGGATTTTTTCCGGTTGGAACCTGCTGGGGTCGAGGAGGGAAATAAACATTAATTTGTGGGTTGAAAAACTATTAAATCTACAGGAATATATTTTAGTTTACGCCGTTCGCTACAGATGCGGATACTACCAGTAATAGTACGCGCTCTGAGCATCCAATCAAAGAACGAGAAAATGCAGACGTTATTGAACGCCTGCTAGATGGCCCCGCTGCAGTCAAAGCGAAATCTGATTGGCTGATTAAATCTGACTGATTATCTGATTGGTTAAAGGAACAGTTTAATTGCCATTCATTTTAGCTACAGACGCCCGCACTGTCGATTCTGAAGGCCTCCAGGCAGATGTATTTGGCCATGACAACGCATGATGGCTGAAATATGATTGGATAAAAACTCTAACATAAAAACACACTACTGGAAGCAGCGCAAACCAAGAGCAAAGCTATGAAATTAAGATAATGAACTATTGGGAATAATTTAATACTCATTCATGGAAAAATATATTAAAGTGCAAGTCAGTAATTCTGATAGTGTTTAGGCCAGCAGAGAAGGCCTTGCTGGCCCTGACGGCCCACCACTGCTTAGATTTAAGTACAGCCTTTAATACTCTAGATCACACAATTTTAATAGAACACCTCAGAGATTATGTAGGGATCAATGACGTAGCCCATAAGTGGCTTTCCTCTTATTTCCTCTTATTTCTCTTATTTACGACAGATGACGTATCGGGTTCATGAAGGGTTGTTCCATTTCATAGGAGAATATTTCAACCCCTTGGCCCTTGTAACTCAAGGGGTGAATTGGGATTGAGCCTTAGTCCACAGTATATTTAAACTCCATGCATGTATTTGTAAACACATTTTTGAATATTTTTAAAGGAAAACATGGTCTTTTTTTCACCATTAATCACTGTGGAACCATTTAAAGGAGGGTCATATAATGGTACATGCACTTTTACAAGTTGATTGTACTGAAATGTGTGTTGTCAGTGCCTGCACACAACCATCATATAATGATAAAAATCCATCCAATGATTTTGTTTTAATCTTCTTATATGTTTTCCCCTGCCTCAAATTGAGCCGTTCGTTTTTGTGACGTAGATAAAACGGACGTCCCTCCCACGATTGTTGATTGACAGCAGCGTTTCAACACAGACCCGCCCTCGCTCGTGAGCCAGCTGTCAATCATAGTCTGTCATTGTTTACACTGGAGCAGAATGGAGTCTTAGCGATTGCGGTGTTCTGTTCTTGGGTGTAATAACGAACACAGCAGTCATTTTGATGTTACTAAATCCGAACCGCTGAAGACGAAGTGGCTGAGTTTTGTGTACGATGGGAATATTCCCCACGATCAACGTCAATGCTTTCATGTTTGCGCGAATCATTTCTCACCAGACTGCTTTTTAAACAAGGGTCAGTAGCCTATAAAGCTGGTTTTGCTAAGAGGCTGCTCCTGAAAAAGGAATCGGTACCAACTATACGTGTTCCTGCTGCACCTCCAGAAGAACTGAAGTGAGTGTAACGTTTTATTAACCTTTAAATATTAATCTTTGCAAATCGCTTGCACGCTTCACGATGAATGTGGCTAATGTTTACACTCAGGGTACATTACGACATGTTTTCTATGTAACGTTACGACGTTCTCAATATAATTAATAATCCCACGTTTATAATGAACAACGCGTGCTAACTCTCTGATTATCTTCATTTAGGTTATACACTTGTTATCTTTGGGGTCTCCAGGGACCCCAGACAATAACATTGCATTTTGTAACATAATGTTTTTTTTTTTTTTTACAAGTGTAATTTTACTTTGTTTATAATGTTTTTACTCAACATTTGTGCAGTTTTTGGAGGATTTATGATATCTTTTAAATTTCTATAAATAAATATTAATTTAAATAGGCTTTTTTTACAAAAAACAGCATTTTATGTAAAATTCACTTTGTAAAAGACCCAGATTTCAAACTTTCCTTCATGGGGATAACATGGATAATTTTACAAGGTTTAATGTAAAAAAAAAATGCAATTTTTTTGGAAAATGCCTTTTTAAAATAAAAAAAATCACTTTAACCAATAGATGGCTATAGAGCTCCACTATATGCTATTTGCTATTTTACTAACTGAATTCTATCTTTTCACAAGTTGGATTCAAATCTAAATATTATAAAATGACAATTATAACAAACAAAAAAAAATAATAATTTGTCAAAGTTTATAATTTTTTGTACTGGAAAAAGTTTTTCAGTAATGTTACATTATGATTACATTATGAGTCTTTAGATTTTATCATTTATTTCAATCATCTGTTTTTAATACAATTCTATAATTTTAATCAACACATCAGTTACTAACTGTAACAGAACAAAAATTATCAGAAATGAACAGTTATATTACATATTGAGTAAAAATACATGACATTAACATCAAAATGCAATGATCTGAACAGCAATAACAAATGAGCAAATAAAGCAGTAAAAAAATCTAATTTAGTTAGAAATGTTGAACTGTGTGTGCATGCGCATGCTAAATAGTTTTTTCTCATCCTTTCATCTCTCTCGCACTCGCTCTGTGTGTGTGTGTGTGTGTGTGTGTGTGTGTGTGTGTGTGTGTGTGTGTGTGTGTGTGTGTGTGTGTGTGTGTGTGTGTGTGTGTGTGTGTGTGTTTGTGTGTGTGTGTATCGAGCATGATGATTTTGCATTGTTGGAAATGTCCCACTTTATTTCGGTCTATGTGTTCTGCTTGTTTCTGATTTTGATGATGAACTGTTTTATAGTCTCAAAAATGTATTCGTGTGTGTGTGTGTGTGTGTGTGTGTGTGTGTGGTGTGTGTGTGTGCGCATTTTATTGGACAAATTCTAAGACTTTTTTTATAGCCTTACAAATGTGTGTGGTGTGTGTGTGTGTGTGTGTGTGTGTGTGTGTGTGTGTGTGTGTGTGGTGTGTGTGTGTGTGTGTGTGTGTGTGTGTGTGCGTGTGCCTGTGTCGAGCATGATAATTTTGCATTGTTGGAAATGTGCGACTTTTTTCTGTCTCTATGTTCTGCTTGTTTCTGATTTTGATGATGAACTGTTTTTATAGTCTCAAAAATGTATTCCTGTGTGTGTGTGTGTGTGTGTGTGTGTGTGTGTGTGTGTGTGTGTGTGTGTGTGTGTGTGTGTGTGTGTGTGTGTGTGTGTGTGTGCGCGTGTGCCTGTGTCGAGCATGATAATTTTGCATTGTTGGAAATGTCCCACTTTATTTCGGTCTATGTGTTCTTGTTTCTGATTTTGATGATGAACTGTTTTTATAGTCTCAAAAATGTATTCCTCGGTGTCTGTCTGTCTGTATGCACTGTCTGTCTCATTTTGCATTGTGGATGTGTTCTGGATTGTTGGAAGTGTGCCACTTTATGTTTGTCTATGCTTGTTTCTGATTTTGATGATGAATTTTGTATGTTTACTATGCGGGGTCCCCAGGGACCCCGAAGACAATGAGTGTGACTATTTTTGTCACGCTAACATAATAACAGATATCGTTCCAATTTTTTTTTTTTTTTTTTTGTAGATCTAGAAAGAGTCCAGAGCTGTAGAAAGTTTCATACCATTTGGACAAAGAGAAATTTTTTTTTAAATTTGAGCAAAAGTCATTTGGGGTACTAAAATACCCCGAAGATAACCAGAGGGTTAAAAACGGTGTATGCACAGAACAGAGGGGCGGAGTCAGCCAAGCTCATTATTTTTTAAAGGCATATGCACTGAAACGGGGTGCTGAAAACAGAGCTGTTTTTGAGCAGGTAAAATTAGTGTTTTCTTAAAATACTAATGAGAATTTTGAATAAAAGTATTACAAAGTTTTTATTTAGACCCTAAAGGTTCATATTAAATTGTACAAAAATTGAATTATATGACCCCTTTAAGCCCACCTTATGTATTTCAATGAGGAATCCCTCTAATTGGAAACTTTGCATTTTCTGAAAGTTAAATAACATTTCTTTGTGTGCTTTTACCTTACTAACCTTTTAACCTTACTTACCACCTTAATTTACAACTATATTTAGATAGGCCTACAAATTACACACATTCATTCAAATGAGATTCCGTTTTTGTCCTTAAGTACCTTTTTTATAACCGGGCATAATTCGGGAGCCAAGCTGAGTTAAGGCTTGAGATTCCGGGCATGGAGAGGTCAACTATAGGGGACCTCTAATCAAACATTAGCAAAAGGAAATTTTTAATACTTCCATGCCACTGAATACATATATTGATGTTTTACTACTTTAAAATCAATTAATTTTTATATTTTGTGAATCAATGATGATATGGGATTATTTGGAACACATGCGGGCTTAAATGGTGCCAAAGTACAAATTAAGCCCAAGACTTAGATTTTGGTGGGCTTAGCAGGTACACTTACCCCATTTATTCATCCATCCATCAAACCGAATCATAATATTCATGAATGCATTCCTCCATCAATAATCTGTTTATCAGTCCCTGATAAACAGTCCCTATTCCCTGCCAGAGCTGTGTGACCTACCTGGGCCGGTGAGTTTCTCCTGCTGGTGTTGGGCTCATGGGAGTGAGGTAGAGCAGCAGAGCTGGGACCAGCCTCCTGATGCCCCCCACCGCTCTCATCGCCTCCAGCCACCCCTCCTGAAGTGCGGTGGAGCGTTCCCTGGGCCAGCTCCCTCTCTATCTTTGCATCCTCCCTGGCTTCATTTTTAAGCTCGTAAATGTGCTTCATTAATGTGGCCAAAGCCACGTTAATCAGCACAAACTGGGCTATAAACAAAAAGCTTAAAAAGTAGATTGGAGAGATGTACTGCAGACTTGGATTACAGTATCCACCATGCGGGCATTCTCGAAGAGTGTCCTACAGGAGTGAAAAGAGAGTTACCATAAAGATATTTAAACTTTACAGTTAGTTACGTTAATTTGACTAGACAAATCAGGTTCACTTTCAATACTTGATCCCACTTCTTTTAGAAATAATTTTGTTGGAGTAAAATAGTTGCACTGTAATATGATCATTTTCTTAATCTGCAATTTTGTCTTGTTCTCCAATAAAAATATCTGAACATCCTTACAAATACAATAATTATTTTTACTACCGTTTATTTTATTTTATGCAGGAAAACAAGACCCCCATTAAATGAATTTGGCATCTCTCTCCTCTCTCTCTCTCTCTCTCTCTCTCTCTCTCTCTCTCTCTCTCTCTCTCTCTCTCTCTCTCTCTCTCTCTCTCTCTCCTCTCTCCTCTCTCTCTCTCTCTCTCTCTCTCTCTCCTCTCTCTCTCTCTCTCTCTCTCTCTCTCCTCTCTCTCTCTCTCTCTCTCTCTCTCTCTCTCTCTCTCTCTCTCTCTCTCTCTCATAACCTAAGTGGTGTTTAAACTTAAAGGAGAACTCCGGTCAATTTTAACACTGAGCTCATTTTTTTGTAAATTTGGATTACTGTCAATACAGAGAACAACGACAAAAATCGGTTTTTTCCTACACCGTGTTATCCTCTTTTTAAAATGTACACCCTGTTGACTTAAACGGGGCAAGTTTTAAACCTGCTTTTAACCTCTTAACATCCTTGATGTGTCATTTTAAGTGCACAGCCATGTGAGTGGTTTTATTAAGAGTGAACACGGTGAATCTGACTACAGATCTCCTACAGATTGCTGATAACCACCACTTTGTGCTGCATGTAGCATGAGCTACAGGAACAAATCCCATACTGCCAGTTTCAATTTAATTTATTCTGATGTAACAAACTCTCTCTACTTCTTTCCTTCAAAGCGGCAGTATCTGAGAGTCGCTCACAGTAATTTTGCTTGGCCATTCATGCATGCGGTTTGGGGAGGTGATGGCTTCTCTGCAGGTATGTAGGAACTCAGGTTGTAATTTAAAGCTCTGATTATTGTGCTCTAGCTGCCAGGAAACCACTGCAAGCCTCCATCAACCGTAAAACTGATTGTGTGTGTGCCTAATGGGGAGAACTGTCACCCTCCATCAAAAACACACTGGTGTGTGTGGGGTGCTATGCATCGATATCGTGCCAATGTGTTCTCATTTATTCAGGTGTGCTTCACTACTGCGCTGAATATGCTGAGCTGGTAGTTCCTCCATCATAAATCTACCATATAAACGGCAGGTTAGAGGGAGAGCAGATGAAAGGTGGCAGGTTCTCTTTACACAGGAAGATAAGAATTCATTCCTCAAAGACAAGTGTATTAGAGACGAGAAAGACACAGAGAGCACGAGAGAGAAACAATGATCAAAGAGGCTATAATGAAATAATGTACAAACCAAAAGGAGATCAAGAAAAGTGCAGAAAAGTGGTGAGAACAGATTGTGATGCTGAAGATGTATAAGCCACTACTTCACTTTGCATAACAACCTATGCTGGACTCTTTACTGCGGCGATGCGTTATAAACCAGGGCCATAGCTAGTAAATTCTGGGCCCCCACTGCCCTCCACTCATATCATATACGGTATAAGACATAGCACATCTGGTGCCATGTAACCTCATAGGGATTTCCTACGCAGTAACAATATAAATGTTGTTTATATATATATATATATATATATATATAATATATATATATATATATATATATATATATATATATATATATATATATATATATATATATATATATATATATTGCTTTTACCCATTTTATATAAATTCATATACAAAGTTGATCAAGCAATCATTCAAGACAAACTAATAAATAAGTAAATAAAAGACAAGACAATTGGGTCCCTCTGCTATAATTAATAACTATCGGACTAAAGTAAACCATTTTTATGGAGTGGAGAGAGAGGAGATATTTGGAAAACGTCTTTTACTAAAGTGAATGTTTTTGTTATTTTCATGATTCATAAGAGTAGGGGAATATATAGTATAAAAAATGAAATGACAGTGAACCTAACGCAGAAGAAGCAAGTTCTCATTTCATTCTGTTTTGTTTTGTGTTAAATTAGCAATTTCTGGTTGTCTGTGTACCTACACTTCTGTTCAAAAGTTTGGGTTCTCTAAGATTTTTTTTTTTTTAAAGAAATTA
Organism: Chrosomus eos; assembly: GCA_036326025.1. NCBI lineage: Eukaryota > Metazoa > Chordata > Actinopteri > Cypriniformes > Leuciscidae > Chrosomus > Chrosomus eos. The sequence goes on from CM070821.1 coordinate 44,903,420, forward strand.
ATACTTTTACACATTAAACTGATCAAAAGTGACTTACATGTAGAATGTTACAAAATATTTCTATATCATACTGTCCTTTTGAACTTTCTTTTCATCAAAGAATCCTGAAAAAAATATGCATTATGGCTTCCACAATAATATTAAGCACCACTTGGATAATAAAAAGAAACGTATCGGCAAGAAGCAGCATATTAGAATGATTTCTAAAGGATCTTGTTACACTGAAGACTGGAGTAATGATGCTGAAAATTCAGCTTTACCATCACAGGAGAATATATAATATATATATATATATATATATATATATATATATATATATATATATAAAACAGCTATTTTAAAATGTAATATTTAACTATTTTTGATCACATACACCTCATTTAAAAAAATCTGACAACTTCAAAGTTTAAAAAAAGTTTTTTTTTTACTAACTTTCCCCACCTCTTTTTATAACAAAGGGATGTTCATGGAATTATGGCTCTATGTTCTGCTGTACCTTCATTATTCCATTCCAGTTGTCTCCAGTGGAGACTTGAAAGAGGGTGATGATAGCGATGATAAAGTTCACAAAGTTGACGTGAGGACTCATGCCCTCGCATGGGTGGGACTGGTTGCACACTGAGGGGAACAGATAGAGACGCAGGGAGAGTTTGTATTGTTGCATACAATTGTGAATGTTTCTTTTCACCTAAAAGCTTTGTCTCAATGTAACCTATGCAGTCCTGCCAAATTCAGAAGAACCACAAGAAAGTCGGTGAGGATAGGAGTTAAAGAGGAATAGTATGCGTTTACCCAGCTCTCCAAACAACTCCACCCCCAGTGCAGCATAAATGAAGAATATCAACAGGAAGAGGAGGAAGATGTTCCCCACCTGAAACACACCAATCAAGACTGAAACCAGCACACATGCACTCACCCTTAAAGGGATACTCCACCCAAAAAATTTAATTCTGTCATCATTTACTCACCCTCAAGTTGTTGCAAACCTGTATGAGTTTCTTTCTCCTGCTGAACACAAAGTAAGATATTTTGAAGAACGACTGGAACCAAACAGTTGTTTGGCACCATTGACTTCCATAGTAGAAAAAAAAAAAAAAATAGCCTACTATGGAAGTCAATGGTGCCAAAGTTCCAATCGTTCTTCAAAATATCTTCCTTTGTGTTCAGCAGAAGAAAGAAACTCATACAGGGTTGCAACAACTTGAGGGTGAGTAAATGATGACAGAATGTTAATTTTTGGGTGGAGTATTTAACACAATATACAGGCAAGCACACCATTTTACATGTACAGTACACTGAATAATTTAGCAGATAATTCTATCCAAAGCAAATAACAATTATCATACAGAATCCAAGAACAGTACCACAATCTGGATTAAGCTGAAGTAGAACAAAAATTAGTGCACAAAAGTTTGTAGATTTTCACTAAATATCTCACGTTCCAGACAATTCTTCCATCTGTACTAAACCTCAGTCATTTTTTGTCTTAGAAACATAGCAAAAATTAATTTCTTACTATTTTTTTCCAAGCCAATATATATGGACATTCTTATATATAATATATATATATATATATATATATAATATATAAGAATGTCCATATATATTGGCTTGGAAAAAAATAGTAAGAAATTAATTTTTTCAACTGTTTTCAATATTGATAATAATACACGTTAATTATACACGTAAGACTGGAGTAATGATGCTGAAAATTCAGCTTTACCATCACAGGAAAAAGGAAACAGAAAATTCAAATAGAAAACAGTTTTTAAATTATACGACTTTTAAATTATGATCATATTTCACAATTTTATTGTTTTACTGTATTTTTGATCACATAAATGCAGCCTTGGTGAGCAAAAGAGACATTTAAAAAATCGTACTATGTCTACTGCAAAACTAAATCAATATGAGGATATAAGATACATGAAAGTCAATTTAAAGTTTATGCTTTTATTTGATTCATTCCTTTTTTTTTAAATACGATTTTATGTTGTGCTTTAAAGCTGTGACATAAAAATGAAGTTTGTTATTAATGTATCCTAGTTGAAAAAGCCATGAATAAGCACTTGTCAACACAGCTTGGATAACTCCCTCTTCTCAAGACAAATGTGACTAAAAAGGGGTTGGAGTAACAATGCAATGCTTTATCAATTGCAGTTGTATCATCACCTGAGGCAGGGCTTTCACTGCATACCAGCAGCGCTCTCACTCCAGTGGCCCAATCTTTAACACTGAGAGAGAGAGAGAGAGAGAGGGAGAGAGAGAGAGAGAGAGAGAGAGAGAGAGAAGGAGAGAGAGAGAGAGAGAGAGAGAGAGAGAGAGAGAGAGAGAGAGAGAGAGAGAGAGAGAGAGAGAGAGAGAGAGAGAGAGAGAGAGAGGAGAGAGAGAGAGAGAGAGAGAGAGGAGAGAGAGAGAGAGAGAGAGAGATTTCATATTTATGAGTTCATATTTATATTTTTGCAATTTATTAAGGTGAAAGATTAAGGGACACAATATAACACATTGCGCTGTGGTTCTCATGTAGGGGATCAAGTTCAAATCCAGCTTGCAAAATATTAGTCTCATTACTACTTTCACTCCCCATTATTCAATGTTCCCTCGCTACTTGCCAATCAATAAAAGTGATAAAGGGCTAAAAATAAATGAATACAGATAAAAGTCAGATAAATGGCTGTGGTGTGTGACATTAAGCACTTGTGGAGATTACGCTGGAATGGATGTGTGACAGGGGCGATTCTAGGATTTCAATCTTATCTGAACACAAACTGATGTGGGTAAGAGGAATATATATATATACACTATACAGTAATATCTACTTATTAGAATTTATTTCTTGTCTTGTATAGTTTCTTATCTTATTATTTTTATATATTATTCTTATATACTATTTTTATTTCATATTTTCAAGTACAGGCTATATAAAGGAAAAAACTAGAGATGAACCTCACTAATCAACTAGTTTGTTGTTGGATTGGTCAACCATCATGACCATCCTTGCTGGTAAGGGAATTCAGAGTGGAAGAAAAAGCTTCTGTTTTCAGCAAGCATGAGAAAAGATCATCCCATAATTCACATATTTTAAGTGCTCTAAGAGTTTAATGACATTTTTAAGGGGGCTGAAATGTCTATCAGCAGCTATGATGAGTGGTGTTAACCAGTGGTCCGCATCTTGTGTTTGTGCGACTAACCACATGCGATGCGTAGAATCCTCATAATGCGAACGATAGTGGGGTTGATGGGCAGAGCTGCACTGATCTCGATCTCCTCCAGTATGATGCCCATGATTGACAGCAGCACTATAGCTAAATCCAACTGGTTCCACCTACACACATACACAGGGGACAGATTTGCTTACTTATGCAAAATATCAACATTCATGCACTCTGAATCCAACCTTTCTGTCTAGTTTAGGGGACCACTTAATAACACACAATTAGGGAGAATTTAGGCCCCACTCCAGCATAGGAGACCTCATTCACTAATGCAGGATGAGGGACGCCTCGTTTTTACACTACAGCAAAAATCACAGTTGCCCACATCTGCGGTGCAGGAACCAGCCGTGGCACACCTGTCTGCGCACACACCTCTGACATCCAGCTCGTAATTGTGACCTAGTTAAGAGGCATGGAGAGCTACGGCATTAAATAATGGCTTGTTGAAAGCTTTCTAGTGTCAGACCCAAATATGCGTGAATAAAAAAGACAAAGTGTGTTGCGGCGTGAGCCTGTGTTTTTTTACTCTTTTAAATGGGTCAATACAATATATTCTAATAAAGCTACAATATGCCAGGATGTTTAGACCCTGCGCTTTCTCAATGCACCTTGATATATGCCAGTATTAGTTTGTGACAAGCCAGAGGAACCGCTCTTGTCTAATCCGCCTAATGATAAATAGAAGTGTTATTATGTAAACAAACACAGGAGTGAGATTTTATTAAACCCTCGAGACAAATAACCATGTTCACTCTCGCCCTCACTGTAGTCAGGTGCGTTTTGTCCTATTAACAGGGCTAATCTAATTTCTATCTGCGTCATAAAAACAACAGAAGCAACAGCACACCCTCCAGTGACTCCAGAAAACAAAATAAGAGGATTCGGTCAGGTGGAATCAACATCTGATGAATTCATTAAATCAGTTAGCGATAGTAGGAGAGAAAACGTGAGGAGATGAAAGGTGAGGAGGGGAATGAACTGAATACCTGTCTTTGAAGTAACGTCGGAAGCCAAACGCGGTGATCTTCAGGACAGCCTCCAGCACAAAGGTGCTGGTGAAGAAATAATCACAGTACTTGAGACTGATCTCCAGAGACTGGGGGGAAGGAAACATACAGACGGAGAGGAGGCCAGAGAGACAGAGGAAGAGAACAAGAGAGGTGTGAATGATTAAAAGACTTTCGCCTCAGGTTCATAAAGTCATTTTTACATTAGCTATATAACAATATCATGTATTCTATGAATGTTTGTGTAAAAGCCCCAAAAATTGAGACAAGTCACATGCGTTTATGCAATGGCACTGTACACTGAATGTGTTTTTCTCAAATGAATGGACTCCCAGGGTGACAGGGAAATTTCTGAACTGTCTAAACTGAAATCAATAGCAATAAAAAGGCAAGCAATATACTGTAAAGCCAAATCAGCAATGATGGCTTTAATGATAACTACACAATATATTAGAAAGAAATATATATATAATAAAGTGATGATTATTTAGAGGATGAGGCCTGCATTTTATCTTACATGAGGCTGGCTGTAGTGCTCCAGTGACAGAGTCACAATATTCACACAGATGATGATAGTGATGAAGATGTCCAGGTAGCGACTGGTGCAAAGACTGTTAATCATCAGTCGCAAACGACTGTAATTGACATGATATGGCAACTGCTGGGCCTCTGAGAGAAATAAGTAGATTAGTTTAAATTGAGTAAGCACACTTTTTCAAAAAAACAAATATTACAGTGTGTATTTTCAACAAATGGAATTCAAACAAGTTTCATTGCTACTCAATCTGCCACTGGCCGGTCAAAAATATAGTCCCGCCCCCAAACATATGCAATTAGTTAAGCTGAATGTTGTTGTGACACTCAAACAAAGAGACATTTTTTTAATAGTGATACAGAGCCACAGTGCTTTTCACACTTTTCTGAAAATCAATCGACTAAAGGATTAATTTTAGTTATCTCAGCACATTAATTGGCAAAGGAGAATATTTGACCATAAAAAAAATGTATACAAAAAAAGTCTGTATGTGTGATGAAAAGGCTCTGGTCCATAAACTAGATTTTTTTTCTGTAGAGGAAAGATGCATCACAGAACACACCTGTGCGGTCTCTCCATCTGGCTAACGATAGTATGAGATGTAAACTGGTTATTCAGCATTAGTGTGCAAATCAAATCATCTATTTTCATTTACAGTCACTGCTCCTTCATCCACCTGTCTGTTGGAACCCGTATGGCCAAGGGCTGTGGCCCAACATTCTTCAGCATGTCTAATATCAGTAATTGTATTTTTTTTGTAACAAAATTAAATATAAATATAACAGTCCCTCCAGTTTTTCGCGATTCGCATTCTTAACCCGCAAAATAATCACAAAAATGAAAAAGACTTCACAAAACATTAAATTATAATCACCCAATTGAAATATCTATTAAAGTTTCAATGCATTTTTACATGGATACCTTTAGCTGAATCAGCCGATATCCGAACAGTTTTCATTGGGCACTGACTGCAGTAGGCTTCGGCAAACTTATTAAAGCGTTTCACATGATTGAATGACATCACAAAAACAATATGATATGCTTCATGGTACTAAAAAGAATTATTAAAAGCGCATTATACTGCGAAAGAGAACTTTTTTCATCCAGTCGAGTAACAGTCTCAACAGTCCAACTGACTGAGTGACTGCAGTGTGTGTGTATGTTGTGTGTGTGTGTGTGTGTGTGTGTGTGTGTGTGTGTGTGTGTGTGTGTGTGTGTGTGTGTGTGTGTGTGTGTGTGTGTGTGTGTGTGTGACTGACTGACTGACTGCCACCGCCTGTGTATGGAATTCTTTTTTATAGCGCTTGAACAAATACACATAGGCTATAGCTACACTTACTTAAAAATATTCATCTTGGCGAGTATTTACGTAAAACAGTCAATCAGTAATAACTGATTGGGATGTTTGTCAGAACTGTAGTAGGTCTTAAAGTGACAGTAACCTAATTTACCTGCTGTTGCCAGTGTTGTCAATGTTAATGAAGCAACAACAATTCATGTTAATATTTACATAGGTTAGGTAGAAAACTTTCCCATAGGTTGTTTTAAAAGTTAATTTGATGAGAATTTGATTAGACCAAAATAAACAAGCTTTATGCATTTTGTTTGTGATTTGTGTGATGTATGAGTAATTTGCATCTGACATTGTACTATTATGATAAATGTGATGTCCTAATTATAAAATATAAAAATCGCAAATTTTTCCACAAATTTCTGGAAATTACCACCACAAAATTAGTCATTTTGATCGCAAAAATCACACAAAAAAAATCGTGAAATCCTGGAGGGACTGATATAATATATATATAGTTTTTCCTAAACTGAAGACAATATTAAACTGAACAGGAGGTTATTATTATTCCATTACTAACCCATTCAAAACATTTCTTTTTCTTCTCCTTACCCAGTCTCTTTTTCTCCATGCTTCTCAGTCTCTTCTCCTCTCTCCTGTTGGGGTATTTATTCTGGTTCGGTTGGTGATTGAAGAAGCTCTCAACCACTACATCAACAAATATGTTCAGCCAGAAGAAACTGACAATCACGAGGAAGGAGATGAAGTAAAGCCGCATCCAGGGATTGTTATTGGTTATGGGCTGAGGCAGAAAGAACGGTGGATGACAGAGTTAGGAAAATCAGAAATAAACTGGATTTTTGTGAATCATTTTGAAGAAAATGTGAATGCCGCTTGCCTTCTAGTTGATTGCTAGGATGTTGCTAGGGATTTGAGGTGGTGTTAAGGGTGGTTACTATAGTGTTATGCTTTTGCTATGGTGTTCAAGGTTCTAAGCATTTGCTAAGGCTTTGTTGTTACTTAGGTGATGTGGGTGCTGCTAAGGATGTTCACCTGTCATCTGCCTGGTTAAAATTGTAAAGCCATTTCTTAACACAAATATAAGCCCACCTATACTCAATGAGCCCTATTTTAATGATATAAGAGCCCTTGACTTTAGACCAGGTTTCAGTTGGTCAATGGCGCAGTCTATTTCAGTTGCCTCCAAAGAGCAACGTGCCAACAATGCGTCTAAACACACCTCGTTTTCAAACTAGCATGCCCATGGACGCACAAATGGGCGCAAATGTATTTGCCAATTAAACAACATGGCGCAGGCCGTGAAAATGATAACTGCGTTGGGCTGAAACTAGAAAAACATACTTGCTAGTTTCTGGCATAGCGCAAATAGCGTTAAGTTTGACAAGAGTGACAAAGGCTGTAAAGAAAGCATATTAGGAAAGCCCTTATATGGAATGACTAACTTTGTGCATGCGGCCGCTCATTTAGAATGCTCCAAATTCACTAAGATCAGAACGATGTTAAGAGAAAAGTAATGTGCGTATGAACGTGTTGTGAATTATGCAGAGATTCTTCGTGAGAAGTTCTCCTTTGCATAGAAATGTTGCCTTTGGCTTGCTCAGTTGGGGATATTCAAATTAATTAACCAATCATTAATACCATTGATCAGCCCTACCTAATGTGGATGTTTTTTTAAGAGAGAGTAATCATTATGCTGGTCCCTAACTGATGCAAGCTCACTGCTTTTTGAATTGAGGAAAATCATTGCTTTTCAGCTTCAGAGCCAAAAGCCTGTTAGTATTCATGAAGCTAATTGTGTGTATTCAGGATTAAATATCCACTGTTGAGTGCTTATTCTTTAAAGCTCTTTATTTTAGTTGAAAGAAAGTGACTTTTGTTTGGTTCAGATATCCTTTAACACTTAAAACACTTTCACGGTACCTAATTCTGAAAATAAATTAACTTTTATAACTTGTTAAAGCTCACTTGTAGTATCTTGGCTATAGAATATAGTTTTTCTTTAGCTAACCAAGCTAGTTTGATAATTTGCATTTATATTTAGCTTTAGTACATATAATTAATTTTATTTTATTTTTCTGCTTAACTAAAATTTGATGATTGAGTTGTGTATTTTATAAGCTCTGTGTGATTCAATTTGTATTGCCACTTTACTGTACTTTTAAAACGTCTGTATAAATGTGCCAGTTTTGGGCTAATATTGCCCACAAACCGTATACGAGAGGGCTGGCTGTTAAGGTTCACTGTGATATCAATATGCAAATTTATGACAAAGTCCATCCGACATTGAAAGACCACCATTTGCATTCGCCCTCAGGCGATGGGAACATCAGCGAACATGTTACATGGGAACATTACCTGCTGGTCCACTGCCACTGCATCCAGACCATGATGCATTATATTGACCCAGCCGGCCTTCGATGCCAGCACAATCAGGGTTATCAGAGCCTGTAAAAACATAAACACAGATTCATATGAGAAGCCGGACAAGCAAAGATAGATGGAGGTTGAACAGACAAATATGGTCAAGTCAAGTCAAGTCACCTTTATTTATATAGCGCTTTTTACAATACAAATTGTTTCAAAGCAGCTTTACAGAGATAACAGGAAAACAATGTTGTAATAGTATTGTTCAATTGAAAATTAAATGTCCCCAACTAAGCAAGCCAAAAGGCGAAGGCAACAGTGGCAAGGAACCAAAACTCCATCAGGTGACAGAATGGAGAAAAAAACCTTGGGAGAACCCAGGCTCAGTCGGGGGGCCAGTCCTCCTTTGGCCAACGAATGAACAGTGTATGATTATGAGTTAGGCAGTATAATGTCAGGAGTCAGATGGGATCAGAACTTTCACGATATTATCCAGTTCATCTGGTTGGGTTGGGTCATCCGGCCGGTGAGGAGATGAGTGGTGGGGTGTCCATGGACCTTCACAGCCCTGATAATGCGTGTCGACGTGTCCATGTGATGGTCCTTCATCAGATCTGGATATGCCCTGGATCCGGCGGTCTGCGGTAAACCTCGGGATAAACAGAGAGACTAATATTAGCGTAGACGCCATCCTTCTTATGATGTACAAAGTACATCAGGAATTATGGGAAGTGTTCCCGGTTCCGGCTGATCTAATCTATGCAGCCTAACATTGAATTATAGAAATCTATAATGTGTTATGTGTATGCTAAGCCAAAGAGATGTGTTTTTAGTCTAGATTTAAACTGACAGACTGTATCTGCTTCCCGGACCGTGTTAGGAAGATTGTTCCAAAGTTTTGGTGCTAAATAGGAAAAGGATCTACCGCCAGCAGTCGATTTTGATATTCTAGGTATTATCAACTGGCCAGAATTTTGAGATCGCAATAGACGTGAAGGACTATAATGCGTTAAGAGCTCGCTCAAGTACTGGGGAGCTAAACCATTTAGTGCTTTGTAAGTAATCAGCAATATTTTAAAATTTATACGATGTTTAATAGGCAGCCAATGCAGTGTTGACAGAACCGGGCTAATATGGTCATACTTCCTGGTTCTGGTAAGAACTCTAGCGGCTGCATTTTGAACTAGCTGTAGTTTGTTTAATAAGCGTGCAGGGCAACCACCCAGTAGAGCATTACAATAATCTAGCCTTGAGGTCATGAACGCATGAACTAATTGTTCCGCATTTGTCAGTGAGAGCATATGACGTAATTTAGATATATTTTTAAGATGGAAAAATGCGGTTTTACAGATACTAGACACGTGACTTTCAAATGAAAGATTAGTATCAAAGAGCACACCCAGGTTCCTAACTAACGTCGAAGACTTAACAGAGCAGCCATCAAGTGTTAGACAGTATTCTAGGTTATTAGGTGAGGAAGTTTTTTGTCCAATGATTAGAATCTCTGTTTTTTCAGAATTTAGTAATAGGAAATTACTGGTCATCCAATTTTTTATATCAGCTATGCATTCCGTTAATTTTGTGAATTGGTAAGTTTCGTTAGGTTTTGAAGAAATATACAGCTGAGTATCATCAGCATAACAGTGAAAGCTAATTCCATATTTCCTAATTATATCTCCTAATGGTAGCATGTACAGAGTGAAGAGCAGCGGTCCTAGTACTGAGCCTTGTGGTACGCCATACTGAACTTGTGATCGATAAGACATCTCTTCATTTACTGCTACAAACTGATATCGGTCAGATAAGTATGATTTAAACCATGCTAGTGCAATTCCGCTAATGCCAACATAGTTTTCTAGTCTATTTAAAAGAATGTTGTGGTCGATAGTATCAAATGCAGCACTAAGATCAAGTAACACTAATAGAGAGATACAACCACGATCGGATGATAGGAGCAAATCATTTGTGACTTTAATGAGAGCAGTCTCAGTACTATGGTACGGTCTAAATCCGGACTGAAAATCCTCGCAGATATTATTTCTTTCTAAAAAGGAACACAGTTGTGAGGATACTGCTTTTTCTAGTATCTTTGACAGAAAAGGCAGATTCGAGATCGGCCTGTAATTGACTAATTCTGTAGGATCAAGTTGCGGTTTTTTAACAAGCGGTTTAATCATAGCCAACTTAAAGGTTTTTGGTACGTATCCTAATGACAAAGATGAATTACAGATATCTAGAAGAGGATCTATGACCTCTGGAAGCATCTCTTTCAGTAGCTTAGTCGGTATAGGGTCTAGCATACAAGTTGTCGATTTAGATGAATTAACAATTTTGCAAAATTCTTCCTCTCCTATAGCAACAAATGAATCAAAATGTTCCTCACAGAGACTACAATATACTCCCTGATGCGATACTGTAGTAGACGGTTGCATAGTTATAATTTTGTCCCTGATATTATCAATCTTATAAGTGAAGAAGTTCATAAAGTCATTACTGCTGTGTTTCTTATAAACTTCTGGGCTTGAAGCTTTCTTTTTCGTTAGTTTAGTCACTTGTTCAAATAAATACCTAGGATTATGTTTATTTTCTTCTAATAGGGTTGAAAAATAATTAGTTCTAGCATCTTTTAAGGCCTCTCTGTAAGCAATCGAGCTCTCCTTCCATGAAATCCGAAATACCTCTAGTTTTGTTTTCTTCCAGTTTCGCTCCATTTTTCTGGCTGCTCTCTTAAGGGCCCGAGTGTGCTCATTGTACCACGGCGTTGGACTATTTTCTTTGATCTTCTTTAAGCGCAGCGGAGCAACTGTGTCTAAAGTGCTGGAAAAGAGAGAGTTAAAAGTTTCTGTTGCAATATCAAGTTCTTCTAAGCTATCTGGGATGCTGAGATTATGAAACTGATTTGGAAGATTATTGATAAAGCAATCTTTAGTGGCAGAAGTGATAGGTCTAACATATTTATAACATGGAGTCGGCTTTGCAGCCTTGGCTAAATGTAATTTACACGAGACTAGATAGTGATCGGAGATGTCGTCGCTCTGCTGCAGAATTTCAACGCCATCAACATCTATTCCATGTGATAATATTAGATCAAGAGTATGATTACGACAATGAGTAGGTCCTGACACGTGTTGTCTCACTCCAATTGAGTTTATAATGTCTTTAAATGCCAATCCCAATGCATCTTTTTCATTATCTACATGTATATTAAAATCACCAACAATTAGGACTTTATCTGCAGCCAATACTAATTCTGATAGAAAGTCAGCAAATTCTTTGATAAAATCTTTATGGTGCCCTGGTGGCCTGTATACAGTAGCCAGCAGAATTCTCAAACGTGATTTATTGTTTACACTATAAATTTTTACATTAAGCACCAACACTTCAAAAGAAGTATAATTAAAACTAGATTTCTTAGTGGTTTTCAGAATATTACTATAAATTACAGCAACACCTCCCCCTTTGCCTTTCAGACGAGGCTCATGTTTATAACAATAATCTTGCGGAGTGGACTCATTTAAAGTAATGTAATCGTTTGGTTTTAGCCAGGTTTCTGTCAAACACAGCACATCTAGGTTATAGTCTTTAATCTTATCATTAACTATGAGCGATTTTGAATTAAGGGATCGAATATTCAGCAACCCAAGCTTTATCGTTTGCTCATCTGTATTATATCTGTTTTTTATTTGTTGAACATCAATTAGATTTTTAACCTTAGAAAGGTTTGGCAGTTTTTTGGATTTCCAAATTCGGGGAACAGACACAGTCTCTATATGATGATATCTAGGTGAAAGAGTCTCTATGTGATGAGATTTATCTGACCTTGGTGACGTGAGGCCGCTAGCAGACGGTCGGTTTAGCCAGTTTGTCTGCTTCCTGACCTGAGCCCCAGATTGTCATGTTTTATCTCTAAGACTATGAGCCAAATTACTAGAGAGAAGAGCAGCACCATCCCAGGTGGGATGAATACCATCTCTTTTCAACAGGTCAGGCTTGCCCCAAAAACTTTTCCAATTGTCTATGAATTCTATATTATGTTGCGGACACCAATTAGACAACCAGCCATTGAGTGAACACAATCTACTAACTATCTCATCACTCCTTCGAACAGGAAGGGGGCCAGAGCAGATTACAGTGCCTGACATCGTACTTGCGAGTTCAAACACCTCTTTAATATTAATTTTGGTGATCTCCGACTGGCGAAGTCGAACATCATTAGTGCCGACGTGAATAACAATCTTAGAGAATTTACGATTAGCATTAGCCAGCACTTTTAAATTTGATTTGATGTCAGGCGCTCTGGCTCCCGGCAAACATGTGACTATGGTGGCTGGTGTCTCTATTTTCACGTTCCGTGTAATAGAATCGCCAATTACCAGGGCACAATCAACAGCATTCTCAGTGGGTGTTTCACTGAGAGGGGCAAATCGATTTGTTATGGTAACCGGAACAGAAGAGTGGTTTTTTGATCCGCGACTAGAGCGATTTCTCACCGACACCCATCTGCCTGGCTGCACAGGCAATAACTCAGCCGGAACCGAATCATGTAAATGGTTCACTATGCTAGGCGCATCCAAAGTAGTATCTAAAGCTCGAGCACACTTACTATCCTCAATTAAAGTTTGGATGCGTGTCTCTAATTCTGAAATCTTCTCCGTCAGCCTGACTGTCTCCTTGCATTTATCACATATAAACCCTATGCCGACGGGGAAGGCTATGGTAAACATATGGCATGATGTGCAAGTGACAATAACAGGACAAGACATTACTCACCGTGTTTGTTGACTGATTCTTACTCACCTGGGCTTTTTATGAACTCAGATGTGCGGGCGCGCACGAGAAAAATAAATAAATAACTGAGCGCACGGGTGGCGCCTTAACAGGCTAGCGAGATACTAGCGTGTTGTGCTAACAATAACGGAAGCTAGCGATGTTAGGTAAGCTGTAATTAGTAGTATAAACAACTAGAAATGATAGTAAACGATGGTTCAAAACAGAAAGAAATGCGAGGCTTAGACGGAGCTAACAGCCTCGGAGCAAACACACTCACACACAACAGCAGGCAGCGAGGCAGACAGGAGCAATCGATCGGCCAATCGATCACCAAGCAAACACTAATCCTGACAGGAGTGACAGGTTGCTCCACCCTCGTCATCAGAGAAGAGATCTCGCTGCAAGATCAGATAGACAACCACATGTTGTGCAAAAAAAATAAACCAACAAAAACAATGACAGGTCATTCTGATAAAGATGCACACACAAATAAACACACTATGTAAATAATACATCGTCGCGTAATTTGATAGGCCCAGTCAGAGAACAAACTAACCTGCCCCAAGTTGTCAAAGTTGTACTCGTGATTGACCCACTTGTAATTGGCCGAGATGCAGTCAGACCTGTTGGTGATGTTCTCGACATCCAGGCCCAAGCAGTAGTAGAACTTGCCTTTGAAAAGCTATTGAAGCAAAAGAAATGGCATACACTTCATGTCACTCAACGCCACACATCTCAAGCATCTTTTTAATAAAACTGTCAGAGCACTGTTGGATATTTAAAAGAAAAAGTGTGTTTTGAAAGAAGACCAGCAGAAAATAGGAAAACATTCTCTATGAAAAAAGAACAAGATATAGCACTAAAAAGAAATGTGAACAAATAACTAGAATGTACATTTCCAGAAGAAAATGTGAAGTGGTGCTTGCAGTGGCAAAATTCGCCGCTCGGTTGCTAGGGTGTGTTACATGATTGCATACGAGCCAACAACCATGTCTGTACGATGTTCTAGGGGTGAGATATGGCTTATTCATGTGTTCAGGTGGTTGCTAGGTGGTTGCTAGGGTATTCTGGGTGGTTGCTAGGGTGTTGCTAGGTGGTTGCTATGGTGTTGCTTGGTGGTTGCTAGGGTGTTCTGGGTGGTTGCTAGGGTATTCTGGGTGGTTGCTAGGTTGTTGCTAGTTGGTTGCTAAGGTATTCTGGGTGGTTGCTAGGGCGTTGCTAGGCGGTTGCTAGGGTATTCTGGTGGTTTCTAGGTGGTCGCTAGGGTATTATGGGTGGTTGCTATGGTGTAACTAGGTGGTTGGTAGTTGTCACAGATGGTTACTATGGAGTTTGTAGCATTTTCTTGGCATGATTTAGCACTTAGCTAATCAATATTAGCATGTAGCTATTCACTGCTAGCATGTGTAGCATGTAGCAAGTCCTGTTTGCTAGCATGAGTAAAAAGAGCCAACCTCCATCTCTATACGATGTTTTGATGCAGAGATATAGGTCTTGCAAAACGGTTGCTAGGGTACTCTGTTTGGTTGCTAGGGAGTGGCTTGGCAGCTGCCAATCATGAAGCTCCAAAGTCAATGTGAATGTATAAACCAACCCCCATCTCTATACGATGTTTTGATGCAGAGATATAGGTCTTGCAAAATGGTTGCTAGGGTACTCTGTTTGGTTGCTAGCGAGTGGCTTGGCAGCTGCCAATCATGAAACTCCAAAGGCTGCTTGTCAGTATGAATGATATAAACCAACTCCCATGCCTCTGTGACATTCAGAATGGAAGATATCCCTCTTTGGATTTTGGTTGCTAAGGTGCTCGACAATGGTTGCTAGGGCGTGGCCAATAAGTGTTGAGGTGATTCAGGATTGGCTGTTTGCTGGCCCGAGTCAAATGAGCCCACCCTCATGTTTCTATGACACTTATATCCTGAGATATCCCTTTGATCTCTTTTAATGGAAGTCTATGGAACTTGTTGCTAAGGAGCCTTAAATGGTTGCTAGGGCGTGGCTTGATAGCTTCACAATGATCCTGAGAGACTGATTGGCCGACTGAGTAAAAGAGCCCGCCCCTTTGTCTCTATGACACTGTGATCCAGAGTTATGTTCAATATAAAAGCGGTTTCATGGGCCGTCCTACACCATAGTAAGTCAATGGGGCAACTTTGGGCAGCTCTTGCCCCCCAGGGTGCAACTTTTACCCCACTGTGAGGTATGTTCTTACAGAGCCTGCCAGCCTCTTCAAATGTGGTAAATTACAAGTTTCTGAGAAGTCATTGGTCAGTGCTACGAGTCGTCAAAGTTTGTGGCAATGTTAAGTCTAAAGGCCATTGCACACTGAGTCCGATTTTTTCGTATGCGTTTTTTCGTGTTCATTAGCCTAAAAATTCGTCACGCACAGAAACCTTGCACACTGAGTCCGATGCGTATTTATTAATCCTTTGCGGAAAAAAACTCAAAAAATACAAAATGGATTCGTCAAGCAGTGAGGATGATGTTGTTGCCCTCTCTCTTCTTTAAAAGAAAAAGAGGTTCCATCCAATCTTGTGCCGAGAGGAAGGAGAGTTTCAGCTCATCAAGGAGTTGCGCAATTATCAAAATATTACCAAAACCAAGATTCAAAATTTACCTCAGAATGTCAATGGAACAGTTTGATGCTCTGCTAGCGATACTGGAGCCACATATTAAAAAAGAAAGACCACCAAAAAACACACACACACACACACACACACACACACACACACACACACACACACACACACACACACACACACACACACACACACACACACACACACACACACACAAAACACACACAACACACACACACACACACAGCCAGCAGAAACGCTGGGCATACAGAACAGCTGTATACAGGTTTGTTTATCATACAGTACTTTGTGCTGCGAGACGAAGTGTATCAACTTGTCAGATGCCATTCTGGATTGTGTCGTTCGCTTGTGCGGTCGGTGGGTCTGAATAGTCAAAAAAACCTCTCAACATGCTGGCTGTGGATGCGAAAAACGCAGAAAATCGAACCTGATCCGATTTTTTTTATGACGGACGAAAGTTTCGGAGGCAGTGTGCAAGCATGATTGACATAACGTGAGGTCGATTTTTTTTTTTTAACGTGCGAAAATTTCGGATGCGAACTTCGGACTCAGTATGCAATGGCCTTAAGGGATTTTTTTTACCCAATGATTTGCCCCTGGGGCGAACACCGTACCCCCCCATCACTAAGAAAAGTCACAGCACACCTCTCCTCAATAATCCGCACAATTTGACGCCTCAATCAACCTGCGGCCTCGTGCCTAGCGCCCACGGTTGCTAGGGTGCTGTAACTGGTTGCTATGGTGTGGCTATGAAGATTTTAGGCCATTACTTATTGGCTGCTTGATAAAATAAATCCTCTGAGGGAGAGAGAGAGGGCCTGACAGCTTTTCTGTGGGTGTGTGTGAAAGTGGCAGTTGGGATTTTAATTTTTGAAAGTTCCGCAATGTTAAGTCAATGGGATTTTTTTGGCCGCTTTTTCGTCCGCTGTGCGAACATCGTACATCCGATCGCTTAGGCCGCACGATTTGACACCTCATTCATGGGTCTGTGACAAAAACTGCGGGAGGAGTAGCGCGTCAAACTTTGGCCAGAAGAATAAGAATAAGAAAAACTAGATTAAAAAGTTTGTCGAGACAAACTTTAAGTTGGCTTGTGAAAGTTTGGACCAGAAAGTTTGAAGAAATTTAAAGTTTAAATTAGTTTAGTTTATAGTTTAAATTAGTTTATAGTTTAAATTAGTTTAAAGTTTAAATTAGTTTAAAGTTTAAATTAGTTTGAATTTTAAAGTAGTTCAAAGTTTAAATTAGTTTAAAGTTTAAAGTAGTTTAAATTTTAAAGTATAGTTTGAAGTCATAGTCGTGATAGATTCTGTCTAAATACAATATGTTATATATAAATGTTCAGTTTTGTTTAGCCTATGACACTTTATCATGCGTAAATACTTGTTTGTGAATACAGGTGTAATGTTTGAAATGTAAGTTAGTGATGTGTCGTTCGTTCGCGAACAATCCGTTCATTGTGTAGCCTATCCCTAAATGCGTGCTGTCTATATGGGCCATAGATACTCGCAAATGTTCAGTTTTAGTTAGCCTATGACATTAATTATCATGCTTACTGCCTTATGCACTGTGAATACAGGTGTAAATGTTTGAAATGTAGCGATGTGTCGATCGCGAACGATCCGTTCATTGAGTGTACATAATAAATGCGTGCGTTCTATATGGGCCATCAACAGATACTCTGTTGTATACATAATGTATGCTAACAGTTATTTTGTTTTGTTTTTAGGAATGTGGCATCATGCTCTCCTCCTCCAGCACCTCGCAGAGGGACACGCAGGTCTCGTTCAGTTCTCAGTGCGATCGAGAATAATACTGAGTAAGTGCATAGACGTAATATCGTTTACATCGTCATAATGTAAAAGTTCCTATTATTGTGTGAAGTTAATCCATGGTAATTAGTGATTGATAAGCGTAATAATAATACAGTTTCTTTGATTGTGTTATCAGCATGCATTCTATATGGGCCATCAACAGATGTTGTTGTTGTTGTTGATACCTTATTGATCCTTTGCAGGAAATTATATTGTCACGGCAGCTTTAACACTCAATAACAAAACATAATACAAAAAAACAATAATACCTATATAGAATATTCAGTAACAGATGCATATTCAGTACAGAATATTCAATAACTCTGTTGTATACATAATGTATGCTAACAGTTATTTTGTTTTGTTTTTTAGGAAAATGGCTGCATCACGTTCTCCTTCTCCAGCACCTCGCAGAGGGACACGCAGGTGTCGTTCAGTTCTCAGTGCGATCGAGAATAATACTGAGTAAGTGCATAGACGTAATATTTTACAGATGAAATGTAGCCTAATTGTGTTTACATCGTCATAATGTAAAAGTTCCCATTCTTGTGTGAAATTACAAATATGTCTTTTTTAAATCCATGGTAATTAGTGATTGATAATGATAATAATACAGTTTCTTTGATTGTCTTATCAGCATGCTCACACTTTTTCTTTCTTCTTTTTTTATAACAGATGTGACAATGTCCAAGCACCAGTTCCGAAGAGAGCCAAGGCAAACAAGCAGACGAGCAACATGCAGTCCACGCTGTCATGGAAAACAGAGACCGATGTTGACATGGTTCCACAGACACTGCGATTTCTTCCTGCACGGGAAACTGGACCGCAACTGAGCTCTGTAGACTCACATTCGCCCATGAGTCTATTCAAACAGTTTTTTAAACCTGCGGTAGTTTTTTTTTAGTATTCTTTGAATAAAAATATTTTTTTTATAAAAAAAACAAGTTTGGTATTTTTATGTTTGTTTTTTTGAAAGGATGTGTTAAGTGATAGTAATGACTTTAAGTCTTTACATTCTTAGGAAAGAACGTAAATTCTATTTTGAATAAATGCTGTTCTTTTTAACTTTTTGTTCACCAGTGAATCATTCTTTGTTCAGGCTGCCTCAAAGCACCTTGATGGCCCATTAGCCATTGGGGAGTATCTTTAGTCTTCCCAGGTGTAAATCACATTAATATTCATGGGCATTAACACTCCCACGCATACAGCACTGCTGACCCAAAAACTGATGTAAGAAATTCAAATCGTTATATTGATGTTTCTGAAAGAGTGGTCAGAATAATTTTCACTTCATTTTGAAGTAAAAATTCTAGCCTACAAGAATAGTAACTCAAAAGTATTGTGGACAACTATTCATTATGTGTTAAATGGCCTTATTGCAGTGACATTTTTTTTTCCAAAACGTACTAACCACGCATATTATTTTTTTTCTATAAAATGCAAACAAGTACATCAATTTTGCTCACATATTATTGTAGCAGAGTTTGTGCTGAATACAGCAAATTTATATGTTGGCAAATGGTATGTTTTAAGTAGCTGAAATAAGCACAAATGTCAGGGCATACCAAAAACACCGAAAGAGCCCCAAAACAGCTCAGACCTCAGAGGGTTAAAGTTGCTACGGTGTTTCTAGAGGGTTGCTAAGGTGTTCTGGGTGGTTGCTATGGTGTTGCTAGGGTGTTCTAAGGTATTTGGGTGGTTGCTAGGGTGTTCTAATGTATTGTGGGTGGTTGCTATGGTGTTCTAAGGTATTTTGGGTGGTTGCTAGGGTGTTCTGGGTGGTGGCTACGCAGTTGCTAGGGTGTTCTGGGTGGTTGCTATGGTGTTGCTAGGGTGTTCTAAGGTATTTTGGGTGGTTGCTAGGGTGTGCTGGTTGGTTGCTAGGGTGTTGCTAGGGTGTTCTAAGGTATTTTGGGTGGTTGCTAGGGTGTTCTAAGGTATTTTGGGTAGTTGCTAAGGTGTTCTGGGTGGTTGCTAGGCAGTTGCTAGGGTTTTCTGGGTGGTTGCTATGGTGTTGCCAGGGTGTTCTAAGGTATTTTGGGTGGTTGCTAGGGTGTTCTGGGTGGTTGCTTGGGTGTTCTAAGGTATTTTGGGGTGTTGCTAGGGTGTTCTAAGGCATTTTGGGTGTTGCTATGGTGTTGCTAGGGTGTTCTAATGTATTTTTGGTGGTTGCTAGGGTGTTTGGGGTGGTTGCTAGGGTGTTCTAAGGTATTTTGGGGGGTTGCTAGGGTGTTCTTAGGAATTTTGGGTGGTTGCTATGGTGTTGCTAGGGTGTTCTAAGGTATTTTGGGTGGTTTCTAGGGTGTTCTGGGTGGTTGCTATGATGTTCTAAGGTATTTTGGGCGGTTGCTATGGTGTTGCTAGGATGTTGTAAGGTATTTTTGGTGGTTGCTAGGGTGTTATGGGTGGTTGCTAGGGTGTTCTAATGTATTTTGGGGAGTTGCTAGGGTGTTCTGAGGAATTTTGGGTGGTTGCTATGGTGTTCTGGGTGGTTTCTATGGTGTTCTAAGGTATTTTGGGCGGTTGCTATGGTGTTGCTAGGGTGTTCTAAGGTATTTTGGGTCGTTGCTAGGGTGTTCTGGGTGGTTGCTAGGGTGTTCTAAGGTATTTTGGGGGGTTGCTAGGGTGTTCTAAGGCATTTTGGGCGGTTGCTATGGTGTTACTTGGGTGTTCTAAGGTATTTTTGGTGGTTGCTAGGGTGTTCGGGGTGGTTGCTAGGGTGTTCTAAGGTATTTTTGGGGGTTGCTAGGGTGTTCTAAGGAATTTTGGGTGGTTGCTATGGTGTTGCTAGGGTGTTCTAAGGTATTTTGGGTGGTTGCTAGGGTGTTCTGGGTCGTTGCTATGGTGTTCTAAGGTATTTTGGGTGGTTGCTATGGTGTTGCTAGGGTGTTCTAAGGTATTTTTCACCTCATATCGCCTCATATCGATTCATATATATATCACTTCCGATTGAGTGAACGCTGGCGCATTTTGGCTGCCGCTACTCACCGGTTATTTTGTTGTTTTTGTTTTATATCAGGAAGTTTTATCCAGCCTTGTTTTGCTTCATTGCTGCACCCTTGGACCTCGGAAATCTGATTGAAGTTTGATATCTATTTCTGACCTTCTGGCGGAGGATTGGCATTTGCAGCTCAGCCTTCATCTCTGTCATAACTCAACAAGATTTCATCATGTGGTTCTTCAAGCTGCTGATGTGGATTATTTTTTCCTCCGTGGTGTTTAGCGCTGCTCCTCGACTGGTGTACTCGGTGGCAGATCTGTACAAACTCAGATCTATAATTACAACTCCGCCATTGCTGCATCATCCGGATCTACTACGCCGACCGAAATAAATGCATCGCGGGTCTCATCGGAATGTCAGAACCAACTCTGCCAATCCTGAACGTGGTGGACAAATTCGGTCTTTTTGGTCTTTAACCCTTTAGCTGTCACCCCCCCTTTTGATAATTGACATTAAAATGCACTATACAAACTTAAATGGTTGTAATTCAAGAATGCTTTGGAATATAGACCTAAGTTTGGTCTTGTTTTAAAGAAAACAATCAGCAGATTATTACTGAAGTGAAAGCACTTCAAAAAATTTAAGTATGAAAAAGTTATGGAAGTTATAATTTACAGTAAATCAAATATACTTTATTAATATTTTTTTTAATATAAAATAAATATTTTACAAAATATGTTTTACTATAAAATTACTATAAAATGAAAGCTATATATCTAACCAAGTTGTGTTCCAAATTTAAAGTTGATATCACAAAAATTGAAGTTCCCATGAGATTTGTTTAGGCGTTATACCAAAAATAGCCACCGGGTGCCATTGAATTCCATTGAATTTAATTGTATGCATTCTGCCATAACAAATTAATAAATTTCTATCCAAATATCACTTCTCTCACTAAATATGGAACCTTGAGACTCAGACCTTTCTGACAATATATGTTTTGTCAAGATTAGAAAGGTTTTGATAATAAATTATGAAAGATGATGCCCAAAAGGGAGGGGCCTAATAAAAAATACCGTTTTCTTGGTAACGCAACGTC
The DNA here is from genome assembly GCA_036326025.1 of Chrosomus eos. Taxonomy (NCBI): domain Eukaryota; kingdom Metazoa; phylum Chordata; class Actinopteri; order Cypriniformes; family Leuciscidae; genus Chrosomus; species Chrosomus eos. Next base: position 44,925,077 of record CM070821.1, read on the forward strand.
CAATTTCAAAACGGTTTTCACAGGATGAATTCTGAGTTCGTAAGCTTTCAAATGATACCTAATTTATGATAACTACTAAAATATGTGATATAATAATAATAAAAATTACATATATTTATATAATATATTTATACTTTTTAGAGGACTTCTTACTTTACTTTTGAAATATAATTTTATCTTTTTTTATTGAAAAATACTAGATTATGTTTTATTATGAACTTTTAGCACTAAAAACCAAAGTTTCAATTATTAAAAGTTGTGTGCGTCGACTTTTTGTGACAAAGGTCAGAAACTCCTGTAATGACGTCGATTTTTTTGAGGCGCACTCTTGTCATAAATCATATTTTACTGTTCATTCGTAATTTGTAAGAAAAAAACAACGCTAAAATATCTATTTAGGAGACTTAGACCTTTCCAATGATATATAGTTTGTCATGAATAGATTAGAATTTAAATTAATACAGTGAAGTAAATTTTGTTTGCCGTATACGGGCAGTGACAGTTAAGGGGTTAAATCCAAGACTGCCTAAAAATGCTGGGAGGTCTATCTACTATGAAGTGCTCGCTCTGGTGCCCAGGTCAGATTTCAAGCCTTCTCCACTCTGCTTTACTCTTTTTAACGTTCGGTCACTCAACAACAAGACATCTGTTATTCACGAACTTATTAAAGACCAAAACACTGATTTTATGTCCTTAACTGAGACTTGGCAGAAGCCTAATGACTTTTTTCATCTAAATCAAGCAACACCTGTTGGATATTCCTACACATGCAAGCCTCGCAGCTCTGGTAAAGGGGGTGGTCTTGCACTTATTCATCGTGACTGCAATAAAGTTTGTCCGATTTCTATATCAGAGCCATCATCATTTGAAATTTTGGCCGTACAACTCAAAGGTTCAACTCCCACTATTGTTGTCACAATTTATAGACCACCAAAGGCATCTATGACCTTATTTTTTAATGAATTTTCTACCATCTTAACACATCTGTGTACCCTGTCTCCGAACATCGTGTTGATGGGAGATTTTAACATTCATTTTGACAACACTACTAATACTCAATATAATGATCTTAAATCAATTCTGGATAGTGCTGACTTTGTGCAGTATGTTAATTTTCCAACACATAGCAAGGGACATATTTTAGATCTTGTATGTTGTTCAGGTGTCAAGCCTTTTAACTTTACTTCTACTGAATCTTCTCTATCTCAGATCATAAGCCTATTTTATTTAATATCTCTCTTCCACTGTCTAAAGTTAAGCCACAACGCTCTGTTTCATTTCGTAATATTAAGAATATTGATCTTGATGTTCTGGATGGAATGATTGATTACTCTGTAAACAGATGCTGTTTTAATTATCCTACATCTGACTTGTTAAAGGGTACCTATTATGGCATTTAAAATGTTCCTAATAATGTTCTGGGAGTCCCCAACAACAGTTTTACATGCATGCAATGACAAAAAACACTTTTGTTGTCTTATAATATGCATTTTTTTTTACCTGATTTGCTCACCGACTCCCTAATGATTCGTTTGACGACTCATTTGTCCAAACCCCTCCTTTGCGTGACGCTAATCGGCGGTGATTGGTCAGATGACCCAGTCAGTTATATTTTGCGTTAGCCCAAAGCTTAAACATATTGATAAAGCACTGCAGTACTACAATACGCTTCACATAATTTCACATATTTCAAAAAACAAAAAAAAATGACATTGGAGACCTAAGCTGCTGAGCGTAACTCTCACTCTCACACACACACACACACACACACACGCACGCACGCACGCACGCACGCACGCACGCACACACACACACACACACACACACACACACACATAAAAACCAACAATTATTAATAGTACTTACAGGTTGTGATTCGGCGGAGGAAGCTGATCTAAATAAACTTGGTAGGCTACTGAACCTTCCTATATCAGCCGACTCGCGAATCCACGCTTGAAAGCATTTGTGTTTGTGAATTGATCATTAAAATAACGCGAACACAGCTCAAGGTGGCTATACTTGTGTGGTATAGTTGTAAATATAAACTCTAGCCACGGAGTCTTCACTTGTCCCTGGGCAGTGAAAAAAAAAGTTTGCTTTTGATTCGCACTTCAGAACAGAGTCTCGTCGACATGATGTTGTCAGGTTTCTCTGTCTGCTCGGCGCGCGCACTGAGTGGGCGTGTCGAATTCAAATAACTTGTACAAGTGACGTACGAAAGTGCATCGTTCGTCTATCGATTCATATCAGCGACTCAGAGTCGACTCTTACTTTTGAGAGACAATAACTTTGTATACGGTGAACTTTCATATTTAAAACTTTGCAGGATGTTTTTGTTCACTTAGATCTATGTTACACACTACATGAAAGGTAATTTTCAAAATTCCATGATAGGTACCCTTTAAATTTTTATAATAACAGTTTGTCTCAAATACTTGACAATGTGGCTCCTGTGAGAACTCGTACTGTATCTTTTGTCAACTCTTCTCCTTGGTATTCTTCTGAGCTTCGTCACCAAAAGGCTTTAGGTCGTCGACTGGAGAGACTATGCAAACGAACCGGTCTTGAAGTACACAAACAGATGTATTCTGAGCATCTGGTTTCATATAAGGCTGATGTGGAAAGAGCAAAATCATCTTTTTATGCGAATATCATTGCCAATGGACAAAGTAATACAAGGACTTTATTCAGTACTATTAACAAACTGTTGAAACCTCACAATTCTGTTTCACTTTCTCCCTGTCAATGTAAATCTGTTTCAAATTTTTTTAGATCTAAGATTGAGAGTATACATCAAGAACTACTTCATTCTAACTTAATGTCTAGTGATTACCAAAATGTTTGTAATAATCATATTAGTTGGTCTGCAAGTACTTTCTCTAATTTTGAGCTGCCTTCAGTTGATTCCATTACTAAGCTTATCATTAAGTCTAAGTCGTCTACTTGCTCACTAGATCCTTTACCTACCGTTTTAGTTAAGTCTTGTATTCATTCAATCGCTCAAATTATTACAGCTATAGTATGTTCATCATTATCTACTGCTACTGTTCCTTCATCATTAAAAATGGCTTCTATCACTCCTATTTTCAAAAAACCTGGTGCTGATCCTAATGATCTAAAGAATTATAGGCCCATTTCTAATCTTCCTTTTATATCTAAAATACTTGAAAGAATAGTAGCAACTCAACTTGAGTCACACTTGCAAGACAATGACGTTTTTGAGCATTTTCAGTCGGGATTTAGATCGAACCATAGTACTGAAACTGCTCTTGTTAAAGTTACAAATGATCTTCTCTTGGCTGCTGATTCTGGTTTCTTGTCTATTCTGATTCTTTTGGATATTAGTGCTGCCTTTGACACTATTAGTCATTCAGCATTACTGGAACGATTGGCTTGTATTGGAGTAGCTAGTAATGTTCTTCTTTGGTTTTCCTCATATTTATGCGACAGGAAACAATTCGTACAGATTAAGACTGCTCACTCAGAGCCTGTCTCAGTCACTCACGGTGTTCCGCAGGGGTCAGTGTTGGGTCCCCTTTTATTTATTCTTTATATTCTACCCCTTGGTCATATTTTTCATTCTTATGGTATTCATTTTCATTTTTATGCTGACGACACACAAGTATATATATCCACAAAACCTAATGCTTCTCATCCTCCATCTAACCTTTCTAAATGTTTGCAGGATGTTAACATATGGATGACTAATAATTTTCTAAAGTTAAATTCTAATAAAACCGAAGCCCTCCTTGTTGGGTCTAGGTCTGTTCTATCTAAAGCTCAACCGTTCACTTTGCTTATTGATAATTGCTCAGTTAACTTTTCCACTCAGGTGAAAAGTCTTGGGGTCATATTTGATGGTTTGCTTTCTTTTAGTTCTCATATTAATACAATTTCACGTGCTGCATCTTTTCATTTACGTAATATTGCAAGACTTCGTTCTTCACTTTCTCAACACTCTACCGAAGTACTCATACATGCCTTGGTTACATCTCGGATCGATTACTGCAACTCTCTTTTATTTGGTATTCCTGAAAAACAACTACATCGACTACAGTTAATCCAGAACTCTGCAGCCAGGATTGGCACTCTGCACTGGCTCCCTGTTCGTCATCGTATACATTACAAAATATTGCTCCTTACATATAAAGCTCTTCATAATTTGGCACCTCAATACCTGTTAATCTTTTTTTTACTTGTATAGACCATCACGTTCTTTGAGATCCTCTTCTGCAGAATTATTGTCTGTTCCAAACTTCAAGCTGAGTTCCTATGGTGGTAGATCTTTTAGTTGTGTGGCGCCTAAACTGTATGTGGTATGATGTTGTAATTGAATTCATGAAAGTTGATAAGTGTATGAATTCATGAAAGTTGATAAGTGTATGAATTCATGAAAGTTGATAAGTGTATGAATTCATGAAAGTTGATAAGTGTATGAATTCATGAAAGTTGATAAGTGTATGAATTCATGAAAGTTGATAAGTGTATGAATTCATGAAAGTTGATAAGTGTATGAATTCATGAAAGTTGATAAGTGTATGAATTCATGAAAGTTGATAAGTGTATGAATTCATGAAAGTTGATAAGTGTATGAATTCATGAAAGTTGATAAGTGTATGAATTCATGAATTGAAAGTTATGATAAGTGTAATGAATTCAATTAGAATAGAAGTTGATAAGTTTATGAATTCATGAAAGTTGATAAGTGTATGAATTCATGAAAGTTGATAAGTGTATGAATTCATGAAAGTTGATAAGTGTATGAATTCATGAAAGTTGATAAGTGTATGAATTCATGAAAGTTGATAAGTGATAATGAATTCATGAAAGTTTATAAGTGTATGAATTCATGAAAGTTGATAAGTGTAATGTATATTCATGAAAGTTGATAAGTGTATGAATTCATGAAAGTATGTATGAATTCATGAAAGTTGATAAGTGTAATGAATTCATTAAAGTTGATAAGTGTATGAATTCATGAAAGTTGATAAGTTATGAATTCATGAAAGTTGATAAGTGTATGAATTCATGAAAGTTGATAAGTTTATGAATTCATGAAAGTTGATAAGTGTTATCATGAATGAATATCATGAAAGTTGATAAGTGTATGAATTCATGAAAGTTGATAAGTGTATGAATTCAGAAAGTTGATAAGTGTATGAATTCATGAAAGTTGATAAGTGTATGAATTCATGAAAGTTGATAAGTGTATGAATTCATGAAAGTTGATAAGTTATGTTATGAATGAATTAAATCATGAAAGTTCATAAGTGTATGAATTCATGAAAGTTCATAAGTGTATGAATTCATGAAAGTTGATAAGTGTATGAATTCATGAAAGTTGATAAGTGTATGAATTCATGAAAGTTGATAAGTGTATGAATTCATGAAAGTTCATAAGTGTATGAATTCATGAAAGTTGATAAGTGTATGAATTCATGAAAGTTGATAAGTGTATGAATTCATGAAAGTTGATAAGTGTATGAATTCATGAAAGTTCATAAGTTTATGAATTCATGAAAGTTGATAAGTGTATGAATTCATGAAAGTTCATAAGTGTATGAATTCATGAAAGTTGATAAGTGTATGAATTCATGAAAGTTGATAAGTGTATGAATTCATGAAAGTTGATAAGTGTATGAATTCATGAAAGTTGATAAGTGTATGAATTCATGAAAGTTGATAAGTGTATGAATTCATGAAAGTTCATAAGTGTATGAATTCATGAAAGTTCATAAGTTTATGAATTCATGAAAGTTGATAAGTGTATGAATTCATGAAAGTTCATAAGTGTATGAATTCATGAAAGTTGGTAAGTGTATGAATTCATGAAAGTTGATAAGTGTATGAATTCATGAAAGTTGATAAGTGTATGAATTCATGAAAGTTCATAAGTGTATGAATTCATGAAAGTTGATAAGTGTATGAATTCATGAAAGTTGATAAGTGTATGAATTCATGAAAGTTCATAAGTTTATGAATTCATGAAAGTTGATAAGTGTATGAATTCATGAAAGTTCATAAGTGTATGAATTCATGAAAGTTGATAAGTGTATGAATTCATGAAAGTTGATAAGTGTATGAATTCATGAAAGTTGATAAGTGTATGAATTCATGAAAGTTCATAAGTTTATGAATTTATAAGTGTATGAATTCATGAGTTTATGAGTTTAGAGTTTATGTTTAAATGAGTAAGAGTTCAGAGTTTATTCATGAGTTTAAGTTCATAAGTGTACGAATTCATGAGTTCATAAGTGTATGAGTTTATATGTGTACAAGTTTATGAGTTTAGAGTTTATAAGTTTATTAGAGTTAGTAAGTTTATGAGTTTAGAGTTTATGAGTTTAGAGTTTATAAGTTTAGAGTTTATAAGTTTATTAGAGTTAGTAAGTTTATGAGTTTAGAGTAAAATTATTGTTTTGCTAAATTAAGCTAGTCTTTAGGCTAACGCACAAACATGTATTGGCTGGTTATGCACAGCAGCAGGGTCAGGTAAAGGAATTATTTATGAATTAAATAATTCACAAAATGTGCTTACCTCATATCAGTATAATTTTAATTTAAATAACATGGCAAGACACTTACAGAAAGGGTTGTATTGGTTTTTATAAGCCATGTCGGGTGCAGCTGCATGATAAATGACACTGCAATAGGCAAATGCATTCATACAATGCAAAGCATAATATCATTCGAAAACATGCTGTTCCTCGTTATTTAAAGTGAAGAAATCGAGATCTTTTGAGACGATTCTTTTCAATCAACTGGTTCACAAATAACATCAAATGGTTCATTTGTGAATTTGACTGATCCAGAAGATTAAACTAGCAGTTAACAAGCAAGTCAGTGAACAATAAACACTTGATTTGGACTTGTCCCGCTCAAATGAGCCAAGATCCAGGAGTAATATGATATTCTCATATCAAGTGTGCTCCTAATAATTCATAATAATAATGTCAGACTGAGCTCTAAACTATTTTAGGTCGATCTTACTTGTCGCATTAGAAACCTCACTTTTACTGGAGTAATATTTTATTAGTGTTTCTCTACTTCAACAAAAAATTGTCCACCAAATATAAACATTTGATCATTAAATTCTATTGCCATTTGGGGATGTAGGCTAATGTTGTATTGTATGTGCATTACAGTGAAGACAACTCTGAACACATGTCCTATCATGTATGCCTATGAAAGACGACTAAGCCAATCAGAGTACTGTAAGTATGGGGCGGAGTGACACGTTTAGCCCCGCCCTGTTCTGCAGGCTTCAGCCTGGGGTGCTTCTCAATATCCTTCCTCGTCTCCTCGCTCCTCTGTCCTCCATCCTATAACCCGGAAACTGATCGAGCTCAGCCATCTTGAAGGACATCTCAATTCTCTAATTGCACCGCGAGGAGTCGAGGATCGAGGAGTGAGGAGGCTTCCAGAGGAGTCATGAGTGAGGATACACAGGTGTACCCTTTGCGGAAGAGTTTTATCGACTAAACGTGACGCACGCATCAATTCTCCTCCCCCGTCACATCTGTCGCAATCATTTTAATTTATACTTTACCCTTGCAGTTTATATAAACCACACATCTCACATATTTCAATAGGATAGCCTATTTTATTGTTATTTATTATGAATTTCTTAAATAAACAAACTTCGACAACATAAAGGCAGATCCTTTGAGCGCTGCTGATGACGCTGTGAAGTGACGCTCGAGTGATCAAGTATTCCAATGTATAAAAAAGCTTTCATTCGATTCCTCCGTCCTCCTTTTCTTTTCCTTGCAGCCTTCCCTCGCATCCTACAGGGGGTGGAGCTGAGGCGCGAGGAAAGGAAGCGAGGAAAGGAAACGAGGATGCACAAATAAGAAATGAGAAGCACCCACGGTCTTTCTCTATTGCACTGGTAAAGTTTTTGTTCCACATGCAAAGGAAGCCCAGTTCAATGCCTGGATCATATGAATTATATATGGTTTACTTTAAAACATATAAACACTTCCATTCAAAGATTTAAGTTTAAATGTTTTAAAAAGTGTGTTTAAATGTCCCTTCCTTTCCGATGCTCCCTACTGAGGCAGCATGGGAAGAAATGACCCTTCTCTGTCCAGAAAAAGGACTGATATCGCGGTTATATTTTCGACTAATGTCTCTGGATAACCATGACCTTTCAAAAATTAAGAGCCGGTGGGAAGGCGAGTTGACGGTTGAGTTGTCAGATAGACACTGGGAAGAGGCACTACAAAGGATTAACTCATCCTCATCCTGTGCACGTTTGGGGCTCATTCAGTTTAAGGTAGTGCATAGGGCTCATTTCAGTAGGGCTAGATTAGCAGATATATATCCAGGAACGGACGGGAGTTGTAATAGATGCTCCCTCTCTCCAGCTGATTTAACACACACGTTTTGGTTGTGCCCCCGTTTACATCAATATTGGTCATCTGTTTTTCAAACTTTATCCGAAGTTATAAAAATTCCAATTAAGCCCTGTCCGTTGATTGCAATATTTGGTATTCCAAAGGAGAGCTTAACTTTAACCCGAAGCCAGTCGGACATTATTGCTTTTACATCACTTCTTGCTCGTCGTAGAATTTTATTGGTTTGGACATCCGCTACTCCACCAACGGTGGCCGCATGGTTAAAGGATGTTTTATTTTTTCTTAAACTAGAAAAAGTTAAATTCACGTTGAAAGGGTCAGTCCAGAAATTTTACTTAAAATGGCAACCCTTTGTGACATATTTTGAGAATCTTAAAGTATTGCCTGAAGTTTGAGACACCTTTTAATTTTATATTCGACTTTCTCTTCTCTCTGTCCTCTTTTTTTTTTTTTTTTCCTTGGTGGTGGTGGGAACTGAGTAGCCTGAGTGACAATTGTGATACTGTGAGTCTAAAGCCTTATTAACCAATTGGGGTCTAAATGTGGACATTTTTGGACAGTTGTGTGCTTGGTTTCAGTTGTGTACTTGTTTTCAGTGTGCAGATCCGTAAACTGTTTTGAAGAACTGTGTAACAAACGAAAAGAGAAAAGCTGTTTTCCCAGAATGTTGTTAAATTCTGGGGGGCGGGAAGGGTGGGACGATTGCGTTGGGAGGGGGAGAGGTATTACTAAGCACTAAACCTTTTTTTTTTTTTTTTTTTTTTTTTTTTTTTTTTTTTGCTGTTTTTTATTATTATTTTTCTTTTCTTTATTACTATTATTATTAAATTTTTTTGGGGGGGGGGGGGTGTATAAGGTTTTAGTTGCTTAAGATAAAAAATGAAACTGGAGAACTGTTTTACTTTCTGTCAATTGTAACATCCTTCATCCTCCAATAAAAAGATTTATACAAAAAAAAAATGTTTTAAAAAGAAGGTTCTTTTGCTCACCAGGGCTACATTTATTTAAACTAAAATGCATTAAAAAAGCAGCCATTTTCAGTAGCCATTACTCCAGTCTTCAGTGTGACATGATCCTTCAGAAATCATTCTAATACGCTGATTTTTGCTGAAACATTTTATATTACCAATGTTGAAAACAGTTGTGCTGTTTAATATTTTTGTGGAAACAGTGATACATTTTCTTATTTACCTCGACTCCCAGGACGCCAAAGATTATAAAAAAGGCACAGCAGATGGGAACTATGCTTCCTATAGTTTTCAGAGAGGTGATCAAAGTCTCCACAACCCTTTTGAGGCCAGGGGCTTGATTGATAACCCTGTCACAAGGGAAAACAACAACAAAAGAAAACCATTATAAACTAAGCATACGTTGGACAACACCACAAAAATGCTTGCAATTACTTGCTGTACCTGAGGGGATGCAGTGTGCGCAGAAGCCTGAGAACCCTGAGCACTCCCTGGATCTTAGCCCCACCCGACATTGACACAAAACTGTCAATCAAAGAAACGGACAGCAGGAAACCATCCAAAACATCCCAGCAGCTGCGCAAGTATGCCTGCTCTCCAGTATATAAACCCATAGACACCACCTATAATATACAAAGACACAATGTTTGAAATGGTCAGCATAAAATATGAAGTAGTCGCGTACAGATTTTTTTTTTCATTGTACATCATTGTGACACTGTATGTTCTGTTTAATGTAATAGCCAGTTTTGATCCTCTAATCTGATTCTTTATCTGTTTCCGATCCTTACTAGTGAGTCTTTGCTGGAATTGACTGAAACATTTATTAAAGTGGGGAAACAGAGACCCTAACAGACAGCAAAGTTTGAGTTTGTGATCTTCAGTCAAGCAAAACCAACTGGAGCCCTAAAATAGTGCTTCCTAGACCTGTATTTTGCAACTTAACTGAGCTCTGTGCAAGTACATCTAAAATCCCCCATTATGTCAGTGGTGAGATGCAGATGTACTTTGCCTTTGAGAAAAAATAAAAAAAAATAATTGAATTTGTGAAAAAAAAAAAAAAAAAAAAAAAACAGCAGAAAAAAAGTGAAAACTATTTATCTAGAAAAAAGGTGACCCGAGCGTTAGGCCTCCCAGGCAGATTCTTGTGACACTAACAAGACGAGTGACAGGAAAGAAATACACGTGCACACTCGACCAGACGTCAGAATTGGCTGAGGTCTAAAAGTGAGAAGAGCAAGAGAGCAAGAAAACAGAGACAGAGAATTATGCACTTTCAAGAAATGAGATGCCATACTGCTACACGCATCTGATCTTTCTTGGCATCAATTTGGGCTGTATTAGTCTGACAGTTTCTTTACAATGCTGCCAAAAGAAGCCAATAATAAATCAGTGATGATACTAGGCTAGTACAGTAATGTGACACTCAAGCTAGCAATTTAAGTGAGAGCAGATCTGCTTGCAGAACTACTATTAGTCGAGTGTAGGTGGGTTGGGGACAGTAAAATCAGCCGTTGCCCCTCAGGCTGTTATACCGGTAGGTATATTTTTTGCAGTAGCTTGCAGAATCTTCCTTCCCAAGGATGAACTGTAATTGTTGACTTTCTGGTTCCAGAGAGAAAGGTGGAATTATTAGGGGCCAAGCACCGAAGGTGCGGAGGCACCTATTGTAATCGTTAGCGTTCTTATTATTATTATTCTTCCGACTGGGTGTCTCCAAATCAATCCCTCTAGCGCCACCAACTGTCCAAAAATTTACTCATGTTTATGCTAATAACTTTTGAACCATAATGGCTAGAATCACAAATCCTTTGTCGTCTTATTCCTTGGCTCAAGCCGATTCGATTGCACCCTATGACATCATTTTCCGTCACGATAATTTGTCCGCCATTTGTAATTATCCCAAAAAGCTACTTTTTCGAACTCCTCCCAGGCCGTTGTTCCGATTCTTACCAAAATTGAACCAGATCATCTCCAGACCGTGCTGACAAAAAGTTATGGATTTCATAAAAACGCTCCAAGTCGTTCTCGAATACCACGCAAATTAATTTTAAGTAGCGCTTGCAAAAACAGACATAAGGCTGTATCTCCGCAACGCTTTATCGTATTCAGACCAAACTTGATACATGTCATCACAAGCAGATACCAAACATGCTAGGTTTCGACTTACGGTTTGTGTAGCGTTGTGATTTAGCGCTTAAAAAACATTTGCCGATATCTTCGAAACCGTTTCACCGATCGAGACGAAACCACCGTCAGAAGTTTGGAAACATAGGTCGATAGCTACACACCAATGCCCAAATGTCAAAATATTGATAGTAAGGGGTAGTAAAATCCAATCAAAGTCACGTGTTAGTCATTTTGTATGTGTTTATACACATAAATGTATATAACTCCAAAACTAAATGAGATATTTTCACCAAATTTTACACACACATGTATGGGCTCACTTTGAGGTCACATAAAAAAAATGGTGGGATTGAGCCTCTTGGTGGCGCTATAATAGAATGTAACATGCTATTCTTAACGAATGCATTGGTGCAACATTACAAAACTCAGCATGCATAGACATATACACTAGACGTCACCTGGGGGTTCTAAGCATGCGTCAAAACCGCCGCCATCTTGGAACAGGGGTCTTGTCATAGGAAGTATCTAGGTAACACTGCTATCTCCGCCTGTACTTCAAATTCATGGATGATGCCGGACTTTTGTGCTGCGTATGGATGTTCACGAACGAAATCTGAACTAGGAAGAATGTTTTTTAAAAAAATTTTTTTTTTATAAATTTCTCTGGACTCGATGATAAATACATGTCTGACTGTTGGAACGAACCAAAAAACTAGAAAATCGCATTCATGACGATTTATGGGGATTTTATTTCCGTTAGACCTTTGCCTATACATTGACGCTGATGCATAAAGAGGAGGGGCTCCCCTGTTCAAAGATGGCGGCTCTGTTGACGCATTCGTTCCAATGAACTGCTGTAGCCAAGGTGACGTCTAGTGTATATGTCTATGCTCAGCATGTGCCATCAGCACCATGCCCTGAAGGTACTCAAAACATTTCGAGACAGCGCCACCTTTTGGTCAAAAGTTCTAACATAATTTCTTAAAACTTTTGAATAAATCTGCGTATTTTAATGCCATTGGTCTTAAGGTTTGTCATTGTCACCAGACTCTGACCACATCACATCAATTTTGTAACTACGCCACCTATTGGTCGAAAGTGATAATCCATTAAATCACATTTTTAGTTAATTAGTGTGATTTTTAAGCCATTTTGCCTAAATTAATCTTTAAATGTCTTAAATTGCTTCTTGCTGCAGTTGGTCTGACACACAGACACATTTTGGCATGTCTTGTCGTCTTCTTTGCGCTTGGCCCCGGTATTGCTGCTTGCAGCTATATTTGTTTGACTTGTGTCTCTCCACTGCACCAACGCTTTTAAAAATGTCCACAGTAAAGGATATTCGCGGCATTATCTTAAATATTGACTGCGTATGGTTAGTTGACATGACATTTTAAACGTTGACAACATTATGAAATGCTATCTAAAACATCTAAAGGAATGTAATTCTTGTATAATTATTAGACAGAAAAAAATAAATAAAATTTTCAGGGATATATATATATATATATATATATATATATATATATATATATATATATATATATATATATATACTCACAACCCAACATAGGACAAGCAGTTTGGATAAAATAAAATAAATAAAATATTCATACAGATTCGCTTCGCACAACGGTCTTGGACTAATAAAATGTAGTGTCACTTTTGACAGGTCTATCTCTTGTTTGTTCCATTTCTTAATAATTGATTAAGTTACATAATTGATGACCTACAAGTGCCAGCTGAATATACGGGCCAGGCTGTGAGACTGACTGCATCTGAAAGAGGAAACTGGCTCTAATTAATATTTGCTTAATTGCTTGTCATGAGAGGGCTAGCAAACGTAATACCCGACTCTCAAGAGGTCCAGAGGAGAAAGCAGGAGTGAATACTAGTAAGAAAGACAGATAGAGCGAAAGGAAAATGATGAAATGAGAGATCAGAATCAGAATCAGAATCAGAAAGAGCTTTATTGCCAAGTGTGCTTGCACGCACAAGGAATTTTCTTTGGTACTGAAGCTTCCAGTGCACATACAGATACAAATACAACAAGAAACAGTAATACAAAATCTAAAAATAAAATTATAAAAAATATGAAAATACTATAAATATAAAATATAAGGCCACAGTTGGGTTTAGTCAGAATAAACATTTACGGATTATGAACATATTTACAGTATTTGAATAGTATGAATAAATATAAATAAAATCACCTGAGTTTAGGAGATATTGCACTAAACAGTGGAAGTATTGCACTTGGGGGGAGTATTGCACTTACAGGCATATGCCGTGGGAGATATGTTAACTGTTCAGAAGGGAAATGGCCTGTGGGAAGAAACTGTTCCTGTGCCGAGATGTTCTTGTGGCCAGTGATCTGAGTCTCCGTCTTGACGGTAACAGTTCAAACAGGTGGTGTCCAGGGTGAGTGGAGTCTGTGATGATTTTAACTGCTCTCTTCTTCACTCTTGAAGAGTACAGGTCCTGGAGGGTTGGCAGGGGGGCACCAATGATCCTCTCTGCAGTTCAGACTGTCCGCTGTAGTCTCATGATGTCTGATTTGGTAGCTGAACCAAACCAGACAGTGATGGAAGTGCATAGGACAGACTCAATGATGGCTGAGTAGAACTGGATCAGCAGCTCCTGTGGCAGGTTGAACTTCCTCAGCTGGCGAAGGAAGTACAGTCTCTGCTGGGCCTTTTTCACAATGGAGTCAATGTGATTGTCCCACTTCAGGTCCTGAGAGATGATAGTGCCCAGGAACCTGAATGACTCCACTGCTTCCACAGTGCTGTTCATGATGGTGAGTGGGGGGAGTGCTGGGCTGTTCCTCCTGAAGTCCACGATCATCTCCACTGTTTTGAGCGTGTTCAGCTCAAGGTTGTTATAACTGCACCAGACAGCCAGCTGTTCAACCTCCAGTCTGTAAGCAGACTCGTCACCGTTTTGGATGAGACCGATGACAGTGGTGTCGTCTGCAAATTTCAGGAGCTTGACAGTAGGGTCTTTAGAAGTGCAGTCGTTAGTGTACAGGGAGAAGAGCAGTGGGGAGAGAACGCACCCTTGGGGGGCACCAGTGCTGGTGGTGAGAGTCCTGGATGTGTGTTTCCCCAGTCTCACGAGCTGCTGCCGGTTCGTCAGGAAGCTGGAGATCCACTGACAGATCGAGGATGGAATGGAGAGCTGGGTCAGTTTGGCTGTGAGAAGATCAGGCATGATGGTATTGAAGGCCGAACTGAAGTCCACAAAGAGGATCCTTGCATAAGTCCCAGGTCTGTCGAGATGTTGCAGGATATAATGCAGTCCCATGTTGACTGCATCATCCACAGACCTGTTTGCTCTGTAAGCAAACTGAAAGGGATCCAGCAGTGGTCCAGTGAAGTCTTTCAGGTGGGCCAACACCAGTCTTTCAAATGACTTCATGACCACAGACGTGAGAGCGACAGGTCTGTAGTCATTAAGTCCAGTGATTTTGGGTTTTTTGGGGACCGGAATGATAGTGGAGCGTTTGAAGCAGCAGGGAACTTCACACTGCTCCAATGATCTGTTGAAGATCTGCGTGAAGACCGGGGCCAGTTGGTCAGCGCAGGCTTTTAGACAAGCAGATGAGATGCCGTCTGGGCCTGAGGCTTTCCTAGTCTTCTGTTTTTTTCTCAAGTCCTCCACACAGACCTTAAGCTCAGGTTGGATGGCAGGAGGGGGGAGAGGAGGGGGTGCAGAAGGTGATGGTGGGTGTGTGAAGTGCAGGTCAGAGCCGGTGAGTTTCCATGGATTAGAGATGGATTAGAGATACACACACACACGGTTTTCTCTTCTGGAAGATATTTGGCTAATTACTCATTCAAATGACAGTCCTTAACAATGTCTCCAACAAATTTGTGTTTGTGTGTAATTTTGTTTAATATCTATCAAAGTTTAATATAATGATACATTATGTAATATTCCTTCATATATACAGTGGGGTCTAAAAGTTATGTTTTTTTATTTTTACATAAATCTCAAAACAAAACGTTTTGGGATTTAAAAAAAAAAAAAAACTTAAATATTCAGCACTATTTCTAGTCTGACAACGTCAGACTTCCTACTTCCGCTAATTTCATTTCGCTCCCATAGATATCATATAGAGACTAGATGCCCTATTGGTCGCTGGAAACCGAGAAATCCGGCCGCCATCTTGAACCGGTCGTATTCCTAATTTCGTTGCGAGGCAGCAGATAAGATGCCAGAGCATTGTAGAGCATTTTCCTGTTCTAATCGCCGGACCATCGAAAATAGGGCTTTTCATAAGTAAGTCTTAACATTACCGTACTATTGGTTGCATTTTGTGAATAGAATATTACCAGATAATTCGAGAAGGAGCAATGATATTTGCTATTACTGTACTGAAATCGTTGTGAAATGCTGTTTACTGCATCAGCCGGTGTTCACCCGGCATGGAGAGAGGTGGGGTAACTGTTAAAGTAATAATTACAAGAGCTTCTAGGTTATCAAATAAGCATTCAACTGCCCTGTTGTATAGGTTATTTGTGTTTGCGCATGTAACAGGAGACCAGTTACACGCACATGATATCAGGAAGCAGTAATGCACGCATGACAGACAATTGAGTTACCCCTCCAACTTCTAGTTTTATTGATAATAACCTATATCTTATCACATGCGATTTGGCTATTGATATTACAGAAGTCCTGTGGTAAAATTACATTATTAACTTACTCCATCTACCCTTGTAAAGTTAATCTGAATAGGGCTTTAGTCTCGACATTTTCCCCTCCCACATCCACATAAAATAAAAAAGTTATAGGCTTAATGTTGTCCGAATTTAATTTTTAGAAATTACTGATGCAAACACGTTGAAAAGCTTCTTCTCAATTTGTATTACAGGTAGCTGCGTTCGGTGGATTCGGTGGCTGCGTTCTGTGTGTGTGTGTGTGTGAGTGTGAGAGAGGAGAGAGAGAGAGAGAGAGAGAGAGAGAGAGAGAGAGAGAGAGAGAGAGAGAGAGAGAGAGAGAGAGAGAGAGAGAGAGAGAGAGAGAATGTTTGTGTGTGACACAGAATGTCAAACACAGAATGTTTGTGTGTCTGTTCGTGTGTATGTGCGTGTCACAAATCCTAAATAGTTTCTTCAACTTATTAAAATATCTTTACTATCTGTTTCTGCTTCTTTATTATATTTATAGTGTGTGATTTATAAAATACATTATATCCTTCATCACACATTGTGTCTGTTCACTTTATATCTTATATCAGAATATTATATTACTGTTAAGACTACTATGGATATTAAAATACGCCGAACCATGTGTCCTGTATCATAGCTACATGAATGACCTTTGCAGCAAAAAAAAAAAACGCGTGAAAATCAGTTCAGTATTCAGTGAGATATGATTAATTTAATGCGCTGACAGCTCATTTCACCTGCCATAGATTACACTGAGCGGAGCGGATGACCGGTTTAAGATGGCGGCTCCAATTCTCGTCCGTGCCAATAGGCAGTAGCGGTCGATAGGGCGTCTACCTATTCATGGGTTTCAGTCACGTGACTTTTTTGTTGTGGCCGCCATCTTTAGGACCTTTGCGTTAAATCGCATAATCTCTCCCTGTTGATCGGAAAGATGTTGCACACTTAAATAGCACAGATGAAAAGCAACGGTATTTAAATAAAATAGATACTTTAGGTATAGATCCGTATTTACTGTTAAACGAACTGCTGACTCCACTAAAGTCTAGTAAAAACTTGCCAAATTTTACGTTTGCTGACATTTAGCTACATCTACCTTGTCCACAATCCCTGTTTTTTTTCACTACATATTAAGGCCTGTTTACGGTGTGTTTTAGCCGGGTTTTCGCCTGGAAGGCTCTATAGAAATCTGGCACCCTACTGAACGAAGTTAAACTGAGAGAGCGTGCGTTCACAGACACCAGAATGAACGCGTTCTCAGTAACGTTAATCAGGCAGTAATTCAGTACGTTCAGTTCACGTTCGCCCAAAATATGAACGAGTTCATGAACTATCATTAATTGAACACGTTCAGGCACAACACTGTTGTACAGGTATATCTGATTTATGATTTAGTGTTGTATTAAATGCCCCAGTTATGCCCTATTATCACAGTTTACAGCACAGCAGATAGACGGCATGTTGCAATTCGGTCCTACAAATGGCGGCCGCTCCACTGTGTGACGTCACATGAAATCTATGAATATGATGTCTATTTTCGCTCCTGTAGTCAGTCTGAGATAGCGGCCTATCTTTCTGTTTTCCTCCGGCCTGAAAACAGCGGCGAATCAACGAACAGAGGCCGGGCTGAAAGCCGTGACGTTGTCGCTAAGTGCCAAGTTTCAGATTAGGTCAGGGAAATCGAAAACGAACGCGGATGCAATTCGCTCTGTTGTGGAGAATATTCCCTAGCCTGGCTCCGCCTTCCAACGCACTTCCGCTCAATTTCATTTTCCTTCAGTACTACGTCTGGGATTCTGCTGTAGACTTTGGTTTCCAGAAATCATTTTTTTGTAGGACCAATCAGCGAACAGAGGGAGTGGCTGAGAACGATGACGTTGATGTCGACTTGTGCGTTATTTTGAGTTGTAGTTCAAAATAAGAAAGATGCGAGCGAAGCCATTCAGTCCGTTGTGGCAACACTGCCGAATATCAAGAAGTTAAAGCCGGAGCAAGAACAATCTTTGCTTAGTTTTGTGTTTATGGCCATCCTCCCACGGGATTCGGGAAAAGACATATGTCACGACCAAACGTTAGCGATTGGTTATGGCAGATAGAGTGACTCTAGGCAGATCCAATAGTTTTAGACGTCAATAGAGTTCCCGCCTACAAGGAAGTTAACGCTTGTCAATGACTCTCTGTACAAATGAAATGTACGAGAGTCTGGTAGAACCAGGCTAAATTTCCCGGCATTAGCAAACTGAAGCCCGAACAAGAGGAGTGTGTATTAAACATTTTGAATGGAGGTGATGTTGTGGCCCTACTCCCTTTGGGAAAAGTTTAATTTATCAACTATTACCGATCGTCAGCGAGAAACTGGGGAGCCTTTTGACAGGTCAGTGTCTCCCTTCTTTTCCAGGTCTTAAATACCGTAAAACTTCAAATAATAGCCCGGGCTTTTATTTGCCCAAATCGTCAAACTGCACCGGCTTGTATTTGAGACAGGAGTCTATATGAGACAGGCCTTTAGAATTTAGTGTTGAGATGTTGTTCATTGAGATGTTGTTCCTAGAGTCTCTAATCTCTAAAAATCTCCAAATGCTCCACGTGAAACTGCGGTCTTCCGACCTTTTACTATGTTGTCGATTGATTTTGATTAATATGCGCGAGAGAGAGAGAGCAAGACAGCGCTCGTGTTGTTTGAAGACGTGAGAGTGCGCGTGCGCGGCCGGGTCTCTCTCTCTCTCTCTCTGAGCGGATGCTGTGAGTGAGTGGGCGGAGTTTGCTGTGAGAGTACTGCTGGTGTGAGTGAGGTTTTTTTCATCTCTTTCTCTTAACATTCTTACTGTTTTTGTTTAAAGATCTTTTAAGTGTGAGTTCGCGATTGTTAATATAGGCTTGGTAGGTTTTAGGTGGGACGAATTTCGCCACTATCCGGCGTTTGCTGGGTGGCTATGGCGTCCTCAGAACGCGTGAGTTTGGACCGGTTGTCGCGAAGACACGGTATCAAGCTCGCGCCTGTGAGTAATGTTTCGGTGGAACAATGTGTTTTGGC
Source organism: Chrosomus eos (assembly GCA_036326025.1). NCBI lineage: Eukaryota > Metazoa > Chordata > Actinopteri > Cypriniformes > Leuciscidae > Chrosomus > Chrosomus eos. Next base: position 44,944,245 of record CM070821.1, read on the forward strand.
TGTAGGAGAAGTTGGTTGCGATAGCATATTATCTGCTTCTCGCATGAACAGCGCAGTTGTTGTCTTTCTAGACACTATTGAAAAAGTTAATAGTGTTGCTCAGAATGGTGTTGTTATACAGGATACCTTTACTCCCGTAATGCCGTTGCTTCAACCAGCGAAAAGAGTTATTCTGGCTAATGTTCCACCGTTCATTAAAGATGAACTCTTGATAGCAGAGCTTTCAAGGCATGGTAAAGTAGTGTCCCAAATGAAAAAGATCCCGTTTGGCTGTAAATCACCGCTACTTAAGCATGTTGTTTGTTTTAGACGTCAGGTTTATATGGTTTTGAAGAAAGATGCAGATGAATTGAATGTGGCTTTTAAATTTAAAGTTGATGGTTTTGATTATGTGGTTTTTGTTACCTCTGATACTATGAAATGTTTCCGATGTGGAAAAGAGGGACACATTAGAGATGCATGTACTGAGAAAGTCGTTGAAACGGTTGATAATGAGAGGATTTTAGGATGAGAAAAGATGAGTTTGAAAATCTGCGTCAGTGGTGGGATGTTGGGAAGGTTAAAATAATGATGCTTTGTAAGCAATACACTTTCAATGTTACCAGGGATATAACACTATCTATGAAAAAATTAGAAACTGAAATAGTTGAATTGCAGGATTTGGCTGATGCTACCAAAGAACAAAGATATTTGGAGACTCTTAAATCCAAAAAAAACTTTTCTTTTAAACCTATTGGGAGTTAGGGCGCAAGGAGCATTGGTTCGATCTCGCTTTTTAAACCTTTCACAAATGGATGCCCCATCTAAGTTCTTTTTCAGTCTTGAGAGAAAGAATGGTCAGAGTCGTTGCATTCACTGTTTGTGCTCTGAAGATGGGCGTGAGCTAACAGAACCCTCAGAGATAAGAAAGAGGGCCGTACGGTTCTATGCTGGGCTGTACAGCAGTGAGTATGTTGAGGATGATGATCTGTCTGCTCACTTCTACGAAGGTTTACCCAGTGTTTCAGAGAGCTCAAAAGCGGAGCTGAAGCGGCCGCTGTGTGAGCAGGAGCTGTTCACTGCTCTGAAAGCGATGGAGGGGGGGTAAAGCCCCTGGCATGGATGGGCTCCCTGTGGAGTTTTACAGAGAGTTCTGGGCAGTTATGGGTAATGGACCTGTTGGCTGTTCTCAATGAGAGCTTAACTGAGGGGCTGTTGCCTTTAAGCTGCAGAAGAGCGGTGATTACCTTGTTACCTAAAAAAGGTAATCTACACTGTTAGCCCTTACCGGGTTTTTTTACAGTAAAATACTGGCAACACTGTTGCCAGCAATTTACTGTTAATTGTACAGTTATTTACTGTAATCTACAGTATGTTACTGTAAAAATGCACTAAAACTCGAGTTAACTAATTTCAGTTGCAGAAACCGACCGTCTTAAATTGACCAACGATAATTTAAATGTATTAACTAACATTTATAATACATTAAAAATGTGAGCAAAGTATTACTGTGAGTGTGAACTTATTTCATTTGAAACCACAAAAAACATTTTTTTAATTAAAGAGATTTCCACTGGACCAGCAACTACACAGTCACTGTCTGTTAAATAAAGCAACATGCAGCGTATCATCAATGTTTGTAGATCTTCTCCTGGACTGAAGCACAGGCTCTACTCTTCAACACAATGGTGACCAAAAAAACTACATCTTACAGTAAACTACTGGCAACAGTGTTGCCAGTATAAACCTGTTTTATAACTTACAGTTTATTGCTGTTAAAATACATTTTGTGGGTGTGTCTTTTTATCTTACACTGTTAACCCTTTCAACCCCACAGGAAAATCCACACTACAAAGAGTAAAAGTAACATTGACAGTGTTGCAGTGAGATAATTAAGGGAATATGTAAGTGATTGTTGAGCATTAGTGATGAACACCTGCTGTTAACAAGCAGAATCAATGAAGGAAAGAGAAACACAAGAACAGAAAATAGAGAAACACAAGAACTACAACTGACTTATTGCCATTACTCATTATTACACTTATTATTAACCAGTATGACTTTATTTCTGTCATGCATCTACAGAAGTTGTTAAAATGTGTGGTTTGAAGTTACCAATATAGAGATCAGTGCTTGCTTTAGTTGGGATGCTGATGCTAAACCTTTAGTGTTTCTATTGCTGCTTGAACTGTGTTTCTTGCAAGGCACACTTGTGCACACACAGTTTATGAATGACTGCGGTTATAATGATTATGATGACAAAAATCATCATATTGCCTGTTCATTCACTAATCTAATTCATTTTCACTCATTCAGAATTCAAAAGTGTTACATTAGCACCACATTGAAACCACAGCAATAAATTAAATGACTAATTTTTTTAGCAAATCATGTATTAACCAAAAAATAAAACAGCTGCACTATCTTTCAGAAAAACAAAGATATCACAATTTAGCACATGAATCTCAACAATGGTGGCAATATTTTATTTATTTATTCATGCAGCAGTGCATGCTGGGAGTTTTATACTATCCTGGAACCCAGCATGCATTGCGACATGAAACTTTTGATTGTCACCATTGTTGAGATTCATATGCTGATTGTTGATGTCTGTGTGTGTCTGAGTTAAACAGGCGGGAAATATTTTTAATACAATATATGGATACTATATTCTTCAGAGGACCTAATTACAGAAATATTGATTTCATGTTTCACAGATATATATGTTAAATATGAAATATTTATAAACTCAAAAAAATATAAACACGAAATATCTGAAAATCAGACATGTCAAGGATGATTGTGACATAACAAAAGCCAAAAATCACCTAATAAACTTCCTCTTAGCTTTATCTTGCCACAACAGACGTGTTTTATAAACTCACTGTTACAGCAGTCAGAGTGAGACAAATAATAAGACGTCAAGCGTCAAGAGACCAACTAAAGCAAATACTGATCTCCATTATGGTGACAACAAACTTTATTATTGTCTAAATCTCGGTTAATTCTAACAATAACTTTTGTACATGTATGAAAGAAATAATCGTAAACTGGTTTGTAAACTGGTTTCACACTCAGTGTTGCTGGAAGTCAGTTGTAGATCTTGTGTTTCTCTTTTTCAGTTCTTGTTTCTCTGTCCTTCAGTGATTCTGCTTATCAGGTGTTCATCAGTGTCTCAATTCACTCTCTTCTTTTCATTCACTCATTCAAGTGGACTATATTAGTGAGCTAATGTAAGGAATAGTGAATGAGGGTGTGTGTAGTATAATGTATAGTGTGTGATTTGGAACACAGCCTCTGGGTGTCTGCTAACTCACAGTATATTCCTGTAGGCTACTTTCTCGAAAATGCAAATATAACCCAGAATGCATTGTTTTCTACGGTATATTACTGTTTTAATGGAAAATGGTATGATACTGTCACTTTTTTTACAGCAAGGGCTAACAGTGTACAAGATATAAAGAACTGAAGACCAGTGAGTTTGCTATGCTCTGACCTTAAAATATTCTCTAAAGCTCTGGCTAATAGGCTGAAAAAGGTGATTGGGGAAGTCATCCATATCGACCAGACTTATTGTATTCCCGGACGATCTATTTTTGATAATGTTTGCCTCATACGGGATATTTTAAATATTTGCAATCTTTCTAGTGTTGATTTGGGTCTTGTTTCTATCGATCAAGAAAAGGCGTTTGACAGAGTCGAGCACAGATATCTTTGGAAAACTTTAAATGCTTTTAATTTTGGATTGGAGTTTATTAATATGATTAAAGTTATGTACCAGGGCATTGAAAGTGTTTTGAAAATCAATGGTGGTTTGAGTGCCCCTTTTAAGGTTTTTAGGGGCATTAGACAGGGTTGTGCAATATCGGGAATGTTATACTCTTTGGCTATTGAGCCTTTGTTGAATAAATTACGATCAAAAATTGAAGGTTTTTCTTTGCACAATGGTAATATATTTCAGGTTTCAGCTTATGCTGATGATGTTATAATCATGGTTAATGGGCAGCGAGATATTAACCAAATGGAGGGTATTATAAGAGACTTTGGAGTTATCTCAGCTGCTAAAGTAAACTGGGAAAAGAGTGGGGCATTGGCTATAGGAAAATGGGAGCAGGGCCTACCAGTTTTACCTGATAGAATAACCTGGAAAAAGGGAGGTCTCAAATATTTGGGAGTTTATCTTGGAGATGCAATTACACAACAAAAGAATTGGGATGGGATAGTAGAGAAGATGGTAGGTAGACTGGCTAAATGGAAGTGGATTCATTCACAATTATCTTTTAGGGGAAGAGTGTTAATAGTGAACAATTTGGTAGCTTCGATACTCTGGCATAAACTGTTCTGTGTGGATCCACCCATAGGGTTAATTATCTCAGCTGCAAAGAATTTTTGTGGATTTCTTTTGGGATCGATTGCACTGGATTCCACAAAGTGTATTGTTTCTTCCTAAAGATGAAGGTGGACAAGGTTTGGTCCATTTGCCAAGCAGAATGGCAACATTTCGTCTACAATTCATTCAGAGATTTTTAACAGGCCCCGATGATCTGGGGCCTCATTTATAAACGTTGCGTACGCACAAAAGAAGGCGTACGCCGCTCTCTACGCAATAATTGGTATTTATAAAAAGCAAACTTGACAGGAAAATGTGCGGTCCTTCACGCAAGATCTGACCCAGGCGTACGCACAAAAACGGGTGAAATGAGAAATGGCGACACCGTCGGCAGATGGAAGAAACACGTGAAAGTGTGTTAAACTGTGTAGAAGAAATGGCAATACTGCCACTCATAAATAAAATGAAGACTTCACAAAGCAAGTATTACAATTAACAGCCTACTACACGAACACCCGTTTGATCAATCTGCAGTGTAAAACAAACAAAATCAAACGAAGATTACAACAGAAATGCAAATTAACACATATTTGCAAAAAGAAAAGTGAAATATGTTCTTCAATAATATTAGCATGTTATGCAAATTCATCCTCATAACACATTTGTAGCTTGTCAGATGCAATCAAATGGATGGTAATAAAATGCCATGATGCCATCACAATACGTAATGGAGCGCTAGACGCTTTTTTTGCATCGACTTTGATGTCCGACCATTTCTTTTTTATTTCGGCCACGGTCCGAGGTCGAGGCTGCAGCATTAACGGCATCTGCAACCTACACTGTTGCCAGCAATTTACTGTTAATTGTACAGTTATTTACTGTAATCTACAGTATGTTACTGTAAAAATGCACTTAAACTCAAGTTAACTAATTTTACTTGCAGAAACCGACTGCCTTAAAATGACCAACTATAATTTAAATGTATTAACTAACATTTATAATATATTAAATGTGAGCAAAGTATTACTGTGAACTTATTTCATTTGAAACCACAAAAAACTTTTTTAATTAAAGAGATTTCCACTGGACCAGCAACTACACAGTCACTGTCTGTTAAATAAAGCAACATGCAGCATATCATCAATGTTTGTAGATCTTCTCCTGGACTGAAGCACAGGCTCTACTCTTCAGCACAACGGTGACCAAAAAAACTACATTTTACAGTAAACTACTGGCAACACTGTTAAACCTGTTTAATTACTTACAGTTTATTACTGTTGAAAGACATCTCGTGGGTGTGTCTTTTTTATCTTACACTGTTAACCCTTTCAACCCCACAGGAAAATCCACACTACAAAGAGTAAAAGTAACATTGACAGTGTTGCAGTGAGATAATTAAGGGAATATGTAAGTGATTGTTGAGCATTAGTGATGAACACCTGCTGTTAACAAGCAGAATCAATGAAGGAAAGAGAAACACAAGAACAGAAAATAGAGAAACACAAGAACTACAACTGACTTATTGCCATTACTCATTATTACACTTATTATTAACCAGTATGACTTTATTTCTGTCATGCATCTACAGAAGTTGTTAAAATGTGTGGTTTGAAGTTACCAATATAGAGATCAGTGCTTGCTTTAGTTGGGATGCTGATGCTAAACCTTTAGTGTTTCTATTGCTGCTTGAACTGTGTTTTTTGTAAGTCACACTTGTGCACACACACAGTTTATGAATGGTTGCGGTTATAATGATGACAAAAATCATCATATTGCCTGTTTATTCACTAATCTAATTCATTCTCACTCGTTCAGAATTTAATACTCAATCAAAAGTGTTACATTACCACAACAATAAATTACAATGACTCTTTTTAACAAATCATGTATTAACCAAAAAAAACAGAGCTACACTGTCTTTCAGAAACACAGAGATATCACAATTTAGCACATGAATCTCAACAATGGTGGCAATATTTTTTTTATTTATTCATGCAGCAGTGCATGCTGGGAGTTTTATACTATCCTGGATCCCAGCATCCATTGCGACATGAAACTTTTGATTATCACCATTGTTGAGATTCATATGATGATTGTTGATGTCTGTGTTTGTCTGAGTTCAGCAGGAGGGAAATATTCAATATATGGTTACAATATTCTTCAGAAGACCTAAGTGCAGTAATAAATTTTAAATTCAAAATACTCATAAACTCAAATAAATATATACAGGAAATATCTGAAAATCTGACATGTCCAGGATGAGTGTGGTACCATCAAGTAAGCCAAAATCACCTGATAAACTTCCTCTTAACTTTTTCTTGCCACAACAGGTGTGTTTTATAAACTCACTGTTACAGCAGTCAGAGAGAGATGAGAAGTAAAAAGTTAAGTGTCAAGAGACCAACTAAAGCAAATACTGATCTCCATTATGGTGACAACAAACTTTATTATTGTCTAAATCTCAGTTAATTCTCAACAATAACTTTTGTACATGTATGAAAGAAATAATCATAAACTGGTTTGTAAACTGTTTCACACTCAGTGTTGCTGGAAGTCAGTTGTAGATCTTGTGTTTCTCTTTTTTCAGTTCTTGTTCCTTCAGTGATTCTGCTTATCAGGTGTTCATCAGTGTCTCAATTCACTCACTTCTTTTGATTCACTCAGTCAAGTGGACTATATTAGTTAACTAATGTAGGGAAAAGTGAATGAAGGTATAGTGTGTGATTTGGAACACAGCCTCTGGGTGTCTGCTAACTCACAGTATATTCCTGTAGGCTATTTTCTCGAAAATGCAAATACAACCCAGAATGCGCTGTTTTCTACGGTATATTACTGTTTTAATGGAAAATGGTATGATACTGTCACTTTTTTTACAGCAAGGGCTAACAGTGTATACCATGTCAGAGTCCTAATCTAATCCTCTATTAACAAACATGCATGTATTCATTACTTAAATTAGCTCTTTGTTCTGCCTTAAATTAATACATTAGCTTACTGTACATTTTTATATGTACATTTCTGAAATGCATAACTGATAACATCACTCTGAATTGTAGGCTAAAGTAGATGCAATGCATGCGTTTTAGGCAAAGCTGCTTTGAAACAGCTTTTTTTGAAACAGTCTGGACTAGCCTACTACGCTTAGCTCTGCCTTATAATGAATCACGCTGAAGCAGGCAGGCACGCAGCTATGCACCTTGCGTTTACACTTGCGTGCATGCCGGGCCCGTGCCGCGGTTCACGTGAATGTGAAAGCAACATGGACTCGGGTGCGCGTTTTAGCTGATTATGTATTTAGTTAAATAAAACACATGTAAGGGATGATAGTGTTGATGATTTACCTTGGATACGAGCGAGAGCGAGTCTGCAGTGTATTCGCACGCGCTTGGTATCAGGGCAACACATTTGGAAAAGAGTCTCCTCAAAAGAGTCCGTTTGCAAGCAGCAGAAGGCCACCTTATGCGACACACGCACTTAGGTTGTTCACTCGGCTGTGCATAATAGCACAAAATTAATAATAATAATAATAAAAAAAAAAAAAATATATATATATAATATTATATATATATATATATATATATATATATATATATATATATATATAGACCCGCGTTCTGTTTTCTATCATGCGCCGTGCACGTTTGCGATGACGTAAGATGCACGCAAACACACCAGGGTTCGGTAGAATTTAGTTGAGTGTGAAACCAGACCAACGCTGCGGGGGTGCCGAGAACAAACGCGCTCGGGCTCGGACCGCAGCAAACGAGCCCAGCCCAGTGTGAAAGCACCGTCACCTGCCTCCGCAATTTTTCATATCAAAGCAGTGAAGGCGGGGGGGAGGGGGAAGGAAGAGGATGGCAGACCAGGGCGCGCACCGACAGGTGTGTGGAGGTGAATTACAGTGAGCCGTTCGATACGGGAGACCAAAAATAAATTATATGCAGTCAATAGTAAAAGGACACGTCGACTAAAAAAATTGACGTCGACTAATTTGCATGGTCGATTATGTCGACTAAATCGCGGCAGCCCTAGTTTTAATAGAGTTGCTTTAAATGGGAGAGTTGATACAGTCTGGAAGGAAAAGCTTGGGATGGGTGAAAAAACTAAACCATTTTGGAGAGTGTTTTATAAACCACCATTGATTAAGAAATCTGGAGATTTACAATGGAGAATTGTACACGGTTCTGTGGCAGTTAATGCATTTATTTCTGTTATTAATCCAAGTGTTAATGATAAGTGTGTGTTTTGTGGTCTTAGGGAAACAGTGTTCATTGTTTTTTAGAATGTGTAAGACTTAAATCGCTTTTTGTTTTATTGAGTCAAGTGTTTTCAAAATTTGGAGAGAAGTTCACACATAATGCTTTTATTTTGGGGGCAGGGTATAGTCAAAAGCAAGAGTAAAATGGCAGCTGATTAACTATGTGATTGGTCAAGCAAAGCTTGCAATCTATATAAGCAGGAAAAATAGAATAGAGAATAGACTTGGCCAAGAGATTATGTGTCTATTTAAAGCCTATGTTAAGTCTAGAATTGTTGTTGATTTTAAGTATTATAAATTAATGAATGATATGACAGCATTTGAAACGCAGTGGTGTTATAAAAATATTTTCTGTCCTGTGATGGAAGGGGATCTATCTTTTTCTTTATTTTTTAATTGAGGTCTATAGTGTATGATTGTTTTTGGAATTGATTGTATGGAATAAAAGTTTTTTTTAAAATAAAAAAAAAAATCTCTCTCTCTCTCTCTCGCGCATGAGTGGGCGTTTGCTGAGTGAGTGCGGAGTGTGAATCGGAGCGTGATTGTGGAGTCCCTTCTTCATTTTCAAAGGTCTGTTTTACTTAAGTGTTGTTTCTCTCACTGTTTTTACTGTTTATGGTCACAAAGCACAGGGGATATTGGTGGGAAAAAGGGGAGGTTGGGTTAGCCAGTTTTTAAACTGGCTGCCATGGCGAACGCGGAGACGGCGAGTTATGAGCAACTCACCCGGCAGCATGGAATAAAAGTGCCGGTTGGAGTTGAGTGCTCAGTCGAAGAATGTGTGTTATCGGTTGGAGAGGTTGTTGGTGTTGGTCACAGTAGTATACGTTCGGCGTCGAGAATGAACGGTGCTGTGGTGATTTTTTTTTAGATAAAACTGAAAAAGTGAACGCGACGGTTGAAAACGGGATTGTCCTTAATGATAGTTTGATCAAGGTTTTCCCACTTGTTAACCCAGCGAGAAAGGTTTTGTTGTCCAATGTGCCTCCTTTCTAACCTGACTCCGCCAGATGGATTTGCTCCGCATATCCATCTGGAAACCGTCCGTTGAAGTAGTTTTGGTAAGGGGCGAAAATACTGGTTAGCTGATTGGCCTATGTTGGTGATAGACGGGGCAAATCAACCAATCAGATCAACGAAGCATATGACGTACCAACAGAGCTACGACGAAAACACAACCACAAGCCAGGCTACTCTTGCTGCTGCAGGTAAAGGCTCGTTAGCTCAGCAAATAAGCAACATGTCGGCAAAGGATATTTGCCGTTTATGTAACTACAATTTACAAATAACTGAAGCCGCCATGTTCTTTAGACTGAACTGTCGCGCTTCTCGTTGCGTCACACCTCAACCCGCCTCAAAGCCAACGCTGATTGGACGTTCGTTTGGTGAACTGCTCCCAAATTTTCTTTAACGGAAAGAATCCAGACTGATCTGCGAGTGAAACCTTGAAAGCTCGCGAGATCAGGATGGTCTCACGAGGCTACCTCCTTTCATAAGTGACGACGCGCTGCAAAGTGAATTATCTCGATATGGGCAGTTGGTTTCGGCGATTAAAAAAATTCCTTTAGGGTGCAAATCCCCGTTGTTGAAACACGTTGTGTCTTTTCGTAGACAAGTATATATGATCTTGAGGAGTGATATTGATGAGCTAATGTTGTTTTTAAATTCAAAGTTGATAGTTTTGATTATGTAATTTTTGCAACAACGGAGAGCATGAAATGCTTTGGATGCGGGAAAGTGGGGCACTTGGTACACGCTTGTCCAGACAAAAATGTGTCAAATGGTACAGAAGATGAAAGTGGGTCTCAAAGTCATAATAAAGGTCAGAGTTTGGAAAAAGAAAGTGGAATTGGTGAGGTTTCGGATTTGATTGTGGACAGTGAAGAACCAGGAAGTAGTGGAGTGAAGAGTAGTGAGAAACGAATTCAAAAAGATGATGAGACAATGGATATTGAGCTTGACGAGATGGTGGGTGAACTACTCAAAGAGGACGAAGCTGTATTTAAAGTGCCATCAGTGAAAAGGAAGTCTAATCTTGTTGAAAATGTAACTAAATCAAAGAAAAGGCACAAGATGAGATCATTACCAAAAGTTCTGGGGAGGTGTTGAATGCAAGTGATTTGTCTGGCTCAGAAAGTGAGCAAGAATTCTCTGAAGTTCCAGTTGAGGATGATATGAGACTAGACTACAGTGGTTACAGCTTGGAGAGAATGAAAAATTTTCTCCAGCGTACAAAAGGAAATGTTGAGGTTATAGATTATTTTCCTGATCTTTCTTTATTTATTGACTCAGTAAAGAGTTTAATGAAACAAAAAGCTGAAGGATGTCTATCAAATCCTGAGGTGTATCGTCTAAGAAAGATTGTGCAAAAAGTCCGTCCTCAAGCATTAAGTAATGAATTGTCACAAGAATAGCGGACTGATATGGACCTGGCTTTTTGTGCTTTTTTCATCCCTCATAATGAGTAACTTTAAAATCTCTTCCCTGAATGTAAATGGGGCGAGGGATGTAAGCAAAAGGGCACAGATTTATGAGCTAATGAAACTAATAAATATTGATGTTATGTTTTTGCAAGAAACTCACAGTACTAAGGAAAATGAAGTTGAATGGATGAAAGAGTGGGAAGGAAATATTGTTCTGAGTCATAAGACAGCTCTGAGTGCTGGAGTGGCTGTTTTATTTTCAAAGACTTGTCTACCAATATCATATGATGTTACAGAAGTAATAGAAGGCAGATTAATTAAGGTAATAGCAACGTTTGAAAATGTTACTGTGGAATTAATAAATGTTTATGCGCCTGTAAAATCAATAGAAAGAATGTTGTTTCTTGAAACTTTATGTGAAAGTCTAAAACAATGTAACGCAGACAATATTTTAGTACTGTGGAGATTTCAATTGTACAAGTAATGATTTAGATAGGAATCATATTGAGCCTCATACGGCTTCAAGAGGTAAATTACTAAATATGATTAAAACTTGTCAACTTTGTGATGTGTGGAGAATTTTTCATAGTAACGAAAGACAGTATACATGGGCTCATGTAAAAGAAAATTGTATCTCTTTAGCAAGATTGGATTCTTTCTATTGTTTTAATCATCAGAAACAATGTTTTAAATCTTGTGATATTTGTCCTGTTGGTTTCTCTGACCACTCAATGGTAGTAGCATGTGTTTTTATTAATTCTATTAAATATAAGAGTGCCTACTGACATTTTAATAGTGCTTTAATTGAAGATGCTCACTTTTGTAAATGTTTTTCTCTTTTTTTGGTTGAGGTGGAAATCTAAAAAGTCCTCTTTTACATCAATACAACAGTGGTGGGAGATTGGAAAGGTGCAAATACAAACACTCTGTAATCAGTACACTTTTAATGTTTCTAGAGACATGGTTCAATCCATAAGAAGTCTAGAGATGGATATTGTTGAACTTCAGGCTTTAAATGGAGCCTCTGCACATCCCAACCAACTGCGGGCTCTTAAAGGAAAAAAAGTAGCCTTAGCAGATCTATTAGGTACAAGGTCTCAGGGGGCGTTGGTTAGATCTAGATTTCAGAGTCTTTCTGAAATGGATGCCCCGTCCAAGTTCTTCTTCAGTTTAGAAAGGAAAAATGGCCAAAGAAAAAGTATTCAGTGTTTACGGTCAGAAGATGGAAAAGTTCTGACTGAGGTTTCAGATATTTGAAAAAGAGCTGTCAGTTTTTATAAGGAGCTGTATTCTAACAGTGTTGTGGATGGCCAGTTAATGGCTGAATTTGTGTCCGATCTACCAAAAGTAAATGAAGATTCATATGCAGACCTGATATGTCCCTTAACAATAGATGAACTTCTTAATGCTGTGCAGAGTATGAAGAATGGTAAAGCTCCAGGATTGGATGGGTTGCCTGTTGAGTTTTATAAGACATATTGGCATTTGTTGGGAGAAGATCTACTTGCAGTTTTAAGTGATAGTTTGGATACAGGACAACTGCCACTAAGCTGTAGAAGAGCTGTTTTAACTTTGCTCCCCAAGAAAGGTGATCTCAAAGAGATAAAAAACTGGAGGCCAGTTTCTTTATTATGCACTGATTATAAGATTTTATCAAAAGCTTTGGCGAACAGACTGAAGAAAGTAATTGGACAGGTTATACATTTAGATCAATCCTATTGTGTACCTAATAGATCAATCATGGATAATATATCCTTAATTCGTGATATTTTAGACGTTTGATCGGGTGGATCAACAGTTTTTATGGTACACGTTTGACACTTTTGGTTTTCCACCTGCTTTCACTGCCTTGATTAAAGTGCTTTATGAAAATATTGAAAGTGTACTGAAAATCAATGGTGGTTTGAGTAGCGCTTTTAAAATACAAAGAGGGATTAGACAAGGAGGTGCCTTGTCAGGTATGCTTTACTCAATAGCAATAGAACCCATGTTAAATAAAATTAGGACTCATCTAGATGGTTTTATATATGATAGTACTTTTCCACCAACAAAGCTTTCAGCATATGCAGATGATGTTTTAGTTTTAACCAGTGGACAGGATTATATTGATAAGCTGGTTGACATTGACTACGTTTACATGCAGCCAATTTCCGGGTTATGGTCGGGTTAAGGGCACTATTCGGGTTTCTGAAACATTAGGAATAACCCCTTTACATGCGTGAGCAGAGAGAGTTTCTCCTGTATACATGGAATTGCAATATCCCGATGTAAACAGCGACACACGGTTAGCGTCTGGACGTACGGACAACCTTAAGATCAAATATACCTCATTTCCGATTCTTCTTCCTGTATCCAAAGACAACAACAACAGCAGCATGTGGATAATGAATAGTTCGGGGCGGATAATGAATAGTTCGGGGCAGATAGCGATCGCCTTTGTTTGCGCTTTGAGGCTGGTAACGTTACTGACCTCGCTCCAAAAGTATGCTGTGCTGCGTCTCGCCATGTTTATTACTTCCGGTATCCTGCACGCGGGTTTTTGTATGCGCCGAGAAGTTTCTCTACTCAAAAGACCAAGATTCCTTGCGAATAGAACATGCGCAGAACACAAATCACTATGGGGATATCCCGATACGCGTTTACATGACCAAAAATTCGGGTTAGAATAGGGGTACCCCAGGTATAATATCCCGGTTTTTAAAATCCGGGTTATGAGCATATCCGGGTTTTTGCCGGTGTTTACATGGCCATTTACGACCGGGTTATTGCTAATATCCCGGTTTTGAACGGGTTATTGGCTGCATGTAAACGCAGTAATTGTTAACATTTATGGAAAAATCTCATCTGCAAAAGTAAACTGGCCCAAAAGTTCAGCATATAGGGGCTGTTTACACCTGGCTACTTCATGCGTTTTCTCAGATCGGATAGATATCCGATTTATCAAAACGATTTCATTTACACCTGGTCACATAAATGTGTTTTTGCGAAACGGATATAAATCCGATCTTCAATTCCCGCGCTATATGCAGATTTAATGGAGTGCAAGTCACCGAAAGCAACAGTTATGAGCTGCATTTTATTGTTCATCGGCTAATTTCAAAATCACAGACATCAATAAGAGAGAGCGGCAACAGCCCTGGTAAGATCATTTCGTTTCTTTACTTTTAATGAAGATGATTGTGTGTTAAGCGTCTGCGACTTACTTTCACTTTGATTTGCGATAGTTTGCACGTATGGCCGTGACTTGATGAATAGACGCTCAGCTGCTGCTCATCTGCGGTTGTGTTGCAGTAGCGTCGTCATATCTGACTATAACATCACATATAGCCTATAACGCTCTCACACGTTTATTTTTTATTATTTTTGGGAGGAGTAAAATTTACATATGTGGTTTCAACAACCAGATGCATTTACACTTGTCTAGTTTCGTCTGGAATGCGACCCAGACCACCTCCTGATGTGGTTTGAGCGATCGGATTCAAATCCGTCACGATTACGTTTCGGAGGGCATTTACACCTGGTCTTTTCACGATCGGATAGCTATCCGATCACAGAAAACGCATGAAGTGGCCAGGTGTAAACAGCCCCATAGTGTTGGAGAATGGAATGAAGGAGAACTGGTATTACCTGGTGAAATGGTTTGGTCACAAAGAGGTCTGAAATATCTTGGAATATTTTTGGGTCATGAAATTATAATGCAAAGAAACTGGGAAAGTATTGTTGAAAATGTAGAAGGAAGATTTGATAGGTGGAAATGGCTTTTACCTAAAATGTCCTTTAGGGGGAGAGCATTGATTATTAATAATTTAGTAGCCTCCTCGTTATGGCACAGATTAACAGTTTTAGAGCCTCCTGAAGGGGTTCTTGGAAAAATACAGGTCAAGATGATCAATTTCTTCTGGGATCGATTACATTGGTTACCAAGGAATGTTTTGTACCTTCCAAAGGAAGAGGGGGGTCAAGGGGTTGTGGACATTATAAGCAGGAAAGTAGCCTTTAGGCTGCAGTTTGTTCAAAAGTTTTTATACTGTCCAAATATTTCATGGTTTGAACCAGCCTGTTGCCTTTTAAGTAAAGTTGGAGGGTGGGGTTTCAGAAGAAATGTCTTTTGGACAGATTGTAGGAGTTTTAATTTGAAGTTTATCTCACCTTTTTATGAAAGTTTAAGAAGAGCATGGTGTATGGTACAGGTCAAAAGGTCAGTGTCATATCAGTCTCTGTATTGGTTTTTGGAAGAGCCTTTGATTAATGGTGCTCGACTTGATTTATGTGGAGATACAACTTTTGATTTATGTGGTTGATGCAAACTTTAACAAAAGCCAAAGTTGTTAAAATGAAAGACCTAATACAAGTGGCCGGTGTCGCGTTGGACAATGTTGATGCCCTTGCACAGAGACTTGGAATTAAATCAACAAGGACAGTCTATTTTTTATTGAAGAAGTGGCGAGAAAAATTGAGTGAAGACTGGAACTTTGTCAAATCAAGCTCTTCCTGATAAAACGGATAATTTTCCCTGTATGGTGATATTCAAAAGTATATAGAAAATGAAAATGTTTTGTTGACCTCAGAGCATGTGAGAGACATAATGTTTAATACAATTGGAGGAAAGAGTTTATACAAAGTCTGTGTGAAGGTAATAAATAAAGAGAAGTTAAAGCGTATGGATACACCATGGAGAGATCATTTAAGTGTTGATTCTGATGTCAAACCTTTTTGGGGCTCTTGTTACAAAACCACCATTGACAAAAAATGTGGGTGATCTTCAATGGCGAATTTTACATGGAATTGTTGCTATAAATGCTTTTATCTCATTGTTGAATCCAAATGTGCAAGATAGTTGTCCTTTTTGTGGTGAAAGAGAAACCATATTTCATTGTTTTATGCATTGTGAGAGACTAAGTGTCACGGGTGTGGTGCGGGTTGAAGGAGGCTGAGGCAAAAAGCTCCAATGCAAACATTTACTAATATTCCAATACATGTACAGGGATGACGGGCAGAAACACTCACAAAACAGCGTAACATTGATACAAGAACCGACGAAGACAGACTGAACAGAGAGAACTAAATACAGATACAAACGACCATTAACGAGGTGATGACAGGTGACACAGATGATGATGACGATGAACAGGTGGATAATGAGGGAGTGAGTTCATGTGTGGAGACAAGAGGATCCTGGGAAGTGTAGTGAAGACGAAGACAGACAGGTGCAGACGAAGACTGTGACACTTTATTTGGTTTAGACCTTTATTTGGTTTATTGGAAATTCTATTTACTAATGTCAATGAAGTATTTACAATGATTGTGTTTATTTTTGGTTTTAAATATTGTAAAGGAAAAAAGAAGAAAGGACGATTGTTAAATTTTATCTTAGGTCAAGCCAAAATGGCTGTGTATATTAGTAGGAAATATGAAATTGCTGGCAGTAGTAAAAATGTTGAATTGATGTTTAAGGGGCTCATAAAAGCAAGGATAAAACATGATCTTATTTTCTATTCTCATATAAAAAAATTGGAAACCTTTAAAGATGTGTGGAATGTACAAAGAATGTTGTGCTGGATTGAAAATGACACATTGCACTTTATTGAAGAATTTGAGTAGGCCTAATAATTTGAGTAGGCCATTGGGATCTCTTGTTAATGTAGTGTTTGTTGTGTAGTTAATAAAGGTGTGTCAAATTTCAATCTCTCTCTCTCTCTCTCAGGGTTCCTACAGACTCTGTCAAATGAAATTCTAGGACTTTCAAGGACTTTTCAAGCACTATTTTTTGGATTTCAAGGACTTCAATCGGCACTTATCAAACAATATCTTTGTTATTATTTTTACTTCAGAGAGGTGAATCCATTGACCAGCGCTGTCAGGCATGGGAAATCGCCTTTTTCAAAAGGATATTGAAACTGATTTTTTCCCCCATTAATATATGATTGACCTGAAGAATGAAAGTTGTATTATATACTTATCATATACTTAATATCATGCTCATAGCCATGAGAAATAGCTCTATATCTCAGACGGGTTTATCTTTCTTTGAATAGCACAGCACATATTTAGACTAGAGCAGCTCCAGAAGGGTCAGAGCTGAGGATTGGGTCAGTGGTACAAATGTTTAGACCAGTGAAATATAAATTATTTAATCCAATTTTGATACTACAATAAAAACTGCCAGCCTAATTAATGTGAATTTAAAACATTATTAAAAGGTAAGCAGTCAGCAACAAAATAAGAATGAATAATCAACTTACAAATAAATACAATAGAACAAAGAAAGGCTACAAATGAAATAAACAGTGTTTTTAGAGTTTTTCGGGTAGATCTACAGGTACAGAAATTTGAATAAAGTAATCAAATGTGGAAAAAAATGCATATTCATTACTGGATAAATTAAATAGATGGATCTTTTGAAAGTTGAAAAGGGTAGACTATTTAGTCAAGAGCAGTGAGTAATTTATTTGTCCATTCATTGTTTGATTAACATTAAAACAGCAGTGGGTTTATTTAAGTGCTGCCCCTTTAAGACCGAACGCACGCACGCACGGACCCCATTTGAACATGGCTACGTTCACTTGATATACCTGACTTTGTTTACTAGGATACTCGCAAATATGTGCGTTTTTACATAATTTTGTGTGAATTCCTCCGTACAAGCGCAAGACGTGAAAGACAATTCAATTCTGTTATTCGCGCGCTGAGACGCTGGTTTGCGGGGGCGCTCGCTTTGGTTGTTTGCGTTCATGGAACTTATGCAAATGTCCAGTAATAATGTAGGGAATCACTCGTTATACATAAATCAGGTAACAGGTCATGTTTTACTTTACTTGATTTAGTTGTCATCCAAATAACACGTGCTGAACGATTTAGCAATCAAGAGCATTCAACAGAAGTACGCGCTCTCTCGACAGTGAACGTTAATAATTAGCTAGTACATCGAAATCTAAAACAAAAAAAAATCTAAATATCAACACAACACATCATGCAGTGAATGTAAATATTTACCTTCAGAATCATCTCCCCCACAAATATGGCTGTGAAAATATAATTGATGATGGTAAGGACAAGCCTCTCCTGCAGAAAGAGGAGAAAGAGAGAGAAAAAAGAGAATTTTAAAGGAAAGAGAAGAGAGAAAAGCTGGAATGTTGTCAATGCTGTGAGAATAACTGCTTGTGAACAAACAAAAATCATCAATAAATAAAACAATAGGTTAAACAAATGAATCAAAGGTCTATGACCTCTTGGTCTTACCAGGCTACCCTGAAGAATAGTGGGTCTCTCTAGAGCCACAGTTATGCAATGTGAGAAAATGAAGACCAGCATCACATAGTTCAACAGCTTATTGGCCATAATCGCCTGGCACAACAACCTGAACCTGAAGAGTAAGCGGGAAGTAAGGAAAAGAGATATACAGAGTCAAACCAACTTTGTTCCAAAACCTAGTGAGCTGTCCTACTGCCTACAGACTGCAGCCAGCCAAGCAATAACGGAACCTCACAAGCAAGCTGTTTAGTATCTGCAAGCGTGAATAGACTTGCAATTGATTTCAATAATGTTTTTTATTTTATTGCTGTATTGATTTTTTATCGTACTGCCGTTTCGTCCACACGGATCCGGCGTTTTGGGAGAGTGAAACCGCTATTTTTTGAAACCGGGTCCCAAAGTGGATAAATCTGAAAACGACGCCCTTGCGGTTATTTTGTAAGGATGGGCATGTCAAGCAAAAATAATATTCGACGATCGATGGGAATTATTTGATTATTAGCCTAAACGCACCTCTGCCCCTCATGCTCACCGGTGACACGGCGTTCGCTCCGACATTAAATTTCTCTGTACTGTAGGCCTACATGTTGTAGCCATTAAAGAAAAGTTAGTTTCATATTTATGTTTAAATAATGTTATTTTTTCCATTTCATATATGTTGATTAGGCCCTATATGAAAAGTGAACAGCGTGAGTAAGATGCGCAATATCGAGACACATCATTTTGACCACTTCATTAAGTTTTGTTTTGTATAAAGCCTTTCTTTAAAGTGAATTTCGTTTTGTAAAAATTGTATCTTAATTTTAATCAATGTTTCATTAACCAATTGCCTGGATTTAATAAATAAGAAGCAAATATAGCAGACAATAGCCTATAATCAGGACATGGAGGCGCTGACGCGAACTTGCATTTGCACGAGAACTGGAGCTTGTCTCAAAAATGAACATAAACTCAGAAATATATCTAAGCTTGAAATGTCTACTTTTAAACAAAACAATTCAAAACGAAAAGAAATGGACAACTCTAATAATCCATGAAGTGTGCATTTCTCTCTATAGGCACCTTCACAACACTGCGAAGGTGGCGAGTCAGCATCGTCACACAAAACACTAGTTTATTAATAAACAATTAAAATGTCTCCTTGCTATATTTGCCATTACATTGTTAAATTGTGGCCTATATCAGATTCAAGTGTGAGCGGTTTGCGGTTTCGAACTGATCCGCATGCGCAAAAGAACAATATCAATGACATCAGACGCAGCACACTGTTGCACTAAAGTTGGGGAGTTTATGGAGGAAGCAAGCATTTTCGCTTTTATTTGAAAATGTTTGTGTAATGGCAGCGGTAACATTAATGAGCAGGTGCTGAGAAGGAGAAGAATGAAGAGAAAGAGAGCAAAATTGGCAATTTTGGCTTTTTGCGGGGTTATGTCTGCAAATTCACTACAGAGGTCTGTGTGGATGCAGAAACGAAGCCAAGAGTGGTGGGAATGTGATGTGAATAGCTTCACAGAGACGCTGTTTTGAGACGCATAATTTGTGACAAATGTCGATGTAGATTGATGTAAAAGTTGAAAACAGACTGACAGGCAGAGGGTGGGAATAATCGGCTCCTATCTCTCTGACACCGATCAATATCCTAATCAAGCCACCCTCTAAAGAGCTGGCAGCCCATCAGTGCTATTGATTCAGGCAAGAATTGCAGAATAACTGCTGGCCGAGTTACTGTCAGGAGAGAAGAAGAGGTGTGCAGGCATCTTTCCCTCTGGATTACTTAAAGAGATCAAATCAGTGGCAATATAGGAAACAACCTGTGCACAAGCTTTCCTTTTATCTGCTTAATTTCAACCTGTTCTTGGGCGTGGAGCAACTTCTAATCTGTTTTGTGTTATAATGAGGTCAGGCTCCATGAAAGACAACATCCAGCTGCATTCTCAAATTTAGCTTAGACTGACAACTTTGACTCTTATCTGACACAACCCATGAGTCATTTTTAATGTGTAAGAGGGCACGAAGGAACGCAATTGCCAACGGGTTTTGCTTATGATGAGTGCAACAACATTACTGTAAGCCAAGTATCCTTTTTTTGTCAGTTTATCCTGTTTTTTTTTTGTTTAGCTGCAGTATTTTTGACCACATAACAGTAAAATGCCAAAAATAATTATAAAAAACACCACAATCACTTGATGAGTCAATCAAATCGGTTTCTTTTTCATTGAAAATGAACTGAGAACTCTTTGCATGTTATGATTACCACATAACATGTAAAACTACTTAAATAAGTTGTTTGTGAATATGTTTTGTTCATGGCTATCACAGTATGTATTAAAAGAGAGTAGACCGTAAAAGGACTGACTTGTTTTGAGGCGAGAAGAGGAATATGGACCAGTCGTCTCTGGTCTCACACCACTTCTTGATCCGGAAACATAAACTCTGCAGACAGAAAAGGCATTTAGTTGAAAATTTGTTGCCAAAGATGAGGACTGAGATTAATTCTGCAGGATCCAGGGTGGGAGAACTTTCTTGGAAACACATTAGTTAGTTGAAGCAGTTATGAAACGGAGCTTTCCAATGTTTCATCTCCCCTTGGAGCTGCCATGTTACTCTTAATTGCTTACAAAACAAGGGAGTCTGGCTGTAAATTAAAATCTAAAATCCTACAGCGTTCCTCCTCAACAGATAATGTGATGTTTATTGTGTAGTTGATTGTATGGACAATAGGCCTTTATCGCATCACAATAGAACGCCGGAAGTAGCCGTCAAAAATAGCTGAAGCAGTGTGCTGCGTCTTCCGGTTATTGCGTTCGAAATGGCTGCCTGTAATCGCTGGACAACTTCGCTCTCGCATCTCCCAAAAGTTGGCCAAGACGATGTGGTGCGACTCGTGAATGAACACTCAAAGGTAAAATCATCCAAGTTGGAGAAAGGATACAAGTTCTTCTACAAGAATTTTGTCTTCAATTATAGAGGTAAGTATCTTGAATTCTGTTCTGTTGGCGAGTTATCGCTAGCTTGTTATGTTTAGTAAGCTATTCGTCAGCTTGTTAGATAGGTTCACTTCAAATACAGCGTATCATATTTGAATAATTCGAACAATGTGACTTTTGCTTTCACTTGAATATGTCTGTGTCAGTGGTCATTACACTTTTGCCTGAGGAGGTAAACTTCAGGTTACATTGATTGTTAGAAAGTTCAGGCCGAAATCATGCTCTAGTTCCTTACTTACTCGTCAACATGCGTTACTGGCTTTCTGTAGTCTTTTGTTTATCAACAGAACATCATGTAGATAGCCTAATCTTTCTGATCCTTGATGGATTTAATCAGATTTACAGTTTGGATCCAGACAGTGCTACAGTACCAAATTACCCCAAACTTGTAATGTGTAGTGATTAGAGCATGGTTTCAGACCTACAAAGGTTCAGGTGCATTTGTTCAGTATGTTTTTGTTTCTTCTGCTGTTGCAGATGCTCTTTTTGTTGTTCCATATATCTACTGTTGCAGATCTGTACCTTTTTTTTTTTTTTTCGGCTGTTGCCTTAATTTTGTTCAACCTAGTTTTACAATAATGTTCCTAGTGCCAAATAAATGCTAATTACTGTATAGGCTAAACATCCAAACGTTCCCTCAAGTAAATGTTCTCCATTTCTAGATTGTGCTGCATGCCGTTAGACCTGTGGAGTTAAATGGATGCTCTTGCTAGTGTGCTGCTGGAATGGCTTTATGCAACCATGTGGTTGCACTCCTGTTTCAAACGGCTCACTACAGCACCATGGGGCTGAAAACTGTGCCAACCCCACTGTCCTGCACCGGTGTGCTTCAATCATGGCACCGTCCAAGGACACAGGTAAGTTTGTCTGATGCAAGTTGTGTCTTTAAAGTTTGTAAGTGCACACTCATCCATATGAATTGTTCACATGGTAATATAAGATTTGTCTGGGTCCCTCAGATATAGCCATACATGCAATTCTAGAATTACAATTCTAGAATTACTCACACATCACATTTCAGTATACATTTGTTTCCTTCTATTTTGCAGAGCAGCGGTTGCCTGCATAGGATGTACGCCTACAATATGACTTGTGTGCTGAATTAAACTGATACTCTCTCAGACTTGCAACTGATTTTAATTTATTTTTGTGTTGATACAGAGGATTCGTCCCGAACCCACGGATGAACTTGTGGTACGAAAGCCAAAGGCGCTAGCTAGGACACAGTAGTGTCAAATCTACTCTGTATCGCGCTTACTCTGGTAAGTTTTAATTAAGGTAATTTACTTATAGACTTTTATAACGGCAGAATTGATTACTGGAAGTGCTCGTCGAAGCAGTGTATCGATTCTTCCGGTTATGTATTTTCAATGTGCTTTTGTTAACATCTAGTTGAATAAACGCCTCTGAAAATGTCCATGCGGGTGTTCATTTTAAGAGACAGGAGAAGAGATATTAGAAGAGATATTTTGATGATTACTGTGTACATGATTTTTCAAACTCAAAGGAAATTGTAGGTTTTTAATCTAACATAAGCCATGGCTCTTAAAGGGCACCTATTATGGCATTTAAAATGTTCCTAATATTGTTCTGGGAGTCCCCAACAACAGTTTTACAAGCATGCAATGACAAAAAAACACTTTTGTTGTCTTATAATATGCATTTATTTTTACCTGATTTGCTCACCGACTCCCATATGAATCGTTTAGCGAGTCATTTTTCCAAACCCCGCCTTTGCGTGACGATAATCTGCGGTGATATGTTAGACACCCAGCCGACGGGGTGTCATTGGTTGTTGCGCTAGATCTTACCCAGATACAACAGTGCTATTTTCTGATTGGCTAACAACACCAGACGAACAACACCAGAGGAGACCAGGGTTGCCAGGTCTGCACAACAAAACCAGCCCAATTGCTCATCAAAACTAACCCAATCACGGCCAAAAATATTCAAATAGCGTTCCCGGGTGTTTCCTCAATAACAATCATGTTCCAGTGGATAAAACAATCGCGTCAACCAGCGTGCACTACACAAACAACCCGCGGAAACAGTGCAGGCATACAGACCTGGCAACACTGGAGGAGACGCGCTTGAATCCTGCCGGTTCCACAGTGAGTGAGTTTTGGGCACTGCGGCATATTAAATATATTACAAATAATTTTTCAGCGTGAGAAATACATTGTGTGGCCGGAGAGCGTGACAAAAGACCGAAATGAGTGACTGTCACGCTCAATGCGTGATGCGTGACACTCGAGAGCCCTAGCTGTGACAACTCCATTAACAACGACAAACACTTCACATATTTCAATACAATTGACATTGAAGACCTAAGTTAGCTGCTAGAAGCTGCGCTGTGCCTGTGCGTACACAACACACAAAATAATTATAGAACATGATACAAACATAAAAGCAACAGCCTACTTACAGATTGTGATTCGGAGAAGGAAGCCGATCCAAATAAACTCGGTACTGAACCTCCCTCCTTCAGTATCAGCCATACTACATGCAAATTCATACTTTATAGCATTTAGGTTTGTGAAGCAATCATCTTCAAAATGACGCGAACACAGAACAAGTTCGGGCTATAATACTTCTGTGGTATAGTTATGAACTGTAGCCACTGTCTTCAAATGCTCCTCACTGGGCAGATGAAAAAAGTTTGCTTTTGCGTCGCACTTCAAAACACAGCAGCGTCTCGTCGACATGATGTTTTCCCTGGTGTCTCCTAATGCAATGAGTGGGCGTATCTTATTCAAATAACTTGTACAAGTGACGTACGAAAGTTAGAGAAAATGCATCGTTCGTCTATCGATTCATATCAACGACTCAGAGTCGACTCTTACTTTTGAGAGATAATAACTTTGTATACGGTGAACTTTCATATTTAAAACTTTGCAGGATGTTTTCGTTCACTTAGATCTATGTTACACACTACATGATAGGTAATTTTCAAAATTCCATGATAGGTACCCTTTAAACATGCGTGAAAATCATCCCACGTCAGTGCTCGTCTAAATAGTGACCACAACGCTGCAGTGTGTATTAGCACTGATGAATAAGATCAAAATTAATATTTTTATTTATTTGTATTAAATATTTCAGTCATTTTTCATTTCACTGTATGTAATTCACACGTTTATTCCAAAATTCGGCGCACTGTTAGCCTGTTAAGATGAATTCAATTTGTAGGATCATCGTTACATTTCTTTATGGCAGTTTAAGACATTCATTTATCTATTTTCATACTGCTCTTACGATAATAAACCATGGTTTTACTACAAATAAAATACAAAATAAAACAACACGTTAATAGTTAAATCATGGTAACCAAAAATCTGCCATATTTTAACCATGTTTATCAGAAAAAAATTGGTAAAATTCAGTTTAGGATTGTAAATTCAACCGGTATGAAGTATGATCAGTAAGAGAAAAACACTGTTAATGAGAAGACGAGCACTGGACTTCGTCAGGTTAGTTTGGAAATAAATGTATGTATTAATCAGAATGCGCATTTGAAAGGGAAATATATTTACAGGAGGAACATTTCAACTAGTTGAAGATATAATGTAAACATCCTTAGTGCCGCGTCTAGGACAACTCGAGGTATCGCACACCAGATGTGCACTTTCTCAGTTTATGGCCAGCAATATTGTTGTTTAAGCACATGATGGAATTAAGATAATGTCTGTACTATGTTATGATTAAACCTGAATCCGATTATTCATTATTATTACTATTGCTGAAAGTCCGCTTAACATCAGCAATATTTAAATGAGAACATGCAGATAGTTCTTTATATCAGATTAGCTACACTGTCGCTTGTAAATCATTGGCAGTTATTAACTGATGAATGGTTTCTGTTACTTGTGTTTTTAGGACCCCTTCCTGACCCGACGGTGTTGTCAGCTGGAGCCCAACTACGCAGCCATCAGCCACAACCTGCCATTTGCAAAATCTTATACTTTAGTGGACTCTAAATTTGGACTAGTCCCTCGAGGTTTAGTTCTTTCTTATCAGTGAACATCAGTAATACCCTGAGAAATCATTAAGCATCCAGAAGCTCCCTCATTCCCACAACTTCCATTAATTAGTGGCTTAACATTAGAACGGCATCTACATTTTGTCCCCAATTGTCATCAGTTTTATCACATACAGAGTTTAGAACTTACCCGTGAATGTGCTAGTATCATCTAAGAGAATACAAGGGGGCAGTCGGAGAATCCTTTGTGGAAGGAAGTCCGACAGCCCCGCCTAACTTCCAGTAGATTTTGGAATCCTTCTGGATTCGTTGTGAATCCTGATGCGCCTTACCTCGGTGCTAGCCCTGATGCCAAAAGTGTATGATCCCACTGCAAATCCACCCTTTGGGTTAGCTGAAGTGAAATGCCCAGATGTTAAAGTAACACTAAGTAGTTTTTCAACCTTCATAATATATTTCCAAGACCCTTGTGATGGTACATCGACTTAAAGTCCCCATGAACCGGAAGTTGCAAACGGCTTTTCTCCAGTGCTGTGACGTATTTCCGAGAGAAACGGAATACTAAATGAGGCAAAATAGTGAGCGTGGCTTTTTTTTTCCAACTAGCACCTGATTGGATCTAGAAAAATGCACCTCCTCGCCATCTCTCCTTTCACACGCTGTGTGCCTGTCTACTGTCAGTTGGAGGGGCGTGATTACGGATGTTAAGCAGACACCTAAACCGTCAAGTGTACGTCATCGGGCAAGGTCCTCCAGTGCAGAGGGGAGGGGCATTTTCAGAATTTGATTAAAGATTACGAAGCCAAAAAATTTTTTTGTGTGGATTGACTTGCACGGATGAATTGTTCACCACAAAACGATCAATTTAGGCAAACAAAGTAAGTATGGTCAATTTTGATTTCATGGGGACTTTAAAATAAGTTAAATGACACGTCTGCCATAGCCTGACAGGGTCTGTGTCGCTTTTACTGGCACTATGTAACTTCGGGTTTCGGGTAGGAACCCGACCACAAAAAGAACTACAAAATTCGACTACTTTACGTCAAGCGCTACAATAGTCATTATTTCGTTTTTCTTCGTTTCTGATGTCGCAATATATCATCCTTTCATGAAATCATGTAACATACTCTACCTTGTCTGTGGACATCGTTCATTCTAAAGCCGGTGCTGGGTAAACAGCGAGCGTGCGTGCGACGGTAGGCTAGATTATTTACGACAGCGGCAGTGGACAATTTCGTTTCCAACCAGTAGGGCGACCGAAGAGGAAAATTTACTTGGTGTTACTTTAACAGTATAACAGAGGTTACACATGTGAAGTTTATTGGTGGTCAGGCCAAACTAAAAAAAAATCACAAGTATTTCTGGCAAGTGCAAGGCCAGTTAGCCATAACTGGTTTAAAATGGTGTGATTTCATTACATCCACACAAAGTGACCTCACAGTAGAGTGAATTTGGCTCGACGAGTCGCTGATCAGTGAAATGAAAGGTAAACTTGATATATTTGATTTTGCCACATATATGGAAACGTACCTGAAACTAAAGTAAATCTATACACACACACACACAAACAAATGGGATCTCTTTCTGATTTTATTTATGGAACGGACATATCTACTCTCTAATCATCACCACCACCACATGCATGTGCGCACACACACACATGTTCCCACACACTTGTACTTAATCCATTAATGAATTTTAAAAAGAGATTCTGAATCTCAATGGGACCTCCTGGTTAAATAAAGGTATAATTGTAAATTAAATGTATGTAAATGTAATATGAGTGTCTGATTTTTTTTGTGTGTGTGTATAAATGTTATGTTATTGTATTAATTTTCACATAAATTTTTTTTTTTTTATAATAGATGTATATCTATCTATCTATCTATCTATCTATCTATCTATCTATCTATCTATCTATCTATCTATCTATCTATCTATCTATCTATCTATCTATCTATCTATCTATCTATCAAATGCTATGTCATGTTTTAATAAAATGAAACCAAACAAATCTGAATCATTCATCTTATTCATCACGGGTTCTTCTTGATCCTCCGCGACTGTAGGCTGTTCATCCGCGTTCTCTATAGCAGAGTCGCTATTCTGAAACTCTTCAACTAACGTTACTTCAAAACGCACATTAACCCGATCGAAAACTGACTGGCGAAGCACACGAGCCTCGCGGAGGTGTTCGTCTTTTGGGAAGTTATGGAAGCTAAGGTATGGCTGTCTTTTTTGATGTTGAACAACCCGGTACACTGCAATAGCACCGGCGAGAGGAGGCAGCTAAGTAACTACCGGAAGTGCGAGTACACTGCTTGGCGATTTCGAACGTTCCAAACCAGGAAATGCGATAAAGGCCTATTGGCTCTGATTATTTATGTATGCAGAAGCTTTTTTTCTTTTTACAGGGACAATACTAACTCCTCTCCAGAATTTTCAAATAATCCAAAATTACAGTTTAATTTTTACATTACATTACATTACATTAAATGGGTCTAAAACGTATTGAGCTTGTCCATTTTCGACCACTTCCAGAGGTATTTGAAAATGCATTTATCCAGATTGCTTTCGTAGTGTAAACGTTCATGAATGCTGAATGAAGTAATTAACTTTTTTTATAGTTTATTATCAATGTTGAAAAAGTTGTGCAGCTTACTATTTTTGTGGAAAAAGTGATTTTTCAGGACTCTTTGATAAATAGAAAGTTGGAAAAGAACATCATTTATTTGAAATAGAAATCTTTTGGAACAATATAAATGTGTTTACTGTCCCTTTTGACCAAATTAATGCATCTTTGCTGAATAAAAATATTAATTCAAGCTAGACAAGTAGAGACGGCTCTCTAAGTGCTGAGTATGTGTCTTATTAATGGTTTGCTAAATGCTAATACATGCAGAGCCGATGGATAATTATTGTGTTCTTTGTGCTTTTTAAAGGGGTTTTGGATTGCTGGAGTGGTATGATATAGCTTTTGTGCCCTCTTGGTGAGTTAGAACCTGTAATGAATAGCAGGTTGACTGCAGCATGCAGAATGGCTCACCGGCGTCGTCTGCTCCAGGCTAGCCCTGCCCAGAGAGCCAAAAGGGGTCAAAGTGGAAATCTTGGGATCTGCACAAACAAACAAGCCAAGACTGATTAGATCACAACAAAATCAGATGGAAACACTAGCTAACTTATTGCAAGGCACAATAAATTGAAAAACAATTTGTTTTGTCTTTGTGGTGCAGAATTAAGAAGTATATTCCACCAAGCATATTAAAGTTTCAAGCTTCTGTGATTTCTGGTATCTCTAAACCCATCTCTCATGCCAGGCGACACTGGTGGGAGCGTGTAGGTTTGTCTTCTGTCTGTGTAGAGCTTCAGTGTGTACATGCATTATTCTTAATGTCATGTCCTCAGATCTCACAGCACCATGATTTTCTTCACCAGATATTAATGAGATATTTCAATGCATCGTTCACAGTAGTCCTGGACCATCGGCCTTCGAGAGTACCAAAAGAATTCCCTGTGAACTGGCAACTGATTTGGCTCGCTGCCCTGTGTGTGTTTTTGTTTTTAATTATTACTATTTTATACCATTGCCCTCCCAATGTATTGCCTTCCCAATGT
This sequence comes from Chrosomus eos, assembly GCA_036326025.1. Taxonomy (NCBI): domain Eukaryota; kingdom Metazoa; phylum Chordata; class Actinopteri; order Cypriniformes; family Leuciscidae; genus Chrosomus; species Chrosomus eos. The sequence goes on from CM070821.1 coordinate 44,973,067, forward strand.
ACCAAAGTGATAATTTCCGAATTCAGCATTCAATCATAAATCAATAATAAATAATGAATCTGTTAATCTTGACTGACAACGGTACGATCCGGTTCACGTCCGCTCAGCGCCTCTTCCAAACAGTTTCCAATAGAGTAATCAATGCGAGGGAGTTGAGGATGAAGAGGAAATGTGGCCAAAGCTATAGGAGTCACACTGTAAAAACAATCTGTAAAAAAAACATACTAAAATAGTTGTAATTTTACAGTAACATACTGTTTTCCATTAAAACAGTAATATACCGTAGAAAAAATGCATTCGGGGCGATGTTTGTCGTTTTCGAGAAAGAAGCCTATAGTAGTATACTGTGAATTAACAGCGCTCGAAGGCGACACTCAGAGGCTGTGTTCCAAATCAAACCTTCATTCACTATTCCCTACATTAGTTCACTAATATAGTCCACTTGACTGAGTGAATAATTCAGTTAATTTTTTAAGTTAATTGAGACCCTGATGAACACCTGCTGTTAACAATCAGAATCACTAAAGGAGAGAGGAACAAGAAGAAAAAGAAAAAAAAGATGAAATCAAGATAAAAGACATTAAATCTGAAGATCTCAGCAGAGGAGGATTAAACAACTCCACAAACAGCATTACCAGCTTCACTTATTACTAACCAGACTGACTTTATTTCTGTCAGACGTCTACAGACGTTGTTATTAAAAGGTGACATAGGTTTAGATGTCATTTTATTTTCATTTGATGTTACCATAATGGTGATCAGTAAATCTTTTAGTTGGGCTCTTGACCCTTGATTTTTGAACATAAGTCTTTCTTTGGCTGCTGTAGCTGTGATTTTTAAAATACATTAGCTATGGCAACAATGGCTGTTTGTTAATAGTCACAATGGTCATAAAATGGCCTGAATTAATCACTGATCTCATTTAATGCCTGACATTGATAATGTTTAATGATTTGTATTTTTGATTTTGATGTCATTGTGATTTTATAAATTGCGATTTATCGGGGATTTGATGTCCTGAAAATATTAATGACTTTAAGAAGTTTACACTCAGAACATTTTGAACTTCTTGATCGGCCAGACACACACACGTACAGGCATCAAGAATCGTCATGTGAATCTCAACAATGGTGACAATCATAAGTTGTATGCTGCAATGCATGTTGGGTACCAAAAAAAGCCATGACACCCAGCATGCATTGCAGCATGAATAAATTATGCGGCTGAATTGTCTGGTTATTTGCTTTGATTTTTACTGTTTGCTTTTATTTTTGTGTTTACTTTAAATAGTGTGTTTTGTGATATTCAGATTTGATGTTATCTTTTATGTTGATTGTCACCATTGTTGAGATTCATTGGCTGATTATTTATGTTTGTGTGTGTCGAAGTAAAGCCATAGTTCAATTTTTTTTAGTGAATCATGAGTATAGGAATTCTTCATAACTGATTACGCATGCACTGCTTGTTCTTTTGCTGTAGTTTCACAGTCAAGTAATACAACCTACGCATTATTACTAAGGAATAGACACAAGCTGTGATCCAAACATTATATAATGACATTATGATCTTTAACACTTAATTTCATTTTTGTTGGCTTTGTTTCTGCCAAAACAAATGTGTCTTAAATACACACAGTTAGAAAAGTCAAAGTAAAATTAATGTTAAAGTCAAGGGTCAAGAGCCCAACTAAAGCAAACACTGATCTTCATAATGGTAACGTCAAATGAAACAAAACAACATCTAAACCTCTGTTAATACTCAATATGAATTTCTGTAGACGTATGTGTCAATTTGTCAGTCTGGTTAGTAATAAGTGAAGCTGGTAATGCTGTTTGTGGAGTTGTTTAATCCTCTGCTGAAATCTTCAGATTTAATGTATTCTGTGGCTGAAGTCAGTTGTAGTTCTTGTGTTTTGCTTTTTTATCTTCTTGTTTCTCTGTCCTTCAGTGATTCTGCTTGTTAACATCAGGTGTGCATCACTAATGCTCAATCATCAGTTAATTAATCACTGAATTATATCATTAACTTCAACACTGCTTCAGTGTTACTCCAACACTGTAGTGTGGACACACAAGTGTTCATTTAAAACTGAAGATTTTGCAGTGGGGTTGAAAGGGTTAAATGTGAAAAAAAACTGATTGAAGCGTATTTTAACAGTAATCAACTGTAAAATAAATGTACGGCATAACACTGTAGAAAAACAGCAATATAATGGCACCCCAGCTGCCAGAAGATTACTGTAAAATCAAGGAAAACAGTAATTTACTGTAAAATTTTACAGTCGGATGTATTAAACAAAAGTAAATTTCATTGAAATATTAGTGAAAGTTCATAGAAAAAAGTTATGCAAAGTCAATAACTGATAAGGAGAGTAAATATTTACCTGAAGTGTTTTATGTGTTTTGCACAGGATGATATTGGAGAGATCTGTTAGTTTAATTAATGAGTTTTGTGAGTCACCATTGTGCTGGAGAGTAGAGTCTGTGCTTCATTCAGAGATGAGCAGAGGAACACTGACGTTATGCTGTCTGTTGCTTTATTTAAAAGCAGTGACTGTGTTGTTGCTGATGCGGTGATAATCTCCTTGCTAAGTACTTTAGCACATACATGTGTGCTATTGTTCACTATAAGAACTGCAAAGACTTAAGTTAAAATCACGTTTTTAATTAATTCACTATTACACACTAGGTCAGGGGTTCTCAACTCCAGTCCTCGCGGACCACTGCCCTGCATATTGTGTATGTCTCCCTTATTTAACACACCTGATTCAGATCCTCAGCTCGTTAGGATAGACTCTCGATAGGATAGAGTAGGGCTGGGCGATATATCGCACGATATGCGCATCTCGTCAGTAAAGCCGGTTCCTTGATTAGTAGTAAATCGCCTTCACCTGCTTTCAGACGGAGCGGCATTTACTACACAGCACAAACTCCAGTGTTAAATTAACACTAAATAGTGTTAAAGTTAATGAAATAATTAAGTAAATAATTTAGTGATGATTGAGCATTATTGAAGACACCTGAACAATCACTGAAGGAGAAAATCTCAAATTATAAGCCACCGTTATGGCGATCATTGGTTGCTTTAGTTGGGCTCTTGACCCTTATATTATTAACTTTAGATTTTGTTTGGCTGTTGTATCTGAGTTATAACTGCCAGATGAACAAAGCATAAAGTGATCTGATGGTGTTGGTTATATTATGACAATCATCATTTGAACTTCATGATTTTGATTAATGTTGTTTGTTACAGCATAACTGTGATTCATCATATATATCCAGAATTTCAGATAGGCTATAATACAAAGGATTTCTTAAAAGTTGTTTTAAAAAAAAAAATCTTTCTTTTAGGCACACACATACTTCAAGATTCAGTCTATGCATCTCAACAATGGTGACAATAATAAAGCATTTTGAAGTGGCTGCTACCAATCACATCTCATTAATGGCTCCCATCATGCATTGCGATATGAATAAATTATGATCTGAATTTTCTATATAATTTACTTTCCTAACTGAATATTCTGTTCATCACCATTGTTGAGATGCATAGACTGAATCTTGAAGTATGTGTGTGCCTAAAATAAAGATTTTTTTTTTTTTAGAAAACAACTTTTTTTAGAAAACAAATCCTTTATATTATATCTAAAATTATTGATATTTATGCAGAATCACAGTTATGCTGTAACAAACAACATAAATCAAAAACATGAAGTTCAAATGATGATTGTCATAATATAACCAACACCATCAGATCACTTTTTTTCTTTGTTCATCTGGCAGTTATATCAGATAAAACAGCCACACAAAATCTAAAGTTACTAATATAAGGGTCAAGAGCCCGACTAAAGCAACCAATTATCGCCATAACGGTGGCTTACAATTTGAGATTTTCTCCTTCAGTGATTCTTCAGGTGTCTTCAATAATGCTCAATCATCACTAAATTAATCACTTAATTATTTCATTAACTTCAACACTCTTGAGTGTGGACATATACATTCGCAGGAGTGTTAATTTAACACTGGAGTTTTTGCTGTGTACAAAGAGCCGTAGTTACCTGACAAGCTGAGCCATATCGCATTAATTATAGCTGGCGATACGTCCGCGATATTGATGCGATATGGCTCAGCTTGTCAGTTACAGTAACTACGGCTCTGTGTAGTAAATGCCGCTCCGTCTGAAAGCAGGTGAAGGCGATTTACTACTAATCAAGGAACCAGCTTTCCTGACGAGACGGGCATAACAATATCGTGCGATATATCGCCCAGTCCTAGGATAGAGTCTATCCTAACGAGCTGAGGATCTGAATCAGGTGTGTTAAATAAGGGAGACATACACAATATGCAGGGCAGTGGTCCGCGAGGACTGGAGTTGAGAACCCCTGCACTAGGTGTTTGCAGTTTTATATAAAGAGATATTCATTTTCAGTGAACTCTAATGAAGGAACTTTATGGTACTATCAGTATAAATACTAGTTTTTGAACTCGAACTGTTTAAAGCAATCGGTTTCCCAAATGATATGAGTTACCTGTCATGTTATTTTTACGGTAACATACTGTAAAAAAGGAGAGCTGTAAAATAACGGTAAAGGGCTGTAAATTAACAGTACATTTCTGGCACCCCAGCTGCCGGAATATTACCGTTTTTTTACGGGGATTTTTTTTACAGTGCAGTCAAAAAACTGTTTGCATCACTATTATCTATTGTAAAGTTACATTAGTAATTTAGCAGACATGGTATATGGGAGGGAGCTAGGGCAGAAAACAGCACACAAATATGAGTCATCATATTAATGCATAATAATTTAGGACATTTGTATGAAATATAGTTTTGTTAAATTTTGGGTATTTAAATCATTCTAAGATGAAAAACAGCACCAACACGGTCCGTGTACGTTGCGTTCATTCGTTTTTTCGATTTAATATTGAAAGTAGAAAAATGAGAAAATGGCTCATTTATTCATTTTTCGTTTTCCCAAAAAAATAAAAAAATGAGAATTCGGCTTGATTTTTATATTTTTATGTTCAGGGATAGAAAATGGAAAAATGGCTTGAATATTCGATTTCCACGTGTGGGCGCGCATGAAACGCCCCTTTCCGCTGATTGGTCAATCAAAGATCAACGCTTTCAGTTCTTCCACAGTCCTCCGCTGCTGGACGGATTCTTAAAGTGTTTATTACAAATAAACTCTCTCTCATCCAACAACTGGACTAAAGCTTGACACAAATCGCGCTGGGCTGGGCCTAGAAAGGGTTTTCTTCTCTATAGGCATGGATTCGACAATCTACACTAGAGAAATATTAGCTGATTATTTCAGAAATATTATGTAGATTATCTCGCATCTGCACCCACATGACCCATCATTAGCCTACTTGGTGACCCACTGACAGCGCGCAGACCAGTAGCCTATCCATTTAAGTGTAAACATGCAGGAGTCACAACTATTATTTTAGACTGAGTTTTGGACAAGGGATGAAGCTGAAATATGATAGATATGAATAGATATAAATTGCATTATTTAGTGTCCATGTCACAGCACATCTATTTTGGTTGTTATTCTATTCGTTTTGTTGTTGTTGTTTGTTTGTTTGTTTTTCATAGCTTACAGCTTTCATAGCTTATAATCATGTTTACCTATATTCTAATATTTTTTAAATATAGGCTATTTGTCATCTTTTATAAAAAAAATATTGGAAATATAATCGACTAAATTCAATTCGAATAATAAGACAATAAGCTGTTTTTTACTTATTACAATAAGTATTGTTTCATTTTGTCATTAATTTCATATTTAAAAGGCTATTCAAAATATTATATTTCAAACTTTAATATCATAATACTATGTAATTGTAATTACTGTGTAAATCCTCTGAGCAGCATTAAACAGTTAATAGTAATAGGTATACATGCCACTTCAGAATTCAGATGCAGCTTCTTTGGTTGATACTAATTTAATTTGATTGGTAACAGCTTATTGTCTTATTCTTCTAAATGAATTTGTTGATTAAATTTCCATTTTTTTTTAATAAAAGATGACAAATAGCCTATATTTAAAAAATATTAGAATAATTGCCCTTGCAAAGGTAAAAATGATTATATAAGCTATGAAAGCTATGAAAAACAAACAACAACAACAACAACAAAAAAAACTAATAGAATAACAACCAAAATAGATGCGCTGTGACATTTTCATATCTTTTATATTTCAGCTTCATCCCTTGTCCAAAACTCAATGTGCAGTCTAAAATAATAGTTATGACTGCTGCATATTTACACTTAAATGGATACTGGTCTGTGCGCTGTCAGTGGGTCACCCAGCTGTGAAGTAGGCTAATGATGGGTCATGTGGGTGCAGATGCGAGATAATCTACATAATATTTCTGAAATAATCAGCTAATATTTCTCTAGTGTAGATTGTCGAATCCATGCCTATAGAGAAGAAAACCCTTTCTAGGCCCAGCCCAGCGCGATTTGTGTCAAGCTTTAGTCCGGATTGTTGGATGAGAGAGAGTTTATTTGTAATAAACACTTTAAGAATCCGTCCAGCAGCGGAGGACTGTGGAAGAACTGAAAGCGTTGATCTTTGATTGACCAATCAGCGGAAAGGGGCGTTTCATGCGCGCCCACACGTGGAAATCGAATATTCAAGCCATTTTTCCATTTTCTATCCCTGAACATAAAAATATAAAAATCAAGCCGAATTCTCATTTTTTTACTTTTTTGGGAAAACGAAAAATGAATAAATGAGCCGTTTTCTCATTTTTCTACTTTCAATATTAAATCGAAAAACGAATGAACGCAACATACATAGAAAATGGAAAAATGGCTTGAATATTCGATTTCCACGTGTGGGCGCGCATGAAACGCCCCTTTCCGCTGATTGGTCAATCAAAGATCAACGCTTTCAGTTCTTCCACAGTCCTCCGCTGCTGGACGGATTTTAAAGTGTTTATTACAAATAAACTCTCTCTCATCCAACAACTGGACTAATGCTTGACACAAATCGCGCTGGGCTGGGCCTAGAAAGGGTTTTCTTCTCTATAGGCATGGATTCGACAATCTACACTAGAGAAATATTAGTTGATTATTTCAGAAATATTATGTAGATTATCTCGCATCTGCACCCACATGACCCATCATCATTAGCCTACTTCACAGCTGGGTTACCCACTGACAGCGCACAGACCAGTATCCATTTAAGTGTAAATATGCAGCAGTCATAACTATCATTTTAGACTGCACATTGAGTTTTGGACAAGGGATGAAGCTGAAATATAAAAGATATGAAAATGTCACAGCGCATCTATTTTGGTTGTTATTCTATTAGTTTTTTTTTTTTTTGTTGTTGTTGTTGTTGTTTGTTTTTCATAGCTTTCATAGCTTATATAATCATTTTTACCTTTGCAAGGACAATTATTCTAATATTTTTTAAATATAGGCTATTTGTCATCTTTTATTAAAAAAAAAATGGAAATTTAATCAACAAATTCATTTAGAATAATAAGACAATAAGCTGTTACCAATCAAATTAAATTAGTAGGGGAGACCAGGGACAGTTGTAACACTTTTTGCAATTTTTAGCAATACATCAAAAACCATTTACTGGAATAACCACTTTGTTATATTATAAACTTCAATCTGTCAACTGCTGAAACAATGTATTTAAGTGGTTTTATGAAATATGTACAGGTTCCAAAATTAATTTTAATACAGTCTCTCCACTGTTACAACCGTCCCAGTGTACAGGGACGGTTGTAACACATGTCAGGGACGGTTGTAACATGTCTAAAATATAGGCTACATAATGAATTAATCATATAACCTACTCAAAATGGACAATATTGTTCATCAGTCATCCCAGCGGGCACCTTGACGACAATTTAACATCAATATGACATCAAACATTGATGTCAAAATAACTTCACAAAATAGGTCAAAAATGAAAGTCATATTAACGTCAAAGTGTCGTCAATTTGATGTCAAGATTTTGACCTCTGATGATTGTCAAAACATAACCAACACCATCAGATAACCTTTACTCTTTGTTTATCTGGCTGTTCACCACTCAGTTTCAGCAGCCAAACAAAATCTGAAGATAAAAACATTAGGGTCAAGATCCCAACTAAAGCAAACATTGATCACCAAAATGGTGTGTTAAAATTGTGATTTTCTCCTTCAGTGATTCTGCTTGTTAACATCAGGTGTTCATCAATAATGACCAATCATCCCTCAATTAATCACTTAATTATGTCATTAACTTTAACACTGCTTTAGACACTGTTTGAAAAACAGTCAATGTTTGATGTCACATTTATGTTGAATTGATATCGAAGCTTGATATTGAATGATATCAAAATAGCATTAGAATGACATCAACATCATGACATTCTGACGTCAAACAGATATAGAATTGACATCAAATGCCAACAAAGCATGACATCAAAATAACATCAAAATGATATCTGCAGAGGTCAAAATCTTGACATCAAATTGACATTGACACTTTGACGTCAATATGATTTTAATTTTTGACCTATTTCGTAACGTCATTTTGACCAATGTTTGATGTCATATTTACGTTAAATTGACATCAAATGCGCACTGGAATGTTATTGTGACTATTAATTTCATATTTCTAAGTTGCCTATAATGATTACCCTTTCCAGCACAGGAAATGGGACTCCCCTGTCTGTCTTCCTCGTTCTTATATTTGGCATGCTGTCAGCAATCACGTTTCCACTGACTACTGTTATATAAAAAAAGATAATTACCTTAAAATGTGATTTGATGACATTTTACATTTAATTTGCAATGCACAGGGCATATTTTACTTTTAATTTGCACATTAAATTTTATAGCTTAATTAGTTTTTAAAATATAAATGAAACTTGGTTGGTGATTCTGGGACAGTTGTAACGGGGCGTTACAACCGTCCCAGTATCACCAACCATGGTTTCATCTCATGTGAGCTAGCATGACTGATAGTTTGACACTTGTTAGCCATTTCTATTTTTAGCTTACAAAACAGTGATTCTAATAATACTTGTTTGAATTCATAAACATTTTATCTTATAACAGCATCCAAAAAAATACATCAGAAAGAAATTTTTTTCTTTTTTTTACCTCAAAAACAACCTTTTTTTGATAATTCTGTCAGGAAGTTTCTAATGTGGCTCCCTTTTTGGCAAAAATGGAGGGAAACTAACTGAGCATAAGCACAGTGAGTGTCATCACTCTAGGTCGTTTCTGATTGGAGGAATTCAAGGTGTTACAACCGTCCCCTGTTACAACTGTCCCTGGTCTCCCCTATCAACCAAAGAAGCTGCATCTGAATTCTGAAGTGGCATGTATACCTATTACTAATGCTGCTCAGAGGTTTAATGCTGCTCAGAGGATTTACACAGTAATTACAATTACATAGTATTATGATATTAAAGTTTGAAATATAATATTTTGAATAGCCTTTTTAAATATTAAATTAATGACAAAATGAAACAATATTATGAGAGTTAGACCCCCAGTAGGTGGCAAAAGGAAAGGGGCGTTTCATGCGCGCCCACACGTGGAAATCGGATATTCAAGCCATTTTTCCATTTTCTACCCCTGAACATAAAAATATAAAAATCAAGCCGAATTCTCATTTTTTTTTTTTTTGGGAAAACGAAAAATGAATAAATGAGCCGTTTTCTCATTTTTCTACTTTCAATATTAAATCGAAAAACGAATGAACCATTGTTGTAGTGTAATACTTTGATGAATTTAGATTTGTGCAAACAAATTACAATGAGATGGTTGTTTTGTTCTGTTCAGTAGACTTGTTCAGTAGACTTGCTAGAGAAGAAGTGACAGATATAAGAATAGCATAGCAAATAAGAAATAGCAAAAAGGTACACACACAAGGGAGAAAATATGGAATGTGCAGTTCAGAGAATATTTAATCATTTTGCATAGCCCCAGCCTAAGGATTTAGACCAGGGGTCGGTAACCTATGGTATGTGTGATAGACAGAGAGGTGCGAGAGAGGAGAGCCTATGCGTTTCATTCAGATAAAGTACCTCATAATTTATACAGATCTATATTTTGAGGTAATCATTTCTCATAGTAACACAGCTTGTTTTATTAAGGTAGGAGAGTTAGTAATAGTCTACTATTAAAGTGTGAGAATTAAACTGGGCAAGTCAATGAAAGCACACAGCTCTGATAAACCTCTTGATAAACCATTAGTGCGACCACTGGGCATCACACACACACACACACACAAGTTACTGACTGACAGCTTACATAGCTTACTTCCGCTGTACAGTCAATGCTACTCATTTCGGAGATATTCAACCAATTATATTGAGTCCTATTAAACATTACACAGGCATCAAAATGACTGTGATGCATGTGGAAACTCTGATCATGCGTAGCTAGTCACTTCATGTGTTTTCTCTGATCGGATAGCTATCCAATCGTGAAAAGTCAAGGAATATTTAGATATTGCTTCAGAAGTATTTAAGGTTCTATGTTAGCTATTATGAATATTTAAAATATTTTTATGTGTATTTGTACATGGGGTTGTGGCACAATGATTAGCTCAAAAAGGTTGCCGACCCCTGATTTAGACCTTTTTTATTAGATGGCCATTCAAAAAATAGGGTTGTCTGTGGTTTTAAAATTTGTTGTGGGTGCATGGGATTGCTTGGAGGAGAGTGAAATTTCCTGGCCTGAAATTGTGTCCTAGTCTGGGGCCTGGTTCAGTTACAAATTTCTGTTAGTTAATTTTAAGCAACTAAAATTTAGAGACTTGGATATTACATTGTGTATTGTGTTAGTACGGCTACAGCATTCATGTGGGTCACACATGCTCAAAAAAATACTGTTCAAAAGTTTGGAGACTGAAAATATTCTCTCACATTCTGCTCAACAAGGATGCATTGTTTGATCAAAAATACAGTAGAGCAGTAATATTGTAAAAATATTATTGCAGTTTAAAATAACTCTTGTAAAATAACTTTTGTATTTTTAGTATATTTAGAAATGTAGTTTATTTCTATGAGAACTTACTCCAGTCTTCAGTGTCACATGATCCTTCAGAAATCCTTATAATATGATGATTTGATGGTCAGTTGAAAACAGATGATGCTGCTTAATAATTATTTATTAACATTTACTTGAAATAGAAAACTTCTGTAATATTATAAATGTCTTTACTGTCACTTTTGACCAATTTAATGCATTCTTGCTGAATTTATGAATGAATTATTTAAAGCTGTGGTCTGCAACTTTTTTTGTATTTAAAATTGACAAATTTATATAATAAGCAAGTACATCATGAATCCATTTTCCATGAATCCATGAATCGTGTTTTTGTATTATCCTAAATCACCACGATACACCTATAATAAAAGTTTATATTTGGACTAATTTAGGCTGGTATGGGTCGTACCACTGTGGAGTAGCCAAGTACCTGCGTGACTCGTCATAGACATAAACAGAGAGAAGTAGTTCCAGCTACAATGTTCTTCCGTAACAAGCATGCAGTTCTAACCACTAGAGCGCCAAAATGTATGGACTGCAGCTTTAATTAATTTCTATTAAAAAAAAAATCTTACTGTCAATTAAAAAAATCTTTGAACAGTACAGGACTAAATGACTTGGTCTGATATGGAGCTATTTTTGTGTCTTTATTACATGCGAGAATATAAATGATCTGAGAGAAGAAAAAAAAGTTTGAGAGAAAAAGTTATCACACTGATAGCAAAAAAGCATTTCATGAGAGAAAAAAGAATATTTGAGAGAAAACGTTTTCATATCAATAGCAAAAAAATAATATTTGAGACTAAAAAAAGTTTTGAGAGAAATTATTTTCTCATAGAACATAAAAAAAATATTTCTGAGAAAAAAATCTCTCAAAATACTTTGAAAAAAAATCTTAAATATATATTTTTTGCTATCAGTTTGAAAACATTTTCTATATAAAAAAAAAGTGTTTCTCTCAAACCGCTTTTCTTTGCTCTCGATGCAATTTTTTGCTCTTGTGTCAGGATTTTGCTTTTGGTGTGAAAATTGTGTCATGGGCAGGGCCACGTTCTTTTTTTCCTATTGGAACGTTCCTATTGGCCAGTCGGGTGAGCATCGTCTTGTCTTGTTGGGAGTCGAACTGAATCATTACACCATTGTTCGGTTCACCTAGATAGATGCCTCCGTCCTCCACCTCTAGATTCTCTGCCCGAGCCCGAGCCCAAGGTCGGGTCGGGTCGATATTTCCCGTCACTGGCCCTGTCCCAAATGGCACAATAAACAGTCACGGTCCACACTTTCATGATGTAACGCCGCTGTGACTGTCAGGTAAAGTCTGCTGTGGAGCTCGCTTCAGTGCGGCTCGGCAAAAGCGTGCGTCGTGGATGCATATCGACAGCTCGTGAGCACCCTTATAATACCTAAAATTACTAACGGGAAACCCTACGGTCTTGTGGACTTAACAGACACATGCACACGACGGCCATTGGGAGTCCACAAGTCTTTAAGTGCATAAAGTGTGCCATTTGGGACAGGGCCACTATCCTCGGGCCGGGCCTTTGATCTAGAGGCGTGCACTCCCAACGCAAAAGAGTGCGGCGCGGGACTAGATTTAATATAAAAACGAATACATTTTTATTCATCTGTTGCAGAAAAGCAACAAGAACAACTAAAACAAAATACAAATGATTTACAGGCCAGAGTTTCATTTTATAACTTGTTTGCGGCATAGCGATGTAGCCAATCACAGATATATGTGTTGATTTCTTGAACGCAATGGCCTTAAGATAGACTCCCCTCACTGCTCAAAACTGACTTTTTGTTCAGAGCTGAAATCTGTATGCTGCTGGCAAATCCTCTAATTATAACAAACAAAGGGTATATATTATGAAAGATTCATTGTGCAGTCAGCTTCATTGATAACAGAGATGTGTGAGATCGCGATGAACCCATGTCAGCTTTATGAATTTTTAAGGTAGCGCACTTAGCGCGCATTCAGTCATGCCAAACCATGCACGCAGTAGCTGCTTGATTTTATGTTATAACCGTGGTTTGTGTGTTAATGCTTTAATAACAAATAATTTATCAGGAGCATTTATGCGATGATGGCGACACGTAGGCTAACTTGAAAGTATTTGGAGGTGCAGAACAGAGGAGGAGAAAGTAACATAGAAAGTAGTTGAGGACGACAGTTATAACGACCCACATATTAAAATGGTCGGTTTAAATCTGGCTCGGGCTCATAATTATAGTTAATGTGTCGGGCCGGGCTCGGGTAGGGTCGGGCTTGATTTTTCTGGGCCCGATCTAAGCTCTAAGTTGAGCACGGACACTCCAATGTTTGGGTAAGATGATGACACCAGCCCGTTCTCACAACTGGATGTTAGCTGGCTGAGCAAGTTCAGCATCACTGAAGATTAAACAATAAAAATAGCACTCATATTCATGATTGAGTATTATATTATTAGCTTGCTAATCGCTAGTAAAGCTAATTATTAATTAGCCATCATGCTAGGTTGCATGAGTGCTATTTTTAATGTTTAATCTTCAGTGATGCTGAACTTGCTCAGCCAGTTACCCATCGAGTTGTGTGTGTCATCAACCCACTTACCCAAACATTGGAGTGTCCGTGCTCAACAACTAGGCAGAGGAGGCATCTATCTGTGAACCGAACGCGAAGGGACGTGAACAATATGTGAACAATGGTGTAATAATGATTCATTCAGTTCGACTCCCAAGACAAGACGATGCTCACCCGACTGGCCAATAGGAACGTTCCAATAGGAAAAAAAGAACGTGGCCCCGCCCATGACACAATTTTCACACCAAAAGCAAAATTCTGACAGGAGAGCAAAAAATTGCATCGAGAGCAAAGAAAAGCGGTTTGAGAGAAACACTTTTTTTTTAGAGAATTTTTTTTCACATTGATAGCAAAAAATATATATTTAAGATTTCTTTCAAAGTATTTTGAGAGAGATTTTTTTTCTCTCAGAAATAATTTTAAAAATGTCAAATTTATATTTTTTTATTTTCTATGAGAAAATACTTTCTCTCAAAACTTTTTTTAGTCTCAAATATTTATATCTTAATATCTTTAATATCTTTTTTTCTCTCATGAAATGCTTTTTTGCTATCAGTGTGATAACTTTTTCTCTCAAACTTTTTTTTTTCTCTCAGATCATTTATATTGTCGGACTAATACAAAACACTGGAATTCAAAACACTGGAGGCTTATTGTATGAATATTAAATTAACATGTAACTGACCATAGCGCAGTGTACCGGAATTGATTATTTAGATAGGAGTTCTGAACCTCAAAATACGGTTTCTGTTCAGAATGAACCAAAATGAAAAACCACAGTATTTCCCAGAAGGTTCAGAAACACACAGGAAAACACAGCTGTGCTTTAATAACACTTCTTCAATTATTCCACAGCTCAGTACCTGACAGCTGGAGCGAGTCCTTTTCCTCGGTTTCTTCTACATTACAAGAGGATCTGTCATCATCCGAGTGGGAACGGTTATCATCGCCCTGTTTCAGACAGAAAAAACAAAACAAAACAGGGTCAAAAGGACACATGAAAAAATGTAAGGCTGAGTTATGAAGCAAATACTGATTAAGTCCATTCATACAGTACATGTTTCACAACCAACAAGTGAGGTTGGTTATAAAACTATATATACTTTCCACTGCAAAATAGGGTTAACAATGGGATTCTAGTGCTGTGTGAACCATAGACAAATAAAAGAAGAGGGTGAGGGACAGAGTTTCTCTTGTAAAATAACTAAACAGCCATAAGCATTTTATAATAGACATGTCATCTCGTTGCCCTCCCAATGAAAATCAGTCGCATTTGCTCTAGTTCCCCAGATCTAGACCATAACCTGCACTGTTAGCCCTTACCGGGTTTTTTTACAGTACAATAATGGCAACACTGTTGCCAGCAATTTACTGTTAATTGTACAGTTCTTTACTGTAATCTACAGTATATTACTGTAAAAAAATTTGACAATTTTGCACATGAATCTCAACAATGGTGGCAATATTTTTTTTTTTATTCATGCAGCAGTGCATGCTGGGAGTTTTATACTATACTGGAACCCAGCATGCATTGTGACATAAAACTTTTGATTGTCACCATTGTTGAGATTTGTATGCTGATTGTTGATGTTTGTGTGTGTCTGAGTTAAGCTTGAGTGAAATATTTTTAATACAGTATATGAATACAAAAATCTTCAGAAGACCTGTATACAGAAATTTTGCTTTCATTTTTTATAGATAAATGCTAAATATGAAATACTTATAAATATATACATCAAAATCTGAGAATCAGACAAATGTCCAGGATGATTGTGACATTTTCACAAATGCCAAAATCAACAAATAAACTTTCATTTGACTTTTTCGTGCAATAACAGATGTGTTTTATAAACTCACTGTTACCGCAGTCAGAGAGAGATGAATGGTTATAAATCCAGGGACAAGAGACCAACTAAAGCAAATACCGATCTCCATCATGGTGACAAAAAACTTTATTATTAACTAAATCTCTGTAAATTCTCAACAAGAACTTTTGTACATGTATGGCAGAAATAATCGTAAACTGGTTTGTAAACTGGTTTCACACTCAGTGTTGCTGGAAGTCAGATGTAATTCTTGTGTTTCTCTTTTTTCAGTTCTTGTTTCTCTGTCCTTCAGTGATTCTGCTTATCAGGTGTTCATCAGTGGCTCAATTCACTCTCTTCTTTTCATTCACTCATTCAAGTGGACTATATTAGTGAACTAATGTAGGGAATAGTGAATGAGGGTATAGGGTGTGATTTGGAACACAGCCTCTGAGTGTCTGTTAACTCACAGTATATTGCTGTAGGCTACTTTCTCGAAAATGCAAATATAACCCAGAATGCATTGTTTTCTACGGTATATTACTGTTTTCATGGAAAATGGTATGATACTGTCACTTTTTTTACAGCAAGGGCTAACAGTGTGGAGGCGCAATTCTACAAGGTCCCTGGAGAGATAACCTACTCCTGCAGACTGGATACTTGCCCGTGAAACCCTATTTATACAAGCATGCACATTGAAAATATATTCACCGGCAAGAACAACAAAAGCCTTAAGTATAACACACCGTTGCCATTAAAAACAGAGTGTTACCATGGACACAGTTCTGGTGTCTCATTTATAAAACTGTGCGTAGAATCCTTACTAAAAGTGTACGTGCGTCCGAAAGCCAAAAATGGCGTACGCAAACAAATATTCTGACTTATAAAACCGTGCGTACGCCAGAATCTGCACAGAATTCACTTTATAAATCCCAGTCAGCGGAAGATTGTGCGCACATGCGTCTCCACCCCGAAATAACCATATACAACGCCTATTTTTACTGTGCATATCCTCATCTGCATATCATTTGCATATGATTATGCATCCACGTGATGACATGTTTAACGGTACAAGACATTTGGAAAATATGAAATACGGATGTGCCGTCACATTACATTAATAAAAAATAATTTAGTAGCTATCCTCGACTTGTTTTTGAATAAATAAATCAAATAGTGTCAAATACATTTCAGAGAAAGTTTTTCTCATTCTTTTTCACTGGCCAAATAGTATTTTTAATTGATTTATATTTTGAATGGAAACAGATAGACCTTGTTGTGCATTATTTGCACGAAACTATTTTCTCAGACATTCTGCTATTATCATAAGCAATTATCTATGAAACATTAAAACACAGACAGCATGCCAGAGGAAAAGTGTTTGAAAGCATTGCATCCACAACAAATATTTATATTTATTGAATATAAAAAATGTTGTAACTTCTCAGTAATGATTTCATGTAGGCTAATTTAAGTGTCTAACTCCATTAATCAGAATGGCATATTTAATCTAAATGTTTATATCAGAAGTAAAACATAGTTTAAATCATTCTTTTATTTATTTAAACTGTTATTGTGAACATATTTCACAGAACACTGCATTTATGATTATAATAAAGATTTACGGTTTTAGATAGGCTGCGTCAGTTTCATTAAACGGCCCAACGCGCTCGCTGGCGCGGACATTTAAAAACACTCAAAAAAATGATGTGTTGGCTTTACTTAAAGGAGTCATAACCTGCAATTTTCACTTTTCCACGAGAATCAATGTATGTTATGATTACCTAACATGATTATGATCTGCCGGGAAGCCGATATTCAAAAGTGAAGCGTTTGTTTACCCCAGGGTTCGTAAACCAGCCCACGTGCACGCGCACTCAAATACGAGATTTTAATTTCTCCCCCGACTTGACGTCAAGACGGGGCAGGATATACCATATTTGGACACCGCAGACGCTGCAGGAAGACCGCTCTGAGCTCTCCCCCTCACATTCAGTCAAGAAAGATGCAGAAATGTAGTGCACACATGAGTTGCTCTGCCAGAATCAACATTCACATGTGTTTTCTCTACCAAAAACGGACCAAACTACCAGGGACCAGTGGATGAAATTCATTTTTAATGACGCTGTTCCAACAACCCTATCAACTGGCTCAACGTTAGGTGTCTGCGCTAAAAATTTTACAAAGGAATCCTTTACAAATTTGGGGCAATATCAGGCGAAGTTGGCCTCGAAGCTACGTTTGGAAAAAGATGCCATTCCAACAATCAGTCACTTGCCTGAAATTGAAACGGTAAGACTGTGTTTTTATTACTCTACTGTGTGTAACAAACAGCAGCTAACTACTAATGCGGCTATTGTAACTTTAGCTTCGAGGTAAACACGGGGAATGGACTCTACGAATGCTAGCCACAAAATAGCAACAAACGTTTTAGCTCGTTACTGATGTTAATGTAAGTCTCAGTCAAAATGATTGTCTTTACCATTCAGAGACATGTTGATGTAGACGTCCTTCCATTGACTCTATATCTTCCGTTTCCAGCTCTGGTTCAGAGTCTGGCTCCAACATGACATCATGACTTTTACGTAAACATACACGCCACTTTCAAGTCAAGTGGCGTGTTATCTATACGCATTTTGAGCTATCCGCGTGTATGCGTGTATATCTACGCCGTTAAATGTCCGAGTGATTCCGCGTGTATGTACACGCCATTAAATGTCCGAGCGAAACGAAGAAAAACCTAGATCTACATCTGGCGCGCGATATTTTTCGTCCTAGGATGGTAGGGGAACACTTATTAATGGTATTAACCCGGGTAGGTTTAGGGACGGGGTTGGGGTAGGTCATATATTTATATATACAGTAAGTCAACGGCGTTCATAAACACGCTGAAAAGCGATTATGCGTCTTGATAGCACGCCAAAAATGGAAATACGAATTGGCGTGTTAGTCTGCATTTTGGAATGATATGCTTGCTGAAGTTACCTGCGGTGTCAAGCCCCCTCCTTCCTGCCACCAATCAACGCGCCCCTCATTTGCATTATTAAAATGACCGTCCACTACAGCCAAAATATCGCATCAGATCTCGCGAGACAATAATGCATTCAGAAATAAGGGTCAGAGGAGCTCTGTGTTTATTTTTTTTTCCACTTTTCTTTTTTAGAAGGGCCTGAAAGACTATAATAGAGCGTGGGTATCTAAGGTAATACTAGGTTATGACTCCTTTAACTTTGTTTTGTAAACATGCACCACCGGTTCCACATAACTATGTTTCGTTAAACAAACATAATATGTTCATGTAACTTCAACATCATGGAATTTGGTCATTTTAAGCGACCGAATTGAGCTCTGAGCTAATGAGTTAATTAAGTGAATAATTGAGTGATGATTGAGCATTACTGAAGACACCTGATGTTAACAAGCAGAATCTCTGAAGGAGAAAACCAGAATTTTTAAGTCACCATAATGGAGGTAAGTATTTGTTTTAGTTGGGCTCTTGACCATTAACTTATTAACTTTAGATTTTGTTTGGTTGCTGTACATGAGTTATAACAGCTGGATGAACAATAAACAAAGGTCATCTGATGGTGTTGGTTGTGTTTTAACATAATCATTATTTCACAATCATTTGACCTGAGTCACTGAACTTATATTAAACTGAATTTCTGAGTTAACTTCACCTTACGGATAATAGCAGCACTGTCATTGTAGAGCATACTATTTTTAGACTTAATGAAATTCAAATCAATAAACAAAAAAGAAACTTCCTAAAAAATATTTTGAGCAGGCACACACAGACATCAAGAATCAGCCTGTGAATCTCAACAATGGTGACAATTATAAAGCATGTTGCAGTGCATTCTGGGTGCCACCAATCAAAACTTATTCATGGCTCCCATCATGCATTGCTGCATGAATAAATAATGAGCTTCTGATCTGTTTGTCACCATTGCTGAGATTCATATGTTGATTCCTGATGTCTGTGTGTGCCTACTCAAAATATTTTTTTAAGAAATTTATTTTTTATTTCTTGATTTGGTCATTTGAAATTCATTGAAAAGGCTAAAAATAGTATGTTCTACAATGACAGTAAGGTAAACTTAACTCAGAAATTGGGTTCAATATGAGTTCAGTGATTGAGGTCAAATGATTGTGAAATAATGATTACGTTAAAACACAACCATCAGATCTCCTCAATTCATTGTTCATTCGGCTGTTGTAACTCATGTACAGCAACCAAACAAAATCTAAAGTTAATAAGTTAATGGTCAAGAGCCCAACTAAAACAAATACTTATCTCCATAATGGTGACTTAAAAATTCTGGTTTTCTCCTTCAGAGATTCTGCTTGTTAACATCAGGTGTCTTCAGTAATGCTCAATCATCACTTAATTATTCACTTAATTAACTCATTAACTCAGGGTTTAATTGGGTCGCTTAAAATGACCAAATTCTATGATGTTGAAGTTACATGAACATATTATGTTTGTTTAACGAAACATAGTTATGTGGAACCGGTGGTGCATGTTTACAAAACAAAGTTAAGTAAAGCCAACACATCATTTTTTTGAGTGAAGGGGTGGATATTTGCTTCATGTGATAGGCTTGGTGAGTGAAACTGTATTTGTATTATCTTTCTGTATATTGTATGTATAATTTTCTTTAGATTTTCGTTCTAAAAGTGACCAAAAATATATTTTGCTCCAGCTCACCATCGGTGTCACCAAACTGCTCCGTCTCTAAAACGTGCGTACGCACGGCTCAAAGTTTGCTTAAAGGTGCGCACATTCTCCCGTCAAGTTTGTTTTTTATAGATCACAACCTTTGCGTGGAAACTGGCATACGTACGTTTCCAGCCCCGTTTTGTGCGTACGCACGCTTTATAAATGAGACCCCTGCTGACTCTGGAGCAATACAATTGTTTTTAAATCAATAAACTCCTTTTTAAATCAAAAATGTGTGTCAAATTATTGATTTATTTGGTAGGTGGCCATGTAATAAGCTCTAATCTATCTAATAACTTATAAGCATGTAGAGCGAGGCGGTTGTTATAGCGAATACAACTCCGACAGGCTGATCAGGACCCCGACGCGAAGCGGAGGAATGCTATTGTATTTTTGTATAGATGCAAATCAGGTTACATATGGGGATAACACTGGAGTAATGTGGTCCTTTTTTGTGCCGGCCATAAACCTTGTTGCTGCGTTCTGTACTACACTGTAATCCCAAACAGTTGTACTAGCTCATAACTAATAAGGTCATAACAGTCAAATGTCGTTATGCAGTTGACCAAACTATAACGTATTGAGCTCTGTTGAGATTTATGCCACTTTAATTGAATAGGGGAGAAGGGTCTGTCTGCAGAGCGCAGAACCACAGTTTTACCCCAGCAGCAGTTTCACCCCAGCAGTTTTACCCCGCGCATGCAGTTTCACTACAACAGTTTTACCGCGCATGCGCAGTTTCACTACAACAGTTTGGTTTTACCCAGCATAGCGCGGTCACGTTGTTCTGTCTCTAATGGTTATTGTTATGATACGCAGTTTTCGCGTGCATATGATACGCACTTTATATGCACGCACCCCATCCCCTCCTCTAATCCTACCCAAGGGGTTTTCAGTGCGTAGCATATGCACGCAAAAAAAAAAAAACATTTTTGCGTATAAATGGCACGAGAAATAACATTCGTGGTATTGACACTTTCATGAGACTGCGTTGATTATTTGCATTAGTTATTTTTTGCTCCTACTGTTGCTCGCAGGCCTTCGGGTCCTTTACTGAAATAAAACAATGCTTGTGTCATGAAAACTTTAATCTCTTAAGTTTTTCAGCCACACAAACTTCCGATTAGACATTCAAATGCGAACTGTGTTAGTCAATATATGAATTATTCTTAAGTTAATAAATTGCCTGTGGTTAAGGTGTAAACTGAACACAGATAAAACAAATGACTTGAACACAAACTATGTACAATCATTTCAAATAAATCAAAACGCAGGGTAAACCTGTTGTGATGAAATGCGCATGCGCGGTAAAATGCTGGTGAAACGCTGGGGTGAAACTGTGGCCTGCGGCTCTGCGCAGATATTATTGAATAGGCCATATTTTATAGCTAATTTGTGTGGAACACTCAAAAAGTTACATAGCATCCAGCTGCAGCCCGCAGACTCACTTCTGCTAGACACCAGTGGCTGGACACCAGTGGATGGACAGCCTACGTCATTTCCGGTTTCCAGCATATTTATTTTATTTTTCACCTCTGGATAGACAGCATATTTATTTTATGTTTTCACCTCTAGACAGCATATTTAATTTTATTTTATTGTATACAACAATTATTTTACATTCACCCTGGATAGACAACATATTTATTTTATATTTTCATGCCTTTGAGTTATTAATTTACGATAACAACTATTTATAACACAGGGGAGGTTAACTTTTTAACACTGGATAGAAACATATTATTTATATTTCACCAGATAGTCAATTTTTTTTTTCACCAATAGACAAAACGAATTATTTTATAATTCCATGGACAGCTATTATTTATTTCCGTGGTAGACACTATTTATTTTATATTTTCACCCTGAGACAGATATTATTATTTATATTTTACATTGGATGACACTTTCAAGTAAACAGCTTATTATTATATTTCACCCTGTAGCACAATTATTTTAATCACCAGTGGTGACACAAATCACTGGATAGACAGCATATTTTTTTAATTTCACCTGGTGACACATATTTTTATTTTCACCATGTAGACACATATTTATTTTATATTTTCACCTATGGATAGACAGCATATTTATTTTATTTTTCACCTCGGATAGACAACATATTTATTTATATTTTCACCTCTGGTTGACAGCATATTTTTTATATTTTCACCAGTGGATAGACAGCATATTTATTTTATATTTTCACCTTGGATAGACAGCATATTTATTTTTATTTTTCACCAGTGGATAGACACATATTTATTTTATATTTTCACCAGTGGATAGACAGCATATTTATTTTATATTTTCACCAGTGGATAGACAGCATATTTATTTTATATTTTCACCTGTGGATAGACAGCATATTTATTTTATATTTTCACCAGTGGATAGACAGCATATTTATTTTATATTTTCACCTCTGGATAGACAACATATTTTTTTTATATTTTCACCTTGGATAGACAGCATATTTATTTTATATTTTCACCTCTGGATAGACAGCATATTTATTTTATATTTTCACCAGTGGATAGACACATATTTATTTTATATTTTCACCAGTGGATAGACAACATATTTATTTTATATTTTCACCAGTGGATAGACAGCATATTTATTTTATATTTTCACATCTGGATAGACAGCATATTTATTTTATATTTTCACCAGTGGATAGACAGCATATTTATTTTATATTTTCACCATGGATAGACAACTATTTTATTTTTATATTTTCACCATGGATAGACAGAATATTTATTTTATATTTTCACCAGTGGATAGACAACATATTTATTTTATATTTTCACCAGTGGATAGACACATATTTTATTTTAAATATTTTCACCATGTGGATGACAAGCATATTTATTTTATATTTTCACCATTGGATAAAACAGCATATTTATTTTATATTTTCACCAGTGGATAGACACATATTTATTTTTATATTTTCACCAGTGGATAGACAACATATTTATTTTATATTTTCACCATGGATAGACAGCATATTTTATTTTATATTTTCACCAGTGGATAGACAGCATATTTATTTTATATTTTCACCAGTGGATAGACAGCATATTTATTTTTATATTTTCACCATTGGATAGACAAATTTTTATTTTATATTTTCACCATGGATAGACAGCATATTTATTTTTATATTTTCACCTCTGGATAGACAGCATAATTTATTTTATATTTTACCATGGATAGACACATATATATTTTATATTTTCACCATTGGATAGACAGCATATTTAAATTTTATATTTTCACCAGTGATAGACAAATATTTATTTATATTTTCACCAGTGGATAGACAACATATTTATTTTATATTTTCACCATGGGTAGACAGCATATTATTTTAATATTTCACCATCTGGATAGACAACATATTTATTTTATATTTTCACCTGGATAGACAGCATATTTATTTTATATTTTCACCAGTGGATAGACAACATATTTATTTTATATTTTCACCTTGGATAGACAGCATATTTATTTTATATTTTCACCAGTGGATAGACAACATATTTATTTTATATTTTCACCAGTGGATAACAACATATTTATTTTATATTTTCACCAGTGGATAGACAGCATATTTATTTTATATTTTCACCAGTGGATAGACAGCATATTTATTTTATTTTTCACCAGTGGATAGACAGCATATTTATTTTATATTTTCACCATGGATAGACACATATTTTTTTATATTTTCACCTCTGGATAGACAGCATATTTATTTTATATTTTCACCTGGATAGACAACATATTTATTTTATATTTTCACCCAGTGGATAGACAGCATATTTATTTTATATTTTCACCATGGATAGACAGCATATTTATTTTATATTTTCACCAGTGGATAGACAGCATATATTTATTTTATATTTTCACCAGTGGATAGACAGCATATTTATTTTATATTTTCACCAGTGGATAGACAGCATATTTATTTTATATTTTCACCAGTGGATAGACAACATATTTATTTTATATTTTCACCAGTGGATAGACACATATTTATTTTATATTTTTCACCAGTGGATAGACAAACATATTTATTTTATATTTTCACCATTTGGGTAGACAACATATTTATTTATATTTTCCACCAGTGGATAGACAGCATATTTATTTTATATTTTCACCTCTGGATAGACAGCATATTTATTTTATATTTTCACCAGTGGATAGACAGCATATTTTATTTTATATTTTCACCTTGGATAGACAACATATTTATTTTATATTTTCACCTTGGATAGACAGCATATTTATTTTATTATTTTCACCAGTGGATTAGACAGCATATTTATTTTATATTTTCACCAGTGGATAGACAGCATATTTATTTTATATTTTCACCCTGGATAGACAACATTATTTATTTTATATTTTCACCTGGATAGACAGCATATTTATTTTATATTTTCACCTCTGGATAGACAGCATATTTATTTTATATTTTCACCAGTGGATAGACAACATATTTATTTTATATTTTCACCAGTGGATAGACAACATATTTATTTTATATTTTCACCAGTGGATAGACAGCATATTTATTTTATATTTTCACCAGTGGATAGACAGCATATTTATTTTATATTTTCACCAGTGGATAGACAGCATATTTATTTTATATTTTCACCAGTGGATAGACAACATATTTATTTTATATTTTCACCTCTGGATAGACAGCATATTTATTTTATATTTTCACCAGTGGATAGACAACATATTTATTTTATATTTTCACCAGTGGATAGACAACATATTTATTTTATATTTTCACCAGTGGATAGACAGCATATTTATTTTATATTTTCACCAGTGGATAGACAGCATATTTATTTTATATTTTCACCAGTGGATAGACAGCATATTTATTTTATATTTTCACACGTCTTTTCCGTATTGTCATTTTACTTTTACGACTTAAAAATATATCATAAAAAAGCTGTGTGCAAATTGAAATATGATCTTTATCATATCTCTTTACATAAAACAATTCTCAATTATATAATTAATATTATAACATCAATAATTCATGCAAACTGCATTCACAAGAACCACCTTGAAAAATTTGTTATCACTATTTTCTGTGACTTAAATTCAGCCTAGATCAATGGACTATAACGTTTTGTCAATACAACAGACTTGTACATGTTAATTGACCACAAATTTTTTGCCTTGCCCATTTGGATATTCAATTCTTATTTTTTTTTTTGTAAATGTAACCACTTCTGTTTTTAAAATATACGTAGATTCACATGATCAGACAATTTACCAAACGATCCAGATCAAATTAACACTTCATGATTTTGCAATATTTATTGGAAATTACACAATCTAATTAGTAAAATTAGTCAAATCTGACCATCAGAATGAAGATGCCGCAGTCAGGCCCGTAAGGTTATGGGAAGTACCTATTTCAAGAAAAAAAAAAACATGAACAGTTCCAAATAAACTATTGCACACTATGCACACCACACCTCATTCCTGTCCCCTAAAACTGGCAGTCTGGGCAATGCTCAGGAAATTCAGGGTCTGTATAAAACCCTCGCAGGTCTCCACGTCTTCCGTTTCCACAGCACTTATTATTTTTTCTTACCGCTGACATGATATGGCGCGTCAAATTTGAAAAGTGAAAGACGATGGCGCGTCAAATTTGAAAAGTGAAAGACGATACGGAAATGACGATAAGGAAATGACGTCTGCTGTCCATCCACTGGTGTCCAGCCACTGGTGTCTAGCAAGAAGTGAGTCTGCGGGGCTGCAGCTGGATGCCTCTCAAAAGTTAAGGAACCATACAGTAGTGTCATGACGTTATCGACGTCATGACGTTCTGGTGGGTGGGTCTTATCTCTCCCTCAGGAAAGCTGAGTCAGCCATTTTGAATTTGCCTTGATGCGGAGCATATGGATGCGGAGAAGTTTTGGCCAGCCCCACAGTTTAATTTGTTTTTTTTTTATTTGTTTGCATCAATGCGCACTTTTATCCCCTCGCTTCAAACCACCACCTCAGTTTTTTTCATTAGTATTATTGCCCTCCTTTTTTTAACCGCCGTCTTATTATCAGCTCTGATTTGGTAAGTAACCTTAACATTTTTTTGTTGTTGTTGTTTTTAATTGAATTTCAATAAATTGTCTTAAATTTGGAGCTGGGAATATATTTGTACAATGTGCACAGTTAGTATTTGTTGTAAATAGTTTACAAATCCAAGTAATTGTAACTTCAGAGTTGAATCTAGGTGTAAAGTTATCAACGGGTTTCCTGGAACTACATTTCCCATAATGCATGTTTTCCCGGGACATTGACGTGGAGGTCCGTCCATGAGTCTGAACTATCTCGCGGTCACGGAGTCCGAAACGTTCTTAGGCCCTGTCCCAAATGGCACACTCCGGACTTGTGGACTTCCTCAGAGTCCACACTTCAGTGACGTCATGAGTGCAGACCTATAGGGCCCTTAGCGCGAGTCCGCGAGGGCGCATTGAGCGGTATTTTTGGGACAGACTCGATCATCACGCCGGAAACAGGAAGACAGTCTGTTTTTTTTTTATTTTATTTATTTTATTTTTATTGAATTTTCAAAATCACAGAGTTTGATATCAAGTTGACATTTCTTTTACATATTTTCTGATAAGTATCACCTTTGACAAGTAAAACATGAGACAACAATAATTTGAAGAAAGAAAAAAAAAAAAAAAGAACAAACAGAACAGAAAAAAAAGGGGAAAAAAAAGGATAAAGGGCATCACGGACATATATTAAATTCCTTTAGCAGAGATACAGATCCCTTGTCTTAAATTTGTCATCTGTCTTACTTCATACAAATGAATTTGACTTTTGTATAAAAAAAATGTATGTTATTGATTTGTTTCTATTATTAGGAAAATTTCATATTCATCAAACTAAGTGGAGTAACTCAAAACCCAACTTTGCTCATTTCAAAGCAGCCTTTAACATGTATTTTGAGTCTGTAAAGTTTTTTAAAAAATCGGAAGACAGTCTGGTTGTTGTTATGGACAGGAGCTGCAGGTTCGGGGAAATATGCTGACTATTGTTGTTGTGTTTATGACTCAGTAAAGCCCTGACATTCTGTTCTATTTATTTTATGAATCATAATATTATATTATTATATTATTCAGCTCGCTATTATTAGCCTATGTTATAGACATCAACCACTGGTTGATGATCATAATGTTTGTATAAACTTGTGTCTTGTCATAAAAACCGTAATGATAATTGCACTTAAATATTTTCTTCTCAGAGCCATGTTAACAATTGTCCGTGAGTGAAATATCCTCCCATCTGTTGTCTGATTGGCCTTTCGCAAGGATTCCTGGGTAGTTAAAGTGCGTGGAGCCTGCATCTATGCGGGCTTCGCGGAAGACCGCTTCAAGGGTACAAAGGGGGCGCTGCTGAGCACACTTCAGAGCGTTAAAATGCTATTGGGACGGCCTACGGACTCGTAGACTCGGCGAGCACGCGCAATTTAAGTCCACGAGACCGAAAGTCCGCATGAAGTGCGCCATTTGGGACTGCATGGGCCTTACTGTCGTCCGAAAGCATAACGTGAACTTATCTCTGCTTCCTGGTAGGCCTGCACGATAAATCGTTATAAAATCGCGATCTCGATTCACCCTGTTCACGATTTATTTTTTAAATGACTTCGATTTATAAAAAAAAAAAAAAAAAAAAAAAAAAATCGACCTGTATTTTGAAAGGACAAGTTCAGGGCTTCACTCTCAGCCAATGACAAAGCGCCTTTTAGTCATGAAACATGTAAGCGAGCGCGCCGGAGTTATTTGGGACTATTTTACACCTTCATCATGACTATTTGCTGCATTCGCAGCCTTTTGTTTTGTGCAAATGTAAGTTGTAATAGTTTATTTTGTGTACGCCTATCTATATCTGATTTATATCATATTGGATGCATTTGGTTAAGAATTGACGATAAGCGTGATCTTTAGCGTGCGCAGCTCAAACGGCAATGCATAGACTAAAAATGATTATTGGGGCTGTCAGTTTACATAACATTATAAAGAGAACAATATTGTAATAAAACATTGTGAATTATTTAGGTTTAGTTGCCGTGTCGTGTTGTTTCAGGGAGAGCGCGTCCACAACATGAGTCATTCTGAATGGCACGTAACTTCAAGTTCACTTGTGCATTCACGTCATTTTGTGGAGATATCATTTGTAATATTATTTTTATTTTGTATATATCTGATTAATCTCATAGGGTGTGTTTCTTTGAGTTAAATAACGCGCTAGCAAAGTGCTCAACGGTTATTATTATTATTCATTTAATTATCAATCACATCGAAACATTTTACAATCCTACTAGCCCTTTATTTAGATTAAAAACCATTCTCATTAATTTGGTTAGGAATATAGCGTTTTGAGTCATGGTAATTTGTGAAAATTGACATCCCTAATGCCAAAACAAATATTTTTGGTACTGAACTTTGTTTTTGTTTCTGTCATGGTTCATGTGTGCAATAAACATTATAACTAGCCTACACTACATGAGAAAAAAAAATCGTTGCAGAGAATCGTGATATCAATTCTAAGCTAAAAAATCGTGATTCATATTTTTCCCAGAATCGTGCAGGCCTACTTCCTGGTTTCTGCAATTTGTTGTTTTCCTGTTCGCTGGTAATGCACGTGCGTACTGTGAGTAACGTTATACTTATTTCAATACAAATAGTTTAGGTTGTCGAGCTGTGTGTACCGTAAAACTTCAAATAATAGCCCGGGCTTTTATTTTCCCAAATCGTCGAACTGCACCGGCTTGTATTTGAGACAGGCCTTTATTAGTTAGTGTTGATATGTTGTTCATTGAATGTAGGCCTAGAGTGTCTAATCTCTAAAAATCTCCAAATGCTCCACGTGAAACTGCGGATTTCTGACATTTTACTATCGTGTCCACTGTCCATTTGTTTTGATGCACGAGGAGGGAGAGAGAGCAAGAGACCGCGCTCGTGTTGTTGAAGACATGAAAGTGCGCGCGCGCGGCCGGGACGCTCTCTCTCTCTCTCTCTCTCTCTCTCTCTCTCTCTCTCTCTCTCTCTCTCTCTCTCTGCTTGTGCACCGTCAAACGCAGCAGTCATTCTACGTCACTCACCGATCAAAAAAGGCTTTGACGTGACCCAAATTTGCTTTGGCGGCCGCCCAAAAGCGGACGATCCGACGGGTTTTAGACGATTAAATACAACCCGAAAAAAACAGACCCGGCCTCTATTTGAGACCGGCCTTTATTTACCCAAACCTGTGGCCACTCGCCACACCAGGCGTGTAAAAGAGACAGGCGTCTATTTGGGACTCGGCTATTATTTTAAGTTTTAATGTATTTGTGTGCTACATAATGTGACTGTGTTATCATGATGCTAACAAGGTCTGTGTTTGTATTTCTTTGTAGGCTCAAGTGTGTGGTTGTAAGATCATCTAGAAATCATCTTAAAGGGTACCTATTATGGCATTTAAAATGTTCCTAATAATGTTCTGGGAGTCCCCAACAACAGTTTTACATGCATGCAATGACAAAAAACACTTTTGTTGTCTTATAATATGCATTTATTTTTACCTGATTTGCTCACCGACTCCCTAATGATTCGTTTGACGACTCATTTGTCCAAACCCCTCCTTTGCGTGACGCTAATCGGCGGTGATTGGTCAGATGACCCAGTCAGTTATATTTTGCGTTAGCCCAAAGCTTAAACATATTGATAAAGCACTGCAGTACTACAATACGCTTCACATAATTTCACATATTTCAAAAAACAAAAAAAATGACATTGGAGACCTAAGCTGCTGAGCGTAACTCTCACTCTCTCACACGCACACACACACACACACACACACACACACATAAAAGCAACAATTTATAATAGTACTTACAGGTTGTGATTCGGAGGAGGAAGCCGATCCAAATAAACTTGGTATTGAACGTTCCTTTAGTATCAGGCGACTCGCGAATACACACAGCATTTGTGTTTGTGAAGCGATCGTCATTAAAATAACGCGAACACAGCTCAAGGTTCGGCTATACTTGTGTGGTATAGTTGTAAATATAAACTCTAGCCACTGAGTCTTCACATGCTTGTCTCTGGGCAGTGAAAAAAAAAAGTTTGCTTTTGATTCGCACTTCAGAACAGAGTCTCGTCGACATGATGTTGTCAGGTTTCTCTGTCTGCTCGGCGCGCGCACTGAGTGGGCGTGTCGAATTCAAATAACTTGTACAAGTGACGTACGAAAGTGCATCGTTCGTCTATCGATTCATATCAGCGACTCAGAGTCGACTCTTACTTTTGAGAGACAATAACTTTGTATACGGTGAACTTTCATATTTAAAACTTTGCAGGATGTTTTTGTTCACTTAGATCTATGTTACACACTACATGAAAGGTAATTTTCAAAATTCCATGATAGGTACCCTTTAAGAGTTCAGGTAGGATGTATTCAGGGTGGCCGCGGGTCCTTAAAAAGTCTTAAAGTCTTAAATAAAGTTTTCCTAATAAAAGGCCTTAAAAAGTATTAAAATGTCTTAAATTCAGATTTGATGGGTCTTAAATATTTCTGGTCACATTACCGCTAAAATGTCTCCAGTCTGACGGATCCAATGTCCGTCAAATAACCAGTGAAGCATCGAATCGCGAGAATCGGGGATGTAGTGGAGGCTAAACGCACGTAAACGCTGTTTACGCACCTCCCAATATTCGGAAATAGCGTTTACCCACCTCCAAAGTGCGTTTATCCACCTCTAAATAGCCCGTAGTTCCTAAGACATTTTAAATTAAGCTTATGTCGTTTTAGTTTCATATTGTTCATAATTAGTTTCATAGGTTGTTAAAATAAGATGAACTCTTTCATATTGCGCTGCATTACTGTCAGTGTTGTTGACTATTACTGACGGTTGCGCTGTTGACGCTCCCGCAGCCTCTCGAGGAGAAAACTCAATTATTTTTCCTGAACACCATCACGATTGAAAACATTTATTTCCTACAACAGTTCAGTAAACAGTTAAAATTAAGTCACTTACATTTTAGATGCAATATTGGCTGTTTTTGTTCTGTTTCAGCAGCGAAAATAGTTCCAAACAAAAATCACAACAGAACCACCACGGCACATCTCACAGGAACGCTCACTGTTTTCATTAGGCCTACTGAATGATTCAGCGTTTTGAACTAATCGATTGAGTCAAAGATTCAATGACCCATTCATAAACATCTGTCTCATTCTTAAATGAATCAGCCGTTTGAACGAATCGTTTGAATGAATGAATCAATGACTCACTCATTAAGACGATCGCCTGCCACCACCTACTGGCGTTTAGTGTTATGTTTAAAAGTAGTATAATTCTTTCCAATGTTTCTTATATGTAAATTTAAATCAATTTCATAACATTATTTTATGCAATTGTAATTTTTTCAGTGTAAATGATTTAATTTGATCAGCACCTAGGGTAACAGCCCTATAGTGTCTTATTATTCTAAATAATTGCATTTATTGATCAAATTTATGAATTTAAAATGAAAGATGAAGCATACATTTAACAATATTGGGGGAGGGGATGCCCTTTAAAGGTGCAGATATTACAAAATGCTGAGAATAAATAAATGAGAATATTGTTTCAGAATAAATTAACAAAAAAAAAGCAACTTTTTTACTCGGACAAATGAATGACTTAGCGAAAAGGCTTAATGTCGAGCCCTCCCTATAGCAATGTCATCAGGATACACATACACCGGTAGGCAGTGGCCCACCTTACCGGGTGACCAGAATTTATAGTTTACCCACCTCTTTTTTTTACCACTACACATCATGATTCTGATTTTATTACATAAACTGCGATTGATAATGACGTATTTCTGGTGGCGCTGTTGAGACTCACGCTGCCTGTCTCTGTGAGAGATTTTAAAGTGAGAAATCAAAACTAATGAGCATAACAGTACACAAAAAAACTGTTGAGTTAATGTTGAGTTTTTTTATTTATAACATATGATATAGCCTAGTTAAGTAACATAATATTACTGGAGCTATTTTGCTGAATATTCTCATGATTTCAAATGTTACATTGATTTTAGTTCAATAAACAAGTAGTTAATATTAAATTACTTCAATTACTTAGATTAAACATTAAATATTACATATACGTATGTAATATAATGTATTTCCATCACAAGTTTGGTCTTAAATTTCATTCAAAGTAGCATTAAAAGGGTCTTAAAAAGTCTTAAATTTAACTTGTTTATATCTGTAGACACCCTGGTATTATAAAATAGTGTTATTAACAATTGGTTTAATTTTATGTGTAGTCATTCTTTTGCTATTTCTTTAAATGTTTTTAAACTTGAACCCTTTATTAATACTTTGTTAAAAACGTCAACAGAAATAGCATATAAGCACACAACTTTGATGCTTTGCTTGTTAATAACTAACTTGCTCATCTTTTAACATTTTCATTTTACTATAAATAGTGTACAGGGAATGTTTTTGATAGATTTGGAATCATTATGTATTTAAAAAATGTTTTTTTGAACATTAACTAATCATCTTTGTGTGCATGTTGTGTACAGATATTGGACTACAAAGAGTCAGCATTTCACCATCTGACAGTTGCCAATAGGTGAGTTTTGTAAGTTGTGTACTAATACAGAGCTGCCAACTCTCACGCATTGACCGTGAGACTCACGCAATTGACCCTTTTCACACACTCTCACACCACACATCCATTCGCCTTATTCACCTACGTCACCAGCTTAAACCAAAACGAGGCTGTGGGGTACGGAAGTAACGGTGGCCCTCTGTAGGCTACAGTCATAACGTTATCTTAACGCCCGTAACAGGCCTCTATCGAACAACGTCACACTAACCCATCATTTTACCAACAAACGGAAGTTTTATCAGAAAACTAATCAAAAAGAAATCACTGGAAACGACGGAAAAGCGACCGTTTGCTGGCATTTTTGTTGTTTACTTGAATATCACACACATACACACACACACACACACACACACACACACACACACACACTCACTCACACACCCAAGCATCGATGTTTTACTACAGCCAGGTTTACAATAAAAAGTGACATTGATCATGAATTAATGTATGTCAAAATTGCACATTAGTCACAGAAATAAATTACCGTTAGGTTTCACAAAAGAAAGAGGACACACTTATTCAGTCGCGTCTGTTTCTGTTTATTTGGTAGTTAACGTTACAAGACATGCATCACATTTAGAAAGAATGATAATTTCTACAAATATATGCCACCAAAAATAAAACCTGATGAGCTTTAGCACTCTCTCGACTCCCAGTAACTTAGGCTAACGTTACAGATATTTTCAGTCAGAGAAACAGAAGAAGCTCCTGAAAAAAAAGTTGCTTTATTTTATGATGATACTCCGCTATAAAGAGACGAGACGTAGGCTACTGACTAGGGCTGGGCGATAAAACGATAACGATATGTATCGCGATAGACACGTGATCAATATCAATAAAAAATGTGTTCGATAAAACGTTCGATATTTTTTTTCTTCGTCGGAAGAAACCACAGGTTGTGAAGCAAATTTGGTTGCATTAACAAAGGCACGCACTCTCTTGTAACCTACCTAGCAACGGTGGAGTGACACGCTAACAGGCAATCATGTAACAGTGTCAGTTTGGTTGCGCTGCGCGCCATAACGTTGTCTCGTGCTGCTGGATTCCTCTTCAGTAACCGGCGATTGAGAAGCAGAAAATGAGTGCCCTTCATCTGCATGCCATGCAGGCTAGAATTGCGAAACATTATTGGATAATTCGCTCTATTCGCGTTTGATGTGAACACAGCTTAATGAACAGGCTTGCTATGTCAAGATTCCAATGCTGGTGTGTGTGTGTGTGTGTGTGTTTGTGTGCGCGCGCGCGAGAGAGAGAGAGTCACGAGAGAGAGTCACGCGGGCGCAATCTAACAGTGGAGACATAAATTATACTCCGTCCTTTTGTTAATACAGAACATCATTCAGTCTGCAAAGTGTTTACTTCTATTTGTGTAGGCCTATACTCGCAATAAAACACAACATTGTGCTTTTTTCACACTGTATTTCTTGTCAAACTGTAACCTGCAACTGTCACACACACACACACACGCACACACACACACACACACACACACACCGTTTTAAAAGCGAAACATTTATCCAACCCCTTTTTAAAACAGTCTGTCTGTTCCATCTTTTATCGCATTGGTTTTCATTTCTTGTCCTCAAAACAGAGCACTAATCTGTTTATTTTTAAGTTACACACTAATTAAAAAAGAAAAAAAATCAATTATTTATACTTCTGATGAGAATAAAGTTAGGGTTAATTAAAATTAAGGAAAACAAATATACAGTATTGATCTGAAATATTGCAAATTTTAAATTCATTCAGGTACAATTACCAAACATATCTCAAGGTCTTTTTTATTAATTTAATAAACGAATTATATAAAACTATTATCAGTGCACTATAAATAAACTGGTTCTATGCCTTTAAACTTATTTAAAAAATACAAGGCTTAAGACATTTATAAAAAAGCCTTCTATATTTCTGTTTTGCTTTTCACTCCATTGTACCAAAATCGTACCGAAACGTGATGTCTGAACCGAACTGAATTTAGACTAGGGATGCACCGAATCCAGGATTCGGGTTCGGATTCGGCCGAATATTGGGCTTTTTATCGGGGTTCGGTTTCTGCCGAACCTTAGAATTTTTTTCCACCGAACCGAACCCTATATGGCTTGCACTACGCGCGCTACGTCGAAGTCACGCCGCCGTTGATTACGGGAAGGTGTTTACTTTAATGTCATAAACTGATCTGTCTGTGCAGCACCGGTTCAAGTCGAACAAGCCTGTAGTGCAACGCGTTGTGTCAGGAAGAAAAATAGGGATAGCTCACAGCTAAAGTTATTGCAGAGGCCAAACAGACTCACGGAGGCGATCGTCATCTCACAACTCACACTTTATTCCTCAATCGAACTTGTGTAACACGTTCTACCGCCCACAGCGTTACTTAACAAAATAAGATAAAAGTGAGCATCAAACAGAAATAACCCGCAAACGTGGGTGTTTGAGGCGCACGGCACATACGGACTGCAGACAGTTCAACAGGGACAGGGCGCGCGCAGCTCTTAAAGGTAGAGGTGGGCAGATCGATACTAATATCGATAATATCGATACCAACGTTGGTATCGGTATTGATCGATACCAACGTGAAAATATCGATACTTAAGTTTCAGTTTCTCTCCTTTTGCTACACCTGACCGTGTTTGTCAAAATGCTGCTGCTGTCACAGAGCAGAGCAACTTAGCAAGCTCTCTGTAATCCTCCTCCGAACTTCCGAAGAGTGCTCTGCTCTCTCCCCCCTCTCCTGTGTTGTACCGTCACGTGACTCACCACTAGCGCGCTACCACCACCACCAGCAGTCAGTCAGACGCGCGCGCAACCGCGCATTTCTAGTCTACAGCAGCACAGTCAGAGACGGAGAATTTGTTTTACATTTTTTATATTTATTGTGAAGTAAAACTTTGTGACTTTGTTTATTTAAAAAAAAAATCCTGAAAAGAAGTGCACTAAAGAGGAGAAACATTTTTTGTTAACATGCTACTTGAAAAGAGAATTTGTTTTTACATTTTTTATATTTGTAAAGTAATAATATTGTAACTTTGTTTATTTAAATAGAACAGAAGTAACCAAAAGTTGTTTCTGAACAAAAGCTTTTGTAGTACTGATTTTAACTGATTAATAACCCAAAATGCAAATCACAAAAACAAATTAAAAGTCATGAAAATTCATTTAGATTTAGGTTGAAGACGCATCCACCTTAATTATTAAAAAGTATCGATATCGGTATCGGTATCGGCGATACTGGCCCTGTATTTACTTGGTATCGGATCGATACCAAATCTAGCGGTATCGCACACCTCTACTTAAAGGGGCCACACCTTATTTCCACTCGTTACAGTAGGTGGACCGTTCGAGTGCAGTAGGCTGTGAGAAAGTGAAAATGGAACTCGTGAGCAGAAAAAGTGTTGTTTGGCAGTACTTTCAGTCAAAAGATGGCAATTCAAGTCGACCTACATGTTCAATTTGCAATGCCGTTTTGTCTAATGGTGGCAAGGACTCTAAACAACAACATCGCAGCTGTTAAAATGCATAATGTTGCTTATTCTTTTTTTCTTTTTTTACAGTTATAAAAGTAAAAGTAGTGTTTATTATTTACAGTAATAAAATAAAATGAAAAATCCATTTTGTTTACTTCATTAATGTGTTTACTGTGTTAATGGACTGAGGATGAGAGTAGGATTCGGTATTCGGTTTCGGGTTCGGCAGAATCTTACCCAGTGGATTCGGTATTCGGCCGAACCCCACAAATCTGGATTCGGTGCATCCCTAATTTAGACTTATGTTTACATTTTAATTATTTGAGTTTTCCATAGTTGTTGACATTTCTGTCTTGGGATTATAATCAGAGGAAGGTTAAGTTTAAAATAAAAATGTTTAAATGTAATATATTTTTTCTGCTGGTCCTTATTTTAAATGGGTCATAAAAAAATCAATAATTATCGATATCGACCGATATGAAACACTGATATCGTGATACAGTTTTCAGCCATATCGCCCAGCCCTACTACTGACATAAAATAAAAACAGGATTGTGATAGCCTTTATTATTGGTCTGATTTCTTCAATCGTTCGATCTTCAAGCTTTTAAGTTACTATGTTTACTATGGTAATGGTTAGCGTGCATAGTCTTTTGCATCGCGTATAGCTGCTAACGTTATAAATATTTCTAACGTTACCTTATACGGTGATCAGAATCCACATCGGATAACAAACAGCATTCAAACATGAAAGTGAGTTAATTATTTCGCCTGTTCATAACCCTCTAGCCCGAGCTTGCTTGGTAACGTTAGCTAAGCAAGTTGTAGCTCTTTAGACTAGCCTGATCAGCTAATGTCCTGCCGTGACTAGCCGTGTATTTTCAGCAAAACAGCCCGGGGAATCTCGCAGTCGATATTTTTTGCCCATCTTTCAACATACTCCACAGTTATTTCCGGAAGAGATGAGAGGTTTCAGAGACAATTTAGGTTTGTTGTCCACACAGGTACACAGATATCTATGACACAGACGCCCGCCGCCGCTCTCTGTCACTGAACTTCCGGTAGAGTGTACCCCCCAGCCTCGTTTTGGTTTTCAAGATGGAGGCGCGGTGAATAAGGGGAATTTCCTCACGCAGAGAAAAATTGTGGACAAAGAGGACACTGACACCGACAGACAAGACAAAGCAGGTTACTTCTGATATGGAACAAATCCACAGCTGTCAGATTCTGTCAATATTTTTACGAGATTCACACAATAAATAACGTTTTGGCTCTTTGAAATGTGACATCGCTGTAGCACGTCAGTTCAAACGGCACGTGATACAGCAGCCTACAAATCTCACTCCAAGCAAAACTCAAAAGTTGGCAGCTCTGCTAATATGAATTAAAATTCGCCCTGAATTATTCACAATGTTTTGATTTTTTGCAGCAGAACTGAAATTACTGGTGTGTTGTCAACTGGTTGGCATGGTCGTTTTTCCCATCATTCAAAATTTTACACACATTTTGACTTTTTAAAAAAGAATACATTTTTGAATAGCCTAAAAGTGCAAAACAGTGCTAAAATTGTTTAGACTTTAAATTGAAAATATTTAAATTGAAGTCGGCCCAATGGAGTGGAAGTGCAAGTTGTGTTCTGCAACTTCAAATACCCGGGGACAATTATTTTGGCACTATACTGTTCTGCATAGCCAATATTCAAGAGTGTCCCCGCTGCCTTGTCTCTATGACAGTTGCATTTGTACTTTTCCTTCATTCGAAGCAATGAAAGCTCATCTGTCAAGATCTCATAATGAGTCTTGTGGAGTAGATGCAACTGAAGGAGCATGTGTTTTTTTTACATGTCCTCTGTGTAACTTCAAGCAGCCCTTTTCTGAGATAATTCTATTTGGTCATTTGAGAAATCATTTACGAAGTCATGAGACGGTAGCATGCCCATTCAAAAATTGTAATTACTAGGGATGCACCGATATGAACATTTTGGCCGATACCGATAACCGATAATTATTTACATTTGAAAGCCGATAACCGATATATTGGCCGATAAATCTAAATAATTTTTTTATACACTTTGATAGCCTGTATACATAAACAGAAGGCTTACAATTAAAAGCCTAGTCTCAAACACTTTTAACATAAATCAAACATATACTACAGTATATAGCCTTTTGAAGCAGTGTAAGATTCCTTAACTTTTAAAATTAATTTTACACTGGGCAACTTTCTTTATTAAAAAATGGTAACACTATAATAAGATTTAATTTTATTAGCATTAGTTAGCATGAACCAACAATTTTATAAGACATTTTAAGAAAGTTTTATCTAACATTAGTCAATGCACTGTGAACTAACATGAACACACATATTTTATTAACTAACAATTAAGGCTATTGCTCTCTGTTACTTAATGCATTAACAAATGAGACCTTATTGTAAAGTGTTATCAAAAAATCTATTGCCTAACAAAAATAAAATACCTAAATATTGCAAACAAGTCATTAGATAGGCTAACATTGGGCTGCATAAAGAAACAAAATGCATGTGCCATGGATCAATAAAATGGAATCGCCTCTGCAAGGACAATAAAGAAATTATTTTAATCAAACCATATTGTTGATGAAAATAATACGAGAACAAAATAATGTTAGTTATTAACTATAACGCAATCTTTTTTTAAATAACTATTTTAATATTACAGTAGCCTAATAGTAAACATATTTAATAGCATTACTGTTTCAAATGACATTGCTGTGTGAGCAGCGCGAGCTGAAGCTGAAGAGAACGAACGTTAAACTGAATCGCTAATACACTCGACGGTTGCTGAAGAATGCGAATTACAATGGTGAATATAACTATATGACAGTGTAAATCATAGCTTTTAATGTTTTGCATTGTTTAATCTGGGGCGCGCT
Organism: Chrosomus eos; assembly: GCA_036326025.1. Lineage (NCBI taxonomy): Eukaryota > Metazoa > Chordata > Actinopteri > Cypriniformes > Leuciscidae > Chrosomus > Chrosomus eos. Next base: position 45,012,256 of record CM070821.1, read on the forward strand.
GAAGCTGAAAAGAACGAGCACCGGGAAACAAACTGAAGAACTTTTCTAGGTTGTTTAAATCCACGAAACGCATGATATGTGAGATTAATCAGATATTTATATTACATTAACTTTATATTACGACTTATCTGCACAAAAGGACGTTAATGCAAAGGGTATCCGCGGGGTCTTGAAAAGTATTAAAAGGTGATAAATCAATTTTGGGAAAATTAAGACCCTTAAAAAGTATTAAAAAGTCTTATCACGGGTTTATAAAGTCTTAAATTTTGAAAGTATTTTTTCTGAATTAGCTGTCCAACAGTTTGAGTCCCAAAAACATCGTAAAAGTGTGTGAATGTAGTCATTTTTATAAAAAAACAAACAGGTACATAAAAAACTAGGCTATTTCGGGTGCGTTCGTAAATTGCCTCTCTGTCATGTCAATCACTGTACTGATTGCCTACACCAAACACTGATCCCTAAACCTACCCGTCACTGTAACCTAAACCAATGAAATCGGTTGCAGGGCGGGATTTTCCCAGGGCGGGGAAAAAAAAAATCACGCGTAACATACACAATTAACGCACCGAAATGTTTTAAGAGAAGGTTGGTGAACGCATGAACAGAATGGGGAAGTGCAAATTTGATTTACTATCCCAGCCATCATTTGATTTTTTTGTATCAGAGTGGTCTATAGTCTTTATCACAAACTAAAACTGTTAAGTTAAAAGCAGGGTTCGTACGTTTTGAAAAAACCTGGAAAAGTTATGGAATTTGAAAAATGCTAATTCCAGGCCTGGAAAGGTTTTGGAAAAATAAAAATACCCGGAAAGTTTTGTAAAAGTCCTTGAATTTGTTTTATTATTTTAATTAATGTTTAACACAGCATAATATGTGATTAATACGTCTTAACGTCCTCGGGCGGCATTCAGTTCACTTCCGATTCACTTGTTGCGATGTTGCCTGAGGCGCAGTCGGTGCTGACAGAAATTGAATTGAAATGCCACGAAAGTGTCGATTTAACTATGTCTGGCTTCACTTGGAAACATAAAAGATATGGCTCGACCTGAGGAAAGCGAGATGTGGACTATGTTCTATCTAAGATAATAATTGACATTTCTAAGGCTCGACATTAACGCTTGACCGGGAGACAAGTGGATTTTTTGAAGGGACAAGTAAAAGAGAATTTTACCGGACAGTAGCCTGATTAGGACATCAATAACAAACAAAAATAACCAGGGAATTACTAAACCGAGAGAATAATTCTGATTTTATTACATTTATTGTAAGTTCCGATCGATTGTGGATAATAAATGTATTACTGATGATAAGGTTGCGCTGTTGACGATCGCGCAGCCTCTCTCATGGAGAAATCTACACACATGAGCGCATGAATTTTTTTTCATGAATACCATCACGATTGAAAATGTGACATTGATTTCCTACAAACAGTTCAATAAACAGTTACAATTAAGTCACTTACATTTTAGATGCAATATTGGCTGTTTTTGTTGTTTCAGCAGCGAAAATAGTTCCAAACAAAAATCACAACAGAACCACGGCGCATCTCACAGGAACACTCACTGTTTTCATTACTGAATGATTCAGCATTTTGAACGAATCGTTTGATTGAATGAATCAGTGACTCACTCATTAAGACGGTCGCCTGCCGCCCCCTACTGGCGGTTTAGTGTTACATTTAAAAGTAGTAGTATTCTTTCCGTTTCTTATATTTAAATCAATTTCATAACATTATTTTATGCAAATTGTAATTTGTAAGTGTAAATTATTTAATTTGATCAGCCCGTAGGGTATAGTGTCTTATTCTAAATAATTGAATTTATTGATCAAATTTAGGAATTTTAAAATGAAAGATGAAGCATACATTTAATAAGATTGGTGGAGGGTAAACTTTAACACATATTTTTATTCTTATAATGTCGACTGACATTTTCAGGAATACATAGTCATGGAAATGTGCCAAAAAGTCATGGAAAAGTCATGGAAAAGTATTGGTTAAAATGTGTATGAACCCTGTAAAAGTATCACTGATGTAAACGGTTACAGCTTGAAGTGGCCGTGAGGTATTAAAAAATATTGAGAAGGTCTTGAAAAAGTCTTGAAAAGGTATTAAAATTAACTTCAAGATTCCTGCATATACCCTGAAGCACAATCTAACTTGTGCTGGTCAATGTGTAGGCACGCAGTTTTCGCGTGCATATGATACGCACTTTATGGCATGTAATACGCACGCACCCCCCTCCCCCCTCCCCCTAATCCTACCCAAGGGATTTTCAGTGTGTAGCATATGCACGCCAAAACCGTTTTTGGCGTATAAATGCCACGAGAAATAACATTCGTGGTATTGATACGCACTTTCATGAGACTGCGTTGTCTGGACGCACTATTCCCACAACAACGCGCTGACGGCAACTAAACCCAGAGAATTCACGACGTTTTATAGTGTTTTCGTTATAATGGCATGTATATGGCAGTCCCAATTATAGTTATAAATGTGCATTGCTGTTTGAGCTGCGCCCACGCTATAAAGATGATCACCAGTACAATGAAGCGCTGCGCCTGCGCGCGTCGTTCATTAACTCAACCAAACGCATCCTATATTAGATTAATCAGATATATAGGCCTATATACACAAAATAAACATATTACGACTTACAATGGCACAGAATGCTGCGAATGCTCAAGAGAACTTGACTGTGCTCGTCATGAAGGCTTAACTCCATAGACGCGCTCTTTCCGCCTCAACGCGCTCGTCTCGCTGAAACACTGGCGAACAAGAATTCACAACATGCTTTTGCAGGCGTGCTCTTATTATAATGTTATGAATCCTATGTGCCAGATTTGTGCTGCACATGTTGCACTGAACTGTATCTTCCTTTTCGAAGTGAATCCAATCATTCAGAATCATCATGGCGAACAGCGCGCATCTCTCAACTGAAGTAAATAATCTATTATTTATCGGCTTTGATATATCGGCCCAATTTTCTTATCGGATCGATAACGATAACATCAAAAAAGACCATTTATCGGCCGATAACGATATGTGGTCGATATATCGTGCATCCCTAGTAATAACAGAACAAATAGCTACTCGGCGTTTAATGCTCACAAAAGTAGAAAACATGGTGGTGATTCAGACTTTGGTGAATGTGTTGTATTGGCAGACAGTGATAGTGCCCCAGTTGTAGTTGCAGCAGAAAGTCTTGGGGGGGAACCTGCTGAAAGTCACAGTGCAGGGTCTGCGGACACATTTGATCTCGATGAGTCGATCAGTCAGTGTGATACAGACACTTTAAGAGCCCAGTTGAACCATAACTTGGCATCATTATTCCTAAAGATGCAATCTATTCTTCATGTATCTGACATGGCATCTCAGGAAATAGTGGAACATTTGACTCAGATATTTTCCTTGTCCCAACCGATACTCAAACATGACATTAGAGAGGTCTTACAGAGTCATGACATCGCTGTCAGTGAAACACTTCTAAATGAGATTGTCAGTACTGTTATGGACAGTAATGTTATTGTCAGTGCCACAGCTAAAGGGGAAGCAGTTATCCTCAACCAAGAGAAGGAAAACCTTCATCGAAAAGAATTACCCTGTGGTAAAGCCTGTACAGTATCTGCTACAGCCAGGACACACAGCAGTGCATGTTCCTATTCTTGAGATGATACAAAAAATCTTCAATCATACAGATGTTCTGGACAAAATTAAAGAAACGAAAGTGGCACAAAACAGTCATTATATAAGCCACCAAGATGGTTTGTACTTCAAAGAGAACACATTATTGTCTTCAAATGAGTTAAAGATACCACTCATTTTGTACATTGATGATTTGGAAATAGCCAATCCACTTGGCACATCACGCAAAATACACAAAATCTGTTCAGTATACTGGACGCTTGCTGATCTTCCCAGTAAATACCGATCAGCCCTTCATGTTATTCAGCTTGGAGCTTTATGTAAAGTGGCTGACATACAGACATTTGGCTATGAAAAAGCACTTGGTCCTTTGTTGAGAGACCTCCGTACCCTTGAACAAGATGGGGTATTCATTGAGTCTATTGGTAAGGTAGTTCAAGGAACAGTCATGTGTGTGGTGTCTGACAATCTTGCAGCCCATGATTTGGCAGGCTTTTCAAAGTCTTTTAGAGCAGAATATTTTTGCAGGTTCTGCACAGCGACAGAAGCTAAACTTCAGACTCATGAAGTTGCAAGTGGCGAGTTCAATCTTAGGACAAAAGACAGCCATAATAGTGATGTGCATGCTGTAATGCATGGGGATAGTCAGAGTCATAATGGTGTTCAGGCAGATTGTGTCCTACCAGCATCTAGAGCATTTTCATACTGTCACTGGCTTTCCACCTGATGCCCTCCACGACCTTTTTGAAGGCATTGTGCCTGTAGAGCTCGCCCTGTGTATCGGAGAGATGATCCGTCGCTAATACTTCACCCTTGAATATTTGAACGAGAGAATCCTATCTTTTCCATACCAGCACACAGACAAGCTTGACAAACCTCATAAAATACCACAGACCTTCGCTGTAAAGAAAAGCATTGGTGGTAATGGCCATGAAAATTCCACATTGCTTAGACTGCTCCCTTTGATTATTGGGAATGCAGTTCCTGAAGAGGATGAAGCATGGACTGTGCTAATGAACTTAAAAGAGGTAGTAGAATTATCGCTGTGCTCAGAATTCACAGAGGAGTCTATCCAGTATTTACAGTCAAAGATACAGGATCATAGAGAGATGCTGAAAGATGCCTTTCCATATTTCAAACTCCGTCCTAAGCATCACTACATTGAACACTATCCCGACCTTGTACGCCGTTTTGGGCCCCTTGTACACTTGTGGACAATGAGGTTTGAGGGCAAACACCGTTTTTTCAAGAGAGTTGTACACGACACACAAAACTTTAAAAATGTGTTAAAAACACTTGCAGACAGGCATCAATACATGGTAGCATACCATCTCAGTGCCTCAGGATTCTTCAAACCTCACCAGCAGACATCAAATGTCTCTTCTGTACTGGTATCAATGCTTCCAAATGTTGCCAAGACATACATTGAACAAATAACAGCAAGCAATGTTATTTACAGCACATCAAAGGTCTGCATTGATGGAACTGATTATGATGTAGGAATGTTTTTGTCTGTGGGACAAGAGGGAGGACTGCCTAATTACTGTAGAATTGAACAGGTTCTCCTGGTTAACAGTAGTGTTGTCTTTCTTTGCCAAGAGCACACATCACACTACATTGAACACCTGAGAACTTACGAACTTTTCCCAAACAATCTGGCTGTTCACATCCCATCAGAGCTAAATGACAAAACACCTCTCTGCGCTTACAACATAGATGGAAGATTGTTCGTGACACCCAAACGTTTCATATTATTACACTGAGGATTTGTTAAAGCAGGTAAACGGATGACTGCAACATTCTCTTGTAGCTGTTCCATGAGCTATTTTTTTTATCTTTTAGGAACCAAAAGATGGCTGCTGCCCAGAAGTGCTGCGTGTGTATGTTGCACGAGACACCGACCTGAAACTTACTCTACTTGAGCGACCAAATTCAGTGGAGGAGCTGAAAGAAATAATGCAAGAAAAGTTCAAGCCGAGACTGGATGGGGACTTTAGCCTGCACTATGAAGATCCGGACTTTGATGGTGATCTTTGTCGTCTTGTGGACATCCAGGAGTTACCAGAGAAGGGTACATTGAGAGTCGTCAGACCTGAAGGTGACACCTCATCTACTGCATTTTCTGACACAGACATACTTCCACATGTACCTGCGTTACAGTGCCAGAAGAGTTGGCCTGATCTCTTTGTTGTTCCTGGTTTTGGTTATGAAATGGATCTTATACTAGAAGGAAATCGTGTTTATGAAGAATCAGCAAAATTGCTGAAGTTAAAGAGGTCACAAAAGAGTGAAATCCTTAAAAAAATGGCAGAAACGACCTTCAGTTTTAAACCATACCCACATGAAAAGGAATTGGCAATTGCTGCTCAAGCTTTGATTACAGCTCATCCATGTCTCAGAATGACGGCTGGTGAAGACGGGGAGTTGGGATGGAAACGTCACATAGGGTACAAGGTTGCATCTTACCGTAACAATCTGGCCAAAGCAGGGGTTGCAGAAGTAGCCATCAACATAGGGAGGCGGAGCCGAAACAACCCCGACAATGATCATCCCCATCGAAACATAAAAAAAAGCTTGAAAAGCTGAGGTCAACTACATTATCAACCTACCGAAGGATCAAACCCCAGCCACTCTGGAAGCAATGAGAGAAGAAATCAGACATGAAGTCGAAAAGACTGAGAGAAACCAATTAGTCATAGGCAAGCTCATGAACACAACCTATGCCCTTCGTCGCCAAGAAATCATTGGAGCTCTTGTAGCTCCACGGGTGAGAGACGTCGTGGACAGATGGCCAGCCCTACTTATGGAGTCACAGGTAAAAAATATATATATGTTATTTTATTATTTTACTGTTTCCCTGCTGAGAGCAATTAATTAACATGACTCTTTAGCATGCCCATTTTGAACATGATTGATTTTTTCATATATTTAAATTACTGTTTTAAAAATCTTAAGTTATCAAAAAATTCACTGAAAAACAAGTGGCAGATGTAAAAGTAGACGACACATCATGCTGTGACACATTTTTGCCATTCACAGTAAACAAAGTATACAGAGATTTATTATTTTAATTTCATTTAGATAACATTATACAGCCTGTTTTAAATTAAAGAATGACAATTAACTTTCTATTTTGACCTTGTACTATGTACAGGTGTTTGCAGAGTTCCACCGAATCAACAACGTTAACCTGCGCAATCAATTCTACAAGGAGCTGGACAGAAACACGCCTAAACTCATCACCTTGTTCAGAGACAAGGCCACCAAGACTGGCAAGACAGCGGAGGAGCTAGCCAAGCTCATGAGAATTTATGACCTTCAGGTAAATTTTAAACTTTACATGAAACAGATTATTAACAGATATTCAGACAACTATAAGAAACCATAGTGTGAATTGCCTGGACTGTGCCCTGAGGTTAAGTGATTATTCCATGAACACAACATTGTCATCTCATCAGAGTATACATCTTGACAAGATGTATTCTATCAGAAAGAGGTACCTTTAAAAGATACTTTGTCAGCTTTAATTTGAAGAAGTCCAAATAACTGTTTTCGTGAATTTATTTACAGTTTTAATTGTTTTCCTTTGTGTGTTAAAGTATTTGCAATAGAAAGTTATTCATTTAAAAAAAGGTTTACCTGAAGAAATGGTGACTCAAAATTAGGGGTGGGCGATATATCGTTTAGACGATAATATCCAAATTGTTGTCTGGACGATATGCAAAATTGGGATATCGAATATTTCATAATTTGTACAATCCAACCCCACAAACATGAAAAGAGCTGAAGGAAGTTAAAGAGAAAACAAAAAACTAAGGCGGCCGCCTAAGCAACTCACGCCTGCCGCCTTAACTATACGTTGGCAAAAAAAATGATATGAGCGATAACCGCCGTGTTACTGTTTTGAGGACAACCAGCACGTCATTCGGGCATTAGCACTCCGGGTGTTAAAGGAAATCCTTAACAGGCAGCCGTTCGCAAGCGCAAGCGGCTCGTGACAGAACATAGACTGACTGAACGACACTTCAATTGAAGTTGAAAATCTCAAATGAAGATTGCTGAACTCCAGCTTACTTGTCTGTGTTTTCAGATCATCCGCGCTTCTTCAGCAGTGTAGAGAGCGCGCATGGTTGCTGATCTCCGGCAGTGTTTTTAATGTTGATGCAATGTTTACCGAATATCCACACACGATTTCAAATGTGACATTGATTTTATACAACAGTTAAAAAAACAAAACAAAAGGGTAACATTAAGTGATTTACTAAATTTAAAACAGTATACTCAGGCTTATTGCTCTATTTTGCAACGGAATCTGTGGCTTTGAACGAACCGTGAGATTCAATGAATGACTCGATAACTCACACACATAAAGACAATGAGTTACCGCCACCTACTGGCGATTTTATTATAATATTTTTATTAATATTAAACGATTTTTAACATTGCCTATTTAGTGAACATTGTTTTTATTTAAGGAATTATTTATTTTTTAAAGGTATTACAAAGGTAAAAAATGAAAAGGAAAAATTTATTAAAGGGGGCAAAATATTGTCTCTTAATGGAAAAGTTGTGCCTGCAGTTTAAGTGGAAGAGGGGTACGGCACTCTAAAACATTGGAGAACCACTGAACTAAGGAAAAGGGATATGTAGAATTGCACAAGTGCTACTGCTAAAGAGTGCAATGTCAATAATTTCTTATAATCTTAATTGAATTGGTCTAGAGAGAATAATTATTATTACATTTTCTCTACTAGATATAAGACTCAAGTTTCAGTATTTGTCTTAATTTGTGTCAGGAGTTATGCAATACCCCCCCCCCCGCAAAAATATCGTCTGAATATCGATATCGAGATATTGAAAAAAAATATCGAGATATTAATTTTTGTCATTATCGCCCACCCCTACTCAAAATACTGAATCTACCATCTATAGCAATGACCACCATCACAATATGGAGCTATTTAACACTTTGATTTTTTTTTGTTTTAAGTGTTTGCTCTGCATTTGTGTAATTACTATTGTAACGGATATTTTTTGTCCATCTAGGAACAACATGATGTAAATATGAGACGGGCCCTCATCCTTCGTTCACTTCCTGTGTACCTGCGTGAAGATGCCTCCAAGTTCTTCAGGACCTGTAATGTAAGTGTGCTGGCCTCACTATCAATCCCTTTGTCTATCTATTCAGTCAGCTTAAACATATTAGAGGTCGACCGATAGTGGATTTTACCGATAACGATATTTAGGTTTGACAGTACATGCCGATAACCGATAATTCAACCGATATTTTTTTAAAGGGTACCTATCATGGAATTTTGAAAATTACCTTTCATGTAGTGTGTAACATAGATCTAAGTGAACAAAAACATCCTGCAAAGTTTTAAATATGAAAGTTCACCATATACAAAGTTATTGTCTCTCAAAAGTAAGAGTCGACTCTGAGTCGCTGATATGAATCGATAGACGAACGATGCACTTTCGTACGTCACTTGTACAAGTTATTTGAATTCGACACGCCCACTCAGTGCGCGCGCCGAGCAGACAGAGAAACCTGACAACATCATGTCGACGAGACTCTGTTCTGAAGTGCGAATCAAAAGCAAACTTTTTTTTTCACTGCCCAGGGACAAGCATGTGAAGACTCAGTGGCTAGAGTTTATATTTACAACTATACCACACAAGTATAGCCACCTTGAGCTGTGTTCGCGTTATTTTAATGATCAATTCACAAACACAAATGCTTACAAGTGTGGATTCGCGAGTCGGCTGATACTGAAGGAACGTTCAATGCCAAGTTTATTTGGATCAGCTTCCTCCTCCGAATCACAACCTGTAAGTACTATTAATAATTGTTGCTTTTATGCGTGTGCGTGCGTGCGTGTGTGTGTGTGTGTGTGTGTGTGTGTGTGTGTGTGCGTGTGAGAGAGTGAGAGTTACGCTCAGCAGCTTAGGTCTCCAATGTCATTTTTTTTGTTTTTTGAAATATGTGAAAATATGTGAAGCGTATTGTAGTACTGCAGTGCTTTATCAATATGTTTAAGCTTTGGGCTAACGCAAAATATAACTGACTGCGCCATCTGACCAATCACCGCCGATTAGCGTCACGCAAAGGAGCGGTTTGGACAAATGAGTCGTCAAACGAATCATTAGGGAGTCGGTGAGCAAATCAGGTAAAAATAAATGCATATTATAAGACAACAAAAGTGTTTTTTGTCATTGCATGCATGTAAAACTGTTGTTGGGGACTCCCAGAACATTATAAGGAACATTTTAAATGCCATAATAGGTACCCTTTAAATGGATGCTGGATTAAAAACAAACATACTACTCTCAATAAAACAGTGCTGAACTGAAATGTGCTAAATTAAATAAATATATAAATATTAATATATAAAAACTTTATACAGAAAATAATTTAAACATTAAAATATTACAGGTTTCGGAGCTATAATCTAGAAACATACGTACATTTCATAGGTAACACATTGCAAGTCCCATTTGTAAACAAGGATGTATTAGCTAGCTTTCATGAACTATGCACTATGCAATATACGTTTTTACTGCATGTATTAATATGAGCAATACAATTGTACCTTTATCATTCATGTTAGTTCATAGTACATTAAGGTAATAACAAATAAAATAAGAATTAAAACTCCATTTCAAATGCATTAGTAAATGTTGAAATAAAATAACAATGAATAATTCTTCTACAACTTGTATCAATCTTAGTTAATGCTAAAAATGGAATCTTATTGTAAAGTTTTACCATTTCATATATTTTCTATATGTATTATATATTTCATATATAAGAGTCGTGCTTAAAGATAGCCATTAAAATGTAATAAAGACCTGTATAACGTATACGTAATTTAGCCTATATAGTCTCTCACTTTATTTGCTTCTATTTTTAGAACACTTGATAATTATCTAATCAAAATAACAAGATGTATTGTAGTGATTTAAAAGATCTTAAATCAAATGCGTTTCTGATTTATATGTTCATGCAGCCGACAGAAACGTAAACAATGTTGAGAAAGCAATCACGTCACTAGTTTTAAATATGCAACTTCGTCGGCTAATGAATGCATAAAAGTGACCAGCCGGATATAAAATAATGCAAATAGATGATAACAATTGCGCAATAAAACATTTGGGTCAGGTCTGCGTGTGTTTTTGTCACATTGTTTTAACACTTGACTGAGGTAATGTTAGAGTCCTCACAGCCTCGACGGCAAACTACTGTTCTTTCTCTGCTGATGCAGAATCTAGTCAATAAAATAATTACTTTATAATGATATGGCAATACATACTTTAGTGTTATGTATTCATACCGTTTTGCTGACTGTGTTTTAAATGCGAGTGTGAAGTGTCAGCGGCGCTCTCTCTGCTGCGTGTTCTCTCCGTGGTCCGTGCTGCGCGCGCCTCACGTGTTAATGTAAACAACTCAGCCAGTGATAGTTTATTATTTTGTCCTCTAGAGGCCGCTCTCGCTCTGTATAATGCCAGCAGTCTCTTCAGCGCTCTAGTGCTGTGTAATGACCGCGCGCACTTCTCAGCCGCTCCAGCAACGGATGCAACCCGGAAAAACTATCGGTGTGGATTTTTGCCGATAACGATAGTTCCACCAATCAACTATCGGTGCCGATTAATCGGCAAAACCGATGAATCGGTCGACCTCTAAAACATATAACATCACTCAAAGAACTCTAGGAGAACCAGGTGGATATTTCAGAAAGCAGGTTATGAGTGAACCCTGAGATGAGGGAAACTCTTTGAGTTATCCATTCCAGAGGTCTATTCCAGAAAGGAGGTTCAACAAACTCTAAGCCTAACCCTGAACTCTGAGTTGACTTACCGTGAGTTTTCAGTTCCAGAATAGCTGATCTGAGTTAGGTAATTCGACTCGGAGTATGTTAACTCTGAGTTGAGCTTCTGACTGACGAGTATTATAAAGCCATCAATGGAGCTCTGATAATGGTATTCTCCATGGCAAACAGGAAGCAGAGAGGTAACTTAAACTATGGGTCTGTTACTGTGGTAACTTACTCTGTGAACCTAACTAGCTCACTGGCAGGTTTACCTAAAGAAACCCTGAGTCTGACGAAGCTGTCTGACAGCGGCTGTCTTTTCCTTCTCAGTCTGATCATGTTAAAGCAGAAATAATTCACATAGTTTTACACCATGAAGAGAATTGTTTCATTTAGATGAGCTCTCACTCCCTCACGAGGACTGAACCGAACAGTAGACCGCTTATCATCAGTCCGTAATTTATATACTCCGGCCGCACAGCGAATATCAGACTACACGTCATCGCTGACGTGCTCTCAGATCAGAACAATCGTCTTTGTTTTAGCTTTTTTTTTAATCACTTTGCAGGTTTAATCACCTTCCATCAGCCAGAAAAAGAGAATTAACTAATAATACTATGATACTCAGAGTCGAATTACCTAACTCAGATCAGCTGTTCTGATACTAAAAGCTCAGGGTAAGTCAACTCAGAGTTCAGGGTTAGGCTTAAGAGTTTGTTGAACCTCCTTTCTGGAATAGCCCCCAGGACCTGTTTAAGAAGTTTACTTGTTGTTCTGCAAACTGACTTGTAGAAATTACATAAATGAAAAGGTAAGTATAAAGCATTCCACTAAACAAAAATATGCTAACAGATAGGTGTGAAACTAACATAAGATATAAGCATATGTAAAGAAATTAGTTTAAACATGTAGCTTAGTTGCAGTCTCAGTGCCAGTAATGATTAGAGATAATTAGCATGATTTGTGTCCTTGAGGGGCTGAACTCATTCTTGTATTATTTGTGTTTTATAGTCAGATGGTCCAGATCTCACTGACACTCCAGTGGCTCTCCTGACAGTTGTCACGGATAACTCTACTGATGCGGCCCTCTTCAGCCCGGAGAGCATCTGTATTATCGTGGAGGATGAAATACTTGTGAGTGGTCCCACAAATCTGGCTGACTCATTTCTCCTGCTCTTTGGGTATGTCTATGCACTAGACCTACAGTACCCAAAGAATCTCGAGCTTACATTTACATTTATACAAAAAGTTGTAATGTGCCTTGAGGACAACAAACCACTGAAATGGCGCCTACTGACACTGAAGAATGATTTGTTCAATGAGTGAATCACTCAGAATGGACTATTTGTTGAGCTGAGTATTGAGGAAGTTTTTTGTTTTTTTTTCTCCTCTTTACAAATGTAATCATCTGCCTGTTCTACCTCACATTTAAGATGACACTGTTTTGTCTCTTCTACCTCAGATTTATTTCATTGATTGTTAATAGATAAAAATCACAACATTGACGTATTGCCCAGCCCAAGTTATTGCACTTAATAACGCACTTTATAACTTGTGGGAAACGACGGTTTCATGCACTATACATGTTTATTGTTCTGTTGCCTAATGCCTACCTTGATGTTGTCAGTTGAATGGCAACAGTTGAACTTTATTTATTTGAATTTTAAAATAAAACAAAGTGAGTTGCAGCCTTCAAGGTACAGTAAGTGCCAAAACGTTTTTAAACAGTATTGAAGGATCACGCTGACTTTTTGTAACTTTAGCTTATTCACCGTATCCCCCAGAGTTAGATAAGTCCACACATACCCTTCTCATCTCTGTGCAGGTAACTCGGTAACTCTTTCTGACGCACCCACCGCTAGCCTAGCTTAGCACAAAGACTGGAAGTAAATGGCTCCAGCAAGCATACTTCTCCCAATAAGTGACAAAATAACGCCAACATTTTCCTATTTATATGTTGATTTGTATAGTCACAGTGTGTACAAATAACAAGGTCAAATGAGACCCAGGCATCTTTCAACCGTATACATGGGTTTAAAGACGGTTAAAGGATGCCTGGGTCTCATATGACCTTGTTATTTGTACACACTGTGACTATACAAATCACAAGGTCATATGAGACACAGGCATCTTTCAACCGTATACATAGGTTAAAAGATGCTTGTGTCTCATATGACCTTGTGATTTGTATAGTCACAGTGTGTACAAATAACAAGGTCATATGAGACCCAGGCATCCTTTAACCGTATACATAGGTTAAAAGACGGTTAAAAGATGTCTGTTTCTTATGACCTTGTTATTTGTACACACTGTGACTATACAAATCAACATATAAATAGGAAAATGTTGGCGTTATTTTGTCACTTATTGGGAGAAGTATGCTTGTTGGAGCCATCTACTTCCAGTCTTTGTGCTAAGCTAGGCTAGCGGTGGGTGCGTCAGAAAGAGTTACCGAGTTACCTGCACAGAGATGAGAAGGGTATGTGTGGACTTATCTAACTCTGGGGGATACGGTGAATAAGCTAAAGTTACAAAAAGTCAGCGTGATCCTTTAAATAGCTCCACATTCTAATAGTTGTCATTGCTGTTGAGGATGGATAATACTTAGAATCTTATTTAATTTTATCATGAATCCCTTGTGTGTTTTTATCATAATGTTTACTGAATAATGTGAGATGGAGACCAAAAATACTGAATCTACCCTCTGTAGCAATGACCACTAGCAGATAGGCCTGGGCGAAAAATCGATTAAATGAATTAATTCGAATTTTTTGTTGCGGGCGATTTTAAAAATAAATAAATCGAGTTTTTGAATAATGGCGCATTTTTGGCCCCTCGGAGTTTCCGTAGCGTTAGTTTCACTCACGTAGCAGTATGGCAAGCGACGACAACAACATCATAGCACACGAAACTGCAACAGCATACAGCAAGCGACATGGCTACCGGTGAGAGTGGGAAGTTTGTTCCTTAGCATAGGAGTGAACTCAAGCGTATTCTGCTCGAGCGGGTCGGGCCGATATTTCCCGTCACTATCCTCGGGTCGGGCCTTTGAGAGACGTGCACTGACAACGCAATAGAGTGCGGCGCTGGACTAGATTTGATGGCCGAGCGCGGGCGGTAATGCACTCACTCTGTGTGTGCGGTTTGCGGGAGAATAAAACGATTCGCGGGACTCCCGCAAACTAGAAATATCTATGATTAAAACATAAAAACTAATACATTTTTATTAATCTGTTGCAGAAAAGCAACAAGAACAACTAAAACAAAATAGAAACGATTTACAGGCCAGAGTTTCTATTTCTAATATGTTTGCAGCATTGAGCGATGTAGCCAATCTCAGACATACCAGTGTTGATTTCTTGAACGCAATGGCCAATTTAAGCATTTAAAACAGACTCCCCTTACCGCTCAAAACATACTTTTTGTTCAGTGCTGAATTCTGTATGCTGGCAAATCCTCGAATTATAACAATTTTCCTCAGATTTGAATGTATTGGTAATGCTTTAGAAAATGGTGCTATACTCTCAAGGTGAATGTTTGTCTCTTTTTAGTCTAGACAAACACAGTTGGGACTTTGATTCCAAGAGGGTGTTCATTTATTTATTATTCATTCCAGAAATGGGGGTTACATTTGTCTTGCTTTTGATTAAATAAAAGCAAAATTTGCTTAAGTTGTCTGCCGTTTGTAGTTATTGCTTTACTTAATAAGTAGGGGGAAAATCGTAAAAAAATCGTAAATCGAATTAAAAAAAATAAAATCGGAGATTTTATTTTTAGGCCATATCGCCCAGCCCTACTAGCAGAATATGGAACTATTAACACTTAATGTACTTTAAAACACTTTTTTTTTTTCATGAAATTTTTCATGATTTTTTTCATTTCCTTTTATTTTAATTTTCGACAAGCACTTTTTGACTGAGCTCCTTTGATTCATGCCTTTTAAAAAGCACATTGTGTTGAATAAAAAAAGTTGCTAAATTGTCACTATGGTGGTGTCACTTTCATGTTTTCTGACATTATTAGCTGATTATAATTGTGTAGTGGGCCGACATCAGTATTTTAGTTTAGAATCAATTTTGATTGAGTTGAAAATTTTAGAAAATTGAGTGTATTTCCCACATTATATGAGTTTAATAATATTGAAAATTTTGAGTGTATTTCCCACATTATATGAGTTTAATAATATTGAAAATTTTGAGTGTATTTCCCACATTATATGAGTTTAATAATATTGAAAATTTTGAGTGTATTTCCCACATTTTATGAGTTGAAGAATATTTAAATTATTTATTGAATTACTCACTAATTTTAAGTATAGGAATATCAATATTTATAAGATAACATTGAGAATTTAAGGCAACTGTAAATATAATTTTTATTTTATGTAAACTTAAAACATTTAAAAATATCACTAAAATATTTTTGTGTAATCTGTTACAAAATAATTTGAGTTCTGTGAACTTATTACGGTTTACAGTGTAGCTGCAAATAAGATATATACAGAGGCATAGAGGTAGTTGCAGTAATCCAGTCTTGAGGTAATAAAAGAATTAACAACGATCTCTAAATCTTTAGAAGTAAGAAAGGGTTTTAACCTTGAAATCGTTCTAAGTTGATAAAAAAAACTACTTTTTACAACATATTTGATCTGTTTTTCAATTTTTTCAGTCAATTGTAACACCCAGATGCTACAAGCTGTCTTTCACAGTTATTCCTAGGGAAGCAATAGAACTGGCTATCTTCCCTTTAACTTTTGGTGGACCAAATATTATTGTTTCAGATTTTCTTTCATTAAGCTGAAGAAAATGATTAGACAGCCAGACTTTGACCTCATTCGATGGATCCCAGCAGGCACATTTACAATAAAAACAATATAGGACCCAGAATAGATTCTTAATGAAACCCATATTTTAAGAGAACAACAGAGAATATCCTGTAGAATGTTCTATCCATTTTAGACTATTACTACACCTTTTAGCTACACCTTTATTACTGAGAGAGAGAGAAATCAAGGCTCTAGGCAATCCACAGAGTGACATCCTAAAGCAATCAAGCCACTGTTCAAATTCTACATATTAAACTAAGAATGTCAATTATTTCATTATCCTATCATACTATCAAGAGGCAAGTCCTTTTAGGATTAGTTCACTTTTTAAAACACTTTTGCTGATAATTTACTCACCCCCATGTCATCCAAGATGTCCATGTCTTTCTTTCTTCAGTCGAAAAGAAATTAATGATTTTGATGAAAACATTCCAGGATTTTTCTCCACATAATGGACTTCAATAGTAGGCAAAACGGTTCAAGGTCCAAATGACAGTTTCAGTGCAGCTTCAAATGACTTTAAATGATACCAGACGATGAATAAGGGTCTTATCTAGCGAAACGATGCGCCATTTCGAAAATAAATAAAACCGTTTAAGTATTATTAGCACAAATGCTCGCCTTGTTCTGTCCTGAGATGCACGTTTGTGATTCTCCTGTTCGAACTCGTTCATCAAAATGAACGAATCTTTTTTCGAGTCATTTTATTCATTCAACGAACGAAATGACTCGAAAAAAGATTTGTTCATTTTGAACGAGTCTTTTTTCGAGTCATTTTGTTCATTCAACGAACGAAATGACTCGAAAAAAGATTTGTTCATTTTGATGAACGAGTTCGAACAGGAGAATCATGACCAAAGTGCTGAGGTCACTGCCAGCATCATCGCATGGCCCCACCTCCTCGATGATGTCATCGCATAGCCTCACCTCGTCGATGATGTGGCCGAAGTCCTCGCACAGCCCTTGCATGGGACATTCTACAGGCGTCATGGTGATGGATTTTGGCAGCCTGTGGAATGATACGAAAAATATACATCAATATCCAGAAATTTTCCAAAAAATCCTCAGTTACCCACTATAGCAAATTCATAACACTTATAAATTATTCCTATGATCACTAAACACGGGTTAAAAATACTAAAAACAAAAGCTGATACTCTGAAATAATGTATCACAGCAATGGTTGTAGTGGAGAAAAATAAACATACATATTGAATGTCACTGCTTGCTAAAGTCACACAACAAGGTCACTGCGTGCTTACGCAGGCTGCGGGCAATAAATCAGTGTTTATCAAAATAATATACAATATTAGCAATAACACTTTTGTGCAATTTTCGATATTTAGCTTATGTTCACAGTAATATGCTCACTTGCACACACATATTCCATTATCCACAGAGCTGTTGCATCCGCAAGGGTCACACAAATTCTGTGATATGGAAATGGCTTGGATTATACAGAGAGTCAAAGTCTGTAGTCTGTAGTTTGTAGAAATGCATATATTTGTGGGCTTATATCTCGGGAATGCCCAGGCCAAATCGCACCATACTCGAATCGAAGCTAGATGAGGACAGGGCCTTTCCAACAAGCTCTCTCACAAGGATGTAGATGCTCTAGATCGGGAGATACAGCCATTTACAGTTGGGGGTCTCACGAATTACTTTTTTTGCAGTAATCAAGTGTTTGAGCTCTGTGCTGATTTGTTAAAATTGGGTGGAAAAAGGAGATAAAATATAAAAGCGATAGAGCGATAAAAAAGAGATGGATATCCGGACCAGTCCCATCCAAAAGTATGCACTGAAAATTAAATTGCTCCAGCTGACCAGATGGGACAGTTCCAGGAATTCCACAAAATGTTGATTTTCTGAACTCTTCCTTAAAACATTAGTGTTGTCTTGTTTAAAAAAAAGAATTTGAACTTGTTTTGTTTGCATTATCTGAAAACACAGCATATTTTGCTATTTTGACCTGTCATTTTCTGCAAAAAAATGACTATTTGGGAGAAATGTTTTCAGAAGCTTGGAATAAAATTAAAATAAACATTTTAATCTAACGCATACCTATAAATAGTAAAATCAAAAGAACTGTATAAATGTATAACTTAAGTGTTCTCTAACTGCATAACTACAGTGTTCTCTTAATTTTTTCTTTTAATTTCTTCTTCATTTTGTAATTAAAAATGTAATATAAAAAATGTAAATATCCCATGCAGGTTTAAAAAGAAAATATACAACATACATTACTAACAACACATTTAGGAGCAGCTAAGTAATATTACTTACCTTGAAATAAAAACTGAGGCGCCAGAGGAAGACAATCCAAAATCTAGTAAAACAAAGAAATGAAAAAAAAAAAAAGAAATGAAAAAAATATATTAAACAAGCCTGATAACAGTCCTTATGTTTTATGTTACAGGTATGCTGCATTATGCCAATAAATAGGCTAATGAAAACTTGAAAAATGTTTAAAATGTTTCATTAATGGTTACAGAGTGGGTGTCAGACAGGGGGTAATAGTGGAACTGAATGAGAGGGTAGGAGGTGGGGGATGGGGGTATATTGATACATTGATATATTGTGGTGTTGAGAGGGGCCTTGGTTCTGAGATATAAGGGCCCTTGGTTCTGTGACCGGGGCTCAACATTTTGGTGCTATGCTCCTGTTACAGACTAATCAGATCGTAATGAACATGGCAAATCTGAAATGTAGGATGACTGTGTTTGACTTACAACAAGCAGATAGTAATTGAAGGTATTGAAGAAGCTGAAAAAGAGAGAAGAGAACAATTTTATAAATCATAAAAAGGCTCAAATGTATAAATGGCATAACATCTGAAAATAAGAAAAAATAAGCTATGAGTTCACATTAAGAATCAGAATTTTAATTTATGGGTGAACTATTCTTTTTTTAGTCACAGTTTCCATTTTAATTAGGTGTTCAAGCACGAAGTGCTGAAAACCTATTGTATTTGTGCTGATTTTTATTATTATTATTTTCCCCTAAAACGCATCGTGCAGACCAAACCGTAAGTGCTGGAGCTCTGAAACTTTGTCAGATGGTAGTACAAAAATCGAGGAGAGGTTATCAAAGTATGAGCCCGATTGGCCCATAGGTGGCGCTATAGCAAGCAAAAGTAAATCGTGAATAACTCCTAGACCATTTATCCTAGAATCAAGTGTCTTATATCCCTGTAATCCTTGGCTCAAGACGGACATATCTCCGATTTCATTTGCGCCTGGAAAAATCTTCCGCCATCTTGGATTTTGTCCAAAACCTACTTTTGCGAACTAGTCCCTGGTTTTTCGCCCGATCGGAACCAAACCAGTGCAGAAATGTTCTCTAGGGTCTGAATATCAATAATTATCAAAAAAAAGTTGAAATTTTGATTCAGGGTCACTAGGGAGCGCAAAATGAACGAAAGTCACTGCGCGCTCAAATTTTGATGGTGAGGTCCTCTACGGGCTCTTGATCCAAATCTAGCGTCGCGGGGCTCGGGAGCACCCCCCCATCCAACCCCCCCCCAGGAGGATCGCTAATTCGTGAGACCCCCAACTGTAAATGGCTGTATCTCCCGATCTAGAGCATCTACATCCTTGTGAGAGAGCTTGTTGGAAAGGCCCTGTCCTCATCTAGCTTCGATTCGAGTATGGTGCGATTTGGCCTGGGCATTCCCGAGATATAAGCCCACAAAGATATGCATTTCAACAGACATACCTCCTGTCCCCGATCACTCAGGAACACCACGATGGTCTTGTTCAACAGAGCTCCTCTAACACTATCTAAGTTCTGAGTTTCAGATTTTTTCGCTGTCTCGTTCCCGAGATATAAATAAAAATAAAAATATAAAAAAAATCCTGTCATTCATTTCAACTGTATTGTAATACCGATGTTGTCCACGAGAGGGAGCAACAGCATTAGACATTTTTAATCTTTTAAAGCAGTTTTCAGCATTGGCTAACAAACAAATGCTTAAAGCTATTTATTATGATGGAAATAATATTTATGATAAATAATATAATAATAAATAAGGATTTATTATAAAGTTTAATATAATAACATCACAAAGAAATATGTGAAATGCTTATAGACCACTAAAACAAATTATTTTCACAATAACATAACCCAAAATTGTGTGTGTGTGTGTGTGTGTGTAACATGCATAATGGAGTTAACATGGAAAAACTGGTTTGCTTTAGTAAATACTGGTGAAACCAAGTAGTTCAAAATGAAAATGAGCCAATAAGTGGTCTTCTGCTGCCCTCTGCTGGCCATTCTCCTTATTAACAGTCTTTTCACATGTGCATTCATATATTTAGACTCTTAAAAATCCCTTATATAACTATTACTATTATAACACAATCATATTTTAACAAAGTTTATCACTTCATTTGTTCTGATGCTTCACATAATTGCTAGCCACGTGGTAAATCATGGTAAATAAAGCAAGAAACATGGTAAATCATAGTAAATAAGGTAAATAATGCTAGAATCCTGGTAAATCATTCTAGAATGTGCTATATCATGGTAAACTATGATAAATCATGCTAGATTCATGGTAAATCATACTGGAACATGGTAAATCATGAAAAATCACACTAAATGTGGTATATCATGGTAAATCATGCTAAACATGGTCTATTTCATCTATGATGTCAGTGGTTAAATGCTTGCTACATAAAACTTAATTTCTTTTGATGTTTGTGTGCTTAAAAATCTTAAAGGCCTTAACTGCTTGAACACCGCTAAATGCTGCTAGCAGCTTTAATTAATATTATAATTGTATATATATATTTTTAGTAATATTAGTTCTTTTTTCTTATTTTAATGTGTACTAGCCTACAGTGGCAACTTTGTTTTAAAAAGTGGGTGGGACAGGTGTATGTGCGTGCGTGCGTGTGTAAACAAAATACATCAGATTTCAGTGTTAGATCGCTGCTGATAGCCTATTCAACAAACGAACTAAATTAATTATCCGCTAGTTAACTGAACCCAACCCCCAAATTAAGCCTATGTGTAATTTAATGTTAATTTGTTTTTCCCAGTACTTATTTAGAGCAGAGTTGGCGTTTGGCTCCAACCCTGATACAACTCTTTAAGTATCCACCTTTTTCCTGGTTAGCGAATTTACCCATGACTCATAGCGGGTTTGAACCGGAAGCCGGTTGTCCTTTTCCGGTTAAGCTTTATGAAGATTAAGCGCCGCTCGCTCAGAACGCCCGCAGTGATGTGCTGGTTAGAAAATATGTGAAATAAGTAGGGCTGCCTGTGCATGACTGAAGTTGGGTTGGATGTTATACAATATGGGAGAGAATGCTAAACCATAATGAGCGTTGTCATAATATAGGCCTATTGCCTATATTCCGCATCTCAACGCACGCAAGCTTGCCACAAAACCGGCAAAAGAAATGATTATGCATGATTCATGAAACATAAATTGTTTATTAATAAACTAGTGTTTTCTGTCAGTGTCGACGGCAAAGATAAAGTTGACGATGCAGACTAGCCATCTTCACAGTAGTGAACGCGCCCAGAGAAATGCACACTTCATATTATTAACCTAAGCAGAGAGTAGCCCATTTCTGTTCGTTTTTAATTATTTTGTTTAAAAGTAGACATTTCTATAGGCCTATTTTATAATTACATTTTTAACCCTATATATACTTAAGGTCTTTGAGGCAATTACTATTTGCTTCTTATTTTTTATTCCAGGCAATTTGTTGACGAAACATTGACTAAAATGAGGATACAATTTATACTAAACGAAATTCACTTTAAATAAAGGCTTTCTACAAAACAAAACTTAAGTGGTCAAAATCATGTCTGAGCCATTCCAAATGTTTTCTGATGTATGGGCATATGCTCCTATCTGACTCATCTCATGCGGCTCCCTTTTCATATAATCAACATAGATGAAATAAAATAAAAACATTATATTGTGAAACAAATATAAAACCTATGTTTTAGTTTTTTTTAACTTATATTTAAACGTCATACCGCTCCGCTTTGCTCATATGCTCTGGTGTGTAGCCTATGCATGTCTGCCTGCAGATGGAGGGGTGCGATTCTCGAATAATAATTGAATAATACCCAGCGATCTTCGAAAATTATTTTTGCTTGAAATGCCCATCCCTACTGATAGCGTATTACTAGGCGTTTGCCAACAAAATGGTGTGAACATTCATACACATTTTTCGGTGGATGCTTCAGTTTTAGCGCAGCTAACCAAAAACGTCTACTCTCTGGCATTTGAATATTAGCTGATACGGAACCGGACATGGGCATTCTCTCCTTTTTATCTTATGCTAAAAGCACTCAGTTTCTAAAAAATTTATCTTCTTTGGATTGTTAAAACAACCAACAACAGCACATGTAGAGCCCGAACTCATTCTCTCACTGCTAAAACAGTACGAACCGGAAGTAGGCAACCGGAGTCGTCGTCATGGCGGCGCGCATTGTTTAGAGCATAGAAATCATATAAAGACTAGAAGCCCTATTGGCCGCTGGAAACCGAGAAATACGGCCGCCATCTTGAACCGGTCGTATTCCTAGTTTCGTTGCGTGGCAGCAGATAAGATGCCAGAGCATTGTGGAGCATTTTCCTGTTCTAATCGCCGGACCATCGAAAATAGGGCTTTTCACAAGTAAGTCTTAACATTGCCGTACTATTGGTTGTGTTTTGTGAATAGAATATTACCAGATAATCGAGAATGAGCAAGGATATTTGCTATTACTGTGCTGAAATCGTTGTGAAATGCTGTTTACTGCATCAGCCGGTGTTCACCTGGCATGGAGAGAGGTGGGGTAACTGTTAAAGTAATAATTAAGAGCTTCTAGGTTGTCAGATAAGCATTCAACTGCCCTGTTGTATAGGTTATTTATTTGTGTTTGCGCACATGATATCAGGAAGCAATGTTACACGCATGACAGCGATGCTTATTTGAGTTACCCCTCCAACTTCTAGTTTTATTGATAACCTATATCTTATCATATGCGATTTGGCTATTGATATTACAGAAGTCCTGTGGTAAAATTGCATTAACTTACTCCATCTACCCTTGTAAAGTTAATCCGAATAGGGCTTTAGTCTCGACATCTCCCCTCCCACATCCACATAAAAAAAATGTAACGTTATTGGGTTAATGTTGTCCGAATTTAATTTTTAGAAATTACTGATTCAAACACGTTGAAAAGCTTTCTCACTTTTTATTACAGGTGGCTGCGCTGCGTTATTTATGTGAGAGAGAGAGAGAGAGAGAGAGAGAGAGAGAGAGAGAGAGAGAGAGAGAGAGAGAGAGAGAGAGAGAGAGAGAGAGAGAGAGATCGTGTTTGTTTGTGTGTGTGTGTGCGTGTCACAAATCATAAATTGTTTCTTCAACTTATTAAAATATCTTACTTTACTGCAACTATCTGTTTCTGCTTCTTTATTATATTTATAGTCTGTGATTTATAAAATACATTATATCCTTCATCACACATATTGTGTCTGGTCACTTTATAGATATAGGTATTTTATATATTGGACATATTTATATTTATACTGTTTCTCTTTTACTGTATTCTGTTTTTATTCAGAGCCTTGCAACGAAATCTCGCTCAACTGTATATTGTGAATGTACTGTTGAATGACAATAAAGTCTGTCTAAGTCTATAGGAGAATATTATATTACTGTTAAGCCTAATATGGATATTAAAATACGCCGAACCATGTGTCCTGTATCATAGCTACATGAATGACCTTTGCAGCAAAAAAAACCGCGTGAAAATCAGTTCAGTATTCAGTGAGATATGATTAATTTAATGCGCTGACAGCTCATTTCACCTGCCATTCAGATTACACTGAGCGGAGCGGATGACCGGTTTAAGATGGCGGCTCCAATTCTCGTCCGTGCCAATAGGCAGTAGCGGTCGATAGGGCGTCTACCTATATGATGTCTATGGTTTAGAGCAGAAAAAGGTGGATAAGAGTCCCTGATTGTGACTCTTGGAAACCCTAGCTTACTACTTATAATAATAGGCCTGCTGTTCGTCCAAAGTGACGTTATCATGGCAAACATGACTCTAATCAAAAGAGCGCGTCTCTCAACCAGAGCGCTTTTGCCGCTTAGCGCAAATGACGTCATAGACCTAACGGTATTTAACGGCAGATTGTATAGGAAAAGACGGAAAGACGCTTGTAAGATATGTGGACGTGGTACATTTACTAGTAAAATACAGTCCATTAACTTTTCCATATCTTAATATGTTCCTTGATATTCACTTTTATGAGAGAACTTATTTTAAGTGGTAAAAATAGCTGAGAAAACCAATCAGGCTCACTCCTTTATAGTAGGATACGGCTGACACACTGTGTTGTATTATTACTCTGGTTATATTGTTTATATATTGTTAATTGTTATATTCGTGGTCTTATATTTGATATTTTCAGTTGTAAATGTAATTTAAATCATTTGGTTACATTAACTTTAGGAATAACGTTACTCACATATATAGCTGTAGTCATCCAGGAGGGAGCAATGCGCGCGATAAGGATTAGTCACATGTGACAGCAGCTTATATACCCTCAGCCAGATTCGCGGGCGCGAGCAAAAAATCAAAGTTTAAAATATATATATATAATATATATATATATATTAATGTAATGTATACATATATTCCTACCTTTTGTTACATTACTCTGACATTAAATTACACATTAAATAATTAATTAATAATTTACACACTTCTATGGGGTTTACTGATGGAGTGTTTTTTTCCTCCCTCTTCTGGCTGCATAAACTGTCCCTCCCTCTTTTTATCATAATGAAAACGGTGGGAATGCACTTTTCCCCAGTTTACATTAATGTGTTAATTTTCATGATTTATTGTATGGTTTAATTAATCTGTTTTGCCTCTTACTTACAATTTGCAAGTTAATGATTTATTTATTTTAGGGTTAGTAGGGAGGTGTCAGCTCATATTGTTGAGGACAAGTAAACCGAGGAGACGGAAAGCTGCAAAGGCAAATATTCGCAGATGTATGTATGTGTTGGTTTTAACCCTAATCAAACATTTTATAAAAGCATTTGTTGTTTCTTAAACCTTTTCTTACAAAGCCCATAGCCCAATAAGTATGAACATAGTCTCAAAGTCTTAATAATTCACAAGATTTAACAATTTGTCAAATTCGTACGATACTCGTACATATTTGTATAGTATACTCGTACAAAATCCTGCAGCTTTTACTTCTAGTGCTGTCATTGGCTACTGCCTCGATTCCTGTACATATTTATCGCCATATTTGTAATTCAGTTGCTCCCCTTCTTGGAAAGTAGTCGGATGTCCCACACACTGTCAGAAAGTTTATATTAATTGCATTGTATTCATTAAAATTATTGCAAATTGGTCCCTGTCTGTTCATGTTCCAATGATACATGATTTCTCTTCACACCTCAGGACCTACCTCTGTTTGCAAGAGTGGAAAAGCTAATCTGACTTGTCACATGACATCAGATATTCAATTATTTTGTAGTAATCAGATCAGTTACACTGCTAACTGTCCCGTTTGCATGTAAATCAAGTTATTTTTAAAAGGATTCATATGATTATTACTTGCTATTAAAGACATACTTTTATTCATAGAAATGACCACATATCAGTGAATTTATTACATAAAAATGCTTTTAACATTTAATTATGCAACTCTCTTTACAGAAATAAATCCTACAGTTATTTATAAAGTGACTACTTGCAAATAATGTATTAAAATTACCTTCCTTTCTGTTTTGCAGGATTACTTAGTCCTTTTTTTAAGATCTCTACAACATCAAACTCAACAGCTCTTTTAAGAGCCAATCCTCACAAGAGCTACTAGTGAGTCACAGCGAATCTTGCAGTGATCAGCCCTTCCCAGGTAAAGTTTATACAATATTTCAATCAGTATTTACTCATCAAATGTTCTCTCCTGGATCGTATTGTAGATTAACATATTTATAACTGTCTTAATTTATGTTTCAAGAACAATAGTAATTGCACATAGAGTAAGTAGACTTTCTTGTTTTACAGCAGAGAAGGAAGACCTGTCCTTATATCGTGGCAAGCTAATCGAATAAGTCCTTTCTTTCGGCTGAGGTAGGAACATCTGGTGGCCAAAGAAGACAGAAAAGGTGCGCGAGTCCATTGGTATGTCTTGTATTGAAACAATGCTGTAATATGTAGTACATTTGATGTTGACAATTTCACATTGTGCAGGTTATCACTTGGTTTTTTGACCAAGTAATAATGTGATAATTTAGTAGAGAACTTCTTATAGAATTCGATCGGAAAGCCATCGGGCCCTGGGGTCTTGCCGCTTTGCAACGCTGATATGGCCACAAGTATTTCTTGCTGCTGAAGGGGATGATCTAAGTCTTTTTTATGTTCCAGTGAAATGGTGGGGACATTTATGATGTCAAAAAACTTTACCAATTTAGACTGATCCTTGGGAGTTTCTGATTTATAAAGGCTAGAATAAAAGTTCATGAAAATGTTATTAATTGTCAGGGGATCAACAGTTAAATTCCCAGCATCATCTGTAATTTGAGAAATATGTTGTGCTGATGATCTGGATTTAAGCTGATGAGCTAAGTCGACCAGCCTTATCACCGTGTTCATAGAAAAAACCTCGCGACCGGAGAATAAGCTGTTCTGCGTGACTTGATGAAATTAAATTATATTGGGTTTGAAGATCAATCCTTTCTTTATATAGTTCTGGTGTAGGAGAAGTAGAGTATTGACTGTCAGCTTTGGAAATCAGCTCAATTAGCTGTTGTCTTTTCCTTTCCCTTTCTTTATTAATAAAAGCAGTATATGATATAATGTCCCCCCTGAGCACTACTTTCAACGTCTCCCAGAGGAGAGAGGGGGAGACTTGCTCCGTTGAATTAAATTTTAAAAAATTGTCAATTGAAGAAGATACATGTTGGCAAAATGAGTCATCTGACAATAGCGATGAATTTTTTTTTTTGTTTGTAAAATTAGATGGAAAGGAGAGATCTAGTAGTAAGGGAGCATGATCAGATTCTACAATAGCAGAATATTCCACTTTCTTTACCGAAGAAAGGAGATTTTTGTCGATAAAAAAGTAGTCAATTCTCGAATAGCAATGGTGTACATGTGAAAAAAAAGAATAAACCTTATTATGGGGGTTGTAGAAGCGCCAGGGGTCTACGCAGCCAGTCTGGCTCAAAAAGGCTGAGATTTCACTTGCCATTTTAGAAGGGGCCTGCGGTTTTGGGTTGGAGCGATCCAAATTTGGGTCCATTACACAGTTAAGATCACCACCTAAAATCAGATAATGTGAATTAAAGCTAGGTAAAGCAGCAATCAGCTTATTTACGAAATTCTTGTCATCCCAATTAGGGCCATAAACATTCACCAGCAAGACCTGGGTATGAAATAATTTTCCAGACACCATGATATAACGACCTTGAGGGTCAGCAATAACGTTAGAGGCTGAAAATTGAATTTGTTTGTGTATTATTATAGCTACTCCTCTTGCCTTAGCATTAAATTTAGAATGGAAAATGTGTCCTACCCATGGTTTCTGTAACCTAAGATGATCTGAATTAAGTAGATGTGTCTCTTGAAGGAATGTTATTTCAGATTTAAGACGTTTAAGATGGGAAAAGATTTTTGACCTCTTTATAGGACCATTAAGACCTTTGACATTCCAGGATGTAAACCTAATACACAACTTTCCTGTTATTCTGTTTAAAAATCGAGTACAGTTCACTATGAAAATATAAACACTGCACCTGTGGCATAAACAAAGCTGGTACTCCTCTGAATCTCTCACCACAAAACAAAACAAATGGTGTATCCATTGTAAAAAAAACATAGAAAAAAAGAAAAACACAATCAAAAAGGCAGTAAACCAACCCATTAACATTAAACCCTCATTAACATAAACACTCTTTCCTATGTTTACCTCCCCAACTGAGGTAATCTGCAGGACTCCTATAACCCCGTTGTACTCCCAGTAACTCTTCATTAGCTATCTACTCAACTGTTGAGCCCCCCGGCAACCTAATCCTTATACATCATAGCCAATTGTAAATATGGTATGAACTGTATAGACAGGCGGACAAGAAAAAAGAAAAAGAAAAAAGAAGAAAAAAGAAAAGGGGGTCATCGTCCGTCTTCCGAGCAAAGATATAGTCCATTATGATCATCAACCGGCGCTTTTATTGCCGTGCAAATGACGACAACAGTCATAGTAAAGAGGAAAACGAAAACAAAAAACAACAACCTGCAGCTAAGTAACGTTAGCTGTGTGCATACCTTTAGGAGTAACTTAATCAATTAAACATTGTGTAGTTAGCAGAAATTAGGCTAACGTTACTTCCCGGCAGGAACGGTTGCGTTGATCCGTCGCTCGTAAAAGGCTTCGGCTTCAGGTGCTGACTCAAAAGTGAAGGTTTCCCCATCATGTGTGAATCGCAGGCGGGCAGGGTAGAGCAATCGGAAACGGATCCCTTTCTGGTAAAGCATTGCTTTAATATTCTTGAATGCAGCGCGCTTCTTAGAGAGTGCCGCGCTTAGGTCAGGATAAAATCTGAGAGTCTTCCCTCGGTACTGCAGCTCGTGTTGCCTCGCCCAGCGCAAAGCTCGTTCCTTCTCCTGGAATCGATGGAAACAGACGATAATGGGTCTTGGAGGTTGACCATCTCTGGGTTTGGGCGCCAATCCACGATGTGCTCTTTCCAGCTCTGGTGGTTTCTCGAACACCTGATCCCCCACGACGTCTTTCAGTAGCTCCGAAGTGAACTTAATCATGTCCGTTCCGATTTCACTGTCCTCGGGAACATTTATGATCCGAAGATTTGCCCTGCGTGAGCGGTTTTCCAGATCGTCCAAACGGTCTAATAGCACTTCGTTGGTTGCTTTTAAAGCAGCGACGTCTGCTTCCGCTCTAGTAAGGGCCTCGAAGTTTTCCCCAGCCTTAGTTTCCACGGTTGTGAGACGCTTTCCAAACGCATCCACTGTTTCTTGAAACGATTCTATGGAAAGCTGAATTGGTGTTAGGGAAGACTTGATTAACGTGCTCATGTCCTCTTTGAGATGTTCGCGCTGTTTTTCCAGCTCCGTAGTCAGCATACTCCAAGAGAATTCCTCGTTAGCCTCCGGTGCAGCCGCCGCCATTTTAGCTAACTTGCTGCTTATCGAAGTTTTCTTTGAATCTTGATCAGTTCTAGTTTTAGAGTTAGACATTTTACCACCGCACCTGTATTACAGCCCCCTGACGTATGTCTGACCTATTATAGATGAAAGTTACTGATATTTAATTTGAAGTTGTCGGGAGGCTCTCACACACCCGTCCTCTACCTACATTGCTCAAACCGGAAGTCCATGGTCTCGATCTTAACATCCACAATCGACTCTGGAATTCCAAAAAGTTTCAAATTCCATCTTCTTGAGTAGTTTTCCAACTCTGTGACTCTGACTTTAAGATGGACGACCTCTTCTTCTTCTTTCTTCATGCATTTCTCCACATTTTCAACCCTTTTTTTTACATCCTTTATTTCTCTGCAGGCGAAGTAAATTGTCATCTTAAGACCCTCTATTTTCACGGTATTTTCACCTACCATTTTTTCAATGGCATCCGATCTTGCGTTGATCAGTGTCGAGAGGGTATCAACAATGTCCGAGTTAGATGAAGAGCCCGCACAATCATCTCTCAGGAGAGCTTTTTAGATGCAGGAGGCTTACAAGGTGTAGCCAGATACGAGGGAAAATTATCTTCAGAGGCCATCAAGGACAGCTGGCCTACCGAGTTATTGTAGTCATGACAGTTGGACACGAGAGGATGTGTCGAACCTGTTGCTAATGCCTGTTTAGCTGCCTTCATCACTCTCTTTTTTTCCCGTGTAGATATATGGATGAACGATTAATCACGTCCAGACTCTACTCCTTCTACTTCTACTCCTTCATTCACTCCTTCTGCTAAGATGTGTGAAGAGTTCTTAAACTTTTTTATTGGTAAAATTGATGGAATTAGATCTCAGATCTCATCTGTTGACAATGCTTTTATTGCTCATGTTGACCCTACGAACCAATTAACCTGTTTTATGCCTGTTTCTTTGCAGCAGCTTAATGATATAACTGCTCATATGAAGCCCACCAGGTCTCCTGGTGATGTGCTCCCTTCTTCTCTGTTTAAGAAGGTACTTGATTCAATTGGCCCAAGTATTCTGTCTATTATGAATACTAGTTTGTCATCTGGTGTTGTTCCGGTTAGTTTTAAGCATGCAGTTATTCAGCCTCTTCTAAAAAGAAATGGTTTAGACCCTTTTGACATAAGTAGTTTTCGTCCGATTTAAAAGTTGCCCTTTGTTTCGAAGATACTGGAAAAAATTGTGCATGCACAGCTTAATGACTTTAATGAGGAATAACATCGCAGATAAATTCCAGTCAGGTTTTAGAGCTGGTCATAGTACAGAGTCTGCACTTTTGAGGGTCTCTAATGATATCCTACGAGGTGTTGATTCTGGAAACCGTGTTGTTTTGCTTTTGTTAGATCTCACAGCAGCATTTGATACAGTTGATCATAACATTCTCATTGATCGTCTTAGGAATCAGGTTGGTATTCAGGGCTTAGCCCTGAAATGGTTCTCTTCCTATTTGAAGGATAGGACCTTTTCAGTCAGTTTAGGGGATTATTTTTCTTCTGTTGTCCCTCTTGTGTGTGGGGTTCCACAGGGCTCTATACTGGGACCAATTTTGTTCTCCCTTTATATGCTCCCTCTAGGCTCGATTTTTGAGAAATTTGGGATTCAGTATCATCTGTATGTGGATGATTCTCAAATTTACTTACCATTGAAACATGGGCATAAATGTGCCATTCAGTCTCTCCATGCATGTTTGGCCGAAGTTAAGTGTTGGCTTGCGAATAACTTTCTCCAATTAAATGAGGATAAGACCAAGATGATTTTATTTGGAAATAAGGGCTGTGTGGATGATGACTGCCTGGGGTTGTTTCCTGGGAAAAAATTGGCTAGCGTGAGGAACCTTGGTGTCATATTTGACTCTGAGCTTAAATTTGACCGGCAAATCAATGCTGTCGTTAAGAATAGTTTTTTCCATCTTAGATCAATTTCTAAATTGAAATCTATCCTTTCTTTTGACGATATGGAGAAGGTTGTTCATGCCTTTGTGTCATCCCGTTTGGATTATTGTAATGTGTTGTATTTGGGTGTGAGTCAGGCTTCTCTCTCCCGTTTGCAGCTCGTTCAGAACTCAGCTGCCAGACTTTTAACGGGCACTAAGAAGAGAGAGCACATTACTCCGGTTTTAGTTAAATTACATTGGTTACCCATACGATACAGAATTCAATACAAAGCTTTGTTGTATGTTTTTAAGTCTCTGCATGGCCTAGCACCTGAGTATGTTACTGATTTAATCAGCCGCTGTCAATCCAGTAGATCTCTGCGCTCTAATGATCAATTGCTTCTCATGGTTCCGCGATCCCGTTTAAAATGTAAAGGTGATCGGGCATTCTCTGTTGCATCTCCTAGGCTCTGGAATGACCTTCCTCTGTCTGTAAAAACTTGTCCTTCATTGGGTGCTTTTCAGAGTGCGCTTAAAACTTACTTGTTCTCTTTAGCATTTGACAATGCCTTGTAAGTTTTTATGTCATGTTTGCATTGTTTTTATGTCTTTGTTTTTACTTTTTTCTTTTATACCTTCTGTACAGCACTTTGGTTCCACTTGTGGTTTTGAAAGTGCTCTATAAATAAAGCTGAGTTGAGTTGAGTTGAGACTCTGCTCAGAATGTAATTACAGTCAGTCACTTAGTTTTTGTATTTTTTGCACGTGTTTGCTCGGTAAAACAAGAGCGGTTATGTCGCCATCTTGGAAAACCCCCGTAACAAAAAGTTATTAACGGTTCCGGTAGGCGCAAATCTGACGTCAAACACAGCGGATGACGGCGCACACTCTGACGTCGCAAGGCAAAAACCCCAGTTTCACGATCTACACCATAGACATCATATAGGTAGACATCATATCTCGTCCTATTGGCACGGACGAGAATTGGAGCCGCCATCTTAAACCGGTCATCCGCTCCGCTCAGTGTAATCTGAATGGCAGGTGAAATGAGCTGTCATCGCATTAAATTAATCATATCTCACTGAATACTGAGCTGATTTTCACTTTTTTTTTTTTTGCTGCAATGGTCATTCATGTAGCTATGATACAGGACACATGGTTCAGCGTATTTTAATATCTATACTAACAGTAATATAATATTCTGATATAAGATATAAAGTGACCAGACACAATATGTGTGATGAAGGATGTAATGTATTTTATAAATCACACACTATAAATATAATAAAGAAGCAGAAACAGATAGTTGCAGTAAAGTAAGATATTTTAATAAGTGGAAGAAACAATTTATGATTTGTGACACGCACATACACACGAACAGACACACAAACAAACACAAACACACACACACACACACACACACAAGCTTTTCAACGTGTTTGCATCAGTAATTTCTAAAAATTAAATTCGGACAACATTAAGCCTATACCTTTTTTATTTGTATGTGGATGTGGGAGGGGAAAATGTCGAGACTAAAGCCCTATTCGGATTAACTTTACAAGGGTAGATGGAGTAAGTTAAAGGTGAACTAAGTAACTTTTTTACCTTAACCGAACAGATTTGGAGTCATTGTAATGTTTATATTACTGATTTCGTGTTGAATGGTGGTCGTCTCGTGCACAGCTCTTAAAGGGGCCACACCTTATTTCCACTCGTTACAGCTTTCATCCTGCTGAACAGGTACCGGTGTACAGGGGGAGGGGATCCGGCCGTGAGTGCAGAGACATCTCTGCGAAAGTGCTATTTACGACAGTACAAGTATCCCACAGCGACTCTAGGGGTCACTGTTTGACAAAAACGGAAATCCTGCATAGTGCTGCTTTAATAATGCAATTTTACCACAGGACTTCTGTAATATCAATAGCCAAATCGCATGTGATAAGATATAGGTTATCAATAAAACTAGAAGTTGGAGAGGTAACTCAATTTGCGCATCGCTGTCATGCGTGTATTACATTGCTTCCTGATATCATGTGCGCAAACACAAATAACCTGTACAACAGGACAGTTGAATGCTTATCTGATAACCTAGAAGCTCTTGTAATTATTACTTTAACAGTTACCCACCTCTCCATGCCAGGTGAACACCGGCTGATACAGTAAACAGCATTTCACAACGATTTCAGTACAGTAATAGCAAATATCATTGCTCCTTCTCGAATTATCTGGTAATATTCTATTCACAAAATACAACCAATAGTATGGTAATGTTAAGACTTACTTGTGAAAAGCCCTATTTTCGATGGTCCGGCGATTAGAACAGGAAAATGCTCCACAATGCTCTGGCATCTTATCTGCTGCCTCGCAACGAAACTAGGAATACGACAGGTTCAAGATGGCGGCCGGATTTCTCGGTTTCCAGCGGCCAATAGGGCTTCTAGTCTCTATATGATATTTATGGTCTACACGACAACACTGTAACCAGCGTTTTTGAAAATCCTCACCCTGGCAGGGGTTTTTAAATGTTTTCGGTTTCAGTGACCTGATACTGCGTTTCCGCGTGGACGAACGGCCGAACCGCGTAAAAAAAAGTCACGGTTATAAAAATACACGTGTCCGTGTGGACAGGGCCTCAAATTCTAGACAAATTCTAGCCCCTGTGTCTGTGTATGCTGTGTCTCTTCATATTCTACATGGATTTTTGCCAGCAGAGATCCACTTTCCTGTAGAGTTTAGGTGTAAGAGGTTATTATAACAACAACTTGTAGACTTGGAATTTTTGGAAAGCTCCGACTTGTACCACGTGATCGCTGTACCACCTGACCATTTGGTCATTGATAGTGTTGCCATAGAAACACTCAATCATCTTCTAATTATGTCATCTGGTGTGAACGCAGCGCTCCACTCCTCCAAACCTAATCAAACACACCTGAACAAGCTAATCAAGGTCTTCAAGATTAGGCTACTAGAAAGCTACAGGCAGGTGAGATTCATCAGGGTTGGAGTTACCCAGACTTCCTTAGATCTATAAATATTTAGACAGCAATTTATGTTAAGGGATTCAGCAGCACATGTTTTCAGTGTAGTTTTGTTTGCCTCACTGTCCCTCCTGACTGACTCAATAATTCAGCGCGTCTTCTAGCAGAGCTAATTGTGAGATCACAGGTCGAGAGGATGACAGCTGGAGTGTACTGCTCGTTGAGTGTTGTTTTCTTGTGTCTGTCTGCATGTTTGAGCACAAACCACGCTGGAGTCGTAGGTGAGAAGATCTTTTAGCTTCATTACACAGCCCGAAGAAATGCATAAATAAGTGCCTTACAAAATATGATGTACAGTACGATTAGTTGTAATGGTAAACTTGAGCAAACTTTCAGCTGGATGTCTTCTATCTGCATTGTGCTTCTATTAACAGCACTCTGTGTCTTTGAAACTAATCGACATTATAGATATAAATGGTATTTCTACTCGATTTGAAGCAGATAAATGTATGAATATTTTCAAGTTTGAGAAACCTTGCAAAACCCCTGACTTAAAGGTGCAGTGTGTAGCTTTTTGGCGACATCTAGCTCAGCCCACTGCTCACCCCTCCCTTTCAAAGAAGCTACGGTGGCTAAAACGGGACAAACATCGTCGTAGTGAGCCAGAGTAAAACAAGCCACAGCTAACATGGAGTACCACAGTCCATTATAAATCACATCATGGATAAAGTTTACAAAGCCATAGTCAGGTGAGGATCAAGGGTCTTAATACATAATATAATAATATTGGTCTGAGCTGTCGACACGACAGATCTCGTCACAGTTGTTGTAAATAATAGTAATCAGCTGATTGTCTCACGAACGTAACCAGCACATTCTCCCCACATAGCAAACCCATAATACAGCGAGGGAGAAGAACCACATGAAACTATGCAACTATATGTTTTTTTCTAACAGGGTAGTAAAAGTTTAGCTGGCTAATATGAGCTGTTACTGTGGCTGAGCTGGTTAAAGCCTTGTTTATACTCGACGCGTCCGCATGAGCCCCAAAGGTGCGTGCGGCAAAAATGATGTGATTGTAATAACAGCACGTGTGCCTCCGCATCCCAATAGACACCACTTATTACACACAATAGCCTTTTTTCTCTGATTTTGGAAACTCGATCGACTTAAAATGCTTCCAAGATCGACGGGTTGGTGATTCCTGTAACTGTTTTTCCGGTCAATGACAAGAGTAATTAGCCTACTAATCAGCTGTCTCTCGAACGTAACCACCACATTTATCCCCACATAGCAAAGCCATAACACAGCGAGGGTGAAGAATTAAGTTACATGAAACAATCCAACTACATATTTACACCACTGACAAGGGAAAACACTCACGGTGTTTATGACTAGCTTCTTCTAGCTTTCTGCGGCTTCTCTTTCAAGGTAGTGACGAAACGCGCTCTGTAACGCTGTTTGTTCGCTGTCGGCTACAGTAGAAACATGACGTCATATGGCGGCTTTCATAGAAGGGGATTCCCGCGCTTATGTAGATATAAATGCCTAATTCTAAGGTAATAAAAACATTAGTTTATTAAGTAAGTTCTTTATACACAACTGAACACATAGTTATGGATGTCATATTGCATTTCTGTTAATAAATAGTCAAAAATGTTACACACTGCACCTTTAAATACTGAAACCATTACAACAACACTCCTGTAGTGTCTGGTAAAGCTGACGGTCGTGCCGTGGAGCATGTACTTGTGATTGAAACTGCTCTGGAGGACATTGTTAACTAAACTGAACTAAATGTGAAACTAAAGTAGAAAGACTGAACTAGTGTTTTCTTGTGAAACCTATTCTGACCTTTGACCACTTTTTTCATATCAATGAATGCTGAAAGTCTCATTTACTGTATGTTTCTGTCATGTGTCTGTATCAAAGCAAAGCCAGGACAGTGTCCAAGCACAAAATCTGGTGGAGGAAATTGTGCTGTGTTGTGTTCCTATGACCGTGACTGTCCGAAAAATAAGAAATGTTGCAACAATGGATGTGGACGTCAGTGTATGGCTCCATATACAGGTAATTGTTGTTTTAGTGTTTTGAGTCGGCTCTCTGGAATTGTTGCTCTTCAGCTCCGTGAACATCTCTCTTGCAATAGTCTATATGAGCAGTTACAATCGGGGTTTCGTGCTTTTCACAGTGTTGAAACTGCACTTGTAAAGATTTCAAATGATCTATTACTAGCTGCTGATGCTGGTCTTTTATCAATACTTATACTTCTTGACCTTAGTGCAGCATTTGACACCATTTCACACCCCATACTTTTGAGCAGGCTGGAATCCATTGGAATTACTGGTATGGCTTTAAGCTGGTTTCGTTCTTACCTCACAGATCGCATTCAATTTGTACAACTTAAACAGTTTAAATCAAAACCCACTCTTGTTGTCACTGGTGTTCCCCAGGGTTCTGTTTTAGGACCTCTTCTGTTTATTATTTATATTTTACCTATTGGCAACATTTTTAGGAAATATGATATCCATTTTCATTGTTATGCTGACGACACCCAACTTTACCTGTCTTCTAAACCTTCTTCAAAGTTTCCCTCTTCTTCTCTTGGTGAGTGCTTAAGTGAATTAAAAAATTGGTTTTCTAGTAATTTTCTAAAATTGAACAGTAATAAAACAGAGATTCTTCTTGTTGGTTCAAAAAATACAATAAGTAAGTCTAATATTTCTTCTATGGTAATAGATAACTGTTCTGTTCTATTATCGAATCAGGTCAAAAGTCTGGGTGTCATTCTTGACACAACTCTGTCTTTTGAATCTCACATAAATAGAGTTACCCGTTCTGCATTCTTTCATATTCGCAATATAAATCGTTTGCGTCCAGTCCTTTCACTCAAGAGTACTGCTACGCTTGTGCATGCTCTTGTAACATCAAGAATCGACTATTGTAATGCTTTGTTTTATGGGCTTCCTTCCAAATCTCTTCATAAATTACAGTTAGTACAAAATGCTGCAGCTCGAGTCATTACCAAAACTTCCACCTTTGAACACATTTCTCCTATTTTACGGAAGTTGCATTGGCTCCCAGTTAAATTCCGTGTAAATTTTAAAATTTTACTTTTAACTTACAAAGCACTTAACAATCTGGCTCCTTCATACCTTCAAGATCTTCTTCATATACACACTCCTTCCCGTACTCTAAGATCTGCTTCTGCACTTACACTTGTTGTGCCACGCACTCGGACAACTTCTATGGGGTCACGAGCTTTTGGCTATGCTGCTCCACATTTATGGAACTCTCTTCCTGTAGAAGTTCGCAACAGTTCTAGTCTCTCAGTTTTTAAATCTCGTCTTAAAACGTATCTGTTTAGGCAGGCTTTTATGTGATTTAATGTTTTTTTTTTGCTGTACTGGTTTGATTGTCTAATGTCTTTTTTATGAATTTTGTAAGGTGTCCTTGAGTGCCATGAAAGGCGCCTTTAAATAAAATGTATTATTATTATTATTATTTCAGTTGGTCTTATTTTATCGTACTCTGAGTCAAAAGTATTGAGCCGATTGCACCGTTTCAAGCACAGGATTGCTTTAGAAATTGAATAGATGAATAATACTTAAAATATAATTATTTCTGTAAGTTAAACTTGCTGTTCACCCTTTGAGTGTTTTGTGCTGTACATCTAAAACTAAATGTTACTAAACGGACTGACTATCTGAATCCATGCAGTGGAACCGGCCAAGTGTGCAGAAAACTGTCAAAAAAATCAACCTGATGGCCAATGTTCTGGCAGTAAGGGGCTTCCTCCAGAGCCTGTAGTGGTGCCTGTGGGCAAACCAGCAAAGCCTGTGGGCAAACCAGCAAAGCCTGTGGGCAAACCAGCAAAGCCTGCAGTGTGTGCTGAAAACTGTCAAAACTCACCCTGATGACCAATGTCCTGGTAGTAAGGGGGGTCCTCCTGGCCATAAAGAAAGTGGCCATGCGTGCAGTTAACTTTCTTTTTTTTCATTTTTTTTTTTTTTTTTTTTCATTGATGTATTCCCTGTTTAACAAATAAATCTAATAGTTTACGAAGTCTTTTCTTCTTTTTTTCTTTAAAAAAAAGGAAAAACAAATTTGCCTGAAGAGTTTCATTCTATAGCACATTTAATGCAACAGCTATTGCTCGCCAGAGTGCTTCACAATAACTAAACCCAAGAGTACAGAGAGAAATAAAGACAAGGTAATGATCAAAAACCTATCATGTAGTTGCCCAGGAAGTCTTTAAAAGATGTGCTTTTTTAACATGGCCTTACATTTCGGTAGTGACTTTACTGACCTTACAGAAAGGGGACGTCATTCCAAAGTTTGGTTCCGACATGGGGAAATGCTCTGTTGCCCTTATGTTTCTATTTTGTTCTGACAACACTATTTTTGTATTTGGATTTCAAAGACCTAGATGAATTCTAAAATTCCAGCATACTAGAAAGTCAAAATTGTGTAACACCTTAAAACAATCATATAATTCTATCGAACCAGCAAGTATTTTAAAAATGGAGTAAATGACTTCAATTTCTTGGCTGACTTGAGCATTCTCTCCAGCATTTATTTATTTTTTAAGATGTGCCAATGCTTTGATTCCAAAGTAAAGAGTTGCAGTCGTGAGTACAAAGCTCTTGCTCGCTCAGTCCGTGGAGTGTGTGATGGCTCTTCATCAGTGGAGAGACCCCCACTTATTCCTGACCGGGGTTCTGCTCGGGGGCGTGTCTCTGAGAAAAGAAGTTACAACGGATGCACCCCTGACAGGCTGGGGGGCTGTTTTTCAGGGACAGATCAGCAAATGGTAGCTGGACGCCCCAGCTTCGCAGACTTCACATAAATGCAATCATTCCTGAAACATTCTTGAAAGGGTTTCATGTTCTGGTCAGGTAAGACAACACAACGGTGGTGGCATATATTAAAGAGCCCTTATCATGGATTTTTGAAAATGACTGTTCATGTAGTGTGGAATATAGCTCTAATGGAATGAAAACATCCTGCAAAGATTTATATATGAAAGTGCACCGTATATAAAGTTATTGTCTTTCAAAAGTGAGAGTCGACTCTCAGTCTATGAAATGAATTGTTTTTGAAACGAGTCATTAGCTGGTTTGTAGTGACGTAGATACGAACATAAGCATATTGGCCGAGCCCAGTTACTGCGCGCGCAGACGGAAGTGTAAACTTGAAGTCTAGAACACATTCAAATACTTCAGCTGAATAGCATCATGTCGAGAAGACGCTGTGTTCTGCAATGCAGAGATAGTTCAGCCACTTTGTTTTCATTCTGAAGGAGGGCTCAGTACCCAGTGTATATGGATCAGCTTCCTCCTCCGAATCACAACCTGTAAGTATTATTAATAATTGTTGCTTTTATGGGTTTTGTAGCGTCGGGGCGCGAGGAGGGAAGGCAGAGTAAGTAGCTGTGTGTGTGTGTGTGTGTGTGTGTAAGTTACGCTCAGCGCAGTTTCTAGGTCTCCAATGTCAATTTTTTTAAATATGTGAAATGTTTGTCGCTGTTATTGGAGTTGTCATAAAGAATAGAGCAATACCTTGTAGTACTGCAGTGATTTATCAAAATGTTTATGCATTGGGCTAACAAACAATAACAGACTGGGTCATCTGACCAATCACCGCCAATTAGCGTCACGCAAAGGAGGGGTTTGGACAAATGAGTCGTTCAACGAATCAGAGTCGGTGAGCAAATCAGGTAAAAATAAATGCATATTATAAGACAACAAAAGTGTTTTTTTGTCATTGTATGCATGTAAAACTGTTGTTGGGGACTCCCAGAACATTATTAGGAACATTTTAAATGCCATAATAGGTGCCCTTTAATAGCCAAGAGGGAACGCGTTTGTTGCAACTGCACAACTTCAGCTCACTGCGCATGATGCATGACTCCTTAAATGTAGGAACAGATCTCCTTTCAAGGGGAAACCTGTTACACGGAGAATGGGTACTCCAGCCGCAGGTGGTGGATCGGATTTGGGGGATGTACGGCAGGGCTGCCGTAGATCTCTTCGCCTTGCAGGCAAACGCAAAGTGTCCGATGTATGTGTCTCTTTCAAGGACGAAAATGTGCCACGAAACGTGTTGCTATGCATTCCCATCGCTGAGTCTGATTTCTCCCACCCTGGACAGAGTAAGAAAAAACAAATGATCTATCCTTCTGATAGCCCCTCATTGGCCGGGGAGGCTGTGGCTGGCAGATATTATCCAGCTGGACCTGCTGTCACAAGCAGGGGGGCAGATATTTTAACCACACCCGGAACAAGTCGATCTTTGTGTCTGGCCCGTGAAGGGTTAAATTTAAACGCATTCGGGCTTCCGCAGAAGGTTATAAACACTATCCAAAGCGCTAGAGCCTCATCAACTGTATGGCCTTTAATAGCGTGTGTCTGAGGACTGGTGTACTCGTAAAGAAGTTGTTCCCGTTCAGTGATGTACTCTGCTTTTTGCAAAGCTTGATGAACAATGGGAGAGTGTTTTCTACTATTAAAGTTTACTTTGCTACTATTTCGGCTTGTCGTGTAGGTTTCGAAGGAGTTTCAGTGGGACGGCACCCTCTTAATTGCCGTTTTATGAAGGGAGTGAAGCATTTGAGACCAGTGTCGAAGCGGCTGGTGCTGTCATGGGACTTGTCCACGGTTCTGAATGCTTTAACTCGAGCCCCGGGCATTTGAATCTCTGGAGAGTGTTCATATTAAGGTCCTATCTCTGAAAATGGTCTTACTACTTGCTTTGGTCTCAGCTAAGCGAGTGGGTGAGTCGGTTACATGCCTTGTCGGTTCATCAAGCATGACTGAATTTTAGTCTGGATGACAGCAAGGTTACGCTGCTGCCTCTCCCGGCTTCCGTTCCCAAAGTCAGTGATTCAGCTTAGAACTGCTTTGCTTTGGATCTGCATGCCTTTTACCTAGGGCTGGGCAAACATTTTCGATAACGATTTCAATTACCAATACCGAAACCTTGACTTCGATACCGGATCCTGAAATACATTTTAACAAGATTACATCACATAGGCTATTACCTTAAAAAAAAACTTTGGTTGTATTTTTTCAGTTTTTAATCTTTAGTGGCAGAAGTGATAGTTCTACCATATTTGTAACAGGGAGTCGGTTTTGCAGCCTTGGCTAAATGGAGTCTACACAAGACTAGATGATAATCTGAGATGTCTCAGATAATCTGAGAATCATGGTCGGCGGTCGCGTGTCTCGCTTTTTTTCTTACAGTGCGAAAGAAACTCAAATAATTTTTGTCACACAGGCAAGTGTTATACATAATTCAAAACTGTATAATGTGTACTTTTGTTTCATGTACACTCATAATAAAAACAAAATGTTTTGCTTTTCATAAAATAAAGAAAATAAACATGATGCACGTTCTGCCATCTCTCTCAGTGTAACTTAGCGAATACTTGCCACACATAGGCTACATGATACAGTATGCCTTTACAAAGCTTGAATTCTCTATTTTTAAATGATGTAAAACATATCAAAAACAAATATTCTCTGTTTAAGTAATCCTTATTAAGCGACGAGATTCTCAAACGCATTCGCCTTATTCACCTACGTCACCAGCTTAAACCAAAACGAGGCTGTGGGGTACGGAAGTAACGTTGGCCCTCTGTAGGCTACAGTCATAACGTTACCTAACACGCCCAGGCCTATGGAACAACGTCACACTAACCCATCATTTTACCAACAAACGGAAGTTTTATCAGAAAAATAATCAAAAAGAAATCACTGGAAACGACTGAAAAGCGACCGTTTGCTGGCATTTTTGTTGTTTACTTGAATATTAAAAACCCAAGCATCGATGTTTTACCACAGGTTTACAATAAAAAGTGATACATTGATCATGAATTAATGTATGTCAAAATTTAACATTAGTCACACAGAAATAAATTACCGTTAGGTTTCACAAAAGAAAAAGGACACACTTCTTTAGTCGTGTCTGTTTCTGTTTATTTGGTAGTTAACGTTACAAGACATACATCACATTTAGAAAGAATGATAATTTCTACAAATATATGCCACCAAAAATACCTGATGAGCTTTAGCACTCTCTCGACTCCCAGTAACTTAGGCTAACGTTACAGATATTTTCAGTCAGAGAAACGGAGGAAGCTCCCGAAAAAAAGTTGCTTTATTGTATGATAGTCCGCTATAAAGAGACGAGACGTAGGCTACTGACAGATAAAATAAAAACATGATTGTGATAGCCTTTATTATTGGTCTGATTTCTTCAATCGTTCACCATGTTTTTTTACTAAGCGTAATCTTCAAGCGAGCGTTTACTATGGTAATGGTTAGCGTGCAGTCTTTTGCATCGCGCAACGTTATAAATATTTCTACCTTATACGGTGATCATCCACATCGGATCACAAACGGCATTCAAACATGAAAGTGAGTTAATTATTTCGCCTCTGTTCATAACCACTCCTCTAGCCCAAGCTTGCTTGGTAACGTTAAGCAAGTTGTAGCTCTTAAAGGCCTGTTCACAACGGGACGAATTTCGCGCGCGTTATTCGCCGACGTTTAACGCCTCGTGACTAAACAAAGGGAGCCAATGTGAGTGTTCACACCGACGCGTAAAACGCCACGCGTAAAAGCGTCATTTTTTAAAAAACGCCTCGGGTTCGTTTTTTTTGTTTGACGCGCCGCG
This sequence comes from Chrosomus eos, assembly GCA_036326025.1. Taxonomy (NCBI): domain Eukaryota; kingdom Metazoa; phylum Chordata; class Actinopteri; order Cypriniformes; family Leuciscidae; genus Chrosomus; species Chrosomus eos. The sequence continues at coordinate 45,055,255 of CM070821.1, forward strand.
TCAAAAACTATCCGACCAATGAGATTGGCGCTTTTGCTCACGTGTCTGGAGCTTCTGAAGTTACAGTAAAACACAACTTGGGGGCGCTCAAACACAAAACGGTCTTGGCGAGCACACATACGTAATGGCGAAGAAGAAGAGCGTGCGTCTACTACGCTCTGCCGGGAAGAAATAAGACGAGGAAGATGCAAGGCCAGATGAATGTAGAGCTTTCGGTCTTGTTGTTGTCAATATAAAGAGACACAAATGAGAATAAAGAACTGTATGACAAACGCGACAAACTTGCTCTCTTCTTCTGAGTGACAAGCGAGTGTCAGAAGCACTTTGTGGACCTGGACCGGGGTATTTCTGTACATTAGGCGCCATCTAATGTCAGGGAATGAATTTGCATGTTCACTCAGCTCATCGTCAGCGAAAAACGCTTGGGTGTGAACACAAAAAACGCGTTGAAAAACGCTGACGAATAACGCGAGCCGATATTCGTCCCGGTGTGTACGAGCCTTTAGACTAGCCTGATCAGCTAATGTCTTGCTGTAACTCTAGACTACGTGATAGAATTGTCAAAAGTCTTGTGAACAAATTATCAGTATGGGTTGTACAGCCTTATTTCAGTGACTAATTCTGTATGTTTTTTCACAAACCACGCATAAACGTCATTTTCTCAAAACTACAAATTTTGGGTAATCCTCATGCAGACTTTAAACTAGTGTTATTTTATTGTCCTTGATGTACTATTATACTTTTTGTAAATATTTTGAATTAGATTATACATAATAATTTTAATATATATAGTTCTATATTTTTATTTTAGTAAGCTACTTCAACTTAATCTTAATGTAAAGAACTGCTTGATGGAATAAGTTTGATTGATTTTTTTTTTCAGTTAATGTTTATTTTATTTCAAGAAATTCAAAAGTTCCCCTTAACATCTTAGTTTTAGTTAATGATAATGCTTTATAAAGGCGGTGCGGGGATCACACCAGTTCCCTGACCGAAATAAATGCAAATCCTCATTAGCCTGCCAATTTCAGTGATTTTAGGACTGTATTTCTCAACTTCCCAGCAATGTCCTGGCAACCACACTAGTGACTTTCAAGCATTGCTGACATTTTCTTGTAACACAAAAGTTGTTTTTGTCACTTGTAACGAGAGTATCTCTCGTACTGCGTAATATCTTACGCTATGGGGAAAACTCTTTTCCACGAGATATTGAAGCCAAAAATTATCCTTAATTTTTTATTAATGTAAAATGCTTTGCAGCAGCAAGCAGACATAGGCGAGACAGCTCGCGCGCCTATTGGCTGCCCTGTGGCAAAAGCTGCAGCCTATTGTGTGAGGCTTTGCGTGACGTCGCGACGAATGGGGGCTCTTCGCGCCCATGTCGTCGCGTCCCACCAGATAGGGCGTGGTCTCGCCCTATAAATAGCCACGACAGCTGCTCATACGTTGATTTTCATCTCTTCAGCGAAGCCTCCCGCATCGCTGGATCCAGAGTGAGAAGCCGTGCTGTCGACCTGTAGCCTTCAGCGGGACGTGCCATCGAGTCTGGAGTCGCTGGCCTCGCCGCCTTCAGCCGCCGTACCTGCTGCGCTTTCCGGCGTACATATCCTTTCCTCTGCTTAGAGTGTGTGTGTTGCATTATTTGCCTTTTTTTCCCACCCCTCTAAAAGAGCGGCGTCTTTTTAAAGATGCCTTCCTGGGGTTCTTGCCGAGCCCCACTCAGCGATGAGGACCGCCATGTCATCTGCGTGTCCTGCCTGGGTGAGGATCACGCGGCCATCGCGCTCGCTGATGGCGGATGCCATCATTGTGAACGCTTGCCTATGGTGACTCTGCGGACTCGCCTATATTCGTTCTCCGAGCCCGCATCCCAGCCCGCCGTGATGCCGCGCCGCAAGAAGCGCCGCGCCCAGCGCGCGCCCGAGCTATCTCCAGCCCGCCAAAGCTCGCCGGTTCGCCCGCCAGCTTCGCCCGCCAGCTTCGCCGGCTTCGCCGTCTTCGCTCGAGTCGCTCCCGGACGGACAGCGGCCGCCGTCTGCCGCCGCATCCGACATCGAGTTGGACCACAACACTGAGGCATGTTCTCTCTTGGCTTCGGATAGCGAGGATTGGGCGAGCTCCGTGGACCTCCCCTCCGCTAACGTTTCCCGCCAACCTAGGCCCGCGGCCTTCCTCCCGGAACTTCACGAGGAGGTTGCAAAGTCGTGGAAGGCCCCCTTTTGCGCCAGGATGCGTACCTCTACCTCCGCGGCATTCTCCGCTGTCGACGGTGCGGGAGATAGAGGATACCTCGCCATTCCTCCGGTGGAGACGGCTGTTGCGTCAAATCTCTGCCCGCCCTCTGCTGGACGGCGTGTTCAGACGACGCTCCCGTCCAAAGCCTGTCGGGTGACATCATCGCTGCACGGACGTGCTTACACCGCAGCCGGGCAAGCAGTTTCAGCGCTGCACACGATGTCTATTCTGCAGATCTACCAGGCAGACCTTCTCCTCAAGCTGGACGGGGAGGGACCCGGCGCTATCTGCGTAGCGGACCTGAGAAGCGCTACAGACCTCGCTCTATGTGCTTCTAAAGCCGCTGCACAGGCCATGGGGCGGAATATGGCCTCTCTCGCCGTCGCCGAGAGACACTTATGGTTGACGCTGTCTGAGATGACGGAAGCCGAGCGCTCTGTGTTCCTCGACGCGCCCATTTCCCCAGCGGGCCTTTTCGGATCTGCCGTCAAGGACTTTGCGGACAGATTTGTTGAGGTGCAGAAGACTTCTCAGGCTATGAAGCACTTCCTGCCGAAGCGCTCGAGCTCCGCTACAGGTCGCACTAGGCCACCTGCTCGCAGCTCTCAGCCCCAGCCTGCACCGCCCGCCGCCGCCTCACAGCGCTGCCAGGACGCCGCCCCCCTCACCGCGGGCCCCGGCCGAGGATTGAGATCAAGCCCGAGGCCTCAAAGTCTTCCTAGCCACTCTAGGAAAGCGACGGTGTTCAGATCCCGCTGCGGACGGATTTCCACCAAAACTTCTCGCTCGTTCAGCCCCATGCGTTGTGACTGTTCCAGTGTATTTTGCAGTGAAGCAGCCGGTGTCTCAGCCCGCTTGCCTGCACACAAAACCCAGATAAATCCAATAAAGAGTGTATTTTCTGGTGCTCCGGCCGATGGTGTTATGAGTGTTGTAAGAATGCCCACATCCCAGTGCCCATTCCCGCACTTAAACACAGCCCGCCACGGTGCAGGGCTAGCGCAAATAAAATCGACTCCGGTCGATTGTGCAAACAATGTAGTGAACGCGCCCATTTCCCAATGCCTGCTTACACTACACGCTGCGTGTCCCTCGGTTTCTGTAAAAATGAAACCAACACACATTCAGTCGGTCCTAAACGACAGTGTTTTCAGTGCAGCAAATGTGCCCGCAGCCCCGCGCCCACATTTCTTCACAGACACGCCGAATCCCACGGGATTCGCCCCGCTCGCTCCCTCGGCGTTACCCGCCTTAGAGCAGCTGAGCCCGGCCAGGCTGCCCGCTGTGATCAGCGCGCCCCCCGCCTCGATCGCTGTAAACACAGCGCTGTGTTCCCAGCACACAGGGACTCTCGTGCCGCCGCTTTCCCGCGGCCAGAGCCCAGATTTCATTCTACCCCTAGCTATTCGCGCGGATGCGTGGTCAAGGCTTCCCGGGGTGTCAGAGTGGGTGCTGAACACTTTAAAGAGAGGCTATTTGCTACAATTCGCTCAACGCCCTCGCCGTTATACGGCGCGCGTCGAAACTACGGTGAAAAGCGAAGTATCTCATCTACTTCGAGCCGAGATAGCGAAACTACTGAGAAAAGGGGCTATAGAACCTTTATCTCAGGCTCAGAGCGAAGGGGGCTTATACAGCAGATATTTTCTGGTACCGAAAAAAGATGGAGGGCTCAGACCCATTCTAGATCTGCGGCTGCTGAACAGAGCGCTTGTGACGCGCCAGTTCAGAATGCTTACGACCAGAAAAATCCTTGCGCAAGTGCGCCAAGGAGACTGGTTCATGTCAATAGATCTGAAAGACGTGTATTTTCAAATACAAATAGCGTCCCATCACAGGCAATTTTTGAGATTTGCCTTCGAGGGCCAGGCATATCAATACACGGTCCTGCCGTTCGGCCTGTCCCTAGCACCCCGTACGTTCACGAAGTGCATGGACGCGGCGCTCGCCCCCCTGAGACTTCAGGGCATGCGAGTTTTGAACTACTTGGACGATTGGCTGATTCTGGCTCGTTCTCGAACAGAGCTCATAGAACACAGGGCCGCATTACTCGAGCACCTCGAGGAGCTGGGCCTTACAGTCAATTGGGCGAAAAGCTCACTGCTTCCCAGTCGGAAAATTTTCTTTCTGGGAACAGTGTTGGACTCGCTATCCATGACAGCACGCCTGTCACCGGAGCGCGGATTAAATATTCAGCACGTCGCGAAATCCTTCCGCCACGGCTCTATAGTCCCGCTCAGAAGGTTTCAGAGAATGCTGGGGCTAATGGCCTCAGCAGCCTCCGTACTCCAGTTGGGCCTGCTCCGCATGCGTCCACTGGAGATATGGCTAAAAGCACGAGTCCCCCCCAGGGCGTGGACCACGGGTCTATTTCGCCTCAGGGTCGACCTCCAGTGCTTTTCAGCTCTGAAACCGTGGAAGGTGACCGACTGGTATCAGTCAGGTGTGAGCCTGGGGATCGCCTCGAGTGTGAAGCTGGTGTCTACGGACGCCTCCACATCAGGGTGGGGAGCGCTGCTCGAGGGCAGACCGCTAGCTGGCCTGTGGTCAGCGCGGGAGAAGCTCCTCCACATAAACTGCTTGGAATTGATAGCAGTCGACAAAGCGCTATGGCGCTTTTGTCCCCAGATAAAAGGCCACCACGTTTTGGTCCGGTCGGACAACATGTCGGTGGTGGCATACATAAATCACCAGGGCGGTGTCAGGTCCCGAAACCTTTACAGTCTGACGGAACGCCTCCTGGTCTGGGCTCAGTACAACCTGCTCTCGCTGAGAGCAGCGCATGTGCCTGGTCACCTAAACATGGGACCAGACAGACTGTCCAAAAACAACGTCCCAGCAGGAGAATAGTCGCTGCACCCGCAGACGATCCAGCTGCTGTGGGAAAAGTTTGGCAAAGTGCAGGTGGACCTGTTCGTGTCCCAAGAAAACGCTCACTGCCCGAGATTCTTCTCGAAAAGCCGGGACGTGCTGGCCCATGTTTGGCCCCGCCGCCCGCTATATGCTTTTCCCCCTGTCTCGCTCCTGCCGCAGGTGTTAGAGCGAATCAGGAGGGAGGGATGCCCAGTGCTACTCATAGCTCCGCTCTGGACAAACCAGTCTTGGTTCCCTGTCCTGATGCAGCTGACCAGCGCTGCCCCATGGCCTATACCGCTGAGGAGAGACCTCCTCTCTCAGGCGAAAGGCTCGATTTGGCATCCTCGCCCAGATTTGAGGTCCCTGCACGCATGGGCCATCAACGGGTACCCGCTGGCCTCCCAGAGGGAGTGCTAAACACGATTGCGCAGGCTAGAGCCCCGTCTACCAGACGGCTCTACTCCTCGAAATGGTCGGTGTTCTCTGCTTGGTGTCAAGCGCAGGGCTTTTCACCTGTAGACTGCGGGGTTACGGAAGTACTTTCCTTCCTTCAGGAGCTGCTGGATAAGGGCAGGACCCCATCCACGCTCAAAGTTTACGTGGCGGCCATTGCAACGTTTGCAAGATCGGTGCCTGGCCAGTCACTGGGGAAAAACGACCTTGTCGTGCGTTTTCTTAGAGGAGCCCGGAGGTTGAACCCTCCCAGGCCTCCTTCAGTCCCGACATTTCCACGGTCTTGGAGGCCATGAAAGGTGCCCCATTCGAGCCAATCCAGTCGTCAGACATGAAACACTTGTCTTTCAAGACAGCGTTTCTTATTTCTCTCGCTTCGGTGAAGCGCGTAGGGGACTTCCAAGCGCTTTCAGTAAGCGCGTCATGCATGGAGTTTGGGCCTAATGACTCAAAAGTCATACTCAAACCGAAGCACGGCTACGTGCCGAAATCCCTCAACACACCGTTCAGGGCCCAGGTGATTTCCCTGTCTGCCCTTCCGGTTCTCGATGAGGAGAAGGACGCTAGTCTCCTTTGCCCTGTCAGGGCACTAAGAGCTTACGTGTCCCACTCGTCTGGTTTCGGGCAGACGGAGCAGCTTTTCGTTTCGTTTGGCGTCCATGCTAAGGGACTTGCCGCTTCGAAACAGAGGCCTATCCAGATGGATATTCGGGGCCATTGCGCTGGCTTACACTTCTAAGGGCCTACAGTGCCCTTTGGGTGTTAGAGCGCATTCCACAAAAGGCATGGCCTCATCGTGGGCATGGTCTAGCGGGGTTACCCTGCAAGATATTTGTATGGCCGCGGGCTGGGCCTCGCCGTCTACATTTATAAAATGTTATAACCTGGAGGTTCCCGCCTTACAAGCTAAGCTTTTGGTGGTATAGAATTCAGTGCTATCTGCCCCGCTGTGCGGCCCGGATACTGAGTTTGACCTGCGTATCGCTCACTGACCGGTACAGCAGCTCCATGAGTGTTGACACACATATGACCACCCAGTACAGGCCGAATGTTCACCCTATGGTATGGTCTATTTGTCATATGATTGGCTCCTTTCGGAGGCTGTTTACAGGGAATGATGCTTCTAGCCTCTCTTCCTTTACTCTCTGTGAGTTATGGTGATTATGCACTATATGCGCCCCGGGCTTCAGCCCTTGGGACTTTGGTGCTGGATCTCTGTCAGCACGGCGTGTTGCATGGTGTTCCCCATAGCGTAAGATATTACGCAGTACGAGAGATACTCTCGTAAGAGAACGTACTCGGTTACTAACGTAACCTCGGTTCTCTCTAGAGAGGGAACGAGTACTGCGTATCTTGCCGTGCTTAGAATACGCTCTGGTCCGCTTCGGGGATGAAAACCAACGTATGAGCAGCTGTCGTGGCTATTTATAGGGCGGGATCACGCCCTATCTGGCGGGACGCGACGATATGGGCGCGAAGAGCCCCCATTCGTCGTGACGTCACGCAAAGCCTCACACGATAGGCTGCAGCTTTTGCCGCAGGGCAGCCAATAGGCGCGCGAGCTGTCTCGCCTATGTCTGCTTGCTGCTGCAAAGCGTTTTACATTGATAAAAAATTAAGGATAATTTTTGGCTTCAATATCTCGTGGAAAAGAGTTTTCCCCATAGCGTAAGATATTACACAGTACTCGTTCCCTCTCTAGAGAGAACCGAGGTTACGTTAGTAACCGAGTACGTTTACTGCACATTTGACTTGTATCTCTGACTTTGAAAGTGGTGCCAAACCAATGACAGAGATGAGAATCTTCTTTGTTACAAATCTTTTAGATGTCTTTTTACATGCTGCCTCTTGGGTCAATCCTTAGAAGTTACAATGTCTCGTTCCATTTTTATGCTGACGACTGCCAAATATATGTGCCGCTAAGTCAGTCAAAAAAATTTTTAGAGTGTCTGAATGAAGTGAAAGCATGGATGGCTATGAATTTTTTGTATTTAAATGAGAGTAAAACTGAGTTTGTTTTATTTGCTCCTAGTGACTCAGCTGCTGCAGTTCCTGTTGATCTGGGTGGTCTAACCAGTGACCGTAGCCATGTGGTTACAAATCTGGGAGTCAAGTTGGACGGTAGTTTAATGCTTGATGCACAGATTAATGCAGTGGTAAAGAACAGTTTCTTCCAGCTAAGGCAATTAGCTAAAGTAAAACCGATTTTATCTCAACATGACTTTGAAATATTAATCCATGCTTTTATCACCTCTCGACTAGATTATTGTAATGCACTTTACAGTGGTCTTGGCAAATCACTTACGGCACGATTACAGCTAGTTCAAAATGCAGCTGCTCGACTTTTAACTGGAACTCGAAAGTTTGGCCATATCTCACCCATTCTCCAATCCCTCCACTGGCTCCCTGTGCAGTTTCGTATTGATTTTAAAATTATTAGGGCCCAAGCCCTAAGGGCGAAGGCCCTATTGTTTTCCTAAGGATTATTTATTATTATTAGGGCCCAAGCCCTAAGGGCGAAGGCCCTATTGTTTTCCTAAGGATTATTTATTATTAGGGCCCAAGCCCTAAGGGCGAAGGCCCTATTGTTTTCCTAAGGATTATTTATTAGGGCCCAAGCCCTAAGGGCGAAGGCCCTATTGTTTTCCTAAGGATTATTTATTAGGGCCCAAGCCCTAAGGGCGAAGGCCCTATTGTTTTCCTAAGGATTATTTATTATTATTCCTCTAATTATTTTTTTACTACCTTTTGGACACTTTTGGAGGCCTTAACATGCTCAAAAACTCCTGAAACTTTGCACACATGTCAGAACCCGCGGCCATCAGGGCCGGGCAGAAGATGGTACCCGGGCGTGGCAGGGGGGCTCGACAGCGCCCCCTGGAACGGGGTCCGAAAACATGGTCCATAAATCAAACACGCTTGCATGTAATAATATGAAACTCGGTACACATGTAGATCTCATCGTTTCATATATACTTCGCACTCTAACTTTTTACCCCAGCCCAACAGGAAGTCGGCTATTTAGGCTTGTTTGGAAAACGCATGCAAAGGAATGTGAAACACTCCTCCTAGAGAATTCAAACACACGGCACGAAACTCGGTCAGCATGAAGTCAAGACATTGAGGATGAAAGTTTGCGAGGGGATTTTTGATATCTCGAACGGTTTGGCCGTGGCGAGGAAACGAAATTATGGCGAGAAACGTGAAACAGGAAGTGTGTCATAACTACTGCATACATTAACTAATCTTGATGAAACTTCAGCAGTGTGTTCGTTGTAAGAGCCCGATCACATGGATGTGACTATTGTGAGTCAAAGTTATAGCGCCACCAACTGGCAGCAGGAAGTGTGTCACTTTAAAAATGCTTTTAAATCACCCTCTTATTTTTACCCGATTTGCTTCAAACTTCATGTGCATAATGTAGACACATGCCAGATGTAGACCTGTGAAAGGATTATTGATATCTTAGACACTGTTGCCATGGCAATGCATCAAACATTAATATTCCTTTTTTTAAGCTTTTTCATGCTTTTTTATGCTTTCGGGCACTTTTGGGGTTCTTAACGTGCTCGAAAACTCTTGAAACTTTGCACACAGGACAAAACCCGCGGCCATCAGGGCCAGGCTGAAGCTGGTACCCGGGCGTGGCAGGGGGGCTCGACAGCGCCCCCTTGAACGGGTCCGACAATTTGGTCCATATATCCAACACGCTTTACCCTATTTGCCTCAAACTTGATGTGTATAATGTAGACACAAGCCAGATGTAGACCTGTGAAAGGATTGTTGATATCTTAGATGCTGTTGCCGTGACAACGCATCAAACTTTAATATTCTTTTTGGATACTTTTGAGATTCTTAGCGCACTTTTGGGGCCCTTAACATGCTCAAAAACTCTTGAAACTTTGCACACGGGTCAGAAACCGCGGCCATCAGGGCCGGGCTGAAGCTGGTACCCGGGCGTGGCAGGGGGGCTCGACAGCGCCCCCTGGAACGGGGTCCGAAAACTTGGTCCATAAATCAAACAGGCTTTACCCGATTTGCTTCAAACTTGATGTGTATAATGTAGACACATGCCAGATGTAGACCTGTGAAAGGATTGTTGATATCTTAGATGCTGTTGCCGTGACAACGCATCAAACTTTAATATTCTTTTTGGATACTTTTGAGATTCTTAGCACACTTTTGGGGCCCTTAACATGCTCAAAAACTCTTGAAACTTTGCACACGGGTCAGAAACCGCGGCCATCAGGGCCGGGCTGAAGCTGGTACCCGGGCGTGGCAGGGGGGCTCGACAGCGCCCCCTGGAACGGGGTCCGAAAACTTGGTCCATAAATCAAACACGCTTGCATGTAATAATATGAAACTTGGTACACATATAGATCTCATCGATTCATATATCCTTTGTACTTTTATTTTTTACCCCAGCCCAACAGGAAGTCGGCTATTATGGTTTGTTTGAAAGCGTATGCCCCTGGAATTCGATATACTACTCCTAGAGAATTCAACCAATCGCCACGAAACTCAGTCAGCATGAAGTCAAGACATTGAGGATGAAAAATTGCCAGGGGATTTTTGATATCTCGAACGGTTTGGCCGTGGCGAGGAAACGAATTTATGGCGAATAATGGAAACAGGAAGTGTGTTATATTTTATGCATACATTAACTGATCTTGATGAAACTTCAGCAGTGTGTTCGCTGTAAGAGTCCGATCACATGGATGTGACTATTGTGAGTCAAAGTTATAGCGCCACCAACTGGCAGCAGGAAGTGTGTCACTTCCTAAAGGCTTTGAAATCACCCTCTTATTTTTACCCGATTTGCTTCAAACTTCATCTGTATAATGTAAATACACTGCAGATGAAGACCTGTGAAGGGATTCTTGATATCTTTGAAACTGTTGCTGTGGCAACGCATCAAACTTTAATATTCTTGTTTGATGCTTTTGATGCTCTGAGTCAATATGGCAAGCCGTTTTAACATTTAATCATTTTAACATACTAGTCTCTTTTTTCATGCTACTAGTACTTATTTTTTAGATATTAGTATCTATTCCATTAAGTACTAGTACTTATTCATTAGCGACTAATGCTTATTCTGTTTAGAATATTCAAAGTGCTTATTCAATTTGTATGCTTATTTGTATTTTCAGAGCAGAAAATCAGATTTTTCTGCTTATTCAATATTGCATCTAAAATGTGACTTGACGTGTGTGTGTGTGTGTGTGTGTGTGTGTGTGTGTGTGTGTGTGTGTGTGTGTGTGTGTGTGTGTGTGTGTGTGTGCGTGTGTGTGTGTGTGTGTGTGTGCGTGTGTGTGCGTGTGTTTGTGTGTGTGTGTGTGAGAGAGAGATTGTGTCTGTTACAGTGACAAGAGTTTTTAAGCCTTGTCTTTTTGGATATATATATATTTTTTATTAAAAAAAAATGTGCATACAACCCATGTATTTCAAATGTATTGTTTGCTTTAAATTAAATTAAGATTGTATGTTTGGTAATTGAACCTAAATAAATGTAAAATGAATGTGCTATATTTCAGATCAATATATTTGTTTTCCTTCATTTTAATCAACACTAACTTTATTCTCATCTGAATTATAAATAACTTATTTCTGTATAAAATAAAAAATCCCGAATAATCCAGACCAACCAGAGCACACTATTTCTACAACATCATTAGTGCTGAAGCGGGACTACCAGAGCCGTTCGGCAGATAGCGAGCAGATATTTTGTGTCACGTCGTGCACAATAACCCTAAAGGCACCAGGGTGGCGATGCCACCGGCTTTATATATATATATATATATATATATATATATATATATATATATATATATATATATATATATATATATATATATATATATATATAAATAAATAAATATAGCTGCGAGCAGCGATGAAGGGCCAAAGCCGGCGGTACCGCCACCCTGGTGCACCAGGGTTGCGGTGCCACCGGCTTGGGCCCGTAATCGCTGCTCGCAGCTATATTTAGGGCCCAAGCCCAAAGGGCGAAGGCCCTATTGTTTTCCTAAGGATTATTTATTATTCTTATTCTTCTAATTCTTTTTTTACTACCTTTTGGACACTTTTGGAGGCCTTAACATGCTCAAAAACTCCTGAAACTTTGCACACATGTCAGAACCTGCGGCCATCAGGGCCGGGCTGAAGATGGTACCCGGGCGTGGCAGGGGGGCTCGACAGCGCCCCCTGGAACGGGGTCGGAAAACATGGTCCATAAATCAAACACGCTTGCATGTAATAATATGAAACTCGGTACACATGTAGATCTCATCGTTTCATATATACTTCGCACTCTAACTTTTTACCCCAGCCCAACAGGAAGTCGGCTATTTAGGCTTGTTTGGAAAACGCATGCAAAGGAATGTGAAACACTCCTCCTAGAGAATTCAAACACACGGCACGAAACTCGGTCAGCGTGAAGTCAAGACATTGAGGATGAAAGTTTGCGAGGGGATTTTTGATATCTCGAACGGTTTGGGCGTGGCGAGGAAACGAAATTATGGCGAGAAACGTGAAACGGGAAGTGTGTCATAACTACGGCATACATTAACTAATCTTGATGAAACTTCAGCAGTGTGTTCGTTGTAAGAGCCCGATCACATGGATGTGACTATTGTGAGTCAAAGTTATAGCGCCACCAACTGGCAGCAGGAAGTGTGTCACTTTCAAAATGCTTTGAAATCACCCTCTTATTTTTACCCGATTTGCTTCAAACTTCATCTGTATAATGTAAATACACGGCAGATGAAGACCTGTGAATGGATTCTTGATATCTTTGAAACTGTTGCTGTGGCAATCCATCAAACTTTAATATTCTTTTTGGATGCTTTTGAGACTCTTAGCATGCCTGAAATTGCTTAAAATTGCATGAAACTCGACAGACAGATCATATTTATTAGCCAGGTGACATGTGCATAGTTTCAGAAATGGGCGTGGTGCAGGGACTCAGTAGCGCCACCTTTTGACAAAAGTGGGCGGGTTAGTTTCATCTAGAGTTACAAAAATCTGTATTTATATAGTTCTCCTCCAGCCAGACAACTTTCTAATTTACAGTCATTAGCAATAACCAAGAGGAAGTCAGATATTTTGGTTTGAATATGGTCATTTCTCTCTGAGCCTACGTCTCTGTGACTGCTCTCTGTGTGTGTGTGTCTGTGAGTGTGGGGAGGGGGAGGGGGAGTGGGGCTATGTGCCTGCTCTCTGTGTGTGTGTGTCTGTGAGTGTGGGGAGGGGAGGGGGAGTGGGGCTAGATTAACTTTCCAAAAACTTTCCAAAAAGGAAATAAATGTCTTAAGCCTTGTATTTTTTTAAATACGTTTTTTTAATAAAGTAAAGGCATATAACAGACATGCTGCATTTAATTTTTTTTAATAAAACATTGTTTTTTATGTTTTTCAAGCCATTTGATTTATGAGGACTTTTGAAATGTCCTCATAAACCACCCATAAGTTGTAATACCAGTGTAATACACGTCATTATACAAATTTGTGTCCTCATAAATCACATAAACCAACCCACACAAACCAACCCACACACATACACACACACACACACACACACACACACACACACACACACACACACACACACACACACACACACACACACACACACACACACCACAATTGACGGTGGGTGGCAATGGTATATTTAAAAGTGCATAATTGTAATATCTGCAAGGCACCCCTAGTCCAGTCTTATTAAATGTATGCTTCATCTTTCATTTTAATTTGTAAATTTGATCAATAAATTCAATTATTTAGAATAATAAGATACTATATGGCTGTTACCCTAGGTAGGGCTGATCAAATTACATCATTTACATTGAAAAATAACAATGCATTAAAAGATGTTATGAGATTGTTTTAAATATGAGTCAATTAAAAATCGTTGGAAAGAATGATATTTTTAAACATAACACTGAACCGTCACTAGGTGTCGCCAGGCTACCGTCTTAATGAGCGAGTCATTGATTCATTGCCCAAGCCCAAAGGGCGAAGGCCCTATTGTTTTCCTAAGGATTATTTATTATTCTTATTCTTCTAATTCTTTTTTTACTACCTTTTGGACACTTTTGGAGGCCTTAACATGCTCAAAAACTCCTGAAACTTTGCACACATGTCAGAACCTGCGGCCATCAGGGCCGGGCTGAAGATGGTACCCGGGCGTGGCAGGGGGGCTCGACAGCGCCCCCTGGAACGGGGTCGGAAAACATGGTCCATAAATCAAACACGCTTGCATGTAATAATATGAAACTCGGTACACATGTAGATCTCATCGTTTCATATATACTTCGCACTCTAACTTTTTACCCCAGCCCAACAGGAAGTCGGCTATTTAGGCTTGTTTGGAAAACGCATGCAAAGGAATGTGAAACACTCCTCCTAGAGAATTCAAACACACGGCACGAAACTCGGTCAGCGTGAAGTCAAGACATTGAGGATGAAAGTTTGCGAGGGGATTTTTGATATCTCGAACGGTTTGGGCGTGGCGAGGAAACGAAATTATGGCGAGAAACGTGAAACGGGAAGTGTGTCATAACTACGGCATACATTAACTAATCTTGATGAAACTTCAGCAGTGTGTTCGTTGTAAGAGCCCGATCACATGGATGTGACTATTGTGAGTCAAAGTTATAGCGCCACCAACTGGCAGCAGGAAGTGTGTCACTTTCAAAATGCTTTGAAATCACCCTCTTATTTTTACCCGATTTGCTTCAAACTTCATCTGTATAATGTAAATACACGGCAGATGAAGACCTGTGAATGGATTCTTGATATCTTTGAAACTGTTGCTGTGGCAATCCATCAAACTTTAATATTCTTTTTGGATGCTTTTGAGACTCTTAGCATGCCTGAAATTGCTTAAAATTGCATGAAACTCGACAGACAGATCATATTTATTAGCCAGGTGACATGTGCATAGTTTCAGAAATGGGCGTGGTGCAGGGACTCAGTAGCGCCACCTTTTGACAAAAGTGGGCGGGTTAGTTTCATCTAGAGTTACAAAAATCTGTATTTATATAGTTCTCCTCCAGCCAGACAACTTTCTAATTTACAGTCATTAGCAATAACCAAGAGGAAGTCAGATATTTTGGTTTGAATATGGTCATTTCTCTCTGAGCCTACGTCTCTGTGACTGCTCTCTGTGTGTGTGTGTCTGTGAGTGTGGGGAGGGGGAGGGGGAGTGGGGCTATGTGCCTGCTCTCTGTGTGTGTGTGTCTGTGAGTGTGGGGAGGGGAGGGGGAGTGGGGCTAGATTAACTTTCCAAAAACTTTCCAAAAAGGAAATAAATGTCTTAAGCCTTGTATTTTTTAAATACGTTTTTTTAATAAAGTAAAGGCATATAACAGACATGCTGCATTTAATTTTTTTTAATAAAACATTGTTTTTTATGTTTTTCAAGCCATTTGATTTATGAGGACTTTTGAAATGTCCTCATAAACCACCCATAAGTTGTAATACCAGTGTAATACACGTCATTATACAAATTTGTGTCCTCATAAATCACATAAACCAACCCACACAAACCAACCCACACACATACACACACACACACACACACACACACCACACACACACACACACACACACACACACACACACACACACACACACACACACACACACACACACACACCAAATTGACGGTGGGTGGCAATGGTATATTTAAAAGTGCATAATTGTAATATCTGCAAGGCACCCCTAGTCCAGTCTTATTAAATGTATGCTTCATCTTTCATTTTAATTTGTAAATTTGATCAATAAATTCAATTATTTAGAATAATAAGATACTATATGGCTGTTACCCTAGGTAGGGCTGATCAAATTACATCATTTACATTGAAAAATAACAATGCATTAAAAGATGTTATGAGATTGTTTTAAATATGAGTCAATTAAAAATCGTTGGAAAGAATGATATTTTTAAACATAACACTGAACCGTCACTAGGTGTCGCCAGGCTACCGTCTTAATGAGCGAGTCATTGATTCATTCGTTCAAACGATTCGTTCGAACGACTGAGTCATTCATGAATGAGACAGGTATGGATTGGTCATTGAATCTAGGGTTTGCGATGTCTACCAATTTGGCATCAGACGATGTGTACAGTGAAACATCGCGATGGACGATGATATCGGGAGGAGGGGGCGGGCTAACGTTTTAATTTTTCACTTAAGCAATAAGCCCCGCAAAGCTGTGTTTTACAGTGGATTTAGAACAGCTAAGGGGCATAGGCACAACGCGGAGATATTTTCCTCTACATCTCATCAGCCATTTTGATTTCGGCACGCTCTGAGTCTGCAGCAGCTGACCACTAGGAGCGAATGTACATGATGTACAATGTAGCTACACGTGACAGAGCAGCCAGATCCAGACTGTGCTTTCGCGCTGTGGCTGGCGCTGAGCCAGAGACAGACGCGTTCAGTGCTTGTCATATTATATCACAACTATTCAGTGTTTTTAACCACATAATGTTTATTTTAGGTTTCAGACATTTAAATGCATATAATTTATAGCAAAACAATACATTTATAGTTTGTAAAATACACAATGGTGTCTATGGAAGCAGCAATAACAACCCATTCAAATATATTTGCCGACGGATTTTATTCATATCAGACACACAGTGTAAGGAACTATAAAGTTAACTCTATTCTTCTCCCAGTTCACCGGCCATGTATTTCGGGAGAAACTGTTTTTTAAACGACAAAACAAACTCACTTACACACATTTGAGAATCAGAATAGAAGATAGTTGATGACATGGTAACCAGGTTTGTTAATATTTATAAATAAAAGCGCTAACGTTACATGTCATACAGCGCTATTTTGGCTGTGGTGAATCACGTGCCAAGCATGACGCGTCACCATGGAAACATGGGGGGGGGGGGGTCGCGATGCTGGCTTAACTATGATATCGTCTATCGGCACAGATGCGCAATGGTTCTGCTGTGATCTTTGTTTAACTATTTTCGCTGCTGAAACAGAAAAACCGTCAATATTGCATCTAAAATGTAAGTGACTTGACGTGTGTGTGTGTGTGTGTGTGTGTGTGTGTGTGTGAGAGAGAGAGTGTGTCTGTTACAGTGAAAAGAGTTTAACCCTTTAAGGCAGTGGATCTCAATCCTGGTCCTAGGGAGCCACTGCTCTGCATAGTTTGTATGTCTCCCTCATTTAACACACCTGATTCAGATCATCAGCTCGTTAGGAAAGAGCTTTATTAACTGAAGTGGGTGTGTCAGATAAAGGAGACATATAAAATGTGCAGAGCAGTGGCACCCATAGGACCAAGATTGAGAACCACTGCTTTAAGGCCTTGTCTTTTTTGGATATATCTTCTTTTTTTTTTATGTGCATACAACACATATATTTTAAATGTATTGTTTGCTTTAAATTAAATTAAGATTGTATGTTTGGTAATTGAACCTAAATAAATTTAAAATTAATGTGCTATATTTCAGATCAATATAATTGTTTTCTTTCATTTTAATCAACACTAACTTTATTCTCTATCTGTATTATAAATAACTTATTTCTGCATAAATTAAAAAATCCCCAATAATCCAGACCAACCAGAGCGCACTAATTCTACAACATCATCAGTGCTGAAGCGGAACTACCAGAGCGGTTCGGCAGATAGCGAGCAGATATTTTGTGTCACGTCGTGCACAATAACGCTAAAGGCACCAGGCTGGCGGTGCCACTGGCTTTATATATATATATATATATATATATATATATATATATATATATATATATATATATATATATATATATATATATATATATATATATATATATATAAATATAGCTGCGAGCAGCGATGAAGGGCCAAAGCCGACGGTACCGCCACCCTGGTGCACCAGGGTTGCGGTGCCACCGGCTTGGGCCCGTAATCGCTGCTCGCAGCTATATTTATTATTAGGGCCCAAGCCCTAAGGGCGAAGGCCCTATTGTTTTCCTAAGGATTATTTATTATTATTATTATTAGGGCCCAAGCCCTAAGGGCGAAGGCCCTATTGTTTTCCTAAGGATTATTTATTATTATTATTCTTCTTCTAATTATTTTTTTACTACCTTTTGGACACTTTTGGAGGCCTTAACATGCTCAAAAACTCCTGAAACTTTGCACACATGTCAGAACCCGCGGCCATCAGGGCCGGGCTGAAGATGGTACCCGGGCGTGGCAGGGGGGCTCGACAGCGCCCCCTGGAACGGGGTCCGAAAACATGGTCCATAAATCAAACACGCTTGCATGTAATAATATGAAACTCGGTACACATGTAGATCTCATCGTTTCATATATACTTCGCACTCTAACTTTTTACCCCAGCCCAACAGGAAGTCGGCTATTTAGGCTTGTTTGGAAAACGCATGCAATGGAATGTGAAACACTCCTCCTAGAGAATTCAAACACACGGCACGAAACTCGGTCAGCGTGAAGTCAAGACATTGAGGATGAAAGTTTGCGAGGGGATTTTTGATATCTCGAACGGTTTGGCCGTGGCGAGGAAACGAAATTATGGCGAGAAACGTGAAACAGGAAGTGTGTCATAACTACTGCATACATTAACTAATCTTGATGAAACTTCAGCAGTGTGTTCGTTGTAAGAGCCCGATCACATGGATGTGACTATTGTGAGTCAAAGTTATAGCGCCACCAACTGGCAGCAGGAAGTGTGTCACTTTCAAAATGCTTTTAAATCACCCTCTTATTTTTACCCGATTTGCTTCAAACTTCATGTGCATAATGTAGACACATGCCAGATGTAGACCTGTGAAAGGATTATTGATATCTTAGACAATGTTGCCATGGCAATGCATCAAACATTAATATTCCTTTTTTTTAAGCTTTTTCATGCTTTTTTATGCTTTCGGGCACTTTTGGGGTTCTTAACGTGCTCGAAAACTCTTGAAACTTTGCACACAGGACAAAACCGGCGGCCATCAGGGCCAGGCTGAAGCTGGTACCCGGGCGTGGCAGGGGGGCTCGACAGCGCCCCCTTGAACGGGTCCGACAATTTGGTCCATATATCCAACACGCTTTACCCTATTTGCTTCAAACTTGATGTGTATAATGTAGACACAAGCCAGATGTAGACCTGTGAAAGGATTGTTGATATCTTAAATGCTGTTGCCGTGACAACGCATCAAACTTTAATATTCTTTTTGGATACTTTTGAGATTCTTAGCGCACTTTTGGGGCCCTTAACATGCTCAAAAACTCTTGAAACTTTGCACACGGGTCAGAAACCGTGGCCATCAGGGCCGGGCTGAAGCTGGTATCCGGGCGTGGCAGGGGGGCTCGACAGCGCCCCCTGGAACGGGGTCCGAAAACTTGGTCCATAAATCAAACAGGCTTTACCCGATTTGCTTCCAACTTGATGTGTATAATGTAGACACATGCCAGATGTAGACCTGTGAAAGGATTGTTGATATCTTAGATGCTGTTGCCGTGACAACGCATCAAACTTTAATATTCTTTTTGGATACTTTTGAAATTCTTAGCACACTTTTGGGGCCCTTAACATGCTCAAAAACTCTTGAAACTTTGCACACGGGTCAGAAACCGCGGCCATCAGGGCCGGGCTGAAGCTGGTACCCGGGCGTGGCAGGGGGGCTCGACAGCGCCCCCTGGAACGGGGTCCGAAAACTTGGTCCATAAATCAAACACGCTTGCATGTAATAATATGAAACTTGGTACACATATAGATCTCATCGATTCATATATCCTTTGTACTTTTACTTTTTACCCCAGCCCAACAGGAAGTCGGCTATTATGGTTTGTTTGAAAGCGTATGCCCCTGGAATTCGATATACTACTCCTAGAGAATTCAACCAATCGCCACGAAACTCAGTCAGCATGAAGTCAAGACATTGAGGATGAAAAATTGCCAGGGGATTTTTGATATCTCGAACGGTTTGGCCGTGGCGAGGAAACGAATTTATGGCGAATAATGGAAACAGGAAGTGTGTTATAACTTCTGCATACATTAACTGATCTTGATGAAACTTCAGCAGTGTGTTCACTGTAAGAGTCCGATCACATGGATGTGACTATTGTGAGTCAAAGTTATAGCGCCACCAACTGGCAGCAGGAAGTGTGTCACTTCCTAAAGGCTTTGAAATCACCCTCTTATTTTTACCCGATTTGCTTCAAACTTCATCTGTATAATGTAAATACACTGCAGATGAAGACCTGTGAAGGGATTCTTGATATCTTTGAAACTGTTGCTGTGGCAACGCATCAAACTTTAATATTCTTGTTTGATGCTTTTGATGCTCTGAGTCAATATGGCAAGCCGTTTTAACATTTAATCATTTTAACCTAGTAGTCTCTTTTTTCATGCTACTAGTACTTATTTTTTAGATACTAGTATCTATTCCATTAAGTAATAGTACTTATTCATTAGCGACTAGTGCTTATTCTTTAGTACTAGTGCCTATTCTTTAGATAGTAGTGCTTATTCTTTAGATATTCTTTTGAATACGTATTAGTAGCTAATGAATAAGTACTGGTATCTATTTAATAGGTACTAGTATGTAATGACTTAGAACTAGTATTTATTGAATAAATACTAGTATCTATTAATAGGTGCTATTATCTAAAATGTCATTTTCTCTCTCTCTCTCTCTGAGCCAATATGGCAAGCCGTTTTAACATTTAATCATTTTAACATACTAGTCTCTATTTTCATGCTACTAGTACTTATTTTTTAGATATTAGTATCTATTCCATTAAGTACTAGTACTTATTCATTAGCGACTAATGCTTATTCTGTTTAGAATATTCAAAGTGCTTATTCAATTTGTATGCTTATTTATATTTTCAGAGCAGAAAATCCGATTTTTCTGCTTATTCAATATTGCATCTAAAATGTGACTTGACGTGTGTGTGTGTGTGTGTGTGTGTGTGTGTGTGTGTGTGCGTGTGTGTGTGTGTGTGTGTGTGCGTGTGTGTGTGTTTGTGTGTGTGTGGGGTGTGTGTGTGTGTGAGAGAGAGAGATTGTGTCTGTTACAGTGACAAGAGTTTTTAAGCCTTGTCTTTTTGGATATATATATATTTTTTATAAAAAAAAAATGTGCATACAACCCATGTATTTCAAATGTATTGTTTGCTTTAAATTAAATTAAGATTGTATGTTTGGTAATTGAACCTAAATAAATGTAAAATGAATGTGCTATATTTCAGATCAATATATTTGTTTTCCTTCATTTTAATCAACACTAACTTTATTCTCATCTGAATTATAAATAACTTATTTCTGTATAAAATAAAAAATCCCAAATAATCCAGACCAACCAGAGCACACTATTTCTACAACATCATCAGTGCTGAAGCGGGACTACCAGAGCCGTTCGGCAGATAGCGAGCAGATATTTTGTGTCACGTCGTGCACAATAACCCTAAAGGCACCAGGGTGGCGATGCCACCGGCTTTATATATATATATATATATATATATATATATAAATAAATATAGCTGCGAGCAGCGATGAAGGGCCAAAGCCGGCGGTACCGCCACCCTGGTGCACCAGGGTTGCGGTGCCACCGGCTTGGGCCCGTAATCGCTGCTCGCAGCTATATTTATTTATATATATATATATATATATATATATATATATATATATATATATATATATATATATATATATATATATATTATTATTATTATTATTATTATTATTATTATTATTATTTTACTACCTTTTGGACACTTTTGGAGGCCTTAACATGCTCAAAAACTCCTGAAACTTTGCACACATGTCAGAACCCGCGGCCATCAGGGCCGGGCTGAAGATGGTACCCGGGCGTGGCAGGGGGGCTCGACAGCGCCCCCTGGAACGGGGTCCGAAAACATGGTCCATAAATCAAACACGCTTGCATGTAATAATATGAAACTCGGTACACATGTAGATCTCATCGTTTCATATATACTTCGCACTCTAACTTTTTACCCCAGCCCAACAGGAAGTCGGCTATTTAGGCTTGTTTGGAAAACGCATGCAAAGGAATGTGAAACACTCCTCCTAGAGAATTCAAACACACGGCACGAAACTCGGTCAGCATGAAGTCAAGACATTGAGGATGAAAGTTTGCGAGGGGATTTTTGATATCTCGAACGGTTTGGCCGTGGCGAGGAAACGAAATTATGGCGAGAAACGTGAAACAGGAAGTGTGTCATAACTACTGCATACATTAACTAATCTTGATGAAACTTCAGCAGTGTGTTCGTTGTAAGAGCCCGATCACATGGATGTGACAATTGTGAGTCAAAGTTATAGCGCCACCAACTGGCAGCAGGAAGTGTGTCACTTTCAAAATGCTTTTAAATCACCCTCTTATTTTTACCCGATTTGCTTCAAACTTCATGTGCATAATGTAGACACATGCCAGATGTAGACCTGTGAAAGGATTATTGATATCTTAGACACTGTTGCCATGGCAATGCATCAAACATTAATATTCCTTTTTTTAAGCTTTTTCATGCTTTTTTATGCTTTCGGGCACTTTTGGGGTTCTTAACGTGCTCGAAAACTCTTGAAACTTTGCACACAGGACAAAACCCGCGGCCATCAGGGCCAGGCTGAAGCTGGTACCCGGGCGTGGCAGGGGGCTCGACAGCGCCCCCTTGAACGGGTCCGACAATTTGGTCCATATATCCAACACGCTTTACCCTATTTGCTTCAAACTTGATGTGTATAATGTAGACACAAGCCAGATGTAGACCTGTGAAAGGATTGTTGATATCTTAGATGCTGTTGCCGTGACAACGCATCAAACTTTAATATTCTTTTTGGATACTTTTGAGATTCTTAGCGCACTTTTGGGGCCCTTAACATGCTCAAAAACTCTTGAAACTTTGCACACGGGTCAGAAACCGCGGCCATCAGGGCCGGGCTGAAGCTGGTACCCGGGCGTGGCAGGGGGGCTCGACAGCGCCCCCTGGAACGGGGTCCGAAAACTTGGTCCATAAATCAAACAGGCTTTACCCGATTTGCTTCAAACTTGATGTGTATAATGTAGACACATGCCAGATGTAGACCTGTGAAAGGATTGTTGATATCTTAGATGCTGTTGCCGTGACAACGCATCAAACTTTAATATTCTTTTTGGATACTTTTGAGATTCTTAGCACACTTTTGGGGCCCTTAACATGCTCAAAAACTCTTGAAACTTTGCACACGGGTCAGAAACCGCGGCCATCAGGGCCGTGCTGAAGCTGGTACCCGGGCGTGGCAGGGGGGCTCGACAGCGCCCCCTGGAACGGGGTCCGAAAACTTGGTCCATAAATCAAACACGCTTGCATGTAATAATATGAAACTTGGTACACATATAGATCTCATCGATTCATATATCCTTTGTACTTTTACTTTTTACCCCAGCCCAACAGGAAGTCGGCTATTATGGTTTGTTTGAAAGCGTATGCCCCTGGAATTCGATATACTACTCCTAGAGAATTCAACCAATCGCCACGAAACTCAGTCAGCATGAAGTCAAGACATTGAGGATGAAAAATTGCCAGGGGATTTTTGATATCTCGAACGGTTTGGCCGTGGCGAGGAAACGAATTTATGGCGAATAATGGAAACAGGAAGTGTGTTATAACTTCTGCATACATTAACTGATCTTGATGAAACTTCAGCAGTGTGTTCGCTGTAAGAGTCCGATCACATGGATGTGACTATTGTGAGTCAAAGTTATAGCGCCACCAACTGGCAGCAGGAAGTGTGTCACTTCCTAAAGGCTTTGAAATCACCCTCTTATTTTTACCTGATTTGCTTCAAACTTCATCTGTATAATGTAAATACACTGCAGATGAAGACCTGTGAAGGGATTCTTGATATCTTTGAAACTGTTGCTGTGGCAACGCATCAAACTTTAATATTCTTGTTTGATGCTTTTGATGCTCTGAGTCAATATGGCAAGCCGTTTTAACATTTAATCATTTTAACCTAGTAGTCTCTTTTTTCATGCTACTAGTACTTATTTTTTAGATACTAGTATCTATTCCATTAAGTAATAGTACTTATTCATTAGCGACTAGTGCTTATTCTTTAGTACTAGTGCCTATTCTTTAGATAGTAGTGCTTATTCTTTAGATATTCTTTTGAATACGTATTAGTAGCTAATGAATAGTACTGGTATCTATTTAATAGGTACTAGTATGTAATGACTTAGAACTAGTATTTATTGAATAAATACTAGTATCTATTAATAGGTGCTATTATCTAAAATGTCATTTTCTCTCTCTCTCTCTCTGAGCCAATATGGCAAGCCGTTTTAACATTTAATCATTTTAACATACTAGTCTCTATTTTCATGCTACTAGTACTTATTTTTTAGATATTAGTATCTATTCCATTAAGTACTAGTACTTATTCATTAGCGACTAATGCTTATTCTGTTTAGAATATTCAAAGTGCTTATTCAATTTGTATGCTTATTTATATTTTCAGAGCAGAAAATCCGATTTTTCTGCTTATTCAATATTGCATCTAAAATGTGACTTGACGTGTGTGTGTGTGTGTGTGTGTGTGTGTGTGTGTGTGTGTGTGTGTGTGTGTGTGTGTGTGTGTGTGTGTGTGTGTGTGTGTGTGTGTGTGTGTGTGTGTGTGTGTGTGTGTGTGTGTGTGTGTGTCTGTTACAGTGACAAGAGTTTTTAAGCCTTGTCTTTTTGGATATATATATATTTTTTATTAAAAAAAAATGTGCATACAACCCATGTATTTCAAATGTATTGTTTGCTTTAAATTAAATTAAGATTGTATGTTTGGTAATTGAACCTAAATAAATGTAAAATGAATGTGCTATATTTCAGATCAATATATTTGTTTTCCTTCATTTTAATCAACACTAACTTTATTCTCATCTGAATTATAAATAACTTATTTCTGTATAAAATAAAAAATCCCGAATAATCCAGACCAACCAGAGCACACTATTTCTACAACATCATCAGTGCTGAAGCGGGACTACCAGAGCCGTTCGGCAGATAGCGAGCAGATATTTTGTGTCACGTCGTGCACAATAACCCTAAAGGCACCAGGGTGGCGATGCCACCGGCTTTATATATATATATAAATATATATATATTATATATATATATATATAATATATATATATATATATATATATATATATATATAATAAATAATAGCTGCGAGCAGCGATGAAGGGCCAAAGCCGGCGGTACCGCCACCCTGGTGCACCAGGGTTGCGGTGCCACCGGCTTGGGCCCGTAATCGCTGCTCGCAGCTATATTTAGGGCCCAAGCCCTAAGGGCGAAGGCCCTATTGTTTTCCTAAGGATTATTTATTATTATTATTAGGGCCCAAGCCCTAAGGGCGAAGGCCCTATTGTTTTCCTAAGGATTATTTATTATTCTTCTAATTATTTTTTTACTACCTTTTGGACACTTTTGGAGGCCTTAACATGCTCAAAAACTCCTGAAACTTTGCACACATGTCAGAACCCGCGGCCATCAGGGCCGGGCTGAAGATGGTACCCGGGCGTGGCAGGGGGGCTCGACAGCGCCCCCTGGAACGGGGTCCGAAAACATGGTCCATAAATCAAACACGCTTGCATGTAATAATATGAAACTCGGTACACATGTAGATCTCATCGTTTCATATATACTTCGCACTCTAACTTTTTACCCCAGCCCAACAGGAAGTGGGCTATTTAGGGTTGTTGGTAAAACACACGCAATGGAATGTGAAGTACTCCTCCTAGAGAATTCAAACACACGGCACGAAACTCGGTCAGTGTGAAGTCAAGACATTGAGGATGAAAGTTTGCGAGGGGATTTTTGATATCTCGAACGGTTTGGCCGTGGCGAGGAAACAAAATTATGGCGAGAAACGTGAAACAGGAAGTGTGTCATAACTACTGCATACATTAACTGATCTTGATGAAACTTCAGCAGTGTGTTCGCTGTAAGAGCCCGATCACATGGATGTGACTATTGTGAGTCAAAGTTATAGCGCCACCAACTGGCAGCAGGAAGTGTGTCACTTTCAAAATGCTTTTAAATCACCCTCTTATTTTTACCCGATTTGCTTCAAACTTCATGTGCATAATGTAAACACACGACAGATGTAGACCTGTGAAAGGATTATTGATATCTTAGACACTGTTGCCATGGCAATGCATCAAACATTAATATTCCTTTTTTTAAGCTTTTTCATGCTTTTTTATGCTTTCGGGCACTTTTGGGGTTCTTAACGTGCTCGAAAACTCTTGAAACTTTGCACACGGGACAAAACCCGCGGCCATCAGGGCCGGGCTGAAGCTGGTACCCGGGCGTGGCAGAGGGGCTCGACAGCGCCCCCTTGAATGGGTCCGACAATTTGGTCCATATATCCAACAGGCTTTACCCGATTTGCTTCAAACTTGATGTGTATAATGTAGACACAAGCCAGATGTAGACCTGTGAAAGGATTGTTGATATCTTAGATGCTGTTGCCGTGACAACGCATCAAACTTTAATATTCTTTTTGGATACTTTTGAGATTCTTAGCGCACTTTTGGGGCCCTTAACATGCTCAAAAACTCTTGAAACTTTGCACACGGGTCAGAAACCGTGGCCATCAGGGCCGGGCTGAAGCTGGTACCCGGGCGTGGCAGGGGGGCTCGACAGCGCACCCTGGAACGGGCGTCCGAAAACTTGGTCTATAAATCAAACAGGCTTTACCCGATTTGCTTCAAACTTGATGTGTATAATGTAGACACAAGCCAGATGTAGACCTGTGAAAGGATTGTTGATATCTTAGATGCTGTTGCCGTGACTATGCATCAAACTTTAATATTCTTTTGGAATACTTTTGAGACTCTCAGCGCACTTTTGGGGCCCTTAACGTGCTCAAAAACTCTTGAAACTTTGCACACGGGTCAGAACATGGGGCCATCAGGGCTGGGCTGAAGCTGGTACCCGGGCGTGGCAGGGGGGCTCGACAGCGCCCCCTGGAACGGGGTCCGAATACTTGGTCCATAAATCAAACACGCTTGCATGTAATAATATGAAACTCGGTACACATATAGATCTCATCGGTTCATATATCCTTTGTACTTTTACTTTTTACCCCAGCCCAACAGGAAGTCAGCTATTATGGTTTGTTTGGAAGCGTATGCCCCTGGAATTCGATATACTACTTCTAGAGAATTCAACCAATCGCCACGAAACTTGGTCAGCATGAAGTCAAGACATTGAGGATGAAAAATTGCCAGGGGATTTTTGATATCTCGAACGGTTTGGCCGTGGCGAGGAAACGAATTTATGGCGAATAATGGAAACAGGAAGTGTGTTATAACTTCTGCATACATTAACTGATCTTGATAAAACTTCAGCAGTGTGTTCGCTGTAAGAGTCTGATCACATGGATGTGACTATTGTGAGTCAAAGTTATAGCGCCACCAACTGGCAGCAGGAAGTGTGTCACTTTCAAAATGCTTTGAAATCACCCTCTTATTTTTACCCGATTTGCTTCAAACTTCATCTGTATAATGTAAATACACGGCAGATGAAGACCTGTGAATGGATTCTTGATATCTTTGAAACTGTTGCCGTGGCAACGCATCAAACTTTACCATTCTTTTAGAATCTCTTCGGGTGATAGTTTTAACTCAAAATCATAAATAGGGCTATACTGCCCTCTTGTGTCAAATTGTGTCCTATTGTTCTCTTGATTTTAAAGCTTATTTACCCTTTCTAGACATCCCCAATTTTGGCTAGTGATGCATTCCTGACATATCCAAAATAAAAAGGTTTCTGCTCATAAGTCATTCTGAATAGACACATAATAACACATACATATTTAGAAAGCCAACCCTTGAGAGTCCAATTCAAGGCTCAAAATGAAACAGACTGTTATATATTGGGGGGGGGGGGGGGGGTATTGCTTGAATTTATTTAAAAAAAACATGTGCTATAATTCAGATCAATATATTTGTTTTCCTTAAAATTATTCTCAGCTGAATTACAAATAATTTATTTCTGTATAAAATAATACTATATGACTAAAAACACATTTGTGATCTTTTCTTTTTTAATCAATAACTTAAAAATAAACAGATTAGTGCTCTGTTTGAGGTCAAGAAATTAAAACCAATGCAATATGATGAATGTTTAAAAGATGGCACCGGCAGACTGTTTTAAACAGGTTAGATAAATATTTCTTGCTTTTAAACCGTGTGTGTGTGTGTGTGTGTGTGTGTGTGTGTGTGTGTGTGTGTGTGTGTGTGTTTGTGTGTGTGTGTGTGTGTGTGTGTGTGTGTGTGTGTGTGTGTGTGTGTGTGTGTGTGTGTGTGTGTTGTGTGTGTGTGTGTGTGTGTGTGTGTGTGTGTGTGTGTGTGTGTGCGTGGTGTGTGTGTGTGTGAGAGAGAGAGAGAGATTGTGTCTGTTACAAGAGTTTAACCCTTTAAGGCCTTGTCTTTTTGGATATATATCTTTTTTTTATTAAAAAGAAAATGTGCATATTACAACCCATATATTTTAAATGCATTGTTTGCTTTTAATTAAATTAAGATTGTATGTTTGGTAATTGAACCTAAATAAATTTAAAATGAATGTGCTATATTTCAGATCAATATATTTGTTTTCCTCCATTTTAATCAACACTAACTTTATTCTCATCTGAATTATAAATAAATTATTTCTGTATAAAATAAAAAATCCCGAATAATCCAGACCAACCAGAGCGCACTATTTCTACAACATCATCAGTGCTGAAGCGGAACTACCAGAGCCGTTCGGCAGATAGCGAGCAGATATTTTGATATTTTGTGTCACGTCGTGCACAATAACCCTAAAGGCACCAGGGTGGCGATGCCACCGGCTTTTTTTATATATATATATATAAATATAGCTGCGAGCAGCGATGAAGGGCCAAAGCCGGCGGCACCGCCACCCCGGTGCCTTTAGGTAACTAAAGGAACCGGGGTTGCGGTGCCACCGGCTTGGGCCCGTAATCGCTGCTCGCAGCTATATTTATTATTATTCTTCTAATTATTTTTTTACTACCTTTTGGACACTTTTGGAGGCCTTAACATGCTCAAAAACTCCTGAAACTTTGCACACATGTCAGAACCCGCGGCCATCAGGGCCGGGCAGAAGATGGTACCCGGGCGTGGCAGGGGGGCTCGACAGCGCCCCCTGGAACGGGGTCCGAAAACATGGTCCATAAATCAAACACGCTTGCATGTAATAATATGAAACTCGGTACACATGTAGATCTCATCGTTTCATATATACTTCACACTCTAACTTTTTACCCCAGCCCAACAGGAAGTCGGCTATTTAGGCTTGTTTGGAAAACGCATGCAAAGGAATGTGAAACACTCCTCCTAGAGAATTCAAACACACGGCACGAAACTCGGTCAGCGTGAAGTCAAGACATTGAGGATGAAAGTTTGCGAGGGGATTTTTGATATCTCGAACGGTTTGGCCGTGGCGAGGAAACGAAATTATGGCGAGAAACGTGAAACAGGAAGTGTGTCATAACTACTGCATACATTAACTAATCTTGATGAAACTTCAGCAGTGTGTTCGTTGTAAGAGCCCGATCACATGGATGTGACTATTGTGAGTCAAAGTTATAGCGCCACCAACTGGCAGCAGGAAGTGTGTCACTTTCAAAATGCTTTTAAATCACCCTCTTATTTTTACCCGATTTGCTTCAAACTTCATGTGCATAATGTAGACACATGCCAGATGTAGACCTGTGAAAGGATTATTGATATCTTAGACACTGTTGCCATGGCAATGCATCAAACATTAATATTCCTTTTTTTAAGCTTTTTCATGCTTTTTTATGCTTTCGGGCACTTTTGGGGTTCTTAACGTGCTCGAAAACTCTTGAAACTTTGCACACAGGACAAAACCCGCGGCCATCAGGGCCAGGCTGAAGCTGGTACCCGGGCGTGGCAGGGGGGCTCGACAGCGCCCCCTTGAACGGGTCCGACAATTTGGTCCATATATCCAACACGCTTTACCCTATTTGCTTCAAACTTGATGTGTATAATGTAGACACAAGCCAGATATAGACCTGTGAAAGGATTGTTGATATCTTAGATGCTGTTGCCGTGACAACGCATCAAACTTTAATATTCTTTTTGGATACTTTTGAGATTCTTAGCGCACTTTTGGGGCCCTTAACATGGTCAAAAACTCTTGAAACTTTGCACACGGGTCAGAAACCGCGGCCATCAGGGCCGGGCTGAAGCTGGTACCCGGGCGTGGCAGGGGGCTCGACAGCGCCCCCTGAAACGGGGTCCGAAAACTTGGTCCATAAATCAAACAGGCTTTACCCGATTTGCTTCAAACTTGATGTGTATAATGTAGACACATGCCAGATGTAGACCTGTGAAAGGATTGTTGATATCTTAGATGCTGTTGCCGTGACAACGCATCAAACTTTAATATTCTTTTTGGATACTTTTGAGATTCTTAGCACACTTTTGGGGCCCTTAACATGCTCAAAAACTCTTGAAACTTTGCACACGGGTCAGAAACCGCGGCCATCAGGGCCGGGCTGAAGCTGGTACCCGGGCGTGGCAGGGGGGCTCGACAGCGCCCCCTGGAACGGGGTCCGAAAACTTGGTCCATAAATCAAACACGCTTGCATGTAATAATATGAAACTTGGTACACATATAGATCTCATCGATTCATATATCCTTTGTACTTTTACTTTTTACCCCAGCCCAACAGGAAGTCGGCTATTATGGTTTGTTTGAAAGCGTATGCCCCTGGAATTCGATATACTACTCCTAGAGAATTCAACCAATCGCCACGAAACTCAGTCAGCATGAAGTCAAGACATTGAGGATGAAAAATTGCCAGGGGATTTTTGATATCTCGAACGGTTTGGCCGTGGCGAGGAAACGAATTTATGGCGAATAATGGAAACAGGAAGTGTGTTATAACTTCTGCATACATTAACTGATCTTGATGAAACTTCAGCAGTGTGTTCGCTGTAAGAGTCCGATCACATGGATGTGACTATTGTGAGTCAAAGTTATAGCACCACCAACTGGCAGCAGGAAGTGTGTCACTTCCTAAAGGCTTTGAAATCACCCTCTTATTTTTACCCGATTTGCTTCAAACTTCATCTGTATAATGTAAATACACTGCAGATGAAGACCTGTGAAGGGATTCTTGATATCTTTGAAACTGTTGCTGTGGCAACGCATCAAACTTTAATATTCTTGTTTGATGCTTTTGATGCTCTGAGTCAATATGGCAAGCCATTTTAACATTTAATCATTTTAACCTAGTAGTCTCTTTTTTCATGCTACTAGTACTTATTTTTTAGATACTAGTATCTATTCCATTAAGTAATAGTACTTATTCATTAGCGACTAGTGCTTATTCTTTAGTACTAGTGCCTATTCTTTAGATAGTAGTGCTTATTCTTTAGATATTCTTTTGAATACGTATTAGTAGCTAATGAATAAGTACTGGTATCTATTTAATAG
Source organism: Chrosomus eos (assembly GCA_036326025.1). Taxonomy (NCBI): domain Eukaryota; kingdom Metazoa; phylum Chordata; class Actinopteri; order Cypriniformes; family Leuciscidae; genus Chrosomus; species Chrosomus eos. The sequence goes on from CM070821.1 coordinate 45,086,295, forward strand.
GTACTAGTATGTAATGACTTAGAACTAGTATTTATTGAATAAATACTAGTATCTATTAATAGGTGCTATTATCTAAAATGTCATTTTCTCTCTCTCTCTCTCTGAGCCAATATGGCAAGCCGTTTTAACATTTAATCATTTTAACATACTAGTCTCTATTTTCATGCTACTAGTACTTATTTTTTAGATATTAGTATCTATTCCATTAAGTACTAGTACTTATTCATTAGCGACTAATGCTTATTCTGTTTAGAATATTCAAAGTGCTTATTCAATTTGTATGCTTATTTATATTTTCAGAGCAGAAAATCCGATTTTTCTGCTTATTCAATATTGCATCTAAAATGTGACTTGACGTGTGTGTGTGTGTGTGTGTGTGTGTGTGTGTGTGTGTGTGTGTGTGTGTGTGTGTGTGTGTGTGTGTGTGTGTGTGTGTGTGTGTGTGTGTGTGTGTGTGTGTGTGTGTGTGTGTGTGTGTGTGTGTGCGTGCGTGTGTGTGTTTGTGTGTGTGTGTGTGTGTGTGTGTGTGTGTGTGTGTGTGTGTGTGTGTGTGAGAGAGAGATTGTGTCTGTTACAGTGACAAGAGTTTTTAAGCCTTGTCTTTTTGGATATATATATATATTTTATAAAAAAAAAATGTGCATACAACCCATGTATTTCAAATGTATTGTTTGCTTTAAATTAAATTAAGATTGTATGTTTGGTAATTGAACCTAAATAAATGTAAAATGAATGTGCTATATTTCAGATCAATATATTTGTTTTCCTTCATTTTAATCAACACTAACTTTATTCTCATCTGAATTATAAATAACTTATTTCTGTATAAAATAAAAAATCCCGAATAATCCAGACCAACCAGAGCACACTATTTCTACAACATCATCAGTGCTGAACCGGGACTACCAGAGCCGTTCGGCAGATAGCGAGCAGATATTTTGTGTCACGTCGTGCACAATAACCCTAAAGGCACCAGGGTGGCGATGCCACCGGCTTTATATATATATATATATATAATATATATATATATATATATATATATATATATATAAATAAATATAGCTGCGAGCAGCGATGAAGGGCCAAAGCCGGCGGTACCGCCACCCTGGTGCACCAGGGTTGCGGTGCCACCGGCTTGGGCCCGTAATCGCTGCTCGCAGCTATATTTATTATTATTATTCTTCTAATTATTTTTTTACTACCTTTTGGACACTTTTGGAGGCCTTAACATGCTCAAAAACTCCTGAAACTTTGCACACATGTCAGAACCCGCGGCCATCAGGGCCGGGCAGAAGATGGTACCCGGGCGTGGCAGGGGGGCTCGACAGCGCCCCCTGGAACGGGGTCTGAAAACATGGTCCATAAATCAAACACGCTTGCATGTAATAATATGAAACTCGGTACACATGTAGATCTCATCATTTCATATATACTTCGCACTCTAACTTTTTACCCCAGCCCAACAGGAAGTCGGCTATTTAGGCTTGTTTGGAAAACGCATGCAAAGGAATGTGAAACACTCCTCCTAGAGAATTCAAACACACGGCACGAAACTCGGTCAGCGTGAAGTCAAGACATTGAGGATGAAAGTTTGCGAGGGGATTTTTGATATCTCAAATGGTTTGGCCGTGGCGAGGAAACGAAATTATGGCGAGAAACGTGAAACAGGAAGTGTGTCATAACTACTGCATACATTAACTAATCTTGATGAAACTTCAGCAGTGTGTTCGTTGTAAGAGCCCGATCACATGGATGTGACTATTGTGAGTCAAAGTTATAGCGCCACCAACTGGCAGCAGGAAGTGTGTCACTTTCAAAATGCTTTTAAATCACCCTCTTATTTTTACCCGATTTGCTTCAAACTTCATGTGCATAATGTAGACACATGCCAGATGTAGACCTGTGAAAGGATTATTGATATCTTAGACACTGTTGCCATGGCAATGCATCAAACATTAATATTCCTTTTTTTAAGCTTTTTCATGCTTTTTTATGCTTTCGGGCACTTTTGGGGTTCTTAACGTGCTCGAAAACTCTTGAATCTTTGCACACAGGACAAAACCCGCGGCCATCAGGGCCAGGCTGAAGCTGGTACCCGGGCGTGGCAGGGGGGCTCGACAGCGCCCCCTTGAACGGGTCCGACAATTTGGTCCATATATCCAACACGCTTTACCCTATTTGCTTCAAATTTGATGTGTATAATGTAGACACAAGCCAGATGTAGACCTGTGAAAGTATTGTTGATATCTTAGATGCTGTTGCCGTGACAACGCATCAAACTTTAATATTCTTTTTGGATACTTTTGAGATTCTTAGCGCACTTTTGGGGCCCTTAACATGCTCAAAAACTCTTGAAACTTTGCACACGGGTCAGAAACCGCGGCCATCAGGGCCGGGCTGAAGCTGGTACCCGGGCGTGGCAGGGGGGCTCGACAGCGCCCCCTGGAACGGGGTCCGAAAACTTGGTCCATAAATCAAACAGGCTTTACCCGATTTGCTTCAAACTTGATGTGTATAATGTAGACACATGCCAGATGTAGACCTGTGAAAGGATTGTTGATATCTTAGATGCTGTTGCCGTGACAACGCATCAAACTTTAATATTCTTTTTGGATACTTTTGAGATTCTTAGCACACTTTTGGGGCCCTTAACGTGCTCAAAAACTCTTGAAACTTTGCACACGGGTCAGAAACCGCGGCCATCAGGGCCGGGCTGAAGCTGGTACCCGGGCGTGGCAGGGGGGCTCGACAGCGCCCCCTGGAACGGGGTCCGAAAACTTGGTCCATAAATCAAACACGCTTGCATGTAATAATATGAAACTTGCTACACATATAGATCTCATCGATTCATATATCCTTTGTACTTTTACTTTTTACCCCAGCCCAACAGGAAGTCGGCTATTATGGTTTGTTTGAAAGCGTATGCCCCTGGAATTCGATATACTACTCCTAGAGAATTCAACCAATCGCCACGAAACTCAGTCAGCATGAAGTCAAGACATTGAGGATGAAAAATTGCCAGGGGATTTTTGATATCTCGAACGGTTTGGCCGTGGCGAGGAAACGAATTTATGGCGAATAATGGAAACAGGAAGTGTGTTATAACTTCTGCATACATTAACTGATCTTGATGAAACTTCAGCAGTGTGTTCGCTGTAAGAGCCCGATCACATGGATGCGACTATTGTGAGTCAAAGTTATAGCGCCACCAACTGGCAGCAGGAAGTGTGTCACTTCCTAAAGGCTTTGAAATCACCCTCTTATTTTTACCCGATTTGCTTCAAACTTTATGTGTATAATGTAGACACACGGCAGATGTAGACCTGTGAATGGATTCTTGATATCTTTGAAACTGTTGCTGTGGCAAGCCATCAAACTTTAATATTCTTTTTGGATGCTTTTGAGACTCTTAGCATGCCTGAAATTGCTTAAAATTGCATGAAACTCGACAGACAGATCACATTTATTAGCCAGGTGACATGTGCAAAGTTTCAGAAACGTGCGTGGTGCAGGGACTCAGTAGCGCCACCTTTTGACAAAAGTGGGGGGGTTAGTTTCATCTAGAGTTACAAAAATCTGTATTTATATAGTTCTCCTCCAGCCAGACAACTTTCTAATTTACAGTCATTAGTAACAACCAAGAGGAAGTCAGATATTTTGGTTTGAATATGGTCATTTCTCTCTGAGCCTACGTCTCTGTGCTTGCTGTCTGTGTGTGTGTCTGTGAGTGTGGGGAGGGGAGGGGGAGTGGGGCTAGATTAACCATTTCACTGCTGTGTGGTTTGGCCTTCATTAAAAAAGGAAATAAATGTCTTAAGCCTTGTATTTTTTAAATACGTTTTTTTAATAAAGTAAAGGCATATAACAGACATGCTGCATTTAATTTTTTTTAATAAAACATTGTTTTTTATGTTTTTCAAGCCATTTGATTTATGAGGACTTTTGAAATGTCCTCATAAACCACCCATAAGTTGTAATACCAGTGTAAAAAATAACCATCCCCTCCCCCAATATTATTAAATGTCCTATTAGTGTCTTATTATTCTAAATAATTGAATTTATTGATCAAATTTAGGAATTTAAAATGAAAGATGAAGCATAGGCTACTGTTACCCTAGGTAGGGCTGATCAAATTAAATCATTTACACTGAAAAATTACAATTGCATAAAATAATGTTATGAAATTGATTTAAATGTACAAATAAGAAACAGTGGAAATAAGTATACTAGGCTACTTATAAACATAACACTAAATTGCCAATAGGTGGCGGCAGGCGGCCGTATTAATGAGTGAGTCATTTATTCATTCATTCAAACGATTCGTTTAAACGGTTGATTCATTCAAGAATGAGACAGATGTTTAGGAATGGCTCATTGAATCTTTGACTCAACCGAACCGATTCGGGTCAAAATGCTGAATCATTCAGTAATGAAAACAATGAGTGTTCCTGTGAGATGCGCCGTGGTTCTGCTGTGATTTTTGTTTGGAACTATTTTCGCTGCTGGAACAGAAGAAAAACAGCCAATATTACATCTAAAATGTAAGTGACTACATTTTAACTGTTTATTGAACTGTTGTAGGAAATCAATGTCACATTTTGATATAGTAGCCTATTCAGGAAAAATAATTGAGGCTGCTTAACACATATGTTAAAATATAGAAACTCCACATTTAGATTTTTAGAGGCAGTTACAGTATGTTGTTAACTGAGTGTGTGTGTGTGTGTGCTGCGCTCATATATATTTCTCCTCGAGAGGCTGCGCGATCGTCAACAGCGCAACCTATTTATTATCCACAATCGATCGCAACAACATACAATAAACGTAATAAAATCAGAATCATTCTCTCGGTTTAGTGATTCCCTAGTTATGTATTTTGTTTGTTATTGATGTTCTAATCAGGCTACTTGACTTGTCCGTTCGGGCAAGTAAAATTCTCTTTTACTTGTCCTTCAAAAATCCATTTGTCCCGGACAAGCGGACAAGTTAGACAGGCTCTGGAGATACGAAGTCTCTATTTTCATGCTACTACTAGTACTTATTTTTTAGATATTAGTATCTATTCCATTAAGTACTAGTACTTATTCATTAACGACTAGTGCTTATTCTGTTTAGAATATTCAAAGTGCTTATTCAATTTGTATGCTTATTTTCAGAGCAGAAAATTCGATTTTTCTGCTTATTAAATATTGCATCTAAAATGTAAGTGACTTGACGTGTGTGTGTGTGTGGTGTGTGTGTGTGTGTGTGTGTGTGTGTGTGTGTGTGTGTGTGTGTGTGTGTGTGTGTGTGTGTGTGTGTGTGTGTGTGTGTGTGTGTGTGTGTTGTGAGAGAGAGAGAGAGATTGTGTCTGTTACAGTGACAAGAGTTTTTAAGCCTTGTCTTTTTGGATATATATATATATATATATATATATATATATATATATATATATATATATATATATATATATATATATTTTTTTTTTTTTTTTTTTATGTGCATACAACCCATGTATTTTAAATGTATTGTTTGCTTTAAATTAAATTAAGATTGTATGTTTGGTAATTGAACCTAAATAAATGTAAAATGAATGTGCTATATTTCAGATCAATATATTTGTTTTCCTTCATTTTAATCAACACTAACTTTATTCTCATCTGAATTATAAATAACTTATTTCTGTATAAAATAATAAATCCTGAATAATCCAGACCAACCAGAGCACACTATTTCTACAACATCATCAGTGCTGAAGCGGGACTACCAGAGCCGTTCGGCAGATAGCGAGCAGATATTTTGTGTCACGTCGTGCACAATAACCCTAAGGCACCAGGGTGGCGGTGCCACCGGCTATATATATATATATATATATATATATATATATATATATATATATATATATATATATATATATATATATATATATATAAATAAAGCTGCGAGCAGCGATGAAGGGCCAAAGCCGGCGGTACCGCCACCCTGGTGCACCAGGGTTGCGGTGCCACCGGCTTGGGCCCGTAATCGCTGCTCGCAGCTATATTTTATTATTATTATTATTTTTTTTTTTTTTTTTTTACTACCTTTTGGACACTTTTGGAGGCCTTAACATGCTCAAAAACTCCTGACACTTTGCACACATGTCAGAACCCGCGGCCATCAGGGCCGGGCTGAAGCTGGTACCCGGGCGTGGCAGGGGGGCTCGACAGCGCCCCCTGGAACGGGGTCCGAAAACATGGTCCATAAATCAAACACGCTTGCATGTAATAATATGAAACTCGGTACACATGTAGATCTCATCGTTTCATATATACTTCGCACTCTAACTTTTTACCCCAGCCCAACAGGAAGTGGGCTATTTAGGGTTGTTGGTAAAACACACGCAAAGGAATTTGAAGTACTCCTCCTAGAGAATTCAAACACACGGCACGAAACTCGGTCAGCGTGAAGTCAAGACATTGAGGATGAAAGTTTGCGAGGGGATTTTTGATATCTCGAACGGTTTGGCCGTGGCGAGGAAACAAAATTATGGCGAGAAACGTGAAACAGGAAGTGTGTCATAACTTCAGCATACATTAACTGATCTTGATGAAACTTCAGCAGTGTGTTCGTTCTAAGAGCCCGATCATATGGATGTGACTATTGTAAGTCAAAGTTATAGCGCCACCAACTGGCAGCAGGAAGTGTGTCACTTTCAAAATGCTTTGAAATCACCCTCTTATTTTTACCCGATTTGCTTCAAACTTCATTTGTATAATGTAAATACACGGCAGATGAAGACCTGTGAATGGATTCTTGATATCTTTGAAACTGTTGCTGTGGCAATCCATCAAACTTTAATATTCTTTTTGGATGCTTTTGAGACTCTTAGCATGCCTGAAATTGCTTAAAATTGCATGAAACTCGACAGACAGATCACATTTATTAGCCAGGTGACATGTGCATAGTTTCAGAAACGGGCGTGGTGCAGGGACTCAGTAGCGCCACCTTTTGACAAAAGTGGGGGGTTAGTTTCATCTAGAGTTACAAAAATCTGTATTTATATAGTTCTCCTCCAGCCAGACAACTTTCTAATTTACAGTCATTAGTAACAACCAAGAGGAAGTCAGATATTTTGGTTTGAATATGGTCATTTCTCTCTGAGCCTACGTCTCTGTGACTGCTGTCTGTGTGTGTGTCTGTGAGTGTGGGGAGGGGGAGGGGGAGTGGGGCTAGATTAACCATTTCACTGCTGTGTGGTTTGGCCTTCATTAAAAAAGAAAATAAATGTCTTAAGCCTTGTATTTTTTAAATACGTTTTTTTAATAAAGGCATATAACAGACATGCTGCATTTAAATTTTTTTAATAAAACATTGTTTTTTATGTTTTTCAAGCCATTTGATTTATGAGGACTTTTGAAATGTCCTCATAAACCACCCATAAGTTGTAATACCAGTGTAATACACGTCATTATACAAATTTGTGTCCTCATAAATCACATAAACCAACCCACACAAACCAACCCACACACACACACACACACACACACCAAATTGACGGTGGGTGGCAATGGTATATTTAAAAGTGCATAATTGTAATATCTGCAAGGCACCCCTAGTCCAATCTTATTAAATGTATGCTTCATCTTTCATTTTAATTTGTAAATTTGATCAATAAATTCAATTATTTAGAATAATAAGATACTATATGGCTGTTACCCTAGGTAGGGCTGATCAAATTACATCATTTACATTGAAAAATAACAATGCATTAAATGATGTTATGAGATTGTTTTAAATATGAGTCAATTAAAAATCGTTGGAAAGAATGATACTTTTAAACATAACACTGAACCGTCACTAGGTGTCGCCAGGCTACCGTCTTAATGAGCGAGTCATTGATTCATTCGTTCAAACGATTCGTTCGAACGACTGATTCATTCATGAATGAGACAGGTATGGATTGGTCATTGAATCTAGGGTTTGCGATGTCTACCAATTTGGCATCAGACGATGTGTACAGTGAAACATCGCGATGGACGATGATATCGGAGGAGGGTCGGGGCTAACGTTTTAATTTTTCACTTAAGCAATAAGCCCCGCAAAGCCGTGTTTTACAGTGGATTTAGAACAGCTAAGGGGCGTAGGCACAACGCGGAGATATTTTCCTCTACATCTCATCAGCAATTTTGATTTCGGCACGCTCTGAGTCTGCAGCAGCTGACCACTAGGAGCGAATGTACATGATGTACAATGTACACGTGACAGAGCAGCCAGATCCAGACTGTGCTTTCGCGCTGTGGCTGGCGCTGAGCCAGAGACAGACGCGTTCAGTGCTTGTCATATTATATCACAACTATTCAGTGTTTTTAACCACATAATGTTTATTTTAGGTTTCAGACATTTAAATGCATATAACTTATAGCAAAACAATACATTTATAGTTTGTAAAATACACAATGGTGTCTATGGAAGCAGCCATAACAACCCATTCAAATATATTTGCCGACGGATTTTATTCATATCAGACACACAGTGTAAGTAACTATAAAGTTAACTCTATTCTTCTCCCAGTTTACCGGCCATGTATTTCGGGAGAAACTGTTTTTTAAACGACAAAACAAACTCACTTACACACATTTGAGAATCAGAATAGAAGATAGTTAATGACATGGTAACCAGGTTTGTTAATATTTATAAATAAAAGCGCTAACGTTACATGTCTATTTTGGCTGTGGTGAATCACGTGCCAAGCATGACGCGTCACCATGGAAACATGGGGGGGGGGGGATCGCGATGCTGGCTTAAAGCAAAGAGGCACAAGAGGCGAAACTCTGATGCTTTTCTGGTAACAGCCACTAGGTGGCGCTTCGGCAGCGCGGCCGCCATTTTGGGATGAATATTCCAACGGGAGTTACTGGACAACAGCACAGATAACAGTTTTTTGAGGTAGTTTTTTCTTGCATTATAGAATATTTCCATTTTATTCAACTTTACACATTTACTACTATTATTAGTTACCAACTCCACTTGGCCTGAAATATATTTTGTACGTTTTAATCCCCTGGATCATGCTACAAACATGATGATCTTATGGAACATTATGCATTGCTGTGTCCGTTATCCTATAATTGCCACAATTTTGTACAGTGGCTGTGTGTTTTTGTTTACATAGTCTTGCTTTAACGGTCATTAATATACGATATAAGAAGTTTACTGTAAAGCTGTTTCTATTGCTGTTGTATAGGCCTAATAGTTGTACAAATAGAGAGTTTGTAGGCCTAATACTGTATACGTGTTGTTGTAGCCATTAAATAAGCGCATTTAGTTTCATATTTGTTCAAATATTATAATGTTTTTTTTCCCCATATTGATTATGAAAAGTGAACAGCATGAGTATGATATCGGGAGACATGAAGTGGCTCATACATGATTTTGACTCATTAGCCTACGCTGTGTTTTGTAGAAAGCCTTTCTTTAAAATTAATTTCGTTTTGTATAAATTCTATGTTATTTTTATTTTTTTTAAATTTAATCGGCTGGATTTAATAAATGGCAAATATAGCAGACATAATCATGACATCCGGCGCCGGCGCTCGTCTTGAGCGAATCTCATCATAAATTAACCGAAATATGCCTCAGACATGAGAAATATAGAAAGATTGCAACTAAATATTTAAACGAAACTATTCCAAACGAAAAGAAATAGGCTACTCTCTGATTATGTTGCACACTCACATATGTTGAAATAACGAGATATTATGTTGAAATAACATTATAAATAATACATCTTTAAATATATTTGATTGAATGCTGAATGTTGTTCTTATTCAATTTAGTAAAATTAAAACTTTAGTTGTGATAATTAAAATGATTGAATATTAAATATCGAAGTTTTGCTCATTTAATAATAGTAGCACAATATAGGCTATAAGTGCGCAGCTCCCCCTGTCAATGATCTAGCACCCCCTCGGCACCTGCGTTAAAAAATCTGGCGCTGCCTCCTCTTTTTACATAATTATTTCAACCTAAAAATGACCTCTGCACTGGGCTAAATATATGTATAATATATGACTGCCGAGTGGCTTTCACCCCAAAATGGCGGAAGCGTAGCGCTGCTGCTGGGCGCTGGTGTTGCAATGGAACGTTCTATTGGCTTTCACTTCTTGTAAATATACGTTCTTTGCTTAAAGTCCCCATGAACCGGAAGTTGCAAACGGCTTTTCTCCAGTGCTGTGACGTATTTCCGAGAGAAACGGAATACTTATGAGGCAAAATAGTGAGCGTGGCTTTTATTTCCAACTAGCACCTGATTGGATCTAGAAAAATGCACCTCCTCGCCATCTCTCCTTTCACACGCTGTGTGCCTGTCTACTGTCAGTTGGAGGGGCGTGATTACGGATGTTAAGCAGACACCCAAACCATCAAGCCTACGTCATCGGGCAAGGTCCTCCAGTGCAGAGGGGAGGGGCATTTTCAGAATTTGATTAAAGATTACGAAGCCAAAAAATTTTTTTGTGTGGATTGACTTGCACGGATGAATTGTTCACCACAAAACGATCAATTTAGGCAAACAAAGTAAGTATGGTCAATTTTGATTTCATGGGGACTTTAACATCGTGATGTCTGTCAGCCATCACGATGGACGATGATATCGTCAATCTTTGAGTAAACCAATTTGTCCAAAATGCTGAATCATTCAGTAATGAGAAAACATGTTGCTGTGAGATGCGCAATGGTTCTGCTGTGATCTTTGTTTAACTATTTTCGCTGCTGAAACAGAAAAACCGTCAATATTGCATCTAAAATGTAAGTGACTTGACGTGTGTGTGTGTGTGTGTGGTGTGTGTGTGTGTGTGTGTGTGTGTTACAGTGAAAAGAGTTTAACCCTTTAAGGCAGTGGATCTCAATCCTGGTCCTAGGGAGCCACTGCTCTGCATAGTTTGTATGTCTCCCTCATTTAACACACCTGATTCAGATCATCAGCTGGTTAGGAAAGAGCTTTATTAACTGAAGTGGGTGTGTCAGATAAAGGAGACATATAAAATGTGCAGAGCAGTGGCACCCTAGGACCAAGATTGAGAACCACTGCTTTAAGGCCTTGTCTTTTTTGGATATATCTTCTTTTTTTTTTTATGTGCATACAACCCATATATTTTAAATGTATTGTTTGCTTTAAATTAAATTAAGATTGTATGTTTGGTAATTGAACCTAAATAAATTTAAAATTAATGTGCTATATTTCAGATCAATATAATTGTTTTCTTTCATTTTAATCAACACTAACTTTATTCTCTATCTGTATTATAAATAACTTATTTCTGCATAAATTAAAAAATCCCCAATAATCCAGACCAACCAGAGCGCACTAATTCTACAACATCATCAGTGCTGAAGCGGAACTACCAGAGCCGTTCGGCAGATAGCGAGCAGATATTTTGTGTCACGTCGTGCACAATAACCCTAAAGGCACCAGGCTGGCGGTGCCACTGGCTTTATATATATATATATATATATATATATATATATATATATATATATATATATATATATATATATATATATATTAGGGATGCACCGATACCACTTTTTCCCAACCTGGTCTCATAGGAAATACGTACCTCTGAACACTTTTTTGCAGCGCCACAAATATGTACCACCCGGTACGTATTGCTTCAGTTTTGAAACACAAATGTCCACTGGGGTCGCTAAAGAGAAGGATTGTATGTGACACTGTGATCGACAGCGTGTATCCATTATCCTAAAACATCGACAGTCAGAGGTACGTAGTATATCCCATTATCCTAAAACTGTGTTATTTTAGTGGTAAATGTTAAGTGGTACGTGTTTTACTGAATCATGTCTGCTGTAATGGTAAATGTAACGTTAAAATCATGTGAGTGCTCATGACGTCAGTAGTAGGACAGATAAGCGATCGCCTGGGTGATTTAGCTGAAGTTCATAAAGTTACATCCGCATACATCTCCAGAACCCCGGCAATGTAGGTACGTTTGTAGCTAGGTGGCTAGTGAGCTAGCGCTTCTACGTGATTTTTTTTTAGTGATATGTTTGCGGTAATGGTAAATGTGACGTTATAATCAAGTGTAAGCACTCTCGATGAAACGAAGGCCCTTCAATTACGTATCCTGTAGTATGTTTTGTAGTTAAGGTTAGGTGGATAACGTTGGTGAGACAAGTTAACCCTGTACTGTCTGAACGATATTTGCACATACACATATTCAACAAATATGTGCAAACAAATGCTAGATATTGCATTACTTTCAATGCAGATAAGCTTAATCTGCGTCTATACAGATCCCATGAAACTGTGAATTCTTCTTCTTTTATGTTTTTAACGGCGGTTGGCAACCAGCTTTTGGTGCATTACCGCCACCTTCTGCTGTCGAAGAATTCTTCTTCTTCTTTAAGAGTTTTATGGCGGTTGGCAAACCAGCTAAAAGGTGCATTTACCGCCACCAACTGGACAGGAGTGTGAAGCGTCAATAGCGTTAAGCAACTTATCTATGTCAAAAAAAAAAAAAAAATATATATATATATATATATATATATATATATATATATATATATATTAAAATTGAAATCTATTTAACTATATCCTGTCAACCAATCCTGTTTCCCTTAGATAGCTAAATAAAGCACTATACACCCTTTTCTCTTTCTGTGCGTTTTGAAATATGCTATCTAATGTCAACGTATACCTACGTATTCTAATGTTTCAATAAAATTGCTTCTTTCTCTATTGTATCCTGAACACTGAATCAACACATGTTCAACTGTTTCTGACAATCCACATTTATCACAATTCCCTGATTCTCTTTTCCCAATGGTAAACAGTGAGTAATTAAGTCCTGTATGCCCTATTCGAAGCCTAGATATAATAGAATCTTCCTTTCTACTTCCGTATTTCTTTCTCTCAACCCCAACTTTGTTTTGAATTTTATACAAATGTCTACCTTTTGTCTCCTTGTCCCATTTCTCTTGCCAGATCTTATTTAGAGCAGATTTTATTATTACTTTAAGTTCAGTTTTACTCAGAGATACATTAATGTCTATTACATTGCGTTTTAAAGATCTCTTTGCCAGCTGATCCACCTCCTCATTACCCTCTACTCCCTCATGTGCTGGAACCCATAGAAATGAAATACGTACTCCTATTCTGTACAGGTTTTGTAGCACTTAATACAAAATATCCTGCCTAGAGGCTGACTTTCCACTATTTATACTCATTAAAACTGAATAGGAGTCTGAACAAATCACTACATCCATTGGTCGAACTTCTTCCACCCATTGAAGTGCCATTAAAATCCCAATCATTTCTGCTGTATATACTGAAACATAATCTGTAATTCTCTTTTCAATACTATATTTACAATGGGGAATGTAAACTGCTGCTGCTGTATGTCCATTGTCTGGGTTCTTAGAGCCATCTGTAAATATCTGGATACTATTGTAATATTCCTGATTTAGATGCTGTTTCACCACTATATTCTTTGTTATGTATATTTCCTTTATTTGCATCTTTTCTTTCAATGTTAAATCTACATATTGTCGAAGAATTGCGTGCGTGTTGCCGTAATACGGGCTTGTACAAAAAACGTGTATTTTTTATGCACGTTTTTTTTTTTTTTTTTGTACAGTAAGAAACTACATTTAAAATAAATTACTGAGAAAGTCATCTGATCGGCCTACACCATTGAAAAATATGGAGGAGGAATTACACCGTGATCTTGAGGAAATAATGGCTGATTTGGAGGAGATACAGGTATTTTGTAAAAAATTAAGTATGTAGCATGCATTCTGCATCAAGCAGTATTTCACTAATGTGTGAAAAGAAAATTAATCATTGGAATTTGGTACTACCATTGTTTGTATTTTTTGCAGCTTCCATAAATGATATTCTGACTCATCATGTTATTGTTCTACCTCTTAAAAATGTATATATTTCGAAGTCATTGTTCTACCTCTTATGTTTGAGTAATACAGAGGCAGTCAAAACACCACCTAAAAAACGAAAAAGAAAGAAGGTTGATCCAAACCTTAAGTGGAAAAAAAGAGACCAAGAAGGATTCTTGGTTTATGAGAAGCGCAAACCAAAGACAGGTATGTTTTTTTTTTTTTTATGTTTTAGGTCCTTCATCATTTTTCACTAAGATTTGTGTAAATCAAAAAAAAAAAAAATGTTTTCGTTTACTTTACTCTAGACCGATCTGGAAGACCAGTGGCCTCAACCATTGCCTCTGCAAGTAACCCTCGAGAAGTTGAGCTCGGTAAGCAATTGTTTTTGTTGATTTTATGTACGAGTGTGTTCAACCAAATACTGTATTTCTATTACATATATTTGACTTTAAATCCCTGAAGTCTGTCTATACTAACAGACAGGTAATTTTGTAAAATACATTATCATATAAGTTGCTGAACAGTTGAAAAGAGTTTCCCTCTCCATTCCTTACAAGTAATCCCATTTCACATTGATTTGCATCTGTTCTGTTGATACTGTTCGCATGATTAAAATTGTCTAATTCTAGGAACTGCAAGCACACCTGAAGCCTCAACTACCAATCAACAGTTTGGAGATGTAGATGCACAACAGATTGTTTACCTCAAATGTTTTTACCCATCGGAACTGTATCACTGACTGTCTTCATGAACTCCCTCCTAAATGAATAAAGCTGATTTAAAAAAAAAAAACCTTTTTATGATAAATGTTAAATGTACAAATTTCCGATAGATAACTTGTTTCATGTCTTTTTAAACAACAAACTGAGTTTTTGCTCTTGGTTTACAAGCTTGTAACATGTAAGGAATTGTAATGTTATTTTATTTTTTATTGCAAGATTTACAGCTACTCCAAAATGCAATAGACTGTGATGAACCCAGATCAGCAGCATCTCATGATTGGGCATTGAGGCGAACCTTGTCCAAAGAACGCTGGCAGGAAGCAAGGCCAAAACTCCTTAACAGTTTGCTTGCTTCAGACTGTGTGCATTATAGTCCTTGTGATCACTGCAGCTTGAAAGAAGCAGTCATCAGGTGCAAGGACTGTTTCCCAAAACCCCGTTACTGTGGGCAGTGTGATGTTTCTATGCATAAGCATCTAGTTTTTCATAACAGAGAGACTCTTATAGATGGGTTCTATAACAACAAGTCCTCCAACTTATACGACCATAATAGTCGATTGCACCTTTCCTCAAATACGACCCACTGCATCGTTTCCTAAAATAGTGCCCCTAAAGGCGGCGGGAGATATGCCACACAGAGTCGCCTCAATGCATTTTGGTTTTTCTACGAGATAATTGAGGCTAATACAGGTAGGTAGGCTATGTTATTAGCGAACCTTGATAGCTAATATAATTTTAGAACAAAATAATATGCAAGGCGCTTTGTGCTGATTCATCTTGCTTTGTGGTGATTAACGTTTTACTTGGGAATGTTGTATGAAATATAAAACAATATGAAACATCCAAAAGTAAATAGAACAGTTAGACATTGTACGTGATATACTTCGCTTTTATTCATATCCGTCTTAAAAACATTCGAAATAGATCGATTTTTGTTACTGGAAAAATATTGCCTATAATTCTGTCGTCTATTCAATATTGAATACAATTAGGCCTACGTCGCGTGTCAAACCATGAGCGACGCGATTTTTCTCATTATTTTAACATGTTTGAGGGTCAAATCATTTGAGCAGGTCACATCAGCATTTTGAAGTTAGTATTTAGTGTGAAATTATTCGGAAATTGGAAAAGATGTGTGTAAGGGACCATGTAAAAAGTCTGCACATTGTTAAAAAACTATTTTGTTCATGTTTCCATATTTCGTTAATCTGACTCGATCATCCAAATTCTATTTTTTAAAGTATTTAACATGTGAATTACGTTTCAGTTCATTATTAATTGACGTACAATTCATATTTCAGATAATATTTTCCAAAAATATCCAATTGTGGAAATTAATAAATAAATACTGAAAATATAGCCTAATCATAATAAATAATCATAATACGCATAAACATTTTTAATAAAATAGTTGTAATGGTTGTTATTCCAAATACAAGCATTATTTTTAATAAAATAATGGAATTATGTATAATAATAATAAATAGAATGGAAAATGGAATTGTATCCACACAAGTGTGTGTGTGTGTGTGTGTGTGTGTGTGTGTGTGTGTGTATATATATATATGTAATATATATGTGTGAATAGAATAGATCTTTAACAATTTTTAAAATAAACTGTGAAAAACATTTAACAGCTCTTTAGAATTAGCAGGATAACAATAAACAGTGAACATAAATAATATGACCAATATTCATTGTAATATACTACATTGTGCTATTTTTCTCTGATTTCTTCATACAGGTGTAAAGCCAGGAACAGAACAAACATTGTTCGAACGACGAACAAGGCTAGAGGACAGCCTTCAAAGGTGATTAACCAAAGGAATCTGATGTTGATTTTTCACATGATCATATTATATTTACCAAACACAGTGCCTCAATGGTTTTGTGTTAGGTCACATGAATCTATATCTATCTTTATATATAGACATATTGGTATTTGTACAAACACGCCATATATATATATATATATATATATATATATATATAGTATATATATATATATATATATATATATATGTATGCCTCTTTATAACAGTCTATAATTATTTATTATAACATTTTATCTCAAACCTCTTCTATAGCCCTCTTCTGATGCTTCTGATAGAAGGCTACCACAAATACAAAAAAAATTCTTAAAGTCCATGGGAACCGTAAGTTGCAAACGGCATTTCTCCAGTGTTGTGACGTATTTCCAAGTGAAAGGGAATATTTAACAGAGGGCAGGGTTTTACTTTACCGCTCCTCATCTCCATCTCGGTTTGAGGGGAGTGGTTAAGCGTTTTCAACCCAAGCCGTCATTAGAAAAGGAACACCATTCCAGACCGGAAGTAACTTTTCGGATCTTGATTAAAGAACACCACGGCAAACAATTTTTTTCAGTGCATTAACTTGCATGGATTCATTTTTTCACCACAAGACTAGAAATATGCACTAAAAAAATAAATAGGGTCAATTTTGAATTCATGTCGACTTTGAGTTGAAAAACAATCCAGCCTTCAAATGAAGCCACCTTATTATACAGTGAAACAAATTAATGATTTCCTTGATAGCACTTTCAATCAGCGAAGACCAAGCTTAGATAAGCATTTCTCTGATTTGCAACTTTTTGTTGATTCTTGTGTTATGGCTATGAGAAAAGCTTCATTGGAGGAGCTTGATCAGCCAAAACGGTATAGACTTAAGAAACATGTGAGCGCTGTTAAAAAAAGACTGAAAATCTGTTACAAGAAATACTAATAGAGCCATGTTTATTAACAGGGTGATATTTTGGGAAGTTTTCTGTTTTTTTTCCCCTTTCCTCATGACAACCTTAAACATTGCAACTTTTAATATTAATGGTTGTCGGGGGATAGAGAAGAGAGCGGCTTTATTTGATTATTTGCACTTGAAGAAAGCAGATGTGATTTTATTACAGGAAACACATTCAGATCAGCAGAATCAGACACAGTGGACTGGTGGTTGGAAAGGCAATGTTTTGTTAAGTCATGGAACAAACCTTAGTGCTGGTGTTGCCATTCTTTTTTCCCCATCTGTTAGTAGTCAACCAGATATGGTTGAGGTTGTGCCTGGTCGGATTTTGAGAGCTGATATTGCTATAGGTGATGCACATTTTTCCTTTTTTAATGTGTATGCTCCAAATATTGGTCAAGAGCGTATCATGTTTTTTAAAAAACTTTCTAATGCTTTATCACAGTGTCCTCAGGAAAATATTCTTGTACTTGGTGGTGATTTTAATTGTACTGTTAATCCAGATGTGGATAGGAATCATGATGAACCTCATCCACCGTCTGCTGAGAGTTTAAAGAAATTACTTAATGATCACAATTTAGTAGATCTGTGGAGGGAGGCCTTTCCTGGGGTTACACTGTGGTGAACGTGATTTCACCAAGTACCACATGATCCAGGATCAACATCTTTGTTGATCCTGGATCAACTTTCCAATCAACCAATCAGATTTGAGGGACAAGTTTACTGTTTATGTCAGGTTTAGGCTTAGAACCAGGGTGAAGTACTTAAATATCAGTGTTATTCACCTTTCATTACCCTCTGATTTTAGGGAAAAGTTATGGGTAGGGTTAGGTTTAGGGGTAGGAATTGGGTAAGGAATACATTTTGGGACAGGAATGTTGATCCAGGACCAACAACATATGTTGATCCAGGACCATGTCTTACTTGGCAAAATCACGGTGACCGTTAGACTGTACTCATGGTTGAAAGCGAATTCAAATAATATGTCAGGAGCTAGACTTGACCGTTTCTATGTTGCAAAAGGCAATAGGGGAAAGTTCTTTAATAGCTCAATTTCGCCATCTTTTTTATCAGATCATCACTATGTATCTATTAAAGTTTCTGTCTCAATTCCTAGATTCTCTAAATCACATTGGCACTTTAATAATAGATTATTGCAGGACTGCACCTTTATTCACTCTTTTAATCTTTTCTGGAAAACTTGGAGAGAGGAGAGATGCAGTTTTAAGTCATTGAGTCAATGGTGGGTCATCGGCAAAGCTCAAATTAAGACTTTTTGCCAACAGTACACTGCACATAGTAGGCTACTAGAGCCCTCAAAGAAAAAATGATGTCTCTGGAAAAAGATATTCTTGGGCAAAGCAGTGATTCTACCCATAACAATTCATCATTTATTGACTCTGTTTCAAGAGATAAGATCCTTTTAAAGAACTTATTGGAGGAACGAGGAAAAACAGCCCTTCTAAGGACCAGGTTTGCCCAGCTGAATGACATGGATGCTCCAACAGTTTTCTTTTTTGGTCTTGAAAAAAAGTCGAGAGAACAGAAGATCTTTCATCAATTGAAGATGCCATGTGGTGGAGTTACAACTGATCAACGGGAAATTCAAGCACATGCTCTTTCCTTTTATGAGGATTTATACTGTTCCGAGAAATGTGATGGAGCTGTAGCTGATGAATTTTTATATGATCTATCTAAACTATCTCAAGAGGATCATGATGACTTGGACAGTCCTATATCATTTGGTGAAATTTCTCAAGCGGTTCAGGAGATGTGTTCTGGGAAATCACCTGGGTTGGATGGACTTTCAACAGAGTTTTTCAAGTCTTTCTGGAACTTAATTGGACAAGACCTGTATGATGTTTTTCTTGAATGTATTGAGCAAGGAACTCTTCCTTTGAGTTGTCGAAGGGCAATTTTAACACTAATCCCAAAAAAGGGTGATCTTGGGTGTTTAAAGAACTGGCGTCCGGTATCATTGATCTGTGCTGATTTTAAAATATTGTCAAAAGCATTAACTAATCGACTTAAAAAATGTATGGTATCAATCATTCATAATGATCAGACGTTTTGTATTCCTAAAAGGTCGATTTTTGACAATCTCTTTTTGTTGAGAGATACTATTACTGTTGCAAAAATGCATAATTTGGATATTGGGTTTCTTTCACTAGACCAAGAAAAGGCGTTTGACAGGGTGGACCATCAATATTTATTTAAGACCCTGGAAGCTTTTGGTTTTGGCCCTTATTTTGTTTCTCTCATCAAAATGTTATATAATGACATTTACAGCATGCTAAGACTTAATGGTTCCCTAACTAGGCCTTTTTCTGTAACCAGGGAATAAGGCAAGGGTGCCCTCTTTCAGGTCTCCTGTATGCAATATCCATTGAGCCTCTCCTAGCGTCTCTTAGGGGGCAACTACATGGTGTTAATATTCCCAGTTTCCCCAGAGTAGATCCAGTTAAACTTACAGCTTACGCAGATGACATAACAGTTGTTATAAAAGACTCGGAAGATGTTTCAAGATTGATTTCTTCTTTAGATAGATTTCGTAAAGCTTCATCTGCATGTAATAACTGGGGGAAATGTGCATCCTTGCTGTTGGGAAAATGGCAGGGTGGAAGACCTCCCCAGCTCCCACCACAATGTAAATGGGCTCGAGATGGCTTTAGAGTCCTTGGTCTTTACTTTGGGACTAATGGTTACACAGAAAAGAATTGGGAAGGTCTTTTTGATCGGGTGATTCTTAGAATTCAGAAGTGGCGATGGATCCTTCCACAACTCTCTTATAGAGGGAGATGCTTGGTTATAAATAACTTGGCAGCTTCAATGCTATGGCATAAATGTACTGTGTTGGATCCTCCCAAAGAATTACTTATTGGTGTTCAAAAAGCATTTGTTAATTTCTTTTGGGATGGTTGCCATTGGATTCCTCCAGGTGTCCTGTATCTCCCTGTGGCAGAGGGAGGGCAGGGACTAATACATTTAGAATCTAAGATTATGGCAATGAGATTGCATACACTGCAAAAACTCATGTACTGTTCAGATCATGTGCCTTGGGTTGCTATTGGTCTTCAAATTCTCAAGAGTCTTGGAGGAATTGGTCTTGACAAGCAGTTGTTCCTAATGCAGAAATCCTTTGTGGAGAAGACACATTTTTTGCCTTTCAGTTTTTATGGATCAGTGTTTAAATCATGGGATTGTTTTAAACTGCTAAGAAGAGAGGATGAGCATTATGGTATTGCTGAACCTCTTTTCTTTAATCCTCTTTTTGAAGTGCCATATAATATGTCCTCATCTTTAATCACCAAATTTTTGAATGCTGGCATTACGAAAGTAATGGACTTGATCGATTTAACAAAAGGCCAGTGGCGAACTGAACATGAACTTGCTAATCAAGTTGGGCTAACTTCGGTTAGAATTGTGGAGGGATTAGTTAGGAATCTAAAGGCCTCTTTTCCTCCGATGTTGACTTCTTTTATAAATAATGTTCTTCTGAATGGTTTTATTCCTCAGACATTTCCTGAATTTAAGGTGGTTCTTAAAGATTGGGAATCAGTTGATGATACAAGCCTAACAAACTTACTGAAAGGGTACGGGGATTTGATATTTTATTGTATTGAGAAAAAAATGTTATATCATATTTGTGTGAAGTCTGTACATCTTGGGCAATTGAAACAAAGACTGGACACTAAATGGAGAACTGTGCTTTCTATTCCTGATGAGGTATATCCATCCTGGAGATTGCTGTACAAACCCCCTATCTCTAAGAGATGTGGAGACCTTCAGTGGAGGTTATTGCATTGTATTATTGCCTCAAACTCTTTTATTTCAAAGCTTAATGAGACTGTTTTACCGATATGTCCTTTTTGTAATGCAATTGACACTGTTTTTCATATGTTCTGTGAGTGTCATAGACTCTGTTCATTGTTTGAATTGTTGGGAGAAATGATTGTAAAATTGGGTTTCTCGTATAACAATAGTCTATTTATATTGGGTTGCCGAAATAGGAAGTCTTGGCAGCAACAGTGTACACTTGCCAATTTTCTAATAGGTCAAGCTAAATTAGCAATTTTTAAGACGCATCAGTGCAAAAATCCTGGAGAGGATGTAAGCATGGTGCCCCTTTTTAAGTCTTTGGTGAAGTCAAGAGTGGTCATTGAATATACCTATTATCGGCACACTAACAATATCTCTTATTTTGAATGGAGATGGGGTGTTGGAGCGGTTCTGGTGACTATAAGTGAATCAGGGAATCTGGTATTTAATTGGTGATAAGAATTGTTTGTTGTATATTTTTTTTTTTTAGTGTGTTTGTAAATTAAAGTGTGTTAAAAGTCAAAGTCTCTCTCTCTCTCTCTCTCTCTGTGTCTCTCTCTCTCTCTCTCTCTCTCTCTCTCTCTCTCTCTCTCTCTCTCTCTCTCTCTCTCTCTCTCTCCTCTCTCTCTCTCTCTCTCTCTGTGTCTGTCTGTCTGTGCGAACTTGTAGTTATTTATCATATTCTCAGATTTATAATTGTGTCTCTCTCAATTTCATTCCAGCTCCACAAGTGGGAACTTTTAGAGATGTTCCCAATCCTTCTCCTTGCCAGGAGAACCTCAAATGGTTTTTCTGCTGAGTGCTTCTGTCCATGGAAGATGGATACAGAAGATACTCAGGATGCTTTTCTTACAATAAAGAGGTTGTATGAAAGTCTTCTTAATGGTAATAAACTATTATTGCTTATTATTAGTGCATCCTCAATTGATTTGATAATTCATTTGAAAAGACAGTAGTAATAGGTTTTACCGACAGTATATA
This sequence comes from Chrosomus eos, assembly GCA_036326025.1. Taxonomy (NCBI): domain Eukaryota; kingdom Metazoa; phylum Chordata; class Actinopteri; order Cypriniformes; family Leuciscidae; genus Chrosomus; species Chrosomus eos. The sequence continues at coordinate 45,108,446 of CM070821.1, forward strand.
CATTTGCACATGGCCAAGCAGACTTTATTTTTTCTCACCTTAGGTTATAAAAAATGTATATAAAAATAATATTCCCAACCTTTTTACATAGGGGAAATTACATAAGAAAACTTGAGCGGGGTATTATTTTGATAATGTCAAATTGATATTACATTAGTAAATACAACCCCTACGTGGACTTAAACATAATACAGTTTTTCTCGATTGCTAAGACACATTTCTTGAAAGCTGCTCTCCTTTTCTCTAAACTGTGAACACAAAACCCAATTTTCAAGCTACATTCACAAAACCTCAGACTCTTCTTGCAAAACCAAACTTTCACCTCAAAACAGTTCAATCTGTGCTCAAAACTGAACTATGCTGTCAAATCGTGCCCCTAGTCAATCAAAATTAAAAACACTACTGAACAGTCACTAAACACTATGTAGAAAAATAGAAAACACAATGCTCAGGACATGAAGCTGGAGAAATAAATGTTTATTGTTCACTGTAGGCTAAATGCATGTTGCAAAACAAAACAAAAACCTGTGCATTTAGCACTTGTACAAAAAGACAAAACAGAAATCTTGTGCATTTACACGTAGCACTTGTAAAAACAAAGAGAAATCTTATGCATTTGCCACTTGTGTACAGTAAGCCCATGTAAAAATAAAGTACAAAAATATACATGGAATACTAGGCCTACAAACAGTTAGACCAACCCTCCATTACAATACTACAGTACATTGGTACAGTGATGTACTGAAACATATTTACTTACAGTATACTGTGGTATAGTATATAGTATGACATAATATATACTGTACCACAGTATACTGTATACACACAAACGTATCACAGGTGGCAAAAGTCAAACACATTTAAAGCACATGTGTCACCACTTGAACACAAAAACTCAAAATTGATCACACTTGTGGCTAATGATGTGAGGGAACATGTACAGTAAGCCAGTTCAGAGAGCACTGGTTTGTGAGGCCTTACAATGGATAGAAATCTGAGAGGAAGAGTTTGTGTGAGAGGAGGTCGAGGTGGTCAGCGAAGACAAAGAACAGTAATAACTGATGAAATCAGAGCTACTGTGATTGACCATGTTCTTGTCCATGGTATGAGGATGAGGGAGGCTGGACAAAGTGTACAACCAAACATCAGTAGATTCGCTGTGTCCACCATAATCCGAAGATTTAGAGAAGAGAACAGGTAATTACCTTTTTTTGACATTATAGTACAGTTTGTAATTGTGGTCAACATTTACATACTGCACTATAATGTCAAAAAAGGTAATTACCTGTTCTCTTCTCTAAATCTTTGGATTATGGTGGATTTCCATATCCATTTCATCCGATATTACTGTTCTTTGTCTTCGCTGACCACCTCGAACATCTCGACCTCCTCTCACACAAACTCTTCCTCTCAGATTTCTATCCATTGTAGGGCCTCACAAACCAGTGCTCTCTGAACTGGCTTATGTAGGCCTATATGTTCCCTCACATCATTTGCCACAAGTGTGATGAATTTTGAGTTGTTGTGTTCAAGTGGTGACACATGTGCTTTAAATGTGTTTGACTTTTGCCACCTGTGCTCACCATTATGCAGCACGGGTGCATCACAATGAAAATGTGTTGGCAAGTTGTGTCTAAACAGGTGAAAAGTGCTTATGGTTTTGCCAAAAGAGTGATTGTTTCAATCAGAGGGTTCAGGCAACTGAGCATTTGGTTCAGACAATAGGGTTTAGTGTTTTAGCAATTGAGAAAAACTGTAATAAAATAAATAAAACTACAAAACCATAAGAAAACTTTATTTTTTTCATTTGTTTTTGCTGAATTATTATTAAATTATTATTTTTCTCATGTCCACATCACAGTTTCTTTTTTCCAACAGTGGCTATTGCAGATAAAGAAGCGAGCAGCATGGGAGAGAGTTCTGCCATAAACAGCTCACAGACAGAGACTCCACCAGCAGACCCACCATCAGAGGCCACACCTCTGCTCACCTGTAATGGTAAAATGTCTCATTCAATAGAACGGACATGTTCTTGTACAGCAAACCGTTTTGTGGTCTTATCACCTGTCACGCACCGAATAATAGTATCTGTCCAAATTCAGACCCTAAGAGTTACACTCATTACACGTATTACACTCATAAAATCATAAATGTTTCATCCTTGAAAACAACAGCAAAATACAACACATATATGTTGTTTAAATCTACAATTTCTTTCCATAGATTACTGCATTATACTATATTAAGGTGAGCACATTGAATGAACTGTAACTGTACATGGTGGTGTATACTTGGTCATTCAATTTCACACCATGTATGTCTTTGTGAGGCTGGAATACACTACATGACTTTTGCCCATATTTTTGCCTCGATTCAGAAATTGATGCTAGTTGCCGAAAGTCAGAGCCAGCCTACACATTCGGGCCAGTAAGATTTCACAGAAAATCAAGTAGTGTATGATAGCCACAGACTTTTATTTTTATTTATTTTTTAGCTTCATGTTATGATTCCATCCAGGTGAAGGATATCAAACATGTTTTATAATTTAAGACAATTTTTATAACACTTCCCCCCTGTTTCACAGACAAGGCTTAAGTTTGTCCCAGACTAAAATGGATGTTTGAGCTGTTTTAACTTATTTAACTTTTCTAGGGCACATTTCTAAGTTACTTAAATGTCCTAATTGAACTAAGGCTTAATCCTGGCTTAATCTAAACCCTTTCTGTGAAACCGGGCCATATTGTTTTATTTGGTGATGTGTTTCCTAAGCAATGAGGCACATTTTTTTTTGTTTATTGTACCCAGAACAGAGGCTACAAGTTGTATAGTGTATTTCAAACTTTAAAGAGAGTTTTCTTTTAAATGTGTTGATTGCAGGAGCTTATGCAAAGGTTCATATCATAATTTTATTTTTCCAACAGTGGCTATTGCAGATAAAGAAGCGAGCAGCATGGGAGAGAGTTCTGCCATAAACAGCTCACAGACAGAGACTCCACCAGCAGACCCACCATCAGAGGCCACACCTCTGCTCAGCCCTGAGTCTGACACTCTTTTACTTCCTCCTGCATCTTCCTCTTTGGCTTAAGTGCATACCAACACGAACTGGAGCCCACCAACTAAAGAGAAGACATAATGGGGAATAAAATTCCACAGACTGGTTGGGCACTTTAAATACCGCTTAATCCAATTAATCTTGAACGTGTAAATTAAAGTAGTAAAATCAAGAAAACTAAGACCACCTTTACTGTACTCATTCATCATAACAGACTTTTTCAGATAATGATTACGATTTTTCCATACAAAATCATAAAGGATTTTATCTATGGTTTTACACATGTGTTGATCTATATATAAAGATAGAGCAGCGTATGTTACCCTTGATATTCCTTCCGCTTTCGGAAGTAAAATCCTGCCTTTCAAAGATAAGTCACGTAATAGCCACAAGTTAAATTTCTTCTTCATTTTTTCAACAATGGGAGTGAGGTTATTCTTGCTTCTTTGGGGTTCACTTTTATCAATTACAATACCCAAGTAAGAAATAGAGCTTTTCACAGGAATATTAGCAATTAAATCAACATCACAATCTTTAAGAGCCAGCAATTCACATTTTTTAAGGTTTAAACGGAGACCAGAGGCTTTACTAAAGACTTCTATTACTTCAATAGCAAGAGGAACCTGGGAGCTGTCTTTTAAAAACAGTGTTGTGTCATCTGCCAACTGACTAATAATAATCGTCTTCCCAGCAATGGAAATGCCCTGCAAATTACTATTTTTAATATGTTCACATAAAAGTTGGGCTGAAAGTAAGAAAAGATAGGGAGAAATAGGGCATCCCTGTGGAATTCCACGCCTGATTTCAAATCTAGGAGAGGACCCATTTTTAAGCTTAATTGAGCCATTTGCATTACTATATAAAGTTTTGATTGCATCACAAAAGAAATTCCCAAAGCCAAATTTCTTGAGAGAAGAGTAAAGAAAATTATGTTCGACAGTATCAAAAGCCTTAAAAAAGTCTAAGAAAAATATAAAGCTGTCATCAGAAATTAAATATGAATAATCAACTAAGTCTAAAACTAATCTAATGTTATTGGAGATATGCCTCTTAGGCATAAAGCCTGATTGGGTTTCATCAATTAAAGTATCTAATACTTTTTTTATTCTTCTAGCAAATATCAAAGCCAAAATTTTATAATCATTGTTCAAGAGGCTAATAGGACGCCAATTATCAATATATAACAAACCTTTGCGAGGCTTAGGGAGTAACGTAATCAAACCCTGAGTCATACTCCGTGGTAACGTTTTGGCTATTATACTTTCATTAAACACCTGCAGTAAGAAGGGCGCCATCTGCTGGGAAAACAACTTGAAAAACTCAGACGACAGACCATCTGTCCCAGGTGACTTGTTGTCTTTTAACAGATCTAAAAACTGACTGACTTCTGTCAGGGATAAGGGAAGGTCCCATAACTCCCTTTACGAGTTGTCGAGCTTAGGGGTATTATGTAGAGAATCACGGAATATCGAAGAACAATCGTCATCATATTCTGAGGTATATAAGTTTTTATAAAATGAGGAACAAAAATCAGATATTAATTGTTGATCATCACTTATAGAGTTGCCAATTTTTAATTCATTAATGGTATTCATCTTTATATGATATTTTTCCAGTTTGAAGAAGTATGAGGAATTTTGTTCCCCTTCCTCTAACCACCGTTTCCGAGACCTTATAAAAGCTCCTTCTGCCTTCTTTTTATATATTTGATCCAGACTCTCTTGTAGATTAAGCATTTCTACTTTTTCCTCTTCTGTTAATACGTCTGGAGATATTTGAGACAATGCCGAAATGCCTGTGATAACTCTTTGTTCCTCCAACTTTCTAATTTTAGCAAGTTTACTACCAAGCTTCCTAAGGTATTTTGCTGATTCATATTTAAATAACTCCCAATTAACACTAAAAGAATTTTCCACCACAGCCTTGTTAAAAAAATGTTTAATCAACTGTGGGATTTTCTGTCTAACCTCCTCCACTTTAAGAAGAGAATTATTTAGTTTCCAATACGTGGCTTTATAATCATTATCTGAAAATAATTTAATAGAGATGAATATTGCTTTATGATCGCTTAATGGACAGGGAAGAATGTCAACTGAGATATCCTGCTCTTTAATACTTTTTGACACTAACCAGAAGTCTATACGAGAAAGTCTAGTGTTGTCTTTGTTACTCCAAGTAAACGAAGCAACATCTGGGAATTTAACTCTCCATATGTCAGTTAAATCATACCTGTCCATAAAGAGCTTAAAATATGCATTTCTATTATTATCCCGTGTAGGTGGCCATCTGTCAATTTCAGAATTAAGCGTAACATTAAAGTCTCCTCCCAGTAAAATGTGCGAGTTTGGGAATTTTGTTAGCCAAAACTTGAGTCTATTTTCTATATTAACAAATAATTGGATGTTTTCTAAATTAGAATTGTACCCGTAAATGTTGAAGATAATTAAAACAATCTTGTTATAACCAACCACTTGGCAGATAAAATGCCCTTTTGGATCTGTATATGTGTGTAAAATGTCACCACTATATTTATTCTTCAACGTTAAGACACCAGCTGATCTTTCTGAACCGTGAGAAAACCACAAATCATTCCCCCACTGAGATCTCCAAAAATTCTCATCATTTGAGATTGAGTGAGATTCCTGACAAAATGAGAATTCTGTGTTCAGCTGTTTAACAAATAAAAATAAGGCTTTACGTTTAGTTATATTTCTTAACCCCCCTGGCATTTAAAGAAACTATAGACAATGAGATTTTCAAGAATAAAGACTTATAAAGTACAACGGAACAATCAACAAACAATTATATTATATGTTATACTGAGCACCAATGCACCTTCAAATAAAAATAGAGTTATATGGTGGAAACTTAAAGGTGCATTGCGCAACATTTCATGTTAAAAATACCCGTTTTTTAACCCATACATGCGTAAACAATTGCCTGATGGGCTGAATGAGCCCTTCTTTGCTCACTGAGATTGCCTCTATAGTCCTGTACAGTAAAATATATAAGAGGGATTCGGGCTCGAATCTGAGACTGGGCGTGACGTCATGCGCGTTCACGCTCACCAGGCGATGTCTAGGAGGTTTGTTATTATGAGCCGCCATTCTCCGTATCAGCGAAGACAACTCGAGCGACAAAACTTTAGTCAACTTTTGACAAAATAGAAGATGGATTCAAAGAGACCGGCTTGAAGTTCATTCCAAACCCCAACGCAAACTCCATGTAAGACAAAGAAAAGAAAACTTTTGTCTAGTTATTGACCAAAAGGGCCAAATTGGAGTCAGGTGTCGGAATAAGACGAGACGAGAGTCAGCATCGGGAAGGCTTTCAACAAATGGATAGATCTCCGGTCTGCTCTAGGACTCAAACTGGATCCTCAGTTGGCTGTTTTCTTGATAAAACGGTAAGATATAACGTTACCCCAGTCTCTAATGTCTGATACGGCAAATCTATGACAACAAATGACGATGCGTAAAATGTGTAATGCTTTAGCCTAAGCTAGATAAATGTACAATCAGAATTCATTTGACTAACGTTACCATTGTCAGTGAAAAGGTTCATAAACTAGGAATTGTCTTCGGAAGAATAGTACAACATGAAACATAAAACATGTCCCATAAAAGATGCTAACTATGTTTTTGTGTATGGCCTACCGGTAGCCTTGTGTTCTTTGCTAACGTCCTTTGCCTGCGCTCTGCTCTTCTATCTTCTTCCATCATATTACTTTAGACTTTCCACCATAGTCTTTAAACGCCGCCGTTCGTACTCCGTTATTAAGGTCCCGGCGAGGCAGAACAGGAACATTGCGATAGCCTCCTCCATGCTGGGTTGTTGTTGTTGTATGTGGCGCCGCCGCCGCCGTGCTCGCGTCACTCCCTTTTACTCGTCGGTTCTGGCCACTGGCGGCCAGTGCGAACGCAAACAGCAAAACCCAGTTTGGGGGAGAGTAGTTCTTAGAACTAAGTTCCCGTAACTACTTGTTATGAAAGCGGATATAGTGCCATTTGATTGTTTATTACCTTGAGACATTTGAGTGTACTTTGTTGACCAACTGTATATGGTATGATTATTATTTTAAGCTTTTACAAATTAATAACTTATATTGCTCATGAACGTGTTTCGATAATAATACAATCATAAGTGGATTCAGTAAACACTTAACACAGTTTAACATGGAGATAGATGGAAAGTTTTCTTCTACCCCCGTTTTCCCTCACATATAAGTGTGTAATTTACTCAAATGCCTTTCCTTTCATATATGTAAAATGACTTGCAGATTTATAACTTTATAACCTCTGAAGACATTATGACTGTAAACAAAAGATGTGTGCGGCTGATGCTGCTTTGGTTATGAACAGCTCGTGCTCGTGCAAGCGTGCGTGTGATCCATGAGCGTGCACATCTCTGGTTGCAGTTTCGCTTGTCGCCAGAGGGGGTGTAGTTCTGCAAAAACTCAGAGACCTGTGTTATGCACCTTTAAGAGCATATTTGTTGCGACTCAGAAAAAGGAAAGACGACTAACGTATTAATCAAAATATGATAAAGTCTTTTAAATTGTTGGTCAATAAGTATAAACTTTTAGAGAATATATATTAAGCTACATCCCACATAAACCTTCTTCACTAATCAAAATTAAGGATCAGGTTTCAAAACAAGGTGGGCAAGAGCCTGAAGAACATTGTGTAAAGACTCAAAATATAAAAGAATAAGTCTCAAAATATAAAAAAAAATATGAGGAACGAGAAAGTCGTCTCATGTTCATTATTGCAGAAATTTAGAACCATAAGAGTTCAGTTCTTCAAGTGATTTCCTTCCCATTGACAAAAGCCCGTGCACCAACAAAGTAGGCAGATTTTCCTTCACTACGTGCTTTACTCACCAACGGCCACATCTTCAGCCTGGCCTCCTTGACAGGTTGAGGGAGATCTTCGACAAAGCGAAGCTTGTTATCACGCATGACGGGGTGATTTTTTGCCGCTTTCCATAGAGCATCTCTGTAGGATCTCTGGGAAAATCTGATGATAATTGCTCTCGGCCGAGAGCTGGCTGGTGTTAGTTTACCAATGCGATGTGCGACGTCGATCGCTGGTGTCACTTTGTCATCTGGCAGAATACTCCGACAGAGCTCTGTAACCTTTTCCTTCACGTTTTCTGCCGTGTTTTCGGCTATTCCATAGACCTTCAAGTTCCACCTTCTTGAGTAAGTCTCCAGTTCACACACGCGAGTCAGGAGTGCCGTCACTTTTTTTTCTTCCTCTTTAAGGCGGCCATCAACATTCCTGACTCGCAGTTGTGTTTCTTTTATTTCACTGCATACAAAGTCCACAGTTCTCTTACGAGAGTATCTCTCGTACTGCGTAATATCTTACGCTACGGGGAAAACTCTTTTCCACGAGATATTGAAGCCAAAAATTATCCTTAATTTTTTTATTAATGTAAAACGCTTTGCAGCAGCAAGCAGACATAGGCGAGACAGCTCGCGCGCCTATTGGCTGCCCTGCGGCAATAGCAGCAGCCTATCGAGAGAGGCTCTGCGTGACGTCTCGACGAATGGGGGCCTTTCGCGCCCATATCGTCACGTCCCGCAAGAAAGGGCGTGGTCTCGCCCCATATCTAGGCTCGATAGCTGCTCTTACGTTGATTTTCATCTCTTCAGCGAAGCCTCCCGCATCGCTGGATCCAGAGTGAGAAGCCGCGCCGTCGACCTGTAGCCTTCAGCGGGACGTGCCATCGAGCCTGGAGTCGCTGGCCTCGCCGCCTTCAGCCGCCGTACCTGCTGCGCTTTCCGGCGTACATATCCTTTCCTCTGCTTAGAGTGTGTGTGTGTGTGATTGCATTATCTGCCTTTTTTTCCCACCCCTCTAAAAGAGCGGCGTCTTTTTAAAGATGCCTTCCTGTGGTTCTTGCCGAGCCCCACTCAGCGATGAGGACCGCCATGTCATCTGCGTGTCCTGCCTGGGTGAGGATCACGCGGCCATCGCGCTCGCTGACGGCGGATGCCATCATTGTGAACGTTTGCCTATGGTGACTCTGCGGACTCGCCTAGCTTCGTTATCCAAGCCCGCATCCCAGCCTGCCGTGACGCCGCGCCGCAAGAAGCGCCGCGCCCACGCGCGCCCCGAGCTATTTCCAGCCCGCCAAAGCTCGCCGGTTCGCCCGGCAGCTTCGCCGGCTTCGCTCGAGTCGCTCACGGACGGACAGTGGCCGCCGTCTGCCGCCGCGTCCGCACTTGAGCTCGACGAACTTACCGGAGACGGCATTGAAACTGAGCCGATGCGTCCGCTCTCTCAAGCCGTGGATTACATCGGCCTCGACTGAAAGGCGCTCGCGCAACTAACGCGCAATAGGCTGGACGGACGCTTTCTCGGGAAAGACGAAGCTCCGTCACAGTCGAGACCCGCGCCTTTCCCCCCTGAATGGTGAGAAACATTTGTGGCTAACGCTATCCGAGATGACGGAAGCTGAGCGCTCCGTGTTCCTCGACGTTCTCGCTCTGCTGGACGCCGCCCCCCTCAGCGCGGGCCCCGGCCGAGGATTGAGATAAAGCCCGAGGTCTCAAGGCCTTCCTAGTCTCTCTAGGAAAGCGACGGTGTTCAGTTGCCGCTGCGGCCGGATTTCCACCAAAACTTCTCGCTCGTTCAGTTCCAAGCAATGTGACTGTTTCAGTGTATTTCGCAGTGAGCAAGCTGGTTCCACAGCCCGCTTGCCTGCTGACAAAGGCCGTCGTTTCGGCTAACTAGCAGCGCCGCCAGGCCCGAGATCAAACACCGCGCTCTCGCTCTGCTGGACGCCGCCCCCCTCAGCGCGGGCCCCGGCCGAGGATTGAGGTAAAGCCCGAGGTCTCAAGGCCTTCCTAGTCTCTCTAGGAAAGTGACGGTGTTCAGATCCCGCTGCGGCCGGATTTCCACCAAAACTTCTCGCTCGTTCAGTTCCATGCGTTGTGACTGTCCCAGTGTATTTCGCAGTGAAGCAGCCGGTGTCTCAGCCCGCTTGCCTGCGCACAAAAGCCGTTTCTATGGCTACCCAGATAAATCCAATAAAGAGTGCATTTTCTGGTGTTCCCACGGGATTCGCTCCGCTCGCTTTCTCTGCGCGTCCCGCCATAGAGAAGCTGAGCGCGGCCAGGCTGCCCGCTGTGATCAGCGCGCCCCCCGCCTCGAACGCTGTAAACACGGTGTTGTGTTCCCAGTACACAGGGGCTCTCGAGCCGCCGTCCTGCCGCGGCCAGAGCCCAGATTTCATTCTACCCCTAGCTATTCACGCAGATGCGTGGTCAAGGCTTCCCGGGGTATCAGAATGGGTGTTGAACACTATAACGAGAGGCTGCTCGCTACAGTTCGCTCGACGCCCCCGCCGTTATACGGCGCGAGTCGAAACTACGGTGTAAAGCGAAGTGTTTCATCTACTTCGAGCCGAGATAGCGAAACTACTGAGAAAAGGGGCTATAGAACCTCTATCTCAGGGCGAAGGGGGCTGCTGAACAGAACGCTTGTGAAGCGCCAGTTCAGAATGCTTACGACCAGGAAATACTGGTTCATGTCAATAGATCTGAAAGACGCCTATTTTCAAATACAAATAGCGTCCCATCACAGGCGATTCTTGAGATTCGCCTTCGAGGGCCAGGCATATCAATACACAGTCCTGCCGTTCAGCCTGTCCCTAGCACCCCGTACGTTCACGAAGTGCATGGACGCGGCCCTCGCCCCCCCTGAGACTTCGGGGCATGCGAGTTTTGAACTACTTGGACGATTGGCTGATTCTAGCTCGTTCACGAACGGAGCTCATAGAACACAGGGTCGCATTACTCGAGCACCTCGAGGAGCTGGGCCTTACAGTCAGTTGGGCGAAAAGCTCACTGCTCCCCAGTCGGAGAATTTCCTTTCTGGGAACAGTGTCAGACTCGCTATCCATGACAGCACGCCTGTCACCGGAGCGCGGATTGAATATTCAGCACGTCGCGAGATCCTTCCGCCACGGCTCTATAGTCCCGCTCAGAAGGTTTCAGAAAATGCTGGGTCTGATGGCCTCAGCAGCCTCCGTACTCCAGTTGGGCCTGCTCCGCATGCGCCCACTGCAGCTATGGCTAAAAGCACGAGTTCCCCCCCAGGGCGTGGACCGCAGGTCTATTTCGCCTCAGGGTCGACCTTCAGTGCATTTCGGCTCTGAAACCATGGAAAGCAACCGACTGGTATCAGTCAGGTGTGAGTCTGGGGGATCCCCTCGAGTGTGAAGGTGGTGTCTACGGACGCCTCCACTTCGGGGCAGGGAGCGCTGCTCGAGGGCAGACCGCTAGCTGGCCTATGGTCAGTACGGGAGAAGCTCCTTCACATAAACTGCTTGGAATTAATAGCAGTCGACAAAGCGCTACGGCGCTTCTGTCCCCAGATAAAAAGCCACCACGTACTGGTCCGGTCGGACAACATGTCAGGGGTGGCGTACATAAATCACCAGGGCGGCGTCAGGTCCCGAAACCTTTACAGGCTGACGGAACGCCTCCTGGTCTGGGCTCAGCACAACCTGCTCTCGCTGAGAGCGGCGCATGTGCCTGGTCACCTAAATGTGGGGCCAGACAGGCTGTCCAGAAACAACGTCCCAGCAGGAGAATGGTCTCTGCACCCGCAGACGATCCAGCTGCTGTGGGAAACGTTTGGCAAAGCGCAGGTGGACCTGTTCGCGTCCCAAGAAAACGCTCACTGCCCGAGATTCTTCTCGAAAAGCCGGGACGCGCTGGCCCATGTTTGGCCCCGCCGCCCCCTATATGCTTTTCCCCCTGTCTCACTCCTGCCTCAGGTGTTGGAGCGAATCAGGAGGGAGGGATGCCCAGTGCTACTCATAGCTCCGCTCTGGACAAACCAGTCGTGGTTCCCTGTCCTGATGCAGCTGACCAGCGCTGCCCCATGGCCTTTACCGTTGAGGAGAGACCTCCTCTCTCAGGCGGGAGGCTCGATTTGGCATCCTCGCCCGGATTTGTGGTCCCTGCACGCAGGGGCCATCAACGGGTACCCGCTGACCTCCCAGAGGGAGTGTTAAACACGATCGCGCAGGCTAGAGCCCCGTCTACCAGACGGCTCTACACCTCGAAGTGGTCTGTGTTCTCTGCTTGGTGTCAAGCGCAGAGCTTTTCACCTGTAGACTGCGGGGTTACGGAAGTGCTTTCCTTCCTTCAGGAGCTACTGGATAAGGGCAGGACCCCTTCCACGCTCAAAGTATACGTGGCGGCCATAGCAACGTTTGTAAAACCGGTGTCTGGCCAGTCACTAGGAAAGAACGACTTAGTCGTGCGTTTCCTTAGAGGAGCTCGGAGGCTAAACCCTCCCAGGCCCCCTTCAGTCCCGACATGGGACCTTTCCACGGTCCTGGAGGCCATGAAAGGTGCCCCATTCGAGCCAATCCAGTCGTCAGACATGAAACACTTGTCTTCAAGACAGCGTTTCTTATGGCTCTCGCTTCAGTGAAGCGCGTAAGGGACTTGCAAGCGCTCTCAGTGAGCGCGTCATGCATGGAGTTTGGACCTAATGACTCTAAGGTCATACTCAAACCGAAGCACGGCTACGTGCCAAAATCCCTCAACACACCGTTCAGGGCCCAGGTGATTTCCCTGTCTGCCCTTCCGGTTCTCAATGAGGAGAAGGACGCGAGTCTCCTTTGCCCTGTTAGGGCACTAAGGGCTTATGTGTCCCGCTCGTCTGGTTTCAGACAGACTGAGCAGCTTTTCGTTTCGTTTGGCGGCCGTGCTAAGGGACTTGCCGCTTCGAAACAGAGCCTATCCAGATGGATAGTTGGTGCCATAGCGCTGGCTTACACTTCTAAGGGCCTACAGTGCCCTTTGGGTGTTAGAGCGCACTCCACAAGAGGCATGGCCTCCTCGTGGTCATGGTCTAGCGGGGTTACCCTGCAAGATATTGTATGGCCGCGGGCTGGGCCTCGCCGTCTACATTTATAAAATACTATAACCTGGAGGTTCCCGCCTTGCAAGCTAAGCTTTTGGCGGTATAAAGTTCAGTGCTATCTGCCCGCTGTGCGGCTCAGATACTGAGTTTGACCTGCGTATTGCTCACTGACCGGTACAGCAGCTTATTAAAATGTCGACACACTTGTGGCCACCCAGTTCAGGCTGAATGTTCACCCTGACGGTATGGTCTATTTGTCACATGATCAGCTCCTTCGGATGCTATTTACAGGGAATGATGCTTCTAGCCTCTCTTCCCTCACTCTCTGTGAGTTTATGGTGATTATGCACTATACGCGCCCCGGGCTTCGGCCCCTGGGACTTTGGTGTTGGATCCCTACCAGCACGGCGTGTTGCATTGTGTTCCCCATAGCGTAAGATATTACGCAGTACGAGAGATACTCTCGTAAGAGAACGTACTCGGTTACTAACGTAACCTCGGTTCTCTCTAGAGAGGGAACGAGTACTGCGTATCTTGCCGTGCTTGGAATACGCTCTGGTTCGCTTCGGCGATGAAAACCAACGTAAGAGCAGCTATCGAGCCTAGATATGGGGCGAGACCACGCCCTTTCTGGCGGGACGTGACGATATGGGCGCGAAAGGCCCCCATTCGTCGAGACGTCACACAGAGCCTCTCTCGATAGGCTGCTGCTATTGCCGCAGGGCAGCCAATAGGCGCGCGAGCTGTCTCGCCTATGTCTGCTTGCTGCTGCAAAGCGTTTTACATTAATAAAAAAATTAAGGATAATTTTTGGCTTCAATATCTCGTGGAAAAGAGTTTTCCCCGTAGCGTAAGATATTACGCAGTACTCGTTCCCTCTCTAGAGAGAACCGAGGTTACGTTAGTAACCGAGTACGTTTTCTTTAGCCCTTCAATTTTCATTGCGTTTCCATCAATTTTCTTGGAGTTTTCACTCACCAAAATTTTTATAGAGTCAGCCTGCTCCTTAATAAGCTGGGAAAGGGTAGTAATGACAATGTTATCTTGAGAAGTGGATTCGTGTTTTTCATTATAGATAGCCTTTTTTGCCGCTGGGGAATCACATGGAGTCACGGGTAGCGGGGGAAAGTTTTCCTCCGACGTGGAAACCTCTACTGTCGACATATTGCTAGCATACTCGTGACACGAGGCTATCAGAGCGTTACTTAGCTGTGCATCAGGGATTATGTTCTTCTTGCTCTTGTGCACCCTTTTCCTCTCAGCCAGTGACATTATGTAGTTCTCAATGAAAAAGGAGATAAACCGACATCCGAGGAATGCAATTTTTCTTGAGTTACCACCGAATTAAAACTTTTGTGCGGGAGCTCAGTAATTACAAACTTACTCGGCTGCCATCTTGGAACACCCCTCTAGTCAAGATCTCAAGGTTCCCAAACAGCCATAAAATACGTCATGGGTTTGAATATTTCACTAGGAATAAGTCAATAGGAGTAAGGTTAGGCCTATGATGGGCGTTAACGAGCATACAATATGCAATAGGCTACCTTACAGTGTGGAAAAAGTCATTTTTCTACAGGCTCACTTTGCGTTAAGTAGAAACTAAATTTCCCCATTAGCTTCATACGTAAAAACATGCTTATTAGCAACGTTAATGCTCACATAAAGCAAGTAAGTTAACGTAATGCTAGGCTAATAACGTAACGTAATAGGGCCTAACGTTAGCCTATATAACGTTTACAAAAACTCGCAATACGCTTATCTCATGTCAACACTCATGTCACGCAACATTAAAACACATTTTATGTATTGTTGACTTATTAATTACAGTATAAATGATCGGTTTTATCATTTAAATGTTCTTACCTGAAAATATCAAGCGCTAAATATCGCAATACGGTTATCTCATGTCAACACTAATGTCACGCAACATTAAAACACATTTTATGTATTGTTTTCCATTATTGACTTATTAATTACAGTATAAATGATCGGTTTTATCATTTAAATGTTCTTACCTGAAAATATCAAGCGCTAAATATTGCAACGTTGCTGCGTCATTCAGTAGACTTCCGATTACCACCGAGCTGGATTCCTCTGGGATTGGATCTGGAGTCTTCTCTTGTATTTGTCGGTGATTAACCATGTGGATGGATGATAACAGCCTTCTGAGCCTACCAGTAGGCGCAGGAGGCCCCTACTGGCCCATATATATGGGCTGATAACCACTGATAACGCCCATTCAATCGAGTGATAACATTCGAAGCGGGTGCACCTTTGTACCAGTTGTTACAAATGGGCTTGCCGTTTACCTAAAAGAGCTGATAAAAGAGCACCATATTCTCTTCAGACTACTTTATGACAAAAATCTCATTCCAAAACATCATTTTATGATACATTACCCGAGGATGATGATTTTGTTTGGGCCTCTGTCTAAACTTTGGTGCATGCGATTTGAAGCCAAGCACAATTTAAAAGACTCGCACATGTAGTTTGTAACTTTAAAAATGTGTCAAAGACATGGCTTTTAAACATCAGGTTCAACAGATGTATCTCTATAAGCATTGTGATAATTTATTTAAGAAAATAGATGTGACCAATGCCTATCTTATTAGTGTAGGGTCATTGAAAAAAGCTGATGTTTTGTTAGAAAATTTGAGGTTAACTCTTGAAACTGACCTTTCTTTGACCAGTACCATATTTGTGTCTCACAGTGTTGATGTATGTGGGCAGGCTTATAGAACTGGTTCTATACTGCCACTGGGAACAGACCATAGAGATGAACGTTTGTTTGGTGAAGTCATTCATATCTTGCCACAGGCAATAAATGAGTCGATTCTTTTGTTTGTGAGGATCCTAAGCATCAAGTACTTTGATGACCATTTTTATGCCTATGCAGTCCAAAGAACAAAAGAATATGAACTGATTACACTGGCTGAAACTTCAGATTTCCGGCCTTTAGATATTATGACAAGCCTTGACACCAGTGAGATGTATTTGATCCCAAGGTACAAAATTGTATAGCTTGAATGTTAGTTCATGTAAATGTGTTTTGCACTTGTGACGCAACTTTCCAATTGTTAAATGTTGAAAACACTAAGATGACGAATGTTGCCCATTACCTGTTTTTATGCTTTCAATGCCATGTATTCTGTTTCGACATGGTTATATGTCAGAATAGACATGGTAAATGTGTTGGTAAAAATTAAGATAAAAGTGCACTGTTTTATGGTTGTGGACATTTTAACAATCCAAAGTATTCACTTACAGAGTTATAAAGTTAACTATTTTGTTATATTGATAAGTCCCTAAAACAAAAATTGTCTTCACATATGAACTCAGTAATTCAAATAGATGATCGGTTTAAGTGTATTGTATTACAGATAACAGAAACGGATTTAATCAGTTTCTTTTTTGTGTGAAACAAATCTAATCTGTAATAAAATTTACATGAACAAATGTACATGTTTCTTTCTTGATTGCACATGTGTAAATTGTCTACACAAAAGCTGTGTCTGAAATCCCTCACTCGTTCACTCCTTCACTAATCCCTATATAGTGAATGGCAGTTGAGTGCACTATATCTGCAAGGAGTGAACGAAATGAAGTGAGTGAATTCGGACGCTGACGTTTACACTGTGCGTCGGAGAGTTAGAGCTGTCGCAGAAAAGGCTTCGTCACATGTACTGATAAAACTCTTTTTATCTTACGTTACTTACTTTATAAAATAATATTAACAACGATAACAATCATAATGACTTTATTTTGTAATTATATATACCTTAGTCAGTGCCAGCTTTGTAGTTTTATCGACTGAAATTGTAACTCTCACGCTCACGTGGATGACGTGGTCCTTGAGCGCCCTCAGGCGACCGTTATTATATTCGAATGAATACGCTTCCTAACGACCATAACGGATATTTTTAAATCATCCATCAAATTATCATCTCTCCCTTTACAGTTTAACGAGTTAACAATGCCACAGATTATAAACACACATTAGTAAAACACATTAAATTGTGTTAATGCCTAAATAATATATTTTAATAAAAAAAAAACGATATAAATATAATTTAATTTTACAATTCATCTATATAATATTGTCTCAATGTTTTTATATGTTATATTCAAGTAATGATTAATAGAAAACTAAAATTAGCAGGAATAAGATAGCTGTAATGTAATCTCTGGTTTAAATTTGCTCTCTCAGTTCTCTCCGCATTGGATTGTGGGAAATAGTGCTTCAGCAAGTGTACATCGAATGTACACTCAAATTCAGAGAGGATTGTGGGTAAAAGTAGGGAATGAATGTAGGGAATGATGTCGTTCACTCAGAATTCGGACACCACTACAAAATGGCCGACACCCGATATAGTGCACTATATAGTGGATAGGGAGCGATTTCAGACACAGCTAAAATGTTTTAATCATACATTTTTAATTAATCCAAACACAAGTAAACACATCTTTGTGTAAAAATAACACATCTTTGTGTTGACCTAGTTGACACAAAAGATGTGTTAAAGAAAGGGACGCATAAGTTGTGTCAAATTTGACACAATATGTGTTGTCCCTGAGCTGATTCAGCACATGTGTTAAAATTGAACACGTGTTGTTTTTAACACATCTGTTCTAAGAGTGTAGACGTATATATGCAGTCGTTCAATAAACGTCTAATTGATGACTAGTCTATTCATGGGCTATGGTTAGACATCTATTCTTGGGCTATAGTTAGACGTCTATAGATTTTCACTGACAGCCCAAATTTAGCCTCGTTTTAGCCTAGACGTCTGGGCTGTGTTTTGACGGCTATTAGACATCTTTTAGAGCAAAATCGCTTGCTGGGCTACACTGTAAAAAAAAACTGTAAAAAAATATGGAGATAGAATCATGCCAAAACTTCACACACTCACAAAACGTGTTTTACTCACACCCAACGATTCATGGTGGTTTGCTGGAGTCTGAGGGGTGGCGCTGTCAGAGGCTGTGAAACCAGTCTTTTACCAGTCTTTCTATTGTTATCATCTCATAACTTCGCCACTTGTCATTAACTTGGAAAGGTAATTTAAAAAAAAAACGTAAGTAGTCTTTCTTTAAATTATTCACAATAATTCCCCATTATTGTTTGTTAGTGTTTTTTTACCACACAACACGGCATGTAAAAGCATTGATATACCATAGTTCACCTGTTGGAGGTAAAGTGCAGATCGAGGTGCACAAAGACGGTTTGTTTGCAGCATATAACCGCTCTGTGGCGGTTTCTGCCTTAAGTGCTTACACTTTAACCTCATGTACTATTTATAACTGTTCCATGAACATTATTAGCTCTAAATATCTCTACATCTTTTCACGTGAATTAGCGCGAGCAGCGCCGCTAAAAAAATGTTTGCGCTAATGACATTTCACCTCCTACAAACTCTACACAATAAAAGCCTCCCATGTCCCATCACTTTGTTATTTCAGTGACTTAACTCCTCAGATGGTGCTTAAACAAATGTGTGTGGCCTGAGGTCGTCTTCACTTCAAAATGCCGCCTTAAGACCAAGACGTATCAAGTGTATATGTGACCATAGTTTAGACATTTCTGGTTTAGTTAACATTTGATTTTTCACAAGCAACGACTGAAAACCAATTTTTTACAGTCTATGTTGCAAACTCACCTGTTGGCCGCTCATTGTGTTCACTCAAACCCCGCGCTAGCGTTTCTTCTTCTCTTCTCTTTCCATGTCCGTGGCGGCTGCCAAGCAAGTCGGTAACAGCGCCACCTGTTGTTGTGGAGGTGAATTACATGACAGTTTTCTAGCCCGTGTGGATCTGAAGATTTGTGTGTGGATCAGCAAGGCGGAAAACTAGTGCCAAAAGTCACGTGACAGTTTTTCGTACTTGTAGAATTTTGTTTTGTACTTGTAGAAATTTGTTTTGTACTTGAAGGATTTTGTTTTGTACTTGTAGAAATTTGTTTTGTACTTGAAGGATTTTGTTTTGTACTTGAAGGATTTTGTTTTTTACTTGAAGGATTTTAGTTTGTACTTGGAGGATATTTTTGTCATTGAAGAAATGCGTTTCTATATATATGTAAAACACACAGTATCTGTTTGATAGGTACGTTTTTTATTTGCAGAACAAAATGCATTAGTTTGTGTGTGATGTTTTCTATTTGCAAACCACACTGAGTTTGTTTGTGAATTCTGAAGATTCACAGATCTGAAGATTTGTGTGTGGATCAGCAAGGCGGAAAACTAGTGCCAAAAGTCACGTGACAGTTTTTCGTACTTGTAGAATTTTGTTTTGTACTTGTAGAAATTTGTTTTGTACTTGAAGGATTTTGTTTTGTACTTGTAGAAATTTGTTTTGTACTTGAAGGATTTTGTTTTGTACTTGAAGGATTTTGTTTTTTACTTGAAGGATTTTAGTTTGTACTTGGAGGATATTTTTGTCATTGAAGAAATGCGTTTCTATATATATGTAAAACACACAGTATCTGTTTGATAGGTACGTTTTTTATTTGCAGAACAAAATGCATTAGTTTGTGTGTGATGTTTTCTATTTGCAAACCACACTGAGTTTGTTTGTGAATCGTTGGGTGTGAGTAAAACACGTTTTGTGAGTGTGTGAGGTTTTGGCATGATTCTATGTCCATAAAAAAACGGTAATTTTCTGGCAGCAGGGGCGCCAGAAAATGTCTGTTAAAAAACAGAAAAATAATGTCAGGAAAAAAACTGTAAAGAAACTGTAAAAAAATGGTAATTTCTGATTCTATAATTATGGTTTATTACTGTTATTCTACACAAAAATATCTTTCATTATCTGATATAATGTTAAATTACTGACCTATTGAAGTATTAATATCTGTAATGTACCATTGTTTCACTGACAACCATAGTAGTGATGAGAGTCACATGATCATTCAGAGCTCTGTACAATCAGCTTTTCCCTAAGTGAATTAATACTAATAGATAGAAACTGCACAGTGTGATTCGCAGAAACATTAAACACCATCATGGTAACAGAAATTTTAAAAATGCAATAAACATTAGTTTAACAACATTAAATATAACATAAAACCCTAATGTACATAACTGATTTGAAAATAACTAAGAAAACTATGAAGAAACATAGTTATTTCAACAAAAACACATCAAATGTGAAGTGTCACGCAGGGAATTGTGGGAATGTCAATTTACGGGTTTTCACTGTAAATTATACAATGAGTTGTTCTATTTCACTTTCAAAAACTGTAAATTTAATGGTATTTTGTACGGAAATACTATTATTTAACCTTAAAACTCACTTTAACACCCACATGCTTAATGATCTTCAAGGAAAACATGTTAAATGACTGCTGTTTTCTGCAGTTATACCTTATTTTCTGTGTTTTTTAATTTAACAGAAAAAAATCTGTAAAATATTACGGACTATTTTATGTAAAATTACACACAACCCTGTAAAAATACAGACAATTTCCTTAAAAACGTAAAATTGATGTAAAACCAAAATACAAGCAATTACCTGTAAATTCAATAGTGGACTTTTAAATTACAGCAAATATCTGTAAAATAACAGGCATTCACTGTATAATGACAAAACGGCAAAATTCTGTAAAAAAAATACAGACCATTACCTGTAAATTTACATTTATTTTTTACAGTGTAGGCTATTCAGCAACACGTAGCCTAGGCTATTCAGCAACAAACCAATAATTCCTAAAAACACACAAAACAGATTTTGCACGGGCATTGCACTAGTTTTGAATACATTTTTGAAAAAGAAAAAATCAGTGTTCTACCAATCTACCCTCCTGGTTTCTACCGCTAGCAGAGCAGTGTCTGTGACGTCAGAGGCAGCGCGAGTTCCATAATGACATCACAGCCTGAGTTGTTCAGGACAGCCGCGATTATCTAGTCTGGGAGTCACTATCCTGGGACGAACGTGTTACAACGCAGTCTACCTTTATAAACAACAGGCACATAGTGTATACACAGCTCATTGAGATATAGAATCTGACAGTAGGCTATACTGTGTTATTTAGTACAATATACAATTACTTTGACGGAATCTTCAGGTAAACGCAGTGTACAGCTGTGAACAGTGTCAATCTGACATCATGTCTGCAAACTCCCCACTGGAGCTGGAGAGCTTGTCCGAGGACGCTCAGCCGCGGAGAGGCGCTGTTGTGTCCGCTAGGAGAAAGCAGAACAGCAGCACAACTGGCCCGAGAATCGCTTGGGAGGACCACACAACAGGTACCGAGTTAATACACATTAGAACTGACACACAATCCAACATAAATGGTAGGACTTGTATGTATCACAGCGTCAGCGGCACTGTGCTTGTAGTAATGGGCTCTCGGTGCACAATATGGCGCCAGTGAGTTTCGGCGATGCGCGCGTGTGCATGTTTACTTCCGAGTCCGACTCATTCCAGCGACTGAAAAAAAATCAGATCTAGCCGGGTTTCAACTATAAGTTTCTCCTTACAGTAAATGGGAATACTGTAAGGATAAACTTATAGTTGAAACCCGGCTAGATATGATTTTTTTTATTAAAGAGAAGATGGTGCTCTAGAAAACATTGTTATATTGTCCCAGCTGCATACGACCAGCGGTCCAGTGCGCTCGTTTTACCGCAGTATTTCCAGTAAAACCATTAACTAACACAATGAACCATGATTTTTCTACAACTATTATGGTTTGTCCATGATTGTTGTCGTAAACCCGTAACAACAAATTTAGACATGGTTTCAAAACGTATGGCTACTATAGTTAGTTATGATTATCATACGTATAGGTTACTGCAATAGCCTATAATAACGTTAGTTGAACCATGGTTGGAACAAAAAAATAACATGGATTCAGTTTTACTCATAGATCTAGTGCTTTTCACAATACATATCGTTTCAAAGCAGCTTTACAGAAAATGCATGTTCAAGGTTACAATCGCAAAATATCCTTTAATCTGCCAGAAGTGACTGTGACTCAAACTGTGACACAACAAAGAATTGTCCATAATGGCAATAGCTACAAGTCAGGACTTTAAAGTCATGTTCAGTTAAGTAGACAAAATTATGCTGTCTTATTTTTAAAGGGCAAGTTCGCCGATTTTTTGCAAGTGAATCATTCAGCTGTAATCTGTGCTAATAAAACAATGTTTCTAATCAATATTTGTTGTTTGCAGAAAAACAGGCGAAAGGGGGGAACATCTTCAAGAGAGGATTCAAGGCTTTGAAACATCGCCTCCAAACCCGAAAAACCCAAGTGTGTGCTCTTGTAACTGAGCAGGAGTCATCACATGTTCATCCACACACATCCAGCGTAGAGCCGACAGCCGGCACAGATGCGCTCGAGTCCGAGACGACAGACAGTGAGTCTCCAGTTATTACCACTTCATGGCCACTTCAGCCCGATGTTTCTGGTGTTAGTCTTACAGGGGACCTATGATGTAGCCTGACTCCGCCCTCCTACGTACTTCCGCTCAATTTTCATTTTCCTTCAGTACTACGTCTGGGATTCTGCTGTAGACTTTGGTTTTCTCCGATAAATTTTTTACCGGGCCAATCAGCAAACAGAGGGAGTGGCTGAGAACGATGTCGTTGTGGGTTATTTTGAGTTGTAGTTCAGTAATGGCAGCGGAGAAAGATGCGAGCGAAGTCATTCGGTCCGTTGTGGCAACTCGAATATCGAGAAGTTAAAGCCGGAGCAAGAACAGTCTTTGCTTTGTTTTGTTGATGGCCATGATGTTCGGATGACATACGTCACGACCAAACCTTAGTGATTGGTTATGGCAGATCCAGAGTGACTCTGATTAGATCCAATAGTTTTCGACTTCAATAGAGTACCCGCCTACAAGGAAGTTAACGATTGTCAATGGAGCGGTGCCAGACTCTATGTACAAATGAAATGAAATGTACGAGAGTCTGGTGGGACCAGGCTACCTATTATGGCCCTTTTCACAAGATGTGAAACAATTATTTGATGTCCCCAGAGTGTGTATGGGAAGTCTTAGCTCAAAATACCCCACAGATAATTTTTTATAGCATTTTAAAATTGCCAAATTTTGGCTTGTGCAAAAACGCACCGTTTTAGTGTTTCCCTTTAAATGCTAATGAGCTGCTGCTGCCGCCCCACTTTTCAGACGAGGGAGTTTGTTTGGCTGCTCTGTTCTGATGTGCTGTCCTTTACAAATAAATATCCCACTATAAGCGCGATAAAAAAATAACAACATAGCTGGACTCATGGTGCTATCACAAACTTTATAAGTTTAACCTGTTATTATGAGCTTGACAAATTCAAAGGCAATTTGGAAAACAAACGCGTAATACTTACTTCTAGATGTGTAGCTGGATCACGAACAGTTGGCACTGCTACACCCTTTTAATATAAACAAATTTTGGTAGAGTTGAGGGAGCTTTTTCTTCAAAAACAAAATTAAACCACCTCGTCTTCAGCGGCTCAGATTTCGGGAGTAAATAGAGAGAGCAATGTGGATTAATACATCCAGCCACACAACACCGACAACACTTGGGAGACATTCTCATCAGTGGAGCAATGGCGTACATGTGTACAACTCTCAACTCGCTGTGAACTCGATCAGGGCGGTTCTATGTTGAAACGGCAGAGTCTGTCAACACTCGTGGGCTGTAGTGACGTCACTAAAGCCGATTCTGAAAACAGGTCGTTGGGAGACACTGCTTATGATTTATGGGGATTTAAAAAAATAAAAAAAAGGAGTGGGTGGATTTTTATCACTGCAGAGTGGTTGTGTACACACACTGCCATCACACATTTATGTCCAAACACCACGCAAAAGTGAATTTAGCATGATA